>CM065592.1:5260465-5955166 GCA_033119425.1 Bufotes viridis
GATTGTATCACAGACAATGTCATTGTGTTGTTGATTGGATCACGGACGATGTCAGTGTGGTTATTAAATGTACATTGACGAAGGGTTCTGTTTAAAATGTGACACTGTAAATGATTGGCTGCTATGTTTATACCACGTGGGTGGTAACCTTGTTGTAAAATGTGTATAAAAGGAAATGCTTGTGTGGTCATTAAATGAGTTCTTATTTGACCCTCAATGCGGAGCTTCTGTCTCGTTATTGGGGGGATTTATTATTGGCGTTTAGAGACTGCTGAATGGAAATGGAAGCCGCTTGGTGAGTGTGATCGTTCGGCGGCTTGCAGCAGTTCGTGGATTACCGTTCGTGTGTTTGGAGCCGTTCGTGAGATTGCCGCTTCCCCTGCATTTGGTTCGTGCCATCCAGTTTATGCGAACGGAGGTTATGTGTACAGCAGACGGGGAAGGTCTACTAAACGGCGGTTTGGTTTAAAGACACAGGAGGTGTCTTAACAAGTACTCACTCCAGTCACAGGGGACGACGTGCATTGTAATGAGGAGTACTCGCTGCAGTCACAGGGGACGACGTGCCGTGTAATGAAGAGTACTCGCTGTAGTCACAGGGGACGATGTGCAGTGTAATGAGGAGTACTCGCTGCAGTCACAGGGGACGACGTGCAGTGTAATGACAAGTACTCGCTCCAGTCACAGGGGACGACGTGCGGTGTAATGAGGAGTACTCGCTGCAGTCACAGGGACGACGTGCAGTGTAATGACGAGTACTCGCTCCAGTCACTGGGGACGACATGCAGTGTAATGAGGAGTACTCGCTGCAGGTTACAGGGGGCGACGTGCAGTGTAATGAGGAGTACTCGCTCCAGTCACAAGGATAAGAAGTACTCGCTGCAGTCACAGTGGACGACGTGCGGTGTGATGAGGAGTACTCGCTCCAGTCACAGGGGACGACATGCGGTGTAATGAGGAGTACTCGCTCCAATCACAGGGGACGACGTGCGGTGTAATGAGGAGTACTCACTCCAGTCACAGGGGACGACGTGCAGTGTAATGACGAGTACTCGCTCCAGGCACAGGGGACGACATGCAGTGTAATGAGGAGTACTCACTGCAGTCACAGGGGACGATGTTCAGTGTAATGAGAAGTACTTGCTGCAGTCACAGGGGACGACGTGCAGTGTAATGAGGAGTACTCGCTCCAGGCACAGGGGACGACGTGCAGTGTAATGAGAAGTACTTGCTGCAGTCACAGGGGATGACGTGCAGCGTAATGAGAAGTACTCGCTGCAGTCACAGGGGACGACGTGCAGTGTAATGAGGAGTACTCGCTCCAGTCACATGGGACGACGTGCAGTGTAATGAGGAGTACTCGCTCCAGTCACAAGGGACGACTTGCAGTGTAATGAGGAGTACTCACTCCAGTCACAGGGGACGACGTGCAGTGTAATGAGGAGTACTCGCTGCAGTCACAGGGGACGACGTGCAGTGTAATGAGGAGTACTCGCTGCAGACACAGGGGACGACGTGCATTGTAATGAGGAGTACTCGCTGCAGTCACAGGGGACGACGTGCAGTGTAATGAAGAGTACTCGCTGCAGTCACAGGGGACGATGTGCAGTGTAATGAGGAGTACTCGCTGCAGTCACAGGGGACGACGTGCAGTTTAATGACAAGTACTCGCTCCAGTCACAGGGGACGATGTGCAGGGTAATGAGGAGTACTCGCTGCAGTCACAGGGACGACGTGCAGTGTAATGACGAGTACTCGCTCCAGTCACTGGGGACGACATGCAGTGTAATGAGGAGTACTCGCTGCAGTCACAGGGGACGACGTGCAGTGTAATGAGGAGTACTCACTCCGGTCACAGGGGACGACGTGCAGTGTAATGAGGAGTACTCGCTCCAGTCACAGGGACGACGTGCAGTGTAATGAGAGTACTTGCTGCAGTCACAGGGGACGACGTGCAGTGTAATGAGAAGTACTCGCTGCAGTCACAGGGGACGACGTGCAGTGTAATGAGGAGTACTCGCTCCAGTCACAAGGGACGACGTGCAGTGTAATGAGGAGTACTCACTCCAGTCACAGGGGACGACGTGCAGTGTAATGAGGAGTACTCGCTGCAGTCACAGGGGACGACGTGCAGTGTAATGAGGAGTACTCGCTGCAGTCACAGGGGACGACGTGCAGTGTAATGAGGAGTACTCGCTGCAGTCACAGGGGACGACGTGCAGTGTAATGAGGAGTACTCGCTGCAGTCACAGGGGACGACGTGCAGTGTAATGAGGAGTACTCGCTGCAGTCACAGGGGACGACGTGCAGTGTAATGAGGAGTACTCGCTGCAGTCACAGGGGACGACGTGCAGTGTAATGAGGAGTACTCGCTGCAGTCACAGGGGACGATGTGCAGTGTAATGAGGAGTACTCGCTCCAGTCACAGGGGACGACGTGCAGTGTAATGAGGAGTACTCGCTGCAGTCACAGGGACGACGTGCAGTGTAATGAGGAGTACTCGCTGCAGTCACAGGGGACGACGTGCAGTGTAATGACAAGTACTCGCTCCAGTCACAGGGGACGACGTGCGGTGTAATGAGGATTACTCGATGCAGTCACAGGGGACGACGTGCGGTGTAATGAGGAGTACTCGCTGCAGTCACAGGGGACGACGTGCAGTGTAATGACAAGTACTCGCTCCAGTCACAGGGGACGACGTGCAGTGTAATGAGGAGTACTCGCTGCAGACACAGGGGACGACGTGCATTGTAATGAGGAGTACTCGCTGCAGTCACAGGGGACGACGTGCAGTGTAATGAAGAGTACTCGCTGTAGTCACAGGGGACGACGTGCAGTGTAATGAGGATTACTCGATGCAGTCACAGGGGACGACGTGCAGTGTAATGACAAGTACTCGCTCCAGTCACAGGGGACGACGTGCGGTGTAATGAGGAGTACTCGCTGCAGTCACAGGGACGACGTGCAGTGTAATGACGAGTACTCGCTCCAGTCACTGGGGACGACATGCAGTGTAATGAGGAGTACTCGCTGCAGTTACAGGGGACGACGTGCAGTGTAATGAGGAGTACTCGCTGCAGTCACAGGGGACGACGTGCAGTGTAATGACGAGTACTCGCTCCAGTCACAAGGATAAGAAGTATTCGCTGCAGTCACAGGGGACGACGTGCGGTGTAATGAGGAGTACTCGCTCCAGTCACAGGGGACGACATGTGGTGTAATGAGGAGTACTCGCTCCAATCACAGGGGACGACGTGCAGTGTAATGAGGAGTACTCACTCCAGTCACAGGGGACGACGTGCAGTGTAATGAGGAGTACTCGCTCCAGTCACAGGGGACGACGTGCAGGGTAATGAGGAGTACTCGCTGCAGTCACAGGGGACGACGTGCAGTGTAATGAGGAGTACTCGCTCCAGTCACAGGGGACTACGTGCAGTGTAATGAGGAGTACTCGCTCCAGGCACAGGGGACGACGTGCAGTGTAATGAGAAGTACTTGCTGCAGTCACTCGCTCCAGTCACAAGGGACGACGTGCAGTTTAATGAGGAGTACTCACTCCAGTCACAGGGGACGACGTGCAGTGTAATGAGGAGTACTCGCTCCAGTCACAGGGGACGACATGCGGTGTAATGAGGAGTACTCGCTCCAATCACAGGGGACGACGTGCGGTGTAATGAGGAGTACTCACTCCAGTCACAGGGGACGACGTGCAGTGTAATGAGGAGTACTCGCTGCAGTCACAGGGGACGACGTGCAGGGTAATGAGGAGTACTCGCTGCAGTCACAGGGGACGACGTGCAGTGTAATGAGGAGTACTCGCTCCAGTCACAGGGGACGACGTGCAGTGTAATGAGGAGTACTCGCTCCAGGCACAGGGGACGACGTGCAGTGTAATGAGTAGTACTCGCTGCAGTCACAGGGGACGACGTGCAGTGTAATGAGGAGTACTCGCTGCAGAGAAGCAAAAATACATGGGATGACAGCACCATTGTAGGTAAATACCCAAAGTCCATATAGTGGCGGTGCCTGCGATGTTAGGACCTGACCATTGGTCCCCAATACGATACCAAACAAGAAAGGATCGCGGCACTCCTTCGTCTGTAGAAAATGTTCTTTATTCCACCTTAAAGTGCGACGTTTCGACTTTAATCAAGTCTTTATCAAGCATACACAATTGAGTAAGTGACAGATATATATACCCCACCCCCAGACATCATTGGTAAGTGGGAGGAAAACACCCTCCCTCTTCCTGTGACATCATCATGTAAAAGTAGTACACAATATAAAAATATATATGAATATGTAACATCAGAGCATCAGGGTTAAATCCAACCATGTCATGAAAGTCTCGCTGATCAAAAAATCGTAGCGCAGCGATATATAAGTAAACATAAGCAATAGCCTTGTCTATTCCTTCCGGGTCAGGAGTTCAATTATCTTCATAGCAGGTCACGTGTCCACACGCATCAGAGATGATGTCACTGCCACTCCGATCATGTGACCATCACATGACTGCACATAGTAAACATGTCATTCAGGATTTTAACACAGTTTCTGTTATCAAAAATGATCGCCCCGATCTCCGTGCCATATCATGATCAAGTTCATCCAAGGACCGGTAAAGAGGTGGGTGAATGCCATCACACAGAGAGACACAATGATCTCATATATAATGAATCAATGTCAGATATCAGTCAATAAAGCACTCTTCATACATGGAGAGAAAAGACCCATGGAGCAATCAGGACTTGCTGAAACATTGATGTAAGAAGAGCTTATGCGGATATACATGTATAAATACATATATCTCTCTCTAGCTCACGCCCTACAGGGTGGGAAAACCAAGACATACTTTTTCTCATGCACGACCCATTCGGATATTCAATCGGCATGTCTGCAGCCTTAAATCAGCCGTCTTGGCAATGATCACATCGCCTATGGCAGCTTGGGACCGCTAGCAGATGCCTGTATCATTCCGATGCCATTCATTAAACACACATATCATTAGGTTACCCCCCATTTATATCTCCGGGCGTATTTAGCAAGTCAATCATAATGGTCCAGGGCCTGAATCTCCCATTGCAGCAACCATAGGGACATTACCGCTATCATAGGTGTGCATGGTGACATCAATCCATCAAGTAAGCAGGGACTGCACCCATCCACCCCATCCAACCGGACCACGGAGGAACCTAGAAGAAATGACAATAGAGGGGTTATAAACGAATATATACATAAAGCAAACATCCAAAGTGGTAAGTCAAAAGAGGGTCCCAATTTTGAAATCACGGTTCAGCCCTTTTGGTTCCAATGTATCCAATTCATAAATCCATTTAAGCTCAAGTTTCTTTAAGAGCTTCTCGCGATCTCCCCTCTCAGTAGTGGAGGTACACCATCTATTATCCTGAACCTAAGTTGGGCTACATTGTGTCGCTGTTTAAAAAATGTGTGGGGACCGGAAGTTCACCATCACATGTAGTGGGATTGATGGCCTGTTTTTCAAAGAGCTTCCGAATGGTGTAGCGATGCTGGTTGAGTCTCAGCCGACAAGCTTGTGTTGTCTCCCCTACATACAACAGGCCACACGGGCACTGCAGTATGTAGATGACAAAATCGGACGCACAGGTGTAGGTGTTCTTAATCACATACTTCTGACCTGTGCGAGGATGTCCAAACGAGTCACCTTTCAGCATGCTATTGCAATTGCAGCAATTATAGCAAGGGAAGCAACCCTTTTGGTCTTTCTGTCTATCTTGTCCGTAGTTATATCTGAACGTGACAGTCTATCACCCAGATTTTTGGACCTTCTATAGGACATTAATGGAGGTGTCTGGAACTCCTCTATGTCCGGGAACGACCTAGCTAGTATGGTACAGTTGCGTTTAAGAGCTACTGCTATTTTAGGACTGACCCTATTGAAAGTAGAGACAAAGGGGATCCGTGATGGACGGATTGGTCTCACCGTCTTACTAAGGAGCTCTTCCCGTGGGATTGCATTCACCCTTCGTTGATGATATTCAACCACCTTTTGGGGTACTCCTATTTTTAAATTTTTGGCCATGTCAGTTAGTCGTTCCTCTGTCTTGATGTCATCAGACACCACACGTCTTACCCTAAGAAATTGACTATAGGGCAGGGACCTAATCATACCTCTGGGGTGGGCACTATCGTATTTCAACAGATTATTGCGGTCTGTCGGTTTGACAAAAAGGTCTGTCTGTAAACTCTCATCCGCAATGTATACTAACGTATCCAAAAATTGTAAGGATTCCAAAGATTCCACCCTGGTGAATTTCAACTGAGGGTGGATATCATTGATGGCATCATGGAATTGTTGCAGTTCCAATTCCGTTCCAGTCCAAATGAGGAAGGTATCATCAATATACCGCATCCACCCCTTTATCTTGGAAAAGTGGGGGATGGGTATATAAACAATTCCTCCACATAGGTCATATAAATATTTGCAAAAGTCGGGGCCACATTGGACCCCATAGCGGTACCCGACATTGCAAATAAAATTGACCCCCAAATTGGAAGTAATTGTTTTGGAGAAGCACTTCCAGCAAAGTCAACAAAAAGTCACGTACCTCAATAATATGATCAGACCTCTCAAGGGCCCATCTGACCGCTGCTATGCCCAAATCATGCTCGATACATGTGTATAGGCTGGTGACGTCAAACGACACCAGTCTATCACCTGGGACATAGGTAAGTTGCTGTAACCTATTTAAAAAGTCAGTGGTGTCACGGACATAGGAAGTGACACTCGTGGCGTGGACCCTCAAGACTTTGTCAAGAAATATTGCTGCATGAGAAAAGACAGAATCAATGCCCGAAACAATTGGGCGACCCGGGGGGTTCCTCAGGTCTTTATGTATTTTTGGGAGGATATACAGGGTGGGTGTCACCGGACACTGTGGAACAAGGTATTCATGCAATTGTTCATCTATTAAATCATTAGCGAATGCATTATCCACCAGAATTCTCAATTTTTTCATAATAATCAGTGTCGGGTCCACATCCACCCTCCTATATATCTCAGTATCAGCCAGTTGTTTCTCAATCTCAGCAATATACTGTGTGGTATCCATCACCACGATGGCACCACCCTTGTCAGCTGCCTTGATCGTTAGTTCCTTGCGAGAAGCCAATGATCTAAGGGCTGTTTGTTCAGTCCTCGATAAATTAGTACAGGTTGAATGGCCTACAGAGCTTTTCAATCCGGCTATCTCCGATCTAACCAGAGAAATATATGTATCGACCGCTTTGTTGTAAACAGGTGGCTGATATCCGCTCTTGATGAAGAGGCCCATACCTTTGAGTGTGAGGCCACGTCTATCAGGAGTAAGACCTACACCCAGATCTCTGGTGGGGTCAACCCCTACATCATGAAAGAACACTTTTAGCTTAATCCGTCTAAAGAATTTTAACAGATCTACCTCATTAAGAAACCAATCAGGGTCTGCTTCAGGACAAAAAGAAAAGCCCTTTTGCAACAGTCTCTCTTCCCCCACTGATAATGAAAACGAAGAAATATTTACCACCAAAGAGTCTTTTACATCTTCATGGAGTGATGGGCCTGTTTGGCCTGTGGTGTCACCGTCCCTTTGGCTCCTACTGGTGGTTTCATTGACCTGGTTAAACGTGTTTGGTGCTCCGTTTTGTGTACTACTTTTACATGATGATGTCACAGGAAGAGGGAGGGTGTTTTCCTCCCACTTACCAATGATGTCTGGGGGTGGGGTATATATATCTGTCACTTACTCAATTGTGTATGCTTGATAAAGACTTGATTAGAGTACTCGCTGCAGTCACAGGGGAAGACATGCAGTGTAATGAGGAGTACTCGCTCCAGTCACAGGGGACGACATGCAGTGTAATGAGGAGTACTCGCTCCAGTCACAGGGGATGACGTGCAGTGTAATGAGGAGTACTCGCTGCAGTCACAGGGTACAACGTGCAGTGTAATAAGGAGTACTCGCTCCAGTCACAGGGGGCGACGTGCAGTGTAATGAGTACTCGCTGCAGTCACAGGGGACGACGTGCGGTGTAATGAGGAGTACTCGCTGCAGTCACAGGGGACGACGTGCAGTGTAATAAGGAGTACTCGCTCCAGTCACAGGGGACGACGTGCAGTGTAATGAGGAGTACTCGCTCCAGTCACAGGGGACGACGTGCAGTGTAATGAGGAGTACTCGCTGCAGTCACAGGGGACGACGTGCAGTGTGATGAAGAGTACTCGCTGTAGTCACAGGGGACGACGTGCAGTGTAATAAGGAGTACTCGCTGCAGTCACAGGGGAAGACATGCAGTGTAATGAGGAGTACTCGCTGCAGTCACAGGGGACGACGTGCAGTGTAATGAGGAGTACTCGCTGCAGTCACAGGGGAAGACATGCAGTGTAATGAGGAGTACTCGCTGCAGTCACAGGTTACAACGTGCAGTGTAATAAGGAGTACTCGCTCCAGTCACAGGGGACGACGTGCGGTGTAATGAGGAGTACTCGCTGCAGTCACAGGGGACGACGTGCAGTGTAATGAGGCGTACTCGCTGCAGTCACAGGGGACGACGTGCAGTGTAATAAGAAGTACTCGCTGCAGTCACAGGGGACGACGTGCAGTGTAATGAGGAGTACTCGCTCCAGTCACAGGGGACGACGTGCAGTGTAATGAGGAGTACTCGCTGCAGTCACAGGGGACGACGTGCAGTGTAATGAGGAGTACTCGCTGCAGTCACAGGGGACGACGTGCAGTGTAATGAGGAGTACTCGCTGCAGTCACAGGGGACGACGTGCAGTGTAATGAGGAGTACTCGCTCCAGTCACAGGGGACGACGTGCAGTGTAATGAGGAGTACTCGCTCCAGTCACAGGGGACGACGTGCAGTGTAATGAGGAGTACTCGCTGCAGTCACGGGGATGACGTGCAGTGTAATGAGGAGTACTCGCTCCAGTCACAGGGGACGACGTGCAGCGTAATGAGGAGTACTCGCTCCAGTCACAGGGGACGACGTGCAGTGTAATGAGGAGTACTCGCTCCAGTCACAAGGGACGACGTGCAGTGTAATGAGGAGTACTCGCTCCAGTTACAGGGAATGACGTGCAGTGTAATGAGGAGTACTCGCTGCAGTCACAGGGGACGACGTGCAGTGTAATGAGGAGTACTCGCTCCAGTCACAGGGGACGACGTGCAGTGTAATGAGGAGTACTCGCTCCAGTCACAGGGGACGACGTGCAGTGTAATGAGGAGTACTCGCTCCAGTCACAAGGGACGACGTGCAGTGTAATGAGGAGTACTCGCTCCAGTTACAGGGTAGGACGTGCAGTGTAATGACCAGGAAGAAGTGCTCACACGGAGCGCCGCCTCCTCTTCAAACAGCTGATCGGCGGGGGCGCCAGGTGTCGGACCCCCACTGATCAGACATTGATGACCTGTCCTGAGGATAGGTCATAAATAAAAATCACTGAACAACCCTTTTAAGGTAAAATTCGGATACGTCCTTAAGGGGTTAAAGTGTTTTATTGTTGCTAGATTTGTCCTGATCCACAGCAGAAAGGTCACATCATTTACGTCACATGATGAACGGTGGAAATTTGAAAATGTTAAATTCATGACAAAAATCACTTTTTCTACACCGTTCCCCAGGAAGTGTTAATAAAGGTCACTCAGCCTGTTATATACGTACACCCCATAATTGTGGATTTAGAAAATACAACTCCTAAAATACAACATGACTATTTCATCGAAAAATAAAAAAGTTATGGCTTTTAGAACAAAAAAGTAAAAAAATTAAAAAAAGCCAAAATCAGAACCTGCAGTAAAGTGAATTCCCGCCTGTAGTCTCAGGTAGTTCATGTAGGACATCACTTACGATATACGCATATGTACGTATTCTATAGTTCTCAGGGGTCTTCTACTGAGTGGCTGCCGCCTGTAGGTGATGAAGTCCTTAGCAATGTGTTGGCGCTGTGCTTCTTCTGGTAAAGGAAGGAAGAGTCCTGCAGGAGGCCACAAAGTCCCTGATGTCCTTAGAGACCGCAGCCTACCAACAGACAGATTGGACAATCATCCCACACAACTTTTAATCTAGTTGAGCTGTGCCCGGTCCATAGGACCTATGATTGTAACATCTCTGGCCTATGGGATGCAGGGAGAAGGACACGGTCCTACTGAGAGCGCCCCTGCCTTCTGAAAGAGGAGAGATCACCCGTCCGTAACAGGCCCATAACCCATTTCACTTATTTCAGGACTAAGGTGATCAAAAATATAATAAACTGCTCTTACGGGTAAATTTATTTTCTGGTCGATCAGCAAGGAGGCCTGAAAGTATAAAATGTATACGCTCCCAGTTTTCCTCAGTGGTTTGATGGACATAGATGTGTAGTGTGTGACATGAGATGTGTGAGGAGGGGGACTCGGGGTGTCCAGAAGGACAACACAATGTATGAAGATGTCTGCTGTTTTTCGACGAGGATGAAATACTGTAAGAACCCACAATCAGTGAAGAGAAGACCATTACTTCACATCGCACACAGAGTTGGCAGACCCTGCAGAGCATTACTCCCTATCTCCTCCTGATGACATTTCACACTGTCCTACCAAACTCCAGAACTGGCCCCCCTTCACAGGAATATGGTCACATGGACGTGACATCATCACAGGTCCTTCACTGCTACTTCTCAACTGATTAATTCCGCCCTTTCCTGATCACATGACAGTTACATCATCCCAGGTCCTTTTCTACCATTTCTCCCCACAGCTGAGCTCCTCCCCTCCTGATCACATGACAGTGACGTCATCATAGGTCTTTTCCTACCACTTCTCTCCACTGCTGAGCTCCGCCCCTTCCTGATCACATGACAGTGACATCATCCCAGGTCCTTCAGCTCTTGCAGTGCAGCAGATACAGAGCAGGTCCTGGTCGGTAGTCACTGCTGTGGTGGTTGAGACTAGAATGGAGTTGTTAGAAGGAGGTCCTCCCCTCTGGAGCCTCTTCTTTTCTCTGGTATCAGCCATTTCTCCAGAATCCCCCTTTATCCCCGGTGCTGGGGGCTCTGAGAAGCGGGGTCTCTCCAGGAGCAGTGAGTGCGGTTCTGGATCTCACTAATGCTCTTGTCCCTGGAGGATTTCCAGCCTCTCCTCATAAAGGCGCCTGCAGTACTAGAAGCCTCCAGCTCCTCCAGTTCTCTCCTCTTCTCCTGAATGACCACCAAGGATGGACAGGAAGGAGATCAGCAGAAGAATATTAGACCTCACCTTGGAGATCATCTCCCTGCTGAGCGGAGAGGTAAACTTCTCTAGATTTCTCTCCTCTGTATTGTATTCTGTAACAAGTCAGACATCGGGAAGGAGAATCCATCATAGGAAGTGATAGGAAGAGTCCGGGGTCCTGGAGAACGGCCCCCAGACCTTCCAAGTGACGGAGAACCTGAAGATCAGCCCCCAGTATGGTCAGTGATGGGTCATGGGGGCCAATAGTCATGTTGTAGGAGCCATGAGAAGGTAAGTAGGCACGTTGTACCCAGGAGGAGAGGAAGCAGAGGAGGAGATGGCGGAGTGTGGCCTGGAGGAGGATTTCTACCACTAGTCTGACATCTAGATGATACTGGACTATAACAAGGAGCCTCCACTACGTCTAGAGGAAAGAAGGTTTCTGCACCAACATAGAGTAGGAGTCTTTACTGTAAGAGCAGTGAGACTATGGAGCTCTCTGCCAGAGGAAGGAGTCATGGGGGATTCTCTAGAAGAGTCCAGAAGGGGCCTGGAGGTCTGGAGGGTAATAATATTCCAGCTTCTAGTGACTAGATTACTGGAGATGGGGCCATGATCCCGGGAGGGATTCTGAGTGTAGATCCGGAGTCAGACAGGAATTTATTTCCCTAAGTGTCTCTCTCCATCCACAGGATTACACCATAGTGAAGAAGACATCAGGGAGGACCCCCATCATCCATGAGTCCGGAGGGTGGAGCAGGACCCCCATCACAGAGCCTCCCCCCCTGATACATGAGCAGAAGATCCTAGAGCTCACCCACAAGATGATGGAGCTGCTGACTGGAGAGGTGACACTGCTGGGAATGCTGGGAAATTCTCCAGTAACAGCACTGGAGGGTCTGGGTGATGACGGTGTCATTGTGTTGTCAGGTTCCTGTAAGGTGTCAGGATGTGGCGGTCTATTTCTCCATGGAGGAGTGGGAGTATATAGAAGGACACCAGGATCTGTACAAGGAGGCCATGATGGAGGCTCCCCGGCCTCTGACATCACCAGGTAAGAGGAGATCTACCTGATTATAGAGGTGTCAGGGTCCCCTGGATACTACTCCCATCATCTCATCATGATATATTATATTGTGCTCGTGTCTCCACAGATGGATCCAGGAGGAGAAATCCCCCCGAGAGATGTCCCCGTCCTCTGTATTCCCAGGACTGTCCAGGGGAGAAGCCCCCAGAGAACCATCAGGTAGATGGAGCTGAGCCCTATACACATCTATATAGGGGGATCCTGCAGTCATAGGGGGGTCATAGATTGTGGGGGTCTCTTCTGTGGATCTGTTAGATTTCCCACCTGTCTGCTGTATTGTCCTGAATTGTTACAGATGACAAATCAGGGGGAAGATGTGACTGATATTAAAGTGGAGGATGAAGAAGAGCGGATGATGGGCGATCCCCCGTGTAAGAGTGAGGTAGAGGAGGACCTTCCAGTCCATGTCACCACAGGTATGGGATAATAAGAACATGGGACCAACACAGATCCCTTCAGCTGCCAAGTGCACATGTAACAGGTCAGCCGGTGTCATAGGGACAAATCTGCCCTTTAAGAAGATACATTTCTCACAGAATTCAAGAGAAAGTTAGTGTAAAAAGGGAGTAGAGAAGGAAAGACTTGATAACTGGAGAGCTGCCGAGAATATTAACCCTTTAACTCCATCTTTACCAACTTTGTATATCAAACCTGTAAAGAACTTGGAGTCTCGAGAAGCAGTATGCCCCACAGAATCCCTCTGTGGGCAAGTCCGCCTTCTTCTCCATCCTTTTACTCACACCGACCTCCACTGTGGAGCCCGTGTACTCCTACACGGCGCTCTGACCCCCACCCAACAAAAACAACGCTTGTTCAACTCCATCCCGCAACCCTGACTAGAAAATGTCCAGTCCTATATCATTCAAATTTACCCCATCCGGCCGCATAAGGCGCGCATTATCCCCTTCCAGCGGCCTGTGTCGCACTACGACCCCCGCACGTGAGCGGACAAAGCGGGAAATCCAGGCGTTGACTGTACGTCTGGCCCGTTCTATAGCATTGGTATCCCTGGCCCCCCGCCACGTGACCCTGGGGATAATCTCCGACCAGACTAGCACGACCTTGTGGTAGCACGACGGCAGACGTTCTTAATCGTCCCAAATCAAAGTAATCAACTCCGCGATTTTCAACAGGCAGAGGTCATTGTTTCCCGCATGAATAACCAAAATGACTGGGGACGAACCACTTTACTAATTTCAACTGCTTCTGGCAGGACCTGAGGTCGGCGCAGGCCCGAACACCCCGCCACATGGATATTCCGAAATCCGAGGCATCGGCTGCCTTGCCGGTATTCCACTCTCTGTCCCACCCAGATGATGTAAGAATGACCGATGAAACAGACGGTGGGTTGGACTGCGCCTGAAAGAAAATGAAATAAATAAATGGGGGCGAACGTATGAAGCAAAACATGCAGATCTCCATCTGCTGATCCGCTGCACATCGGAATCCTGCTATCCTGCCCGAGCTGCCTCGGTGGCGGCCCCAATCTGAAATGAGTGTGTACCAAACTCAGAAACAGGGAGGTCCATAGCCACCAGGCAATGGCGGAACACCGACCTAAACTGAAAACAGGTGAGCTGGCTACTGTCGACATGTAGGAGGAGGGGGGCGCCCTGAGCATGCGTAGCCAATAACTGCGAGACTGCGGAATCAGGGCAGACTGGGCCGTCCACCTTACGTAAAGGTAGCCAAGCGCCACACGCAAAGACATCGGTTTTGGAGCGCCGGATGAAAACGCGGAGGCCCTGGAGTCACTGAGGAGCACATCGCCTGCGCCTAATCCGCCTGGGAGGGCACACAAAGTTGATACCGATTCCCCTATCCTGAGGGCGGCAAAAAAAAGCTAAACAAAAAGCAGCCCTAAACAGCACAACTTCGTAGGGTGAGGAACAGACGGAGGGTAGGACTTCGCAAATGCGCGTCAATAAGGAATACGAGACTGGGCTCCTACACTCATGCCGGAAATGCTCCTTGCGCCAGCCTCTAATGGCTTAGCTGATCAGGAAATGCTTAGTCACATCCAGCCAGCCGCGCAATTTAAGGTGAAAGCCAACTCCCTCTAGCCGCCGCTGCGCCACCACTGAAGTAACCCGTCGCTCGTGCAAGTCCATTAGATACAAAATGGTCACCTCCAAGCAAGCAGCCGGCAAATCGCCATCCGCAGTAGCGACTGCCACTGCCCACCATTCAGCCCACGTCTTACTATGTCCAGACCAAGTAGCTGGCGTCACTGAAGCCTGTACCATAGACATTGATCGTTGATTGGCAAGTCCCAGAGCTGCTGCGGGCAGGGGACGCCTTCCTGGATCGCTCCCGGCAACAGGTCCCTGAATTCCTGCCAACGAAAGTGTGAAAGAGTATCAGCCACAGAGTTCCAAACACCGGGTACATGACGGGCCCTGAACCAAACGTTAAATTCCAAGCAGCGGAAGACTAGATGGCGCAACAATGAGAGGACAGGGAGGGATAAAGAGGTTAATTTATTAATACAATAAACTACCGCCATGTTGTCCGTCCAAAAACATAACCGTCTGTTCTGAAATTTATGACCCCATAAATTAATGGCGACAATGATTGGAAACAGCCCAAGGAGAGTTATATTGGAGCAAAGTCCGGAATCGCGCCACTTATCCGGCCAGGAGGAGGCGCACCACTCACGGTCAAATACGGCTCTGAAACCGGTAGAACCCGCCTTATCCGTGGATAAGGACAACTCCGCCGTGGAAACTTCTGGGCTTGGTAGCAAGTGTGGCCGTTGTATTGGGCCAAAAAATCACCCCAGACTTTTAAATCCAAATTCAGCTGCTTGGTTAACCATATGTGATGGTTGTTTTTGACAACGACAAGCGTTGAGAAAAAATGCGGGGCATGGGAATGATGCGCCACCCAAAAACCAGGAGGCACAGCAATGCCTGCATTTGCCATAGGGTGAGCGATTTAATGGTACGGAAACCCGCAATCATGCCTGCCAGTTTTTCTAATTTGTCCGCTGGAAGGCAGAAAATCATCAAGGAGGTATCAATTCGATACCCAAAAATGTTATTGACATAGCCGGGCCTACCGTCTTGCCTTCCGACAGGGGGACATCGGGACATGAAAAAACGAAATGTATCAAGGAGGAATTGGCATTTATTAGAATTCCCGGGGGATACAAATAGGAAATCATCCAGGTAGTGGATGATAGAATGGGAACCTGTCTCAAAGCGTATGACCCATTCTAGGAAAGTGCTAAACAATTCAAAATAATGGCATTAAACGGAGCAACCCATCGGTAGACAAGTGCCATAATAATAACACTCGTCCACCATACAGCCCAGAAGGTGGTAGCAATCAGGGTGGACTGGGAGCAATCGGAAAGCGGCTTCAATGTCCGATTTGGCCAATAACGCGTCCTTCCCCGCCCTATCAAATGATACATAGCACACTGAGGCCTCCTCTTTAGGGATACCATCATTCACGGACACCCCCTTTGGGAAGGACAAATGGTGGATTAAACGGAATGAGCCTGGCTCCTTTTTAGGGATGAGGCCCAAGGGGGAAATGCGGATGTTCTTAAAAGGGGGGGTTGCAAATGGACCCATTATTCTGCCTAACGCCACTTCCTTAGCAATTTTTTCCCTCAACTGTTTTGGATTGTCCTTCGCCGACTTTAAATTGTTGGCAAATGTAGGAGATGCTGAAAAATAAAACGGGATAAAAAACCCAAACGCAAAACCAAAACGTAGTTGTGCCGCCTGTCTATTGGGGTATTGGTCAAAACAGGGGGACATCGCGGACATGCTCACTGGGGTCTTTCCCTCCAGGGGGTGGTATGGGTTTTTGCATGAGTGGGTTACGCTGGCAATGGGCAGCAGCGTGCGCTCCACCACAGACGGAGCATTCATGTTTGTACTTACAGAGGGCAAAAAATTTGCAATGACCCTCGTTGTACAACCAGCAGGCTCCGGGTCTGCCACAGCCACCGCCCCCTGCCCGTTTGCTGAGGAGGCAGCGGCCCCGGGGGGGGGGGAAAGGGCTGTGATTTCCGCGCCATCATGAGGCGGAGCATAGATCAGCAGCTTTTACCCCCCCCAACCAATTTCTGGATGCAGCGCCAGGCAGCAGCGGAACTCTTCGTCGTAACGCCACCATGCCGAACCCCCGTGTTACTTAAATGCACTATATATGGAGTCCATATAGACGAAGAGCTCCGCCGCGTGTTACGGGTGGCGCTGAACCATAGTGTAACCTAACACTGCAAATGCCTGTATCCAATTGCCTATTGTAGGAGCTACCTTAGGTCTCCGGTCCACAAACCTCTCAGCATTGGGTCGACGTGTGCTGGTTCACTGAAATCAACGACCAAATGTCTACATACTCGTTAGACCATGAAGAATTCGCAAGTGGGGGAGCCACTGAAACCGACTGAGGAGGTACCACTGGAACTGCGCTGGTTGGATCAACCCCACGGGACGACCTGCTGGAACGCTGTATGTGTTCACGCCTACTACGGGTTCTTGACCTGCTAGAGCTGGAACCACAGGAGCTCAGATCCGAGAAAGAAGGCGACTGCCACCTAGCCGATTTCGAACGGGTAGAACGTTGACTCCGTCTGTCGGCTCTAGAACCATGGCGGGAACGTCGGGTGCGATGAGAAACCGACCTGCGCCTTTCTCGTCGGTCGTGAACATCAGCAGGCGATCTGGATGTAGAGGCCGGGCATGGGGCCGTCGCTGGGACTGAGGGGGCACTAGGTGGTTGGGCTGTCACCACAGGGGTGGCATCTATGCCTGACGGTTGATTAAAGGAAGCAGGCAATGGAGGGGCAGGGGGCACAGGTTGTGAGGGAAGATGAGGAATCACCCAAGCCATGCTCATAGTAGGGGACTCCCTGTAATGCAGGGCTTGCCTGCAGCTCCTGTGTGTGAGCCTCCTCTGCTGAGGAGTGCTCATTTGGCTAGTTGCCCATAACTTAGGGGACAGATAAAAGTGTCTGGGGCCCAGGTGGGAAAGAGCAGCGTGCCACAGCAGAGAGCTGTGTCTGCTGGATGCGCTGAGGGAGAGACACCGGAGCGGGGGGCGTGGCTTCGGGATGTGCGGCCGAAAGAGCTGAGGCTTGCCTGACACGCACGCCAAAAGGAGCTTTCCCCGCCACTGCAGGCGGCTCCGGAAGCGAGAAGGTAAGGAGGAATGTGAGGGACTGAGTCAGGCTGGTGGGCGGATAGTGCGTGCAGGCCACCTGCCACCCGCACGCTCATTCTGCTGTACCAAGGGGGCCGAGGACGGCAGGGATACACTGGGCGCTTGTAATGCCGCCAGAAGGCGAGATAGTAAAACCAGTCCTTCATTCTGCAAGTGTGCCGTGAGCGCAGCCAAAAGCTCCTGCTCTGTGGCTATACCTGACGCTGCCTGGATGCTGTAAAGGAAGAGGCCGAGCCCTCCCTTTTTTTCACCATATTAACCCTCGGCCCCTACCATTCTTGCCAACCAATCAGAGCTGGGGGAGGAGAAGGAGGGGGGGCTCTGCCATTCTCTTCTGCTCACTTGGCCACACCATACCCTCAAACACCCCCTGGGCTATACCACCAACACTTAGCTGCATATAGCTTATTCCTCTTAACTTCTTAGCCCCTAACCCTCTCTGAAGTCCATGCCACCTTCATATATCCCTCAGCGCCAGCTAAACTAGCCGTTTTCTCTGATAGTACTCTAGATATTACAAACTTTCCTATATTTTCACTATTCATTTGTGTAAAGTTGTGTGAAACAACCATCTAAGTCACCATTTAAATATATAGATATCTATAAACAGTCCCTCACAATTTTTTATAAATTCCTTTCCGTTCTCTCTGTGTATGTGTGAATATAAGTGATGAGAGAAGTGAGCTTCAGGTATTAAATCACTTAATTCAAAACTTCAGATTAATACTGTACAGAGATCCGTCTCCATATGTCTCCGATGAGCCTAAGTCAGTTGTTTGCGAAGTCGCACTAGACTTCGATGAATAACTTCAGTAGTTGATTTTTAAAGTGGAAACCCACTTTAAAACTTGGAGCTAGGCTTGGCTTCGGTTCTGAGGAAACAGTCAGAACCAAAGCTGAGTTCAGATCCAAGTTTTAAAGTGTTTTTTGAGGTTATAAATGTATCCACTTTGTGTTCCTAACAGGGAAGAACTCTGAAGGAACCTTCATGTTATCACAAGATCTTAGAGAAGAAGAAGATATCCTGCAGCACTCTTCTGAGGAAAACCTTATTCCCCATAATGTACGTCCAGGACTTCACAGTACAGATCTATCATATAATCCCTATTATCATGAGGAACCTTCTCCTGACCAATCACAGACTGTTACCCCAAGTACCGGGCAGAAAGGGGGTAAAAGGTTTCAGTGCGGGGAATGTGGAAAACAATTTACACAAAACTCTAATTTATATAAACACAGAAGAATTCACAAAGGAGAGAAGCCGTATTCGTGTGCAGAATGTGGAAAATGGTTTATTACTAAGCATAAACTCAAGGTGCATCAGAGAATTCACACAGGAGAGAAGCCATATCCATGTTCAGAATGTGGGAAAGGTTTTCTTTATAAACAGACCCTCAAGGTGCATCAAATAATTCACACAGGAGAGAAGCTATATCCATGTTCAGAATGTGGGAAAAGTTTTCTTCAAAAACAGACCCTCAAGGTGCATCAGAAAATTCACACAGGAGAGAAGCCATATCCATGTTCAGAATGTGGGAAAGATTTTCTTTGTAAACAGACCCTCAAGGTTCATCAGAGAATTCACACAGGAGAGAAACCTTATTTATGTACTGAATGTGGGAGACGTTTTAGTAGTAAACGGAACCTCAAAGTTCATCAGAGAAGTCACACAGAAGAGAAAACATTTAGATGCTCCAGATGTGGTGACTGTTTTACACAAAAGTCAAGTTTTGTTACACATGAGAAAATTCACACAGGAGAGAAGCCATATCCATGTTCAGAATGTGGGAAAGGTTTTCTTTATAGTCATGCCCTCAAGGTGCATCAGAGAATTCACACGGGAGAGAAGCCTTATCCATGTTCAGAATGTGGAAAATGTTTTATCACTAATTACCACCTAAAGACGCATCAGAAAATTCACACAGAAAAAAAAACATTTAGATGCTACAGATGTGGTGACTGTTTTACACGAAAGTCAAGTCTTACTACACATGAAAAAATTCACACAGGAGAGAAGCCATTTTGATTTTCATCATGTGAAAAAGAAAATCAGAATTTAAAACTCATCAGAGAATTCACACATAGAAGAAACTAAATTCTTGTTTGGAACGTGGAAGTGTTTACATGCATTAAACAGCCGATATGAGAGTATATTCTTCTGTGGAATTACCTGGGTCTGCCAAAGACCCAAATTATATTTCCCTGAGGTCAACAGTGACCAGGATCCATGGAGGAAAAGTATTGTGGATATGAGGGAAAAAAAGAGGAGCGTTGTTTACTGTCAGAGCAGTGAAGATGAATTGTCCCCATGGACCGTATTCATACCTCCGCCAGCACTGCAGGAGAATCCAGAGGGACACAGTGAGAAACGGAAGGACACCTCCTGTAGACTTTTATGTAACCTATGTGGACATGTGAAATGGGTATTTGATCTTCATTAATACATTATTTCAAGTTAAGGTGATGGGGAAAATAAAAATTTGAGTTGACAATAATTTGTTAAAAACCCAGATCTTTTATTTCCTTCCATTTCCTTCTTTTTGCCTCATTCACACTTGTGTATTCTGGTCGGTATCTTTCACCAGTATTTGTAGGATAAAGCTAGGAGTAGCTCCCGAACATGGAAGACTTTCCATTATACTTTTCTCTGTTTTATTCTGTTCCCTGTTACGTCTTACAGATACTGATACAAGATACCGATCGAAATACAAAACTGTGAATGAGGCCTTACTGTCTATTGGCCTTTTATTAAAAAAGTGGTAATAAGGCGGCTTCACCCCTGGATCGATTTCTGGAGATGGTGCTCACCTGTCGGTGCACCCAAACCGAGTAAAAAACAAGAAGTAAAATCAATAAGAATCAGGGGCACTCAATCTGGGAACCCGTTGAGCCAAATAACATTTATTAAAACAAATGAAAACAACAATAATAAAATATAAAAGTAGTCATAAAGTGACCAACGCTGCAAAGGACTGGCTCCTATGTAAACCACCGATACAACATTGCACCAGACAAATGTCCTGGGTAATGAGCCCTATCTAATGTCTCTGGTGGTGGAGATAGCTGAGTCCATATAGGATAGTAGCTGGTATACCGTCCTCCGGTCTAAGTCCGCATTGAAAGATGCCCAAAACACTAAATATATATATATAAAGCAGTGGAACCGCAAGTGCCCATAAGTATAATGAAACAGCCTCTCACCACATTTACCGTCTGGCGTGGGGTACTTCAGCGTCTCCTCCTGGTTCACCTGCGGTCTCTTGCCGGGTGCGCGTCCTGGGAGTGGCGTGCACACACCAACGCGGCGTCCCACGTGGTGTCAGAGTGTACACGTGACGTCTCACGTGACTCCTGACGCACAGGTCCTTGAGCGTGTAAAGCAATATATTCACAAGGTCCTTGACCCTCTAACCTTCGGGTCTCAATCCTTCCCGGCTTAACTTTGAACGTCCTTAGGGCAATCTTTCACATGTAGATGCGGCAACTTTCCATATATTGCTGTGTTGCTTCAATTTCCTATGTTATGGTTCTAATCCCATATGCGCTCCTCTATTACCTTGCTGTATCTCTTGGATCAAACACGTTTCGGGGTATACGCCCCTTCCTCAGTGATGTCAGCAGCAAGGATTTAGACCTTATTTAAACCCTCACGGGGTGGGGTTAATTGTTAACCCATTGAGTGCAATCTCCATCTCCATACAGGTTAGAAGTTCAATTTGTCACATATCAAAAAATGGAGGAGTGGATCCTGTACCACTTAAAATATATATACTGTACACATAGTATATCCAGGATAGCCATGCTTTCTTCATTAGAACCAGTGTATTAAGCTAAAAAACTTAAAATGTACCTCAAAAGCAAATAATATAAACAAATACAATATATCAAGTATACACAATTCTCAAATTCACATTGGACAATATTATGAGGGATCCTGGTCGGGGTGTGTAGATGGGTGGACCAAGCAGGGAGGGGGGATCAGGGTGCTGATAAACAGCCAGACGCCGATACCCCATCACTCCGAGGTCCACCCATAAAACTTAGAGGAAGCCAAAAAGTTCCAACTCCGCATTAAGGCCTCTTGGGGCCAAGGAGTTGAACTCAAAAATACGACCATATTCTTGTCTCGACATGGCAGCTATATGGTTGCCCCCTCTCCAGGGGCGTCTAACCTGTTCAATCGCAATGAATACTAAGGAAGCTGGATTAGAATCATGAACCTCTTTGAAGTGTTTAGATACAGTATGGAGTGGGTATTCTTTTCTAATGTTGGATATATGTTCCGCCACTCTTTTGCGTAGGGTTCTTGCAGTCCTCCCTATGTACTGTTTATGACAGGCACACTCCAAAAGATAGATCACATTCTTTGAGTTGCAGGTTAAACATTCCTTGATGTCTACTTCAAATGAGTTTTGTGTAGAACTCACTTTAACCGTTTTTCTCGGAAAATTAGTATTCTTACAGTTGCCACAGCGGCCACACCTATGAAAGCCTCCAGATGACAACTAATTCTTTTGCCCTCCACCCCTATCTAGTTTGAAATTTGGGGCCAGTCGTGTAGCCAAATTACTATACTTGGTATATGTAAATTGTGGTTGGGGAGGGAGAGAGGGACCCAATATCTTATCCCCCAAGAGAAGATGCCAATGTTGGGCACTAATTCTCTCCACTCTATGGTATTTGCAATGGTATGGTAAAATAATTCTCAACGGAGTCTCTTGTTCTTGTATTTTCTTAGGTTCAAAGAAGGTCTCTCTCTCCATCCCCCTTACCTTATCAAGAGCTTTTTCTAAAACTCGGGGAGGATAATCTCTTTCTTCAAACTGTTGTTTCAAAGAAACCGCCTCTACCTCAAATTGGTATTCTGCCGTACAATTCCGCTTCAATCTACGGAATTGGCTTGTAGGTATATTTAGCAACCAACGAGGTAGATGGCAACTTGTGAAGCGGATAAAGCTATTTCTGGCCACTTCCTTAATATACGTATTACATTGAATTTTCTGAGCCTCCACCTTAATATAAATATCCAAAAACTCAATCTCTCTCTCACTTATTTTGGGGGTAAATCTCAGATTTCTCTTGTTATTGTTCAGTTCAGTGAGGAATTGATCTAGCTGGTGCCTGGGACCTTCCCAAATAAACAAATTGTCGTCTATAAATCTCTGCCATAAGACCAGATTCGCCCCCAATGTTATTTGGCTCAACGGGTTCCCAGATTGAGTGCCCCTGATTCTTATTGATTGGCCTTTTATTGCCTACTCTCCCATAGAGATCATGCACAGCCAGTTATACATCTCATATCGTCCTTTGCAGTCTGTGGAGGTCTTCATTCATCTAAGTCATGATATATCAGTAGTAAAGTAGTAGTCTTTCACACTGGCGTTTTGGCTTTCCGTTTGTGAGATCCGTTCAGAGCTCTCGGAAGCGCTCCAAAACGGATTAGTTTTGCCCTAATGCTTTCTGAATGGAAAATAATCTGCTCGGAATGAATCAGTTTTCCTCCGATCAGTCACCATTCCATTCTGGGGGCTGCTTGCAGCGTTTGGTGTCCGTCTGATGAAACTGAGCCAAACTGATTCGTCCTGGCACACAATGTAAGTCAATTGGGACGGCTCCGTTTTCTCTGACACAATAGAAAACGGATCCGTCTCCAATTGACTTTCAATGGTGTTCAAGACGGATCCGTCTTGGCTATGTTACAGATAATACAAATGAATCCGTTCTGAATGGATGCAGATGGTTGCATTATATGAACGGAAGGGTTTGTGCAGATCCATGACGGATCTGCACAAAACGCGAGTGTGAAAGTAGCCGTACATTGTAACCAGCAACACAGTATGGGGAATTAGTAATCCCACCCCCAGGAAGGGTCTCTGGATGCAAAGAGTTAAAAATCCCCCCCCCCCCTCTCAGTATTATAAATTATAATCAGAATCAAAATGTACAGCACAGCACCTGATAAACAACGAAGGAGACTCTGGTCAAGCGAATCACCATGGACCCATCAAATGATAGGTGGAGATACTTGGGGTCATACCCTTCCAATCACATGCTGATTGTCTATCCTGAAAGTAGGTAATCAATACGAAACTCCCCGAAAACCTCTTCATCATCTTGTGCCCCGCAAGTCTCTTCTCTTGCGGGACACTTTTTTTCTGCTGTCCATGGGTCCTTAGAGGATCAAGGGCAGGTGGAGAAATCAGTAGGATTTTATGGTTTTTATATGCACAGATTCGTTTTATCTGTGTGAGTATAATAAAAAAGCGTGACTATGGAAGAGTTTGCAGTACTTCACTATGGTCAGTTCTCTTGTGTAATATCCAGGAGATAAAAAAAAGTCTGACTGTGGAGGAAGCCCAGACTTGGAGCCCAGTGATTGATCACGTCTAAAAACACTTTCTATATACCTTCATTACTGACATCCCTATGGAAGAATTTAGAGCTGCGCGGCCTTTTTATGGAATCGAGGAGCTGCAGGGCACATGCTCGACCTGCTACTCCATTCGGGCAGGGGAACAGGACGCCCATTATCTGGATCGGTGGGGATTTTGAGCCATTTATTGGACGGCATAACTATCTTTTATTCTACGGATCAGTACGATTACTGCAATGCCAAATACTGTTTTATTGTTTACTAGTTTTGCCAAAGGAAGGAAAATTATGAGAGCGAAATAAGTGTCCGTCCATGAAGGAGCTCTGAAGAGTCCCAAGCCGTGCACTTAAAGCTGATGCCGAGAATTACCAATCTGGGGCTAATGCAGGTCCGCCATGATTAACAGAACAGCTTAGTCAGTTTCTCTTTTTGTGAATTGGCGTTCAGCCAGTCAATACGTGTTCTGTTTCAGTATCTTGCATTGTGTATTGGTATGCAGCTCTCTTCTCCTCCCCCCTCTGTTTCAGCTTCTAGTTAGTTCAGCCTAGCCACTCCCTGTTTTCCCAGTCATGCATTGCTGTTAGTGTATGCTAAGCTTTCTGAGGAGAATCTCCATCTTTTTGGCTAGGAGTTTATTGTTGGCATAATTCTTTTACCATCTGGATTCCCTGCAACATCTTGTAATACAATCTCTGGATTAAAAAGCTACTTTATTAACTCCTGGGTGTCTGAAATGTAGGTGGAGAATGTCTGATTCAACAAGTCACCTCCGTGCGCATAGAGGCTGCTCTCAAAGATGCGTGATTGTATAAAGCTGACATTTTGAAATGCCACAGTAAAAGAATTGTCTTAGTAATCTCTTGCTAAGAAAATAATATTCTCCTCCTCCAAGTAATAAGCCATCATCATTAGTCTTCTGCTTGCTGCAGTGGAGGGTAATATCTCATACTGCTCAGTACTGCATTCACTAGGATCGTAGAAGCTTCTAGCAATTGCAGTCTCATACAGGCTAGGAACTGCATTCAGCCTGTTTTCTGAGGTAAATATCGTCTGCCTGCTGTAAGCTATTAAAAGACTAGAGGTTGCTGCTGTGTTGCAAATGAAGTTGCAGGATACAGCTGGAAGGATCTCCAAGCCCTCATTAAAAATGCAGGGGGCCCTCTTATCTAAAAAAATTGAGTTATGTAATCATTTATCCAGTTTGTGGGAAAAGACTGAACAATGTATGGATGATCACATGAATCAGGCTATAATGAACATCAATTAAAGGCCATGTGTACAAAATTGAATAAGACCTATGAAAGTTATGAGTCTGTCTGAAAAATCCTCTTCTCTGTTATCAAGTCTCAACTCAAGAATTCATCCTAGAATTAAAGACCCACACTGCACTTAATGATCAAAGATATAGCAGATTTATGGCAGTCAAGTCAATGCTAGAGGACAAGATATCACAACTAGGGTTGAGTGAACCCAAACTGTATAGTTTTGGGGTGTTCGTGACACGGACCCAAACCCGAACATTTACGTAAAAGTTTGGGTTCGGTGTTCAGAGATTTCTATGGCGCACTTTGAAAGCCTGCAAAGCAGCCAATCAACAAGCGTCATAATACTTGCCCCAGGAGGCCATCACAGCCATGCCTACTATTGGCATGGCTGTGATTGGCCAAGTGCAGCATGTGACCCAGCCTCTATTTAAGCTGGAGTCAAGTAGCGCCGCACGTCACTCTGCTCTGATTAGTGTGGGGATAGGATGCAGCTGCTGTGAGGGTGAGATTAGGAAGGGAAAACTCAACAAAAACACCTAAGTGAAGTGATCGATCTACAGCTGTGAATCATTCAACTTCTGCTAGTTAATTGCGCACTGGTTTTTAGGCAGCACAGAGCGTTTTCTGTCACTTTTTTCTGGGGTGATCGGCGGCCATTTTGTGTCTTGTGGTGCACCAGCACAAGCTGCCACCAAGTCCATCAATCCATCAATAGTTGTTGTTTTTTTTGCTATATCCTACATCAGGGGCTTGGCTGTGGTTATTGTCACCCCTAGAAACTCAGGATAGAATCTTTTATATTTTATTGAGGGGTGAAATTCAATTGCCAAAATAGCAATCCCCTAAATCATCTGTTCCAGCTGTGGCTATCCAAGGGTAATAATGTCTGCTGTCTGGCAAAGGATAGATTTTTTTCTGTGGTGAAATCCAATTGCCAAAATAGCAATCCCCTAAATCTGGTGTCCCAGCAGTGGCTGGCAAAGTTTAATAGTGTCGGGCGAAGGATATATTTTGTTCTGGGGTGAAATTCAATAGCCAAAATAGCAATACCATAAATCAGTGGTTTCAGCTGTGGCTGGCCAAGTTTAATAGTGTCCGGCAAAGGATAGATTTTGTTCTGGGGTGAGATTCAATTGCCAAAATAGCAATCCCCTAAATCTGGTGTTCCAGCTGTGGCTGGCCAAGTTTACTAGTTTCTGGCAAAGGATATATTTTTTTCAAGGGTTAAATTCAGTTGGCAAAATAGCAATCCCTCTAAATCAGTGGTTTAAGCTGTGGCTGTCCAAGTTTAATAGTGTCCGGCAAAGAATAGATTTTTTCTGGGGGGAAATTCTATTGCCAAAATAGCAATACCGTAAATCAGTGGTTTCAGCTGTGGCTGGCCACGTTTAATAGTGTCCGGCAGAGGATAGTTTTTTTTCTGGGGTGAAATTCAATTGCTAAAATAGCAGTACCATAAATCTGTGGTTTCAGCTGTGGCTGGCCAAGTTTAATAGTGTCCGGCAAAGGATAGATAATTTTCTGGGGTGAAATTCAATTGCCAAAATAGCAATCCCCTAAATCTGGTGTTCCAGCTGTGGCTAGCCAAGTGTAATACTGTCTGCTGTCTGGCAAAGGATAGATTTTTTTCTGGGGGGAAATTCTATTGCCAAAATAGCAATCCCCTAAATCTGGTGTTCCAGCAGTGGCTGGCCAAGTTTACTAGTGTCTGGCAAAGGATATATTTTGTTCTGGGGTTAAATTCAATTGCCAAAATAGCAATCCCACTAAATCAGTGGTTTCAGCTGTGGCTGTCCAAGTTTAATAGTGTCCGGCAAAGAATAGATTTTATTTTCTGGGGTGAAATTCAATTGCCAAAATAGCAATACCATAAATCTGGTGTTCTAGCTGTGGCTGGCCAAGTTTAATAGTGTCCGGCAAAGTATAGATTTTGTTCTGGGGTGAAATTCAATTCCCAAAATAGCAATCCCCTAAATCCTGTGTCCCAGCAGTGGCTAGCCAAGTTTAATAGTGTCCGGCAAAGGATATATTTTGTTCTAGGGTGAAATTCAATTGCCAAAATAGCAATACCATAAATCTATGGTTTCAGCTGTGGCTGGCCAAGTTTAATAGTGTCCGGCAAAGGATAGATAATTTTCTGGGGTGAAATTCAATTGCCAAAATAGCAATCCCCTAAATCTGGTGTTCGAGCTATGGCTAGCCAAGTGTAATACTGTCTGCTGTCAGACAAAGGATAGATTTTTTTCTGGGTGGAAATTATATTGCTAAAATAGCAATCCCCTAAAGCTGGTGTCCCAGCAGTGGCTGGCCAAGTTTAATAGTGTCCGACAAAGGATAGATTTTGTTCTGGGGTGAAATTCAATTGCCAAAATAGCAATCCCCTAAATCTGGTGTTTTCAAGCTGTGGCTGGCCAAGTTTGCTAGTTTCTGGCAAAGGATATATTTTGTTCTGGGGTTAAATTCAATTGCCAAAATAGCAATCCCCTAAATCTGGTGTCCAAGCAATGGCTGGCCAAGTTTAATAGTGTCCGGCAAAGGATAGATTTTTTTCTGGGGGGAAATTAAATTCCCAAAATAGCAATCCCCTAAATCCTGTGTCCCAGCAGTGGCTGGCCAAGTTTACTAGTGTCCGGCAAAGGATATATTTTGTTCTGGGGTGACATTCAATAGCCAAAATAGCAATACCATAAATCAGTGGTTTCAGCTGTGGCTGGCCAAGTTTAATAGTGTCAGGCAAAGGATATATTTTGTTCTGGGGTGAAATTCAATTGCCAAAATAGCAATAACATAAATCTGTGGTTTCAGCTGTGGCTGGCCAAGTTTAATAGTGTTCGGCAAAGGATAGATAATTTTCTGGGGTGAAATTCAATTGCCAAAATAGCAATACCATAAATCTGGTGTTCTAGCTGTGGCTGGCCAAGTTTAATAGTGTCCGGAAAAGGATAGATTTTGTTCTGGGGTGAAATTCAATTGCCAAAATAGCAATACCGTAAATCAGTGGTTTCAGCTGTGGCTGGCCAAGTTCAATAGTGTCCGGCCAAGGATAGTTTTTTTTTCTGGGGTGAAATTTAATAGCTAAAATAGCAATACCATAAATCTGTGGTTTCAGCTGTGGCTGGCCAAGTTTAATAGTGTCCGGCAAAGGATAGATAATTTTCTGGGGTGAAATTCAATTCCCAAAATAGCAATCCCCTAAATCTGGTGTTCCAGCTGTGGCTAGCCAAGTCTAATACTGTCTGCTGTCTGGCAAAGGATAGATTTTTTTCTGGGGGGAAATTCTATTGCCAAAATAGCAATCCCCTAAATCTGGTGTCCCAGCTGTGGCTGGCCAAGTTTAATAGTGTCCGACAAAGGATAGATTTTGTTCTGGGGTGAAATTCAATTGCCAAAATAGCAATCCCCTAAATCTGGTGTTCTAGCTGTGGCTGGCCAAGTTTGCTAATTTCTGGCAAAGGATAGATTTTGTTCTGGGGTGAAATTCAATTCCCAAAATAGCAATCCCCTAAATCCTGTGTCCCAGCAGTGGCTAGCCAAGTTTAATAGTGTCCGGCAAAGGATATATTTTGTTCTAGGGTAAAATTCAATTGCCAAAATAGCAATACCATAAATCTGTGGTTTCAACTGTGGCTGGCCAAGTTTAATAGTGTCAGGCAAAGGATAGATAATTTTCTGGGGTGAAATTCAATTCCCAAAATAGCAATCCCCTAAATCTGGTGTTCCAGCTGTGGCTAGCCAAGTGTAATACTGTCTGCTGTCTGGCAAAGGATATATTTTGTTCTGGGGTTAAATTCAATTGCCAAAATAGCAATACCGTAAATCTGGTGTTCTAGCTGTGGCTGGCCAAGTTTAATAGTGTCCGGCAAAGTATAGATTTTGTTCTGGGGTGAAATTCAATTGCCAAAATAGCAATCCCCTAAATCTGGTGTTCTAGCAGTGGCTGGCCAAGTTTAATAGTGTCCGGCAAAGGATATATTTTGTTCTGGGGTGAAATTCAATTGCCAAAATAGCAATACCGTAAATCAGTGGTTTCAGCTGCGGCTGGCCAAGTTTAATAGTGTCCGGCAAAGGATAGTTTTTTTTCTGAGGTGAAATTCAATTGCCAAAATAGCAATCCCACTAAATCAGTGGTTTCAGCTGTGGCTGTCCAAGTTTAATAGTGTCCGGCAAAGAATAGATTTTTTTCTGGGGTGAAATTCAATTGCCAAAATAGCAATACCGTAAATCTGGTGTTCTAGCTGTGGCTGGCCAAGTTTAATAGTGTCCGGCAAAGTATAGATTTTGTTCTGGGGTGAAATTAAATTCCCAAAATAGCAATCCCCTAAATCCTGTGTCCCAGCAGTGGCTGGCCAAGTTTACTAGTGTCCGGCAAAGGATATATTTTGTTCTGGGGTGAAATTCAATAGCCAAAATAGCAATACCATAAATCAGTGGTTTCAGCTGTGGCTGGCCAAGTTTAATAGTGTCCGGCAAAGGATATATTTTGTTCTGGGGTGAAATTCAATTGCCAAAATAGCAATAACATAAATCTGTGGTTTCAGCTGTGGCTGGCCAAGTTTAATAGTGTTCGGCAAAGGATAGATAATTTACTGGGGTGAAATTCAATTGCCAAAATAGCAATACCATAAATCTGGTGTTCTAGCTGTGGCTGGCCAAGTTTAATAGTGTCCGGAAAAGGATAGATTTTGTTCTGGGGTGAAATTCAATTGCCAAAATAGCAATACCGTAAATCAGTGGTTTCAGCTGTGGCTGGCCAAGTTTAATAGTGTCCGGCCAAGGATAGTTTTTTTTTCTGGGGTGAAATTTAATAGCTAAAATAGCAATACCATAAATCTGTGGTTTCAGCTGTGGCTGGCCAAGTTTAATAGTGTCCGGCAAAGGATAGATAATTTTCTGAGGTGAAATTCAATTCCCAAAATAGCAATCCCCTAAATCTGATGTTCCAGCTGTGGCTAGCCAAGTCTAATACTGTCTGCTGTCTGGCAAAGGATAGATTTTCTTCTGGGGGGAAATTCTATTGCCAAAATAGCAATCCCCTAAATCTGGTGTCCCAGCAGTGGCTGGCCAAGTTTAATAGTGTCCGACAAAGGATAGATAATTTTCTGGGGTGAAATTCAATTGCCAAAATAGCAATCCCCTAAATCTGGTGTTCCAGCTATGGCCGGCCAAGTTTACTAGTTTCTGGCAAATGATATATTTTGTTCTGGGGTTAAATTCAGTTGCCAAAATAGCAATCCCTCTAAATCAGTGGTTTCAGCTGTGGCTGTCCAAGTTTAATAGTGTCCGGCAAAGGATATATTTTGTTCTGGGGTGAAATTCAATAGCCAAAATAGCAATACCATAAATCAGTGGTTTCAGCTGTGGCTGGCCAAGTTTAATAGTGTCCGGCAAAGGATAGATAATTTTCTGGGGTGAAATTCAATTGCCAAAATAGCAATACCATAAATCTGGTGTTCTAGCTGTGGCTGGCCAAATTTAATAGTGTCTGGCAAAGGATAGATTTTGTTCTGGGGCGAAATTCAATTGCCAAAATAGCAATCCCACTAAATCAGTGGTTTCAGCTGTGGCTGTCCAAGTTTAATAGTGTCCGGCAAAGAATAGATTTTTTGTCTGGGGTGAAATTCAATTGCCAAAATAGCAATACCGTAAATCTGGTGTTCTAGTTGTGGCTGGCCAAGTTTAATAGTGTCCGGCAAAGTATAGATTTTGTTCTGGGGTGAAATTCAATTCCCAAAATAGCAATCCCCTAAATCCTGTGTCCCAGCAGTGGCTGGCCAAGTTTAATAGTGTCGGGCAAAGGATATATTTTGTTCTGGGGTGAAATTTAATAGCCAAAATAGCAATACTGTAAATCTGGTGTTCCAGCTGTGGCTGGCCAAGTTTAATAGTGTCCGGCAAAGGATGTATTTTGTTCTGGGGTGAAATTCAATTGCCAAAATAGCAATACCGTAAATCAGTGGTTTCAGCTGTGGCTGGCCAAGTTTAATAGTGTCCGGCAAAGGATAGTTTTTTTTCTGGGGTGAAATTTAATTGCTAAAATAACAATACCATAAATCTGTGGTTTCAGCTATGGCTGGCCAAGTTTAATAGTGTCCGGCAAAGGATAGATAATTTTCTGGGGTGAAATTCAATTGCCAAAATAGCAATCCCCTAAATCTGGTGTTTGAGCTGTGGCTAGCCGAGTGTAATACTGTCTGCTGTCAGACAAAGGATAGATTTTTTTCTGGGGGGAAATTCTATTGCTAAAATAGCAATCCCCTAAATCTGGTGTCCCAGCTGTGGCTGGCTAAGTTTACTAGTTTCTGGCAAAGGATATATTTTGTTCTGGGGTTAAATTCAGTTGCCAAAATAGCAATCCCTCTAAATCAGTGGTTTCAGCTGTGGCTGTCCAAGTTTAATAGTGTCCAGCAAAGAATAGATATTTTTCTGAGGTGAAATTCAATTGCCAAAATAGCAATACCATAAATCTTGTGTTCTAGCTGTGGCTGGCCAAGTTTAATAGTGTCCGGCAATGGATAGATAATTTTCTGGGGTGAAATTCAATTGCCAAAATAGCAATCCCCTAAATCTGGTATCCCAGCTGTGGCTGGCCAAGTTAACTAGTTTCTGGCAAAGGATATATTTTGTTCTGGGGTTAAATTAAGTTGCCAAAATAGCAATCCCTCTAAATCAGTGGTTTCAGCTGTGGCTGTCCAAGTTTAATAGTGTCCTGCAAAGGATAGATTTTTTTCTGGGGGGAAATTCTATTGCCAAAATAGCAATCCCCTAAATCTGGTGTCCCAGCAGTGGCTGGCCAAGTATAATAGTGTCCGACAAAGGATAGGTTTTGTTCTGGGGTGAAATTCAATTGCCAAAATAGTAATCCCCTAAATCTGGTTTTCCAGCTGTGGCTGGCCAAGTTTACTAGTTTCTGACAAAGGATATATTTTGTTCTGAGGTTAAATTCAATTGCCAAAATAGCAATCCCACTAAATCAGTGGTTTCAGCTGTGGCTGTCCAAGTTTAATAGTGTCCGGAAAAGTATAGATTTTGTTCTGGGGTGAAATTCAATTGCCAAAATAGCAATCCCCTAAATCTGGTGTCCCAGCAGTGGCTGGCCAAGTTTAATAGTGTCCGGCAAAGGATAGATTTTGTTCTGGGGTGAAATTCAATTGCCAAAATAGCAATACCGTAAATCAGTGGTTTCAGCTGTGGCTGGCCAAGTTTAATAGTGTCCGGCAAAGGATCGTTTTTTTCTGAGGTGAAATTCAATTGCCAAAATAGCAATCCCTAAATCAGTGGTTTCAGCTGTGGCTGTCCAAGTTTAATAGTGTCCGGAAAAGTATAGATTTTGTTCTGGGGTGAAATTCAATTGCCAAAATAGCAATCCCTAAATCTGGTGTCCCAGCAGTGGCTGGCCAAGTTTACTAGTGTCCGGCAAAGGATATATTTTGTTCTGGGGTTAAATTAATTGCCAAAATAGCAATACCGTAAATCATTGGTCTCAGCTCTGGCTGGCCAAGTTTAATAGTGTCCGGCAAAGGATAGATTTTGTTCGAGGTTAAATCCAATTGCCAAAATAGCAATACCGTAAATCAGTGGTTTCAGCTGTGGCTGGCCAAGTTTAATAGTTTCCGGCACAGGATAGATTTTTTCTGGGGTGAAATTCAATTGCCCAAAATAGCAATACTGTAAATCTTGTGTTCCAGCTGTGGCTGGCCAAGTTTAATAGTGTCCGGCAAAGGATAGATTTTGTTCTGGGGTGAAATTCAATTGCCAAAATAGCAATCCCCTAAATCTGGTGTCCCAGCAGTGGCTGGCCAAGTTTAATAGTGTCTGGTAAAGGATAGTTTTTTTCTGGGGGAAATTCAATTGCCAAAATACCAATACCGTAAATCAGTGGTTTCAGCTGTGGCTGGCCAAGTTTAATAATGTCCAGCAAAGGATATTTTTTTCTGGGGTTATGTTCAATTGCCCAAAATAGCAATACCTTAAATCTGGTGTGCCAGCTGTGGCTGGCCAAGTTTAATAGTGTCCGGCAAAGGATAGATTTTGTTCTGGGGTGAAATTCAATTGCCAATATAGCAATCCCCTAAATCAGTGGTTTCAGCTGTGGCTAGCCAAGTTTAATAGTGTCCGGCAAAGGATAGTTTTTTTCTCGGGTGAAATTCAATTGCCAAAATAGCAATACCATAAATCTGTGGTTTTAGCTGTGGCTGGCCAAGTTTAATAGTGTCCGGCAAAGGATAGATAATTTTCTGGGGTGAAATTCAATTGCCAAAATAGCAATCCCCTAAATCTGGTGTTTGAGCTGTGGCTAGCCAAGTGTAATACTGTCTGCTGTCAGACAAAGGATAGATTTTGTTCTGGGGTGAAATTCAATTGCCAAAATAGTAATCCCCTAAATCTGGTTTTCCAGCTGTGGCTGGCCAAGTTTACTAGTTTCTGGCAAAGGATATATTTTGTTCTGGGGTTAAATTCAATTGCCAAAATAGCAATCCGACTAAATCAGTGGTTTCAGCTGTGGCTGTCCAAGTTTAATAGTGTCCGGCAAAGTATAGATTTTGTTCTGGGGTGAAATTCAATTGCCAAAATAGCAATCCCCTAAATCTGGTGTCCCAGCAGTGGCTGGCCAAGTTTAATAGTGTCTGGCAAAGAATAGATTTTGTTCTGGGGTGAAATTCAATTGCCAAAATAGCAATACCGTAAATCAGTGGTTTCAGCTGTGGCTGGCCAAGTTTAATAGTGTCCGGCAAAGGATCGTTTTTTCTGAGGTGAAATTCAATTGCCAAAATAGCAATCCCCTAAATCTGGTGTTCCAGCTGTGGCTGGCCAAGTTTACTAGTGTCCGGCAAAGGATATATTTTGTTCTGGGGTTAAATTAATTGCCAAAATAGCAATACCGTAAATCATTGGTCTCAGCTGTGGCTGGCCAAGTTTTCTAGTTTCTGGCAAAGGATAGATTTTGTTCTGGGTTAAATCCAATTGCCAAAATAGCAATACCGTAAATCAGTGGTTTCAGCTGTGGCTGGCCAAGTTTAATAGTTTTCGGCACAGGATAGATTTTTTTGTGGGTGAAATTCAATTGCCCAAAATAGCAATACTGTAAATCTGGTGTTCCAGCTGTGGCTGGCCAAGTTTAATAGTGTCCGGCACAGAATAGATTTTGTTCTGGGGTGAAATTCAATTGCCAAAATAGCAATCCTCTAAATCTGGTGTCCCAGCAGTGGCTGGCCAAGTTTATTAGTGTCTGGTAAAGGATAGTTTTTTTCTGGGGGAAATTCAATTGCCAAAATAGCAATACCGTAAATCATTGGTTTCAGCTGTGGCTGGCCAAGTTTAATAGTGTCCGGCAAAGGATATTTTTTTTCTGGGGTTAAGTTCAATTGCCCAAAATAGCAATACCTTAAATCTGGTGTGCCAGCTGTGGCTGGCCAAGTTTAATAGTGTCCGGCAAAGGATAGATTTTGTTCTGGGGTGAAATTCAATTGCCAATATAGCAATCCCCTAAATCAGTGGTTTCAGCTGTGGCTAGCCAAGTTTAATAGTGTCCGGCAAAGGATAGTTTTTTTCTCGGGTGAAATTCAATTGCCAAAATAGCAATACCATAAATCTGTGGTTTCAGCTGTGGCTTGCCAAGTTTAATAGTGTCCGGCAAAGGATAGATAATTTTCTGGGGTGAAATTCAATTGCCAAAATAGCAATCCCCTAAATCTGGTGTTTGAGCTGTGGCTAGCCAAGTGTAATACTGTCTGCTGTCAGACAAAGGATAGATTTTTTCTGGGGGAAATTCTATTGCTAAAATAGCAATCCCCTAAATCTGGTGTCCCAGCTGTGGCTGGCTAAGTTTACTAGTTTCTGGCAAAGGATATATTTTGTTCTGGGGTTAAATTCAGTTGCCAAAATAGCAATCCCTCTAAATCAGTGGTTTCAGCTGTGGCTGTCCAAGTTTAATAGTGTCCAGCAAAGAATAGATATTTTTCTGAGGTGAAATTCAATTGCCAAAATAGCAATACCATAAATCTTGTGTTCTAGCTGTGGCTGGCCAAGTTTAATAGTGTCCGGCAATGGATAGATAATTTTCTGGGGTGAAATTCAATTGCCAAAATAGCAATCCCCTAAATCTGGTATCCCAGCTGTGGCTGGCCAAGTTAACTAGTTTCTGGCAAAGGATATATTTTGTTCTGGGGTTAAATTCAGTTGCCAAAATAGCAATCCCTCTAAATCAGTGGTTTCAGCTGTGGCTGTCCAAGTTTAATAGTGTCCGGCAAAGGATAGATTTTTTCTGGGGGAAATTCTATTGCCAAAATAGCAATCCCCTAAATCTGGTGTCCCAGCAGTGGCTGGCCAAGTATAATAGTGTCCGACAAAGGATAGGTTTTGTTCTGGGGTGAAATTCAATTGCCAAAATAGTAATCCCCTAAATCTGGTTTTCCAGCTGTGGCTGGCCAAGTTTACTAGTTTCTGACAAAGGATATATTTTGTTCTGAGGTTAAATTCAATTGCCAAAATAGCAATCCCACTAAATCAGTGGTTTCAGCTGTGGCTGTCCAAGTTTAATAGTGTCCGGAAAAGTATAGATTTTGTTCTGGGGTGAAATTCAATTGCCAAAATAGCAATCCCCTAAATCTGGTGTCCCAGCAGTGGCTGGCCAAGTTTAATAGTGTCCGGCAAAGGATAGATTTTGTTCTGGGGTGAAATTCAATTGCCAAAATAGCAATACCGTAAATCAGTGGTTTCAGCTGTGGCTGGCCAAGTTTAATAGTGTCCGGCAAAGGATCGTTTTTTTTCTGAGGTGAAATTCAATTGCCAAAATAGCAATCCCCTAAATCAGTGGTTTCAGCTGCGGCTGTCCAAGTTTAATAGTGTCCGGAAAAGTATAGATTTTGTTCTGGGGTGAAATTCAATTGCCAAAATAGCAATCCCCTAAATCTGGTGTCCCAGCAGTGGCTGGCCAAGTTTACTAGTGTCCGGCAAAGGATATATTTTGTTCTGGGGTTAAATTAATTGCCAAAATAGCAATACCGTAAATCATTGGTCTCAGCTCTGGCTGGCCAAGTTTAATAGTGTCCGGCAAAGGATAGATTTTGTTCCGGGGTTAAATCCAATTGCCAAAATAGCAATACCGTAAATCAGTGGTTTCAGCTGTGGCTGGCCAAGTTTAATAGTTTCCGGCACAGGATAGATTTTTTTCTGGGGTGAAATTCAATTGCCCAAAATAGCAATACTGTAAATCTTGTGTTCCAGCTGTGGCTGGCCAAGTTTAATAGTGTCCGGCAAAGGATAGATTTTGTTTTGGGGTGAAATTCAATTGCCAAAATAGCAATCCCCTAAATCTGGTGTCCCAGCAGTGGCTGGCCAAGTTTAATAGTGTCTGGTAAAGGATAGTTTTTTTTCTGGGGGGAAATTCAATTGCCAAAATACCAATACCGTAAATCAGTGGTTTCAGCTGTGGCTGGCCAAGTTTAATAATGTCCAGCAAAGGATATTTTTTTTCTGGGGTTATGTTCAATTGCCCAAAATAGCAATACCTTAAATCTGGTGTGCCAGCTGTGGCTGGCCAAGTTTAATAGTGTCCGGCAAAGGATAGATTTTGTTCTGGGGTGAAATTCAATTGCCAATATAGCAATCCCCTAAATCAGTGGTTTCAGCTGTGGCTAGCCAAGTTTAATAGTGTCCGGCAAAGGATAGTTTTTTTCTCGGGTGAAATTCAATTGCCAAAATAGCAATACCATAAATCTGTGGTTTTAGCTGTGGCTGGCCAAGTTTAATAGTGTCCGGCAAAGGATAGATAATTTTCTGGGGTGAAATTCAATTGCCAAAATAGCAATCCCCTAAATCTGGTGTTTGAGCTGTGGCTAGCCAAGTGTAATACTGTCTGCTGTCAGACAAAGGATAGATTTTGTTCTGGGGTGAAATTCAATTGCCAAAATAGTAATCCCCTAAATCTGGTTTTCCAGCTGTGGCTGGCCAAGTTTACTAGTTTCTGGCAAAGGATATATTTTGTTCTGGGGTTAAATTCAATTGCCAAAATAGCAATCCGACTAAATCAGTGGTTTCAGCTGTGGCTGTCCAAGTTTAATAGTGTCCGGCAAAGGATCGATTTTTTCTGAGGTGAAATTCAATTGCCAAAATAGCAATCCCTAAATCTGGTGTTCCAGCTGTGGCTGGCCAAGTTTACTAGTGTCCGGCAAAGGATATATTTTGTTCTGGGGTTAAATTAATTGCCAAAATAGCAATACCGTAAATCATTGGTCTCAGCTGTGGCTGGCCAAGTTTTCTAGTTTCTGGCAAAGGATAGATTTTGTTCTGAGGTTAAATTCAATTGCCAAAATAGCAATACCGTAAATCAGTGGTTTCAGCTGTGGCTGGCCAAGTTTAATAGTTTTCGGCACAGGATAGATTTTTTTGTGGGTGAAATTCAATTGCCCAAAATAGCAATACTGTAAATCTGGTGTTCCAGCTGTGGCTGGCCAAGTTTAATAGTGTCCGGCACAGAATAGATTTTGTTCTGGGGTGAAATTCAATTGCCAAAATAGCAATCCTCTAAATCTGGTGTCCCAGCAGTGGCTGGCCAAGTTTATTAGTGTCTGGTAAAGGATAGTTTTTTTCTGGGGGAAATTCAATTGCCAAAATAGCAATACCGTAAATCATTGGTTTCAGCTGTGGCTGGCCAAGTTTAATAGTGTCCGGCAAAGGATATTTTTTTTCTGGGGTTAAGTTCAATTGCCCAAAATAGCAATACCTTAAATCTGGTGTGCCAGCTGTGGCTGGCCAAGTTTAATAGTGTCCGGCAAAGGATAGATTTTGTTCTGGGGTGAAATTCAATTGCCAATATAGCAATCCCTAAATCAGTGGTTTCAGCTGTGGCTAGCCAAGTTTAATAGTGTCCGGCAAAGGATAGTTTTTTTCTCGGGTGAAATTCAATTGCCAAAATAGCAATACCATAAATCTGTGGTTTCAGCTGTGGCTTGCCAAGTTTAATAGTGTCCGGCAAAGGATAGATAATTTTCTGGGGTGAAATTCAATTGCCAAAATAGCAATCCCCTAAATCTGGTGTTTGAGCTGTGGCTAGCCAAGTGTAATACTGTCTGCTGTCAGACAAAGGATAGATTTTTTTCTGGGGGGAAATTCTATTGCTAAAATAGCAATCCCCTAAATCTGGTGTCCCAGCTGTGGCTGGCCAAGTTTACTAGTTTCTGGCAAAGGATATATTTTGTTCTGGGGTTAAATTCAGTTGCCAAAATAGCAATCCCTCTAAATCAGTGGTTTCAGCTGTGGCTGTCCAAGTTTAATAGTGTCCAGCAAAGAATAGATTTTTTCTGAGGTGAAATTCAATTGCCAAAATAGCAATACCATAAATCTGGTGTTCTAGCTGTGGCTGGCCAAGTTTAATAGTGTCCGGCAAAGGATAGATAATTTTCTGGGGTGAAATTCAATTGCCAAAATAGCAATCCCCTAAATCTGGTGTTCCAGCTGTGGCTGGCCAAGTTTAATAGTGTCCTGGCAAAGGATAGATTTTGTTCTGGGGTGAAATTCAATTGCCAAAATAGCAATCCCCTAAATCTAGTGGTTTCAGCTGTGGCTGGCCAAGTTTAATAGTGTCCGGCAAAGGATAGATTTTGTTCTGGGGTGAAATTCAATTGCCAAAATAGCAATCCCTAAATCAGTGGTTTCAGCTGTGGCTGGCCAAGTTTAATAGTGTCCGGCAAAGGTATAGATTTTGTTCTGGGGTGAAATTCAATTGCCAAAATAGCAATCCCCTAAATCTGGTGTCCCAGCAGTGGCTGGCCAAGTTTACTAGTGTCCGGCAAAGGATATATTTTGTTCTGGGGTTAAATTAATTGCCAAAATAGCAATACCGTAAATCATTGGTCTCAGCTCTGGCTGGCCAAGTTTAATAGTGTCCGGCAAAGGATAGATTTTGTTCGAGGTTAAATCCAATTGCCAAAATAGCAATACCGTAAATCAGTGGTTTCAGCTGTGGCTGGCCAAGTTTAATAGTTTCCGGCACAGGATAGATTTTTTTCTGGGGTGAAATTCAATTGCCCAAAATAGCAATACTGTAAATCTTGTGTTCCAGCTGTGGCTGGCCAAGTTTAATAGTGTCCGGCAAAGGATAGATTTTGTTCTGGGGTGAAATTCAATTGCCAAAATAGCAATCCCCTAAATCTGGTGTCCCAGCAGTGGCTGGCCAAGTTTAATAGTGTCTGGTAAAGGATAGTTTTTTTCTGGGGGAAATTCAATTGCCAAAATACCAATACCGTAAATCAGTGGTTTCAGCTGTGGCTGGCCAAGTTTAATAATGTCCAGCAAAGGATATTTTTTTCTGGGGTTATGTTCAATTGCCCAAAATAGCAATACCTTAAATCTGGTGTGCCAGCTGTGGCTGGCCAAGTTTAATAGTGTCCGGCAAAGGATAGATTTTGTTCTGGGGTGAAATTCAATTGCCAATATAGCAATCCCCTAAATCAGTGGTTTCAGCTGTGGCTAGCCAAGTTTAATAGTGTCCGGCAAAGGATAGTTTTTTTCTCGGGTGAAATTCAATTGCCAAAATAGCAATACCATAAATCTGTGGTTTTAGCTGTGGCTGGCCAAGTTTAATAGTGTCCGGCAAAGGATAGATAATTTTCTGGGGTGAAATTCAATTGCCAAAATAGCAATCCCCTAAATCTGGTGTTTGAGCTGTGGCTAGCCAAGTGTAATACTGTCTGCTGTCAGACAAAGGATAGATTTTGTTCTGGGGTGAAATTCAATTGCCAAAATAGTAATCCCCTAAATCTGGTTTTCCAGCTGTGGCTGGCCAAGTTTACTAGTTTCTGGCAAAGGATATATTTTGTTCTGGGGTTAAATTCAATTGCCAAAATAGCAATCCGACTAAATCAGTGGTTTCAGCTGTGGCTGTCCAAGTTTAATAGTGTCCGGCAAAGTATAGATTTTGTTCTGGGGTGAAATTCAATTGCCAAAATAGCAATCCCCTAAATCTGGTGTCCCAGCAGTGGCTGGCCAAGTTTAATAGTGTCTGGCAAAGAATAGATTTTGTTCTGGGGTGAAATTCAATTGCCAAAATAGCAATACCGTAAATCAGTGGTTTCAGCTGTGGCTGGCCAAGTTTAATAGTGTCCGGCAAAGGATCGTTTTTTCTGAGGTGAAATTCAATTGCCAAAATAGCAATCCCCTAAATCTGGTGTTCCAGCTGTGGCTGGCCAAGTTTACTAGTGTCCGGCAAAGGATATATTTTGTTCTGGGGTTAAATTAATTGCCAAAATAGCAATACCGTAAATCATTGGTCTCAGCTGTGGCTGGCCAAGTTTTCTAGTTTCTGGCAAAGGATAGATTTTGTTCTGGGGTTAAATCCAATTGCCAAAATAGCAATACCGTAAATCAGTGGTTTCAGCTGTGGCTGGCCAAGTTTAATAGTTTCCGGCACAGGATAGATTTTTTTGTGGGTGAAATTCAATTGCCCAAAATAGCAATACTGTAAATCTGGTGTTCCAGCTGTGGCTGGCCAAGTTTAATAGTGTCCGGCACAGAATAGATTTTGTTCTGGGGTGAAATTCAATTGCCAAAATAGCAATCCTCTAAATCTGGTGTCCCAGCAGTGGCTGGCCAAGTTTATTAGTGTCTGGTAAAGGATAGTTTTTTTCTGGGGGAAATTCAATTGCCAAAATAGCAATACCGTAAATCATTGGTTTCAGCTGTGGCTGGCCAAGTTTAATAGTGTCCGGCAAAGGATATTTTTTTTCTGGGGTTAAGTTCAATTGCCCAAAATAGCAATACCTTAAATCTGGTGTGCCAGCTGTGGCTGGCCAAGTTTAATAGTGTCCGGCAAAGGATAGATTTTGTTCTGGGGTGAAATTCAATTGCCAATATAGCAATCCCCTAAATCAGTGGTTTCAGCTGTGGCTAGCCAAGTTTAATAGTGTCCGGCAAAGGATAGTTTTTTTCTCGGGTGAAATTCAATTGCCAAAATAGCAATACCATAAATCTGTGGTTTCAGCTGTGGCTTGCCAAGTTTAATAGTGTCCGGCAAAGGATAGATAATTTTCTGGGGTGAAATTCAATTGCCAAAATAGCAATCCCCTAAATCTGGTGTTTGAGCTGTGGCTAGCCAAGTGTAATACTGTCTGCTGTCAGACAAAGGATAGATTTTTTCTGGGGGAAATTCTATTGCTAAAATAGCAATCCCCTAAATCTGGTGTCCCAGCTGTGGCTGGCTAAGTTTACTAGTTTCTGGCAAAGGATATATTTTGTTCTGGGGTTAAATTCAGTTGCCAAAATAGCAATCCCTCTAAATCAGTGGTTTCAGCTGTGGCTGTCCAAGTTTAATAGTGTCCAGCAAAGAATAGATATTTTTCTGAGGTGAAATTCAATTGCCAAAATAGCAATACCATAAATCTTGTGTTCTAGCTGTGGCTGGCCAAGTTTAATAGTGTCCGGCAATGGATAGATAATTTTCTGGGGTGAAATTCAATTGCCAAAATAGCAATCCCCTAAATCTGGTATCCCAGCTGTGGCTGGCCAAGTTAACTAGTTTCTGGCAAAGGATATATTTTGTTCTGGGGTTAAATTCAGTTGCCAAAATAGCAATCCCTCTAAATCAGTGGTTTCAGCTGTGGCTGTCCAAGTTTAATAGTGTCCGGCAAAGGATAGATTTTTTCTGGGGGAAATTCTATTGCCAAAATAGCAATCCCTAAATCTGGTGTCCCAGCAGTGGCTGGCCAAGTATAATAGTGTCCGACAAAGGATAGGTTTTGTTCTGGGGTGAAATTCAATTGCCAAAATAGTAATCCCCTAAATCTGGTTTTCCAGCTGTGGCTGGCCAAGTTTACTAGTTTCTGACAAAGGATATATTTTGTTCTGAGGTTAAATTCAATTGCCAAAATAGCAATCCCACTAAATCAGTGGTTTCAGCTGTGGCTGTCCAAGTTTAATAGTGTCCGGAAAAGTATAGATTTTGTTCTGGGGTGAAATTCAATTGCCAAAATAGCAATCCCCTAAATCTGGTGTCCCAGCAGTGGCTGGCCAAGTTTAATAGTGTCCGGCAAAGGATAGATTTTGTTCTGGGGTGAAATTCAATTGCCAAAATAGCAATACCGTAAATCAGTGGTTTCAGCTGTGGCTGGCCAAGTTTAATAGTGTCCGGCAAAGGATCGTTTTTTTCTGAGGTGAAATTCAATTGCCAAAATAGCAATCCCCTAAATCAGTGGTTTCAGCTGTGGCTGTCCAAGTTTAATAGTGTCCGGAAAAGTATAGATTTTGTTCTGGGGTGAAATTCAATTGCCAAAATAGCAATCCCCTAAATCTGGTGTCCCAGCAGTGGCTGGCCAAGTTTACTAGTGTCCGGCAAAGGATATATTTTGTTCTGGGGTTAAATTAATTGCCAAAATAGCAATACCGTAAATCATTGGTCTCAGCTCTGGCTGGCCAAGTTTAATAGTGTCCGGCAAAGGATAGATTTTGTTCGAGGTTAAATCCAATTGCCAAAATAGCAATACCCTAAATCAGTGGTTTCAGCTGTGGCTGTCCAAGTTTAATAGTGTCCGGCAAAGGATAGATTTTGTTCTGGGGTGAAATTCAATTGCCAAAATAGCAATCCCGTAAATCTGGTGTTCCAGCAGTGGCTGGCCAAGTTTACTAGTGTCCGGCAAAGGATATATTTTGTTCTGGGGTTAAATTAATTGCCAAAATAGCAATCACCGTAAATCATTGGTCTCAGCTGTGGCTGGCCAAGTTTAATAGTGTCCGGCAAAGGATAGATTTTGTTCGAGGTTAAATCCAATTGCCAAAATAGCAATACCGTAAATCAGTGGTTTCAGCTGTGGCTGGCCAAGTTTAATAGTTTCCGGCACAGGATAGATTTTTTTCTGGGGTGAAATTCAATTGCCCAAAATAGCAATACTGTAAATCTTGTGTTCCAGCTGTGGCTGGCCAAGTTTAATAGTGTCCGGCAAAGGATAGATTTTGTTCTGGGGTGAAATTCAATTGCCAAAATAGCAATCCCCTAAATCTGGTGTCCCAGCAGTGGCTGGCCAAGTTTAATAGTGTCTGGTAAAGGATAGTTTTTTTCTGGGTGAAATTCAATTGCCAAAATACCAATACCGTAAATCAGTGGTTTCAGCTGTGGCTGGCCAAGTTTAATAATGTCCAGCAAAGGATATTTTTTTTCTGGGGTTATGTTCAATTGCCCAAAATAGCAATACCTTAAATCTGGTGTGCCAGCTGTGGCTGGCCAAGTTTAATAGTGTCCGGCAAAGGATAGATTTTGTTCTGGGGTGAAATTCAATTGCCAATATAGCAATCCCCTAAATCAGTGGTTTCAGCTGTGGCTAGCCAAGTTTAATAGTGTCCGGCAAAGGATAGTTTTTTTCTCGGGTGAAATTCAATTGCCAAAATAGCAATACCATAAATCTGTGGTTTTAGCTGTGGCTGGCCAAGTTTAATAGTGTCCGGCAAAGGATAGATAATTTTCTGGGGTGAAATTCAATTGCCAAAATAGCAATCCCCTAAATCTGGTGTTTGAGCTGTGGCTAGCCAAGTGTAATACTGTCTGCTGTCAGACAAAGGATAGATTTTGTTCTGGGGTGAAATTCAATTGCCAAAATAGTAATCCCCTAAATCTGGTTTTCCAGCTGTGGCTGGCCAAGTTTACTAGTTTCTGGCAAAGGATATATTTTGTTCTGGGGTGAAATTCAATTGCCAAAATAGCAATACCGTAAATCAGTGGTTTCAGCTGTGGCTGGCCAAGTTTAATAGTGTCCGGCAAAGGATCGTTTTTTTTCTGAGGTGAAATTCAATTGCCAAAATAGCAATCCCCTAAATCTGGTGTTCCAGCTGTGGCTGGCCAAGTTTACTAGTGTCCGGCAAAGGATATATTTTGTTCTGGGGTTAAATTAATTGCCAAAATAGCAATACCGTAAATCATTGGTCTCAGCTGTGGCTGGCCAAGTTTTCTAGTTTCTGGCAAAGGATAGATTTTGTTCCGGGGTTAAATCCAATTGCCAAAATAGCAATACCGTAAATCAGTGGTTTCAGCTGTGGCTGGCCAAGTTTAATAGTTTTCGGCACAGGATAGATTTTTTTTGTGGGTGAAATTAAATTGCCCAAAATAGCAATACTGTAAATCTGGTGTTCCAGCTGTGGCTGGCCAAGTTTAATAGTGTCCGGCACAGAATAGATTTTGTTCTGGGGTGAAATTCAATTGCCAAAATAGCAATCCTCTAAATCTGGATGTCCCAGCAGTGGCTGGCCAAGTTTATTAGTGTCTGGTAAAGGATAGTTTTTTTTCTGGGGGGAAATTCAATTGCCAAAATAGCAATACCGTAAATCATTGGTTTCAGCTGTGGCTGGCCAAGTTTAATAGTGTCCGGCAAAGGATATTTTTTTTTTCTGGGGTTAAGTTCAATTGCCCAAAATAGCAATACCTTAAATCTGGTGTGCCAGCTTTGGCTGGCCAAGTTTAATAGTGTCCGGCAAAGGATAGATTTTGTTCTGGGGTGAAATTCTATTGCCAATATAGCAATCCCCTAAATCAGTGGTTTCAGCTGTGGCTAGCCAAGTTTAATAGTGTCCGGCAAAGGATAGTTTTTTTTCTCGGGTGAAATTCAATTGCCAAAATAGCAATACCATAAATCTGTGGTTTCAGCTGTGGCTTGCCAAGTTTAATAGTGTCCGGCAAAGGATAGATAATTTTCTGGGGTGAAATTCAATTGCCAAAATAGCAATCCCCTAAATCTGGTGTTTGAGCTGTGGCTAGCCAAGTGTAATACTGTCTGCTGTCAGACAAAGGATATATTTTTTTCTGGGGGGAAATTCTATTGCTAAAATAGCAATCCCCTAAATCTGGTGTCCCAGCTGTGGCTGGCTAAGTTTACTAGTTTCTGGCAAAGGATATATTTTGTTCTGGGGTTAAATTCAGTTGCCAAAATAGCAATCCCTCTAAATCAGTGGTTTCAGCTGTGGCTGTCCAAGTTTAATAGTGTCCAGCAAAGAATAGATTTTTTTCTGGGGTGAAATTCAATTGCCAAAATAGCAATACCATAAATCTGGTGTTCTAGCTGTGGCTGGCCAAGTTTAATAGTGTCCGGCAAAGGATAGATAATTTCTGGGGTGAAATTCAATTGCCAAAATAGCAATCCCCTAAATCTGGTGTTCCAGGTGTGGCTAGCCAAGTGTAATACTGTCTGCTGTCTGGCAAAGGATAGATTTATTTCTGGGGGGAAATTCTATTGCCAAAATAGCAATCCCCTAAATCTGGTGTCCCAGCAGTGGCTGGCTAAGTTTAATAGTGTCCGACAAAGGATAGGTTTTGTTCTGGGGTGAAATTCAATTGCCAAAATAGTAATCCCCTAAATCTGGTTTTCCAGCTGTGGCTGGCCAAGTTTAATAGTGTCCGGCAAAGGATCGTTTTTTTTCTGAGGTGAAATTCAATTGCCAAAATAGCAATCCCCTAAATCTGGTGTTCCAGCTGTGGCTGGCCAAGTTTACTAGTGTCCGGCAAAGGATATATTTTGTTCTGGGGTTAAATTAATTGCCAAAATAGCAATACCGTAAATCATTGGTCTCAGCTGTGGCTGGCCAAGTTTACTAGTTTCTGGCAAAGGATAGATTTTGTTCCGGGGTTAAATCCAATTGCCAAAATAGCAATACCGTAAATCAGTGGTTTCAGCTGTGGCTGGCCAAGTTTAATAGTTTCCGGCACAGGATAGATTTTTTTTTGGGGTGAAATTCAATTGCCCAAAATAGCAATACTGTAAATCTGGTGTTCCAGCTGTGGCTGGCCAAGTTTAATAGTGTCCGGCACAGAATAGATTTTGTTCTGGGGTGAAATTCAATTGCCAAAATAGCAATCCTCTAAATCTGGTGTCCCAGCAGTGGCTGGCCAAGTTTAATAGTGTCTGGTAAAGGATAGTTTTTTTTCTGGGGGGAAATTCAATTGCCAAAATAGCAATACCGTAAATCATTGGTTTCAGCTGTGGCTGGCCAAGTTTAATAGTGTCCGGCAAAGGATATTTTTTTTTTCTGGGGTTAAGTTCAATTGCCCAAAATAGCAATACCTTAAATCTGGTGTGCCAGCTGTGGCTGGCCAAGTTTAATAGTGTCCGGCAAAGGATAGATTTTGTTCTGGGGTGAAATTCAATTGCCAAAATAGCAATCCCGTAAATCAGTGGTTTCAGCTGTGGCTGGCCAAGTTTAATAGTGTCCGGCAAAGGATATATTTTTTCTGGGGTTAAATTCAATTGCCAAAATAGCAATACCATAAATCATGTGGTCTCAGCTGTGGCTGGCCAAGTTTAATAGTGTCCGGCAAAGGATAGATTTTGTTCTGGGGTGAAATTCAATTGCCAAAATAGCAATACCGTAAATCTAGTGGTTTCAGCTGTGGCTGGCCAAGTTTAATAGTGTCCGGCAAAGGATAGTTTTTTTCTGGGGTGAAATTCAATTGCCAAAATAGCAATCCCCTAAATCTGGTGTTCCAGCTGTGGCTGGCCAAGTTTACTAGTGTCTGGCAAAGGATATATTTTGTTCTGGGGTTAAATTCAATTGCCAAAATAACAATCCCCTAAATCAGTGTTTTCAGCTGTTGCTGGCCAAGTGTAAATCTGTCCGTAAAAGGGTATATTACACTAATTGTTAAAATACAAGTGCTGAAAGCATAATCCTCTACATTTGCACACACTATTGTGCATCTCATAGTGTATTTCTGTCCGTAAAAGGGTATATTACACTCAAGGTGTGAATACAAGTGCTGATAGGGTCATCCTCAATAACTGCACATGCTACTCTGGGGTTAAATTCAGTTGCCAAAATAGCAATCCCTCTAAATCAGTGGTTTCAGCTGTGGCTGTCCAAGTTTAATAGTGTCCAGCAAAGAATAGATTTTTTTCTGGGGTGAAATTCAATTGCCAAAATAGCAATCCCCTAAATCTGGTGTTCCAGGTGTGGCTAGCCAAGTGTAATACTGTCTGCTGTCTGGCAAAGGATAGATTTATTTCTGGGGGGAAATTCTATTGCCAAAATAGCAATCCCCTAAATCTGGTGTCCCAGCAGTGGCTGGCTAAGTTTAATAGTGTCCGACAAAGGATAGGTTTTGTTCTGGGGTGAAATTCAATTGCCAAAATAGCAATCCCTAAATCAGTGGTTTTCCAGCTGTGGCTGGCCAAGTTTAATAGTGTCCGGCAAAGGATCGTTTTTTCTGAGGTGAAATTCAATTGCCAAAATAGCAATCCCCTAAATCTGGTGTTCCAGCTGTGGCTGGCCAAGTTTACTAGTGTCCGGCAAAGGATATATTTTGTTCTGGGGTTAAATTAATTGCCAAAATAGCAATACCGTAAATCATTGGTCTCAGCTGTGGCTGGCCAAGTTTACTAGTTTCTGGCAAAGGATAGATTTTGTTCCGGGGTTAAATCCAATTGCCAAAATAGCAATACCGTAAATCAGTGGTTTCAGCTGTGGCTGGCCAAGTTTAATAGTTTCCGGCACAGGATAGATTTTTTTTGGGGGTGAAATTCAATTGCCCAAAATAGCAATACTGTAAATCTGGTGTTCCAGCTGTGGCTCGCCAAGTTTAATAGTGTCCGGCACAGAATAGATTTTGTTCTGGGGTGAAATTCAATTGCCAAAATAGCAATCCTCTAAATCTGGTGTCCCAGCAGTGGCTGGCCAAGTTTAATAGTGTCTGGTAAAGGATAGTTTTTTTTCTGGGGGGAAATTCAATTGCCAAAATAGCAATACCGTAAATCATTGGTTTCAGCTGTGGCTGGCCAAGTTTAATAGTGTCCGGCAAAGGATATTTTTTTTTCTGGGGTTAAGTTCAATTGCCCAAAATAGCAATACCTTAAATCTGGTGTGCCAGCTGTGGCTGGCCAAGTTTAATAGTGTCCGGCAAAAGATAGATTTTGTTCTGGGGTGAAATTCAATTGCCAAAATAGCAATACCGTAAATCAGTGGTTTCAGCTGTGGCTGGCCAAGTTTAATAGTGTCCGGCAAAGGATTTATTTTTTTCTGGGGTTAAATTAATTGCCAAAATAGCAATACCGTAAATCATTGATCTCAGCTGTGGCTGGCCAAGTTTAATAGTGTCCGGCAAAGGATAGATTTTGTTCCGGGGTTAAATCCAATTACCAAAATAGCAATACCGTAAATCAGTGGTTTCAGCTGTGGCTGGCCAAGTTTAATAGTGTCCGGCAAAGGATAGTTTTTTTTCTGAGGTGAAATTCAATTGCCAAAATAGCAATCCCCTAAATCTGGTGTTCCAGCTGTGGCTGGCCAAGTTTACTAGTGTCTGGCAAAGGATATATTTTGTTCTGGGGTTAAATTCAATTGCCAAAATAACAATCCCCTAAATCAGTGTTTTCAGCTGTTGCTGGCCAAGTGTAAATCTGTCCGTAAAAGGGTATATTACACTAATTGTTAAAATACAAGTGCTGAAAGCATAATCCTCTACATTTGCACACACTATTGTGCATCTCATAGTGTATTTCTGTCCGTAAAAGGGTATATTACACTCAAGGTGTGAATACAAGTGCTGATAGGGTCATCCTCAATAACTGCACATGCTACTGTGCATCTCCAAGTGTATTTCTTTCCGTAAAAGGGTATATTACACTTAGTGTTAAATTACAAGTGCTGAAAGCAAAATCCTCTACATTTGCACACACTATTGTGCATCTCCAAGTGTAATTCTGTCCTAAATACTAGGCCTACAATTGATATTCCCCTAAATCTGTGGTTACTGCTGTTCCTGTATTAGTGTAATACGGTACATAAATAGATAGCCAGATAGTGTTAGGTGCCTGTAAAATAAAAGGCCTGAATTTGAACTCAATACATTGGGCCAAATAATTTTTTTCTTATTGTGGTGAATAGTAACAATTAGGAAAACATCTAGTAAGGGACGCGGACATGGTCGTGGTGGTGTTAGTGGACCCTCTGGTGCTGGGAGAGGACGTGGCCGTTCTTCTACAGCCACACATACTAGTGAACCAATTACCTCAGGTCCCAGTACCCGCCAGAATTAACAGCAATATTTGGTGGGGCCCAATGCCGTTCTAAGGATGGTAAGGCCTGAGCAAGTACAGGCACTAGTCAATTGGGTGGCTGACAGTGGATCCCGCACGTTCACAACATTATCTCCCACCCAGTCTTATGCAGAAAGCGCACAGGTGGCGCCTGAAAACCAAGCCCATCAGTCTGTCACATCACCCCCATGCATATAAGGGAAACTGTCTGAGCCTCAAGTTATGCAGCAGTCTCTTATGCTGTTTGAAGATTCTGCTGGCAGGGTTTCCCAAGGGAATCCACCTAGCCCTTCCCCAGCAGTGGAAGATATAGAATGCACTGATGCACAACCACTTATGTTTCCTGATGATAAGGACATGGCAATACCACCTCATCAGAGTCCGCACGTCTCTGATGATGACGAAACACAGGTGCCAACTGCTGCGTCTTTCTGCAGTGTGCAGACCGAACAGGAGGTTAGGGAGGAAGACTGTGTGGAAGACGATGCAGGGGATGATGAAGTCCTAGTCCCCGCATGGAATGAAGGTCGTGCCACTGACTTTCATAGTTCAGAGGAAGAGGCAGTGGTGAGACCGAGCCAACAGTGTAGAAAAAGAGGGAGCAAGGGGAAAAAGCAGAACAGCCGCCGCCAAGAGAGTTCGCCTGCTACTGGCCACCGCCACCAGGGACCGAGCACCCCAAAGGCAGCTTCAAGGAGTTCCCTGGCATGGCACTTCTTCAAACAATGTGCTGACAACAAGACCCGAGTGGTTTGCACGCTGTGCCATCAGATCCTGAAGCGAGGCATTAACGTTCTGAACCTTAGCACAACCTGCATGACCAGGCATCTACATGCAAAGCATGAACTGCAGTGGAGTAAACACCTTAAAAACAAGGAACTCACTTATGCTCCTCCTGCTCCCTCTTCTGCTGCTGCCTCGGCCTCTTTCTCCGCCTCGGGAGGAACGTTGGCACCTGCCGCCCAGCAAAAAGAAGATGTGCCACCAACACCACCACCTGCGTCACCAAGCATCTCCACCATGTCACACAGCAGCGTTCAGCTCTCCATCTCACAAACCTTGGAGAGAAAGCGTAAATTCCCACCTAGCCACCCTCAAGCCCTGGGCCTGAAGCCTGTCATTCAGGATGGTGGACACGGACAGCTTCAAACAGCTGATGGCGGTGGCTGTCCCACAGTATGTTGTTCCCAGTTCCACTACTTCTCCAAGAGAGCCGTGCCTTCCCTGCACAAACAAGTATCTGATAAAATCAAGTGTGCACTGCGCAAGGTCCACCTAACCACAGATACGTGGACCAATAAGCACGGCCAGGGACACTATATCTCCCTAACTGCACACTGGGTAAATGCAGTGGTGGCTGGGCCCCAGGAGGAGAGTTTGGCGCATGTGCTTCCACCGCCAAGGATCACAGGGCATCATTCTTTGCCTCCTGTTGCCTCCTCCTCCTACTCGGCTTCCTCCTCCTCTGCTTCCACCTGCTCATCCAGTCAGCCACACACCTTCACCACCAACTTCAGCACAGCCCGGGGTAAACGTCAGCAGGCCATTCTGAAACTCATATGTTTGGGGGAAAGGCCCCACGCCGCGCAGGAGTTGTGGCGGGGTATTGAACAACAGACCGACGAGTGGTTTCTGCCGGTGAGCCTCAAGCCCGGCCTGGTGGTGTGCGATAATGGGCGAAGTCTCGTCGCAGCTCTGGGACTAGCCGGTTTGACGCACATGCCTTGCCTGGCGCATGTGCTGAATGTCAGAGCTGCTGCATAAAGTGTGGGACGTCTGTGAGAGCTTCCTACGTTCACATCCTGCCGCTGTTCGCCTGTCTGCGCTACAGCGTAACTTCGGCCTTCCCGCTCCCTGCCTCATATGCGACGTGCCCACCAGGTTAAACTCCACCTTGCACATGCTGGCGAGACTGTGCGAGCAGCAGCAGGCCATAGTGGAGTTTCAGCTGCAGCACGCATGCGGAACAGCACCACTTCACCACCTGGGCCTCCATGCGAGACCTGTGTGTCCTGTTGCGCTGTTTCGAGTACTCCACCAACATGGCTAGTGGTGATGACGCCGTTATCAGCGTTACAATACCACTTCTATGTCTTCTTGAGAAAACACTTAGGGCGATGATGGAAGAGGATGTGGCCCAGGAGGAGGAGGAAGAGGGGTCATTTTTAGCACTTTCAGGCCAGTCTCTTAGAAGTGGCTCAAAGGGAGGTTTTTTGCAACAGCAGAGGCCAGGTACAAATGTGGCCAGCAAGGGCCCACTACTGGAGGACGAGGAGGATGAGGAGGAGGATGAGGATGAAGCATGTTCACAGCGCGGTGGCACCCGACACAGCTCAGGCCCATCACTGGTGCATGGCTGGGGGGAAACGGAGGACGATGACGATACGCCTCCCACAGAGGACAGCTTGTCCTTACCTTTGGGCAGCCTGGCACACATGAGCGACTACATGCTGCAGTGCCTGCGCAACGACAGCAGAGTTGCGCACATTTTAACGTGTGCGGATTACTGGGTTGCCACCCTGCTGGATCCCCGGTACAAAGACAATGTGCCCACCTTACTTCCTGACTGGAGCATGACAGAAAGATGCGCGAGTACAAGCCCACGCTGGTAGACGCCCTCCTGAGAGCATTCCCAAATGTCACAGGGGAACAAGTGGAAGCCCAAGGCAGAGGAGGAGGGAGAGGTCGCCAACGCAGCTGTGTCATTGCCAGTTCCTCTGAGGGCAGGGTTAGCATGGAAAAGATGTGGAAAAGTTTTGTCACAGCGCCACAGCTAACTGCACCACCACCTGATACGGAACGCGTTAGCAGGAGGCAGCATTTCAATAACATGGTGGAACAGTACGTGTGCACACCCCTCCACGTTCTGACTGATGGTTCGGCCCCATTTAACTTCTGGGTCTCCAAATTTTCCACATGGCCAGAGCTAGCCTTTTATGCCTTGGAGGTGCTGGCCTGCCTGACAGCCAGCGTTTTGTCTGAACGTGTATTCAGCACGGCAGGGGGCGTCATTACTGACAAACGCAGCCGCCTGTCCACAGCCAACGTGGACAAGCTGACGTTCATAAAAATGAACCAGGCATGGATCCCACAGGACCTGTCCATCCCTTGTGCAAAATAGACATTTATAACTGCCTCCCCCTCAACCATATATTCTTGTACTCCGGGGCACTTCTTTATTGAATCCTCTTTTTTTAATTTTACCATTATTTTGCAGGGCAACCCAAAGTTGAATGAACCTCTCCTCCGTCTGGGTGCCAGGGGTCTAAATATCTGAAAGTGGCCTTCTCCATTGGCTGGTGACATGAAGCCTGATTCTCAGCTACGGGACCTCTCTCCTCTGTCTTGGTGCTGGGGCCTAAATAACTAAAAGTGGCCTTCTCCGTTGGTGGGTGACATGATGCCTCTTTTGCTGCTATGGGACCTCTCTCCTCTGTCTGGGTGCCGGGGCCTAAATAACTGAAAGCGTCCTTCTCCGTTGGTGGGTGACATGATGCCTCTTTTTCTGCTAAGGGACCTCTCTCCTCTGTCTGGGTGTCAGGGGCCTAACTTTCACGTACTTGCTTGCTGTCTTGGTGGCAGACATTTAACTCTTTTTACTGTCAAATGACTGCCTATTGTGTGGGTGTCAGGGGCCTATATGTCGTTTAATCATTTGTTGTCTTGGTGGGAGACATTAAACTCTTTTTACTGTCAAATGACCATTTTCGTGAAGTTTGGCCGAACTTCTCTAACCCGAACATCCAGGTGTTCACTTAACTCTAGTCTCTAGTATTAAATCAACTATCGTGTGTCTCCCAGTCACCAAACCCAATTGGGGTACTGACCATTGATGCTTTGGATGCGCAGCTCTCAAGGACAGCCCCTTGTACGGCGGGAGATGGCCGTGCCGCCCCTCTCATGCATGTAGACCTGGGAGGCAGGCTCGGCATACTAGAGGAGCGTGACGTGCGTGCGCACGCTGAAGAAGTAGACGCAGAGCACCCTACGGAAAAAGAAGCAAGCAGCATGGCTGAGAAGAGTGCAGCGCAAGATGTTCCGCCTGTCGTCCCTGTACCGGAGGACAGCGCGGGTCGCATGCCGGAGGCCGCGCTCCGGAAAGCAGAGAGGGAGATCCTTGCCGATCCCCTGGTGGTTATCGGTTCGACTTCAACTGTGGCACAGAGTGAGTCAGAGAAGCTGCAGGCTCCTATCCAAGAAGTGTGGAAGCAGTTTTGGAGAGAGCGAGGAGTGAGCCCTCCATCTAAGCCGCCCAGCACTTCAGGTCAGAGTTCCTTAGCGCCAATTACTATCACAGCCCACGATGCCGAAAGGTCTGGAGGAGACAGGGCACCAGTTGAGTTACCTCTCACTGCAGCCATCAGCAGCGGACGCCCTATGCCAGTGTTGCTTTGCAAAATGTGGTCCCAGCTTGCCGCTGAAATGAAGACTGCGCGATTGTCTCGCATGCACCACTGCAAGAAGTATAATGAGGACCTCACGCGAAAAATGCTGAGTGAGCCCCTGGACACCTTACCCGAACTGGTCTGGCGTCGGGGGAAGGTACTGTCATTTTGTAAGCTACGGGGTTTTGGCTTCATCAGAGACCTAGAAACTGGTCGTGACTATTTTTTAGTTATCTTCATAGTTTGTATGAGGGAGAGTTTGTCGAATTTACACCTGCAGAGGGCACCCGCAGACTGTATGCCACTGGAGTTACCTGGCCTATGCCCATACCTGAATCTTGGGAGGACCCCGAGAATACAGAGTCGGAGGAGGAAGATGCAGTAGTGCCAACCAACCCTGTGCGGCTGACCGCCAGATATGTACCCCCACGTGCTCCAGGCCAGACACAGACGTATAACATTCAGCATAAAAACCGGCCCGGACACATACCCACATATAGCGGCAACAAGAGCGGCACTTCTGCCCCACACTGCATCGCCCACAAGGCCATAGAGCCTCTATTCAGCGCCAGTATGTCACGACCGGTTGTGTGGTCGTGACTCGGTGTTGCATGCGGTTGCCAGCGGCGAGGTTTGCCGCATGTGAATGCTGACTGGTGTTAGCCTCACGTGTGGTTGCCGCTGGCAACATGGTTTGGTTATGCATGCGTGTCTGATTTCCCCGTTTGTGTGCACTTCCCCCGTTTGGTGTGCACAGGGTTAAGGTCTGTTTGTTAGGTGTGGTGGGTGTGACTTCAGGCCTCTTTATATGTTAGTGTGGTGGAGCCTGAGGTCAGTTTGCTTTTGTTGGTCAGTCTGTGTAGGAGCTCTGCTCCCTGGCTGAATGTTGTCTGTGTGAGCCACCCTTATTTGTTATATTGTTTGTTCCTTTTGCTTGTTGTATATGGTTTCCCCTCCTGTGTGCATCTGCTTGCCCTTCCGCCACCTGGTGTATGTTTTGGTGTGGGTTTGCATGGAGATATGTGTTTCAGTGTATTGCTCCGGAAGGGGCTTGCTTTCCCGGAGGGGTTTAAGCAAAGACCAGATGGTGTGCTGCCCTGCCAGGATCTCCCCCATGCATCTGGTGTCCGCATGGGGGTCCAGGAGGTCCTGGTGCTTGTTCCGCTTCTCCAGTGCGGCAGGTAAGTGTGGGCTCTGTGTATGTGGTTTGCTCTGTTACTTACCTGTCGTGCGGGCGTACACTGTCTGGTTCCCGGCTGCTGTGGGGCCTCTGGAGACGCCTGATCATCCGTTGTCCTGGATGAGCGGGTGGTCTCTGCCCTCATCCCATTTTAGGGTGAGACAGGGATGTCAGGGCCCCAGGTTCGTGGGCATGAGCCTCCTCATGCCCGACTTTTGATTTGTATAATAAATGTCTTTACGGAGTACACTATGTGATATAGTGGGAAAGCTATGAGGAAACTGAGGGAAAACAGACATCTGGAATTTTTGTTAATTTCTATAGTTGTTCTGGTACAGTTGAAAAGCAATGGGGAATAATTTTAGTATACCCAAAGGTTATAAGACAGCCAAAACATTGGTGAAGGAAAGAGGAGGTAAGGAGGGTCTGAGGAATGTGGACAGAGTGTTGGAGAAGGCAGGGATGAAGTATGGGAATTGTGGCGTTTCGAAATGTCCAGCTTTATACAATCACGAACCTGTAGAGCAGTCTCTATGCTCACGGAAGTGACTTATTGAATTTGACTATTCTCCACTTACAGCTTACACATCAGACACCCAGGCATTGATCAAGTAGTCTTTTAATCCGGAGATTGTATTACAAGATGTTGCAGGGTAATCCAGATGGTAAAAGAATTATGCCAACAATATCTCCTTGCTAAGAAGATAGATGCTGCTACTGAGAAAGCTGAGCACACACTAAGAGCAAACCATCACTAGGAAAAACAGGGAGTGGCTAGGCTAAACTAACTAGAAGCCTGAAAACGGTGGAGGGGGGGGGGGAGAAATAGCTGAGCATACCAATACACAATGCAAGTTACTGAAACAGACTAGTAATCTTAACCTAAAAGTCTGGGAAAAATTCAGGAGGACGCATTGTGGTTGGATGAAGGCTCATGGTTGTGAAGAAGTGGTTGATATATGGATAGAAGTAAGTCTGAAATGGTAATTGAGGAAGCAGAGATAGACACTATAGTATTGTATGTACTGATAATTTATTTGTCTGGCCAGAAAGAATTAAAGGGACACACCGTGTTGAGGTTATTATAGACCTGGTGGGTCCCCAAGGTGGTCTATGCGTAAGTCCTGACTAGGTGAACCAGAGGGACTGTCTGAGGGAGGAGGACCTAGACTACGTGAACCAGAAGGACTGTCTGAGGGAGGAAGACCTAGGGTACGTTTTAACTAGGTATACCAGAAGGATTATAATCCGAGGGAGGAAGACCTAGTGGAAGCCTGGCTGGCAAATTATGTAATTCAGGATTGGGGTTATTAAAGTGCCTTGTGAGCCAGACCCAAATCCTGGGATTGGACTGAGACAGACCATGGGGACCATACCAAGTAAGTCCGGGGGGCAAAAGGGGAAAACTGCCAGACAAATAGTGAGAGAGGGAGTAGGAAAGAGACAGTAGAGACGTATGCATCTGGACTGTGGAAAATTTGGACTGACATGGGTTGGGATCAGACTGGACCAATGGATGAGAAATTGTTGAAATCAGCATTTATGGAAAGCTTCAGCAAGCCAAGTTAAAAAGCCTGTAAACCTGAATGGTGAGTCACTTCACTGCCATTTTTACCCCCTGCTAGGAAATGGGTGACCCCCTGCCAGTACTCACAAAAACTGAAGAAAAGGGCCCTCAACTTTATGTACCCATATCAATAGGAAATAGAAAGGCAGTACAATTCCTGGTTGACACAGGGGCAGCCAAAACAGTAGTAGACCAGAGTTTCTTGCAGCCTCTTCAGTTAACCTCTTTGTTACCTACCGGCTGTGGGATTTACAGGGGAAACAGTTTTTGTCTGTGAATCTAAACCAGTTAAACTAAAGATAAAAGACAGTACGCTTGTTACCCAATTGTTAGTTAAAGAGGACCTTTCACTAAGATTTAGGTAGTGAAATACCAGCCAATCATAGCGCTCGGCTCACAGCCAGGGAGAGGAAAACTACTCCCCAGGCAAAAGACAAGTCCCCGCCTCATATAAGAAATCCCCGCATGTGAAAACTAACTGGGACCGAAGCGCACGAACGGGGGGTTATTTAAAAAAAAAAAAATGTTGCCTGGACATCAGCGGGGGCCGCCCAGGAAGGTAGTGTAAGTATTTCACTACCTAAATCTTAGTGAAAGGTCTTCTTTAAAGAAAACTTGCCAGAACCTCTTTTAGGGACTGATGTTTTGCAAGCTCTGGGAGCCTACATAGACTTTTACCCCTATGGCACTACCTGTGTAGATTTTTGGGCCCCAGAAGAAATATTATGTACTTTAACCACTTTAGGACTGCCGCACGCAGATACGCATGATCTCAGCGGTCCCTCTGTTCCTCCTTGACGCGCGAGCGCGTCATCTCGCGAGAGGCGAGATTTGCTGTGAACGCGTGCGTGTTCACAGCGGCTGAAAGATCGGAAGTTGTACTGCAGCCTGCCAGAGATGATTAATCGCCTGCAGGCTGTAGATGTGAAATACATTGCATCAAAGAGGTATATCAGACGCTGTTTTGTTTTGTTTTGTTAACAGCGTCTGATATACCTGCTACCTGGTCCTCTGGTCCCATTTACTGGGATCGACCACCAGAGGACCAGGTAGCTATGTAAAGTAGCACCAAGCACCACTTATTAACCCCTTATTAACCCCTGATCACCCCATATAGACTCCCTGATCACCCCCCTGTCATTGATCACCCCCCTGTATGGCTCCATTCAGACATCCATATGTGTTTTGCGGATCCACGGATCCGTAAAACACGGACACCGGCAATGTGCTTTCCACATTTTGCAGATCCGCACATTGCCAGAACTATATAGAAAATGCCTTTTCTTGTCCGCAATTGCGGACAAGAATAGGACATGTTCTATATTTTTGTGGAACGAAAGTGCAGACCCGGAAGTGCGGATCCGCAATTCCGGATCCGAGCGGGACAAAGTCTGTCCCCATAGAAATGAATGGGTCCGCAATTCCGTTCCGCAAACAGAATTTCGGACGTGTGAATGGGGCATAAGGGTCCCTTATCACCGCCAGTTAGTTAGCTACTTGTTAGGTAGTTAGCGCCCACCGCACCGCAGTCACTGGTTTTGGCAGAGATTTTTTCATCCACATTGATCGATGCGAATGAAGAAATCTGTGCCGTTCATTTTTTTTCTTTTTTTCAGCCCAGAGGCTGAACGGAAAAAAAAAATCTCATTACCCGTCTGCTCAATATATGGAGAATCGCAGAAGCTCCTAATGCTGGCCATACGTGTAATGATTGCGGAGACCCTCAAATGCCAGGGCAGTACAAAAACCTCACATGTGACCCCATTTTAGAAAGAAGACACCCCAAGGTATTCCGCAAAGGGGCCCTAATTCCAATGAGTACCTTTAGGATTTCACAGGGCATTTTTACGCATTTGGATTCTCACGCTTTAGGGCCCCTAAAATGCCAGGGCAGTATAAATACCCCACAAGTGACTCCATTTTTTTTTTACAAAGTCTCATATTACACTAACTTGTGACAAAAAATAACATTTTACATGAACTCACCATGCCCCTCACGGAATACCTTGGGGTGTCTTCTTTCTAAAATGGGGTCACGTGTGGGGTATTTATACTGTCCTGGCATTTTAGGGGCCCCTAAAGCGTGAGAAGAAGTCTGGAATCCGAATGCGTAAAAATGCCCTGTAAAATCCTAAAGGTACTCATTGGAATTTGGGCCCCTTTACGCACCCAGGCTGCAAAAAAGTGTCACACGTGTGGTATCGCCGTACTCAGGAGATGTAGGGAAATGTGTTTTGGGGTGTATTTTTACATATACTCATGCTGGGTGAGAGAAATATCTCTGTAAATTGACAACTTTGTATAAAAAGGTTTAAAAAGTTGTCATTTACTGAGATTTTTCTCACACACAGTATGGGTATATGTAAAAATACACCCCAAAACACATTGCCCTACTTCTCCTGAGTACGGCGATACCACATGAGTGACACTTTTTTGCAGCCTGGGTGCACAAAGGGGCCCAAATTCCAACGAGTACCTTTAGGTTTTACATGGCTGCTCACAATTTAGCCCTGCCCAAAATGCCAGAACAGTAAACACACCCCACAAATGACCCCATTTCGGAAAGTAGACACCCCAAGGTATTCACTGAGGGGCATAGTGAGTTCGTGGGAGATTTTTTTTTTTTTTGCCAGAAGTTAGCAGAAATGGAAACTTTAATATTTTTTTTTTCCTCAGAAAGTGTCATTTTCCGCTAACTTGTGAAAAAAAATGAAATCATACATGAACTCACCATGCCCCTCCGCGAATACTTTAGGGTGTCTTCTTTCTAAAATAGTGTCATTTGGGGGGTATTTATACTATCCTGGCATTCTAGCACCTGAAGAAACATGACAGGCGCTCAGAAAGTCAGAGCTGCTTCAAAATGCCGAAATTCACTTTTTTGCACCACAGTTTGTAAATGCTATAACTTTTACCCAAACCAATAAATATACACTTATTGGATTTTTTTTTATCAAAGACATGTAGAACAATAAATTTAGAGAAAAATTTATATAGAAATGTAGTTTTTTTTAAAAAACAGAAAGTGAAAAATGTCATTTTTTAGCAAAAATTTCGGTCATTTTTGATTAATGGCAAAAAAAGTAAAAATGTCAGCAGCAATGAAATACCACCAAATGAAAGCTCTATTAGTGAGAAGGAAAGGAGGTAAAATTCATGTGGGTGGTAAGTTGCATGATGGAGCAATAAACGGTGAAGGTAGTGTAGTGCAGAATTGTAAAAAGTGGCCTGGTCATTAAGGGTTTTTAAGCTAGGGGGGCTGAGCTGGTTAATAGTGACACTGGCCCTGCCTGAGACTGAAAAATCAGAATTAACCCTTGTAGACCAGGCTGTTCTTGAGGTGGTGCCGAAGGATTTATGGGCAATATTAAAAACAGACATAGGGAAACCCCCATGTCTCCGGTCACTGTGCATCTTAAGCCAGGATATCAGCCCCCTCAAGTAAAGCAGTACCCCCTCAGTCATGCCAAGGAGATAGCAGTGGTCAGTAAAACTAATGCTTTTCTCCAAGCCGATGTATTGATAAAAACAGTATCTCCTGCTAATACCCCGCTGTTCCCAATAAACCAGTTAAGGGAAAGCCTGTCAGTTACAGGATAGTTCAGGATGGTGACAGTTTTACAAACCCACATACCTTACTGTCACAAGTTCCATCCACTGCTACGTGTTTCACAGTGATAGATCTGACAAATACTTTCTTTAGTGTCCCGCTGCATTCTGACTGTCAGTATCTGTTTGCCTTTACATTTAAGGGTAACCAGTATACTTGGACTGTCCCCGACCATGTATACACGGGCTCTGCAATCTGTCCTTACAAACTGGGCACTGCCCGGCTCAGTGGTACTGTTACACTAAGTTGATATGCTCCTGTGTGCTGAAGACAATAAGACTTGCTGTGAGGCTGTGTGCTGTATTTTTCACCCCATTAGACACACTTTGTCCCCCCTAAAGTGGGGGGGGAATGGTAGTGCGTCTTATGGGGCGAATGCTGCCATTTTTACTCTGCTAACACTGATACATTTCCGGCCGCGATGCTGCACAGCGCGGCCTGCGATTTATCAGTGGGGAGGGAGTAGGGGCTGGAGGCCGGCAACTCGCGGCGGGGCCCGGTGCAGTGACTGTATTCTATCACACCAGGCCCTGCTCACACCAGTATTCATATGTAAAGTGTGGCCAAACCATATGTAAAGTGTGGGCAATCCATATATAAATTATAGGCAAGGTAGCGCAAAATCCACTACTCACTATGAAACTCCTGTACTAGCAGGCACTGCAGGCTGGCCGGTCACTCACTTCGTCATGGCGCAAGCTCCGCTTGCTTCATTAATAAAGTGGAAGTGAGCATGCACCATGACGAAGTGAGTGACCAGCCAGCCTGCAGTGCCTGCTAGTACGTGAGTTTCATAGTGAGCAGTGGATTGTGCTACCTTGCCTACACTTTATATGGATTGGCCACACTTTACATATATCCACAGATCCCCTATAACAGTGCCATCCACAAATCCCCCATTACAGTGTGTCATCCACAGATCCCCCATAACAGTGCGTTATACACAGATCCTCCCCATAACAGGATAGTGAGCAGTGGATTGTGCTACCTTGCCTACACTTTATATGGATTGGCCACACTTTACATATATCCACAGATCCCCTATAACAGTGCCATCCACAAATCCCCCATTACAGTGTGTCATCCACAGATCCCCCATAACAGTGCGTTATACACAGATCCTCCCCATAACAGTGCCATCCGCAGATCCCACCCATAACAGTGCCATCCGCAGATCCCACCCATAACAGTGCCATCCACAGATCCCACCCATAACAGTGCCATCCACAGATCCCACCCATAACAGTGCCATCCACAGATCCCACCCATAACAGTGCCATCCACAGATCCCACCCATAATAGTGCCATTCACAGATTCCCATAACAGTGCCATCCACAGATCCCCCCCATAACAGTGCCATTCACAGATCCCCCATAACACTGTGTCACCCACAGATCACCCAAAAGTGCCATCCACAGATCCCCATAACAGTGCGTCACCCACAGATCCCCCATAACAGTGCGTTATACACAGATCCTCCCCATAACAGTGCCATCCGCAGATGCCACCCATAACAGTGCATTATCCACAGATCCCCCATAACAGTGCGTTATACACAGATCCTCCCCATAACAGTGCCATCCGTAGATCCCACCCATAACAGTGCCATTCGCAGATCCCACCCATAACAGTGCCATCCACAGATCCCACCCATAACAGTGCCATCCACAGATCCCACCCATAACAGTGCCATCCACAGATCCCACCCATAACAGTGCCATCCACAGATCCCACCCATAACAGTGCCATTCACAGATTCCCATAACAGTGCCATCCACAGATCCCCCCCATAACAGTGCCATTCACAGATCCCCCATAACACTGTGTCACCCACAGATCACCCAAAAGTGCCATCCACAGATCCCCATAACAGTGCGTCACCCACAGATCCCCCATAACAGTGCGTCATCCACAGATCCCCCATAAGTGTGTCATCCACAGATCCCCCATAACAGTGCGTCATTCACAGATTCCCATAAGTGTCATCCACAGATCCCCCATAACAGTGCATCATTCACAGATCCCCATAAGTGTCATCTACAGATCCCCCATAATAGTATCATCCACAGACCACCATTAGTTCAAAACCCACCAAAAGCACACCTTTTGGTTCAAAATATTTTTTTTCTTATTTTCCTCCTCAAAAACCTAGGTGCGTCTTATGGGCAGGTGCGTCTTATAGGGCGAAAAATACAGTATATCTCTTTTAATTTTCCTACATCTGAATGGTTGTAAAGCCTCAAAACAGAAGCTGCATTTTTTAAAAAACAAGGTTGTATTTTTTAGGACACTCCCATGGAGCTCGCCACCTAACCCCAGAAAGAAAGGATACAAGTGCCCAATTGAGCACAAAATCTAAGGGTGTTTTGGGGGCTGGTGTCATACTGCCGCCCCTGGATTAAACATGCCTCCATGTTAATGCAGCCTCTGTCTGATTGTCTGTCATCTGACCCATTTCACCTGACAGAGGAAGCAGTGAATAATCTCCATACATTGAAGCTGTGCATAAACACGGCCCCAGCTCTGGGTATTCCAAAATATGACGAGGAACTCCAGTTGTTCTGTTCAGAAATGCAGGGTCACAGCACAGCTGTACTGACTCAGAAACATGGTGACCACCAGCGGCCAGTGGCAGCCAGATTAGATCCTGTCACCAGAGGCGCCCCCTCCTGTGTCAGGGCGGTAGCGGCAGTGCAGGCAATGATAGAAAAAGCCTTTGAAATTGTGTTAGACTACCCGGTGATTGTACAAACACCACATGACATACAGGGCATATTAACACAGGATCAAACTACGTGTAAGCATATTTCTATGGCCTGGCAACTTAGACTCTAGTGTGCACTCCTCATGCCCGCTAACATTTCTTTCACAAGGTGTACTACTCTGAATCATGCTACTTTGTTACCAATCACAGATTCAGAAATGGGGGAGAGGGCATAGAAGGTACAGGCAGCCTCCTAGATGACATGATGGAACATGACCCCCATGGCTGTTTACAATTAAGGCTACTTTCACAACTTCGTTTTAAATTCCGTTTGTGAGATCCGTTTCAGGGATCTCACAAGCGGTCCAAAATGGATCAATTCAGCCCCAATACATTCTGAATGAATAAGGATCTGTTCAGAATGCATCAGTTTTGCTCTGTTCCACCTCTATTCCGTTCTGGAGGCGGACACCAAAACACTGCTTGCTGCGTTTTGGTGTCCTTCTGACGATGCGGAGCCAAACTGATCCGTTCTGACTTACAATGTAAGTCAATGGGGACGGATCCGTTTTCACTGACACAATATGGTTCAATTGAAAACGGATTCATCCCCTATTGACTTTCAATGTAAGTTAGGACAGATCAGTTTTGACTTAGACTTTTCTTTGAAAAGATAATGCAAACGGATCCATTCTGAAAGGACACAAACGTTTGCCTTATCGGTGACGATCCGTCTGTGCAAATACTAGACGGATCCGCACCGAACGTAGGTGTGAAAGTAGCCTAATGCAACAAGAAATGTCAAGATTTAATCATGTACTTGAAAACCCCCTTGATAACCCTGATTTTGAGTATTTTGCAGATGGAAGCAGGTTAATAGGAGAGGACGGCCGGTTCCACACTGGATATGCAGTGGTCACATAGCATGAGGTAGGGATAGCTGAACCACTGCCACCTCACATGTCAGTGCAAGAAGCGGAGCTGAAGGCATTCAGTGAGGCGTGGAAATTGGCCAAGGAGAAGGAGGTGAACATCTACACCGACTCAAGGTATGCTTTTGGTATTGCACATGACTATGGACCCATATGGCAGACTAGAGACTTTCTAACGTCAGCAGGCCAGCCAATAAAAATAAAGACTCTGTACTTGAACTTATGAACCCTCTGTTATTACCAGAGGAGGTTGTTATTATTAAGGTAAAGGCTCATACAAGATGTATCACGGTGGAAGCAAAAGCCACTGATTGAGCAGACAAGGCAGCCAGACGAGCTGCCCTCCAGCCACTAAATGCTGACGCCACCCCGGTGAGAGCCTTGAGACCTGGGCACTTTTCAGTAAGTACATTTCAAAGAATGCTCGAACAAGCTCCTCCCGAGGAAAAATAACTTTGGGCAAAACAAGGGGCCAAACCTGTTGAACTTGGAATTTGGAGACACAAGGACAAAATTTGTGTACTACGCCCTCTATACCCTGCTATGGCTCAGGAGGCCCACGGGCCCACTCACCTATCAAAAGGTGCCATGGTAAGCGTGGTTAATGCAGGGATAATTGCCCCAGGATTTTCTACAGTAGCCGCTTGGTTTGTACAAGGATGTATGGTCTGTGCATCGAACAATCTCGGTCAAGTGGTGGAGACTCCAAGAAAGCAGACCCCCAGGCACTTTACCTGTTCCGGGGACTGCAGATAGACTATATACAACTGCCTAAGGTAGGAGTAGCAAAGGCAAATGCAAAGAACACAGCAAAGAAGCTGGTCAGTTAGCTGGTGTGCACGTATGCTGTCCCTGAAGTTATTGAATCAGACAGGGGTTCCCACTTCACAGGAGAAGTAATGAGGGAAGTGATGCAGGCTTTAGGGGTCACCCAAGCTTTCCATACAGCCTACAATCTCTAAAGCAGCGGCCGCGAGTGCCTAAATGGCATGCTCAAATTGAAAATCCAGAAAGCCATGCAGGAAACTCAACGGCCTTGGCCAGAGTGTTTGCCTTTAGCCTTATACTCAGTCAGGAACACTACAAACAAAAAGACAGGATTATCCCCATTTGAGATTCTGTTTGGAAGCGCCCCCAGATTGGGATTGTATTTTCCACAACAGTTGCAAATGAACTATGATAGCGTAACAAGCTACATGCAGGCCCTCACAAAGAGGCTTGAGCACACCCATAAACAAGTGTTTGCCTCCCTTCCAGATTCAGTAGAAGGAACACACAGTCTGCAACCAGGACGCTGGGTGGTGATAAAAAGACATGTGAGGAAAGGCCTGGATCCTAGATTTGATGGTCCTTTCCAAGTCCTGTTGACTACTCATACAGCATTAAAGGTTGAAGGAAAGCCTAACTGGATACACGCTTCTCACTGCAAGGAAGTTCTGACGCCCGAGGATAAGGATCCTCCTGCTGATGGCCGCCCTAATCCTGGGAACAACGGCACTGTACCAACAACTGAAGGATAACTAGGACAATGCACTTATCCGACACCACCAGGTGCTGATTAGAGGACTCAAAGACACTGACAGTAAAAAGTAAGGACTGTTGGATCTGTACTCACAGTCCCGTGAGTTCAAGAACTATGCCTTATCTGGCAATCCCTTTGACTTCAAAGAACTTATTCATATGTCTTGGCAGTGTGTCTCACAAAGTAGACCAGGGCATGATGATCAAAAGTATAACTCCACTGCAGTCCCTCTCCCCATAGCAGGGTGGGTGAAGGATCCCTGGTGGCAAGACAAACAATAATGCAAGTAGTGTTGATTATAATAGTAATATATGCTGGGATTAAGTTTATGTTTGTGTGCCAACAGGTTCTGTACCAAAAGGAGAAATTACCAAGATTATTGAGAGGTCTTGAGAACTGCATCAATACCTGGGAAGGAAACTGGCATTCGTCCTGAATAAAGCAGCTGCCTCTCTCCACATTGAACCAAAGGACAGTTCTGAACCTTCTCTCCAACTTGGGGTCACCGGGCAAAGGTCGGTCCAACAGTCAGACTACCCAATTCTCAATTTCATTGCGGTAGTCCCAAGGAGATTTTGCCATAACCGCAAGGGGCATGACGGTATTGCAGCTATTACAGACCTCATTGTTCTTGGACGGTGAAGTGGGAACTCCTACTGTCTCCGCCGCGCCAGCTGACATGGGGAATGCCTGCGACATCTTCGTCGGGCACCGCTGAAGTTTGCCACCTCAATTTCTAGCATGGAGTCTCTTGTTTCAGGGAGCTCGCCTCCCCACATCATTCAACCCCAGTCTGGCTGACAAGGACGTGCCATCTTTCTCTCTCCTTGGCGGCAACTAACTGGAGAAAAAGGTGGTGCTTGAGGGGTGGAGCTTCCCTTACCTACGACATCTTTGTCGGGCACCGCTGAAGTTGTGCCACCTCAATTTCTAGCATGGAGTCTCTTGTTTCAGGGAGCTCGCCTCCCCACATCATTCCACCCCAGTCTGGCTGACAAGGATGTGCCATCTTTCTCTCTCCTTGGCGGCAACTAACTGGAGAAAAAGGTGGTGCTTGAGGGGTGGAGCTTCCCTTACCTCTCTTCTCTTTGGCAGGGCTGTACCTTCCCGCTCCTACACTGGACGTGCCTTTATTTTCCCGCTCTGACTGGGCAAGAAGAAGCTGCGCCATTACTTGTAAAAACCCTTCGGATGCCGACGCAGAGAGTTTTGCGCCGGTCACTCCACAGTAAATTCAATAAAGTCACTTTCAAAGGGTATTTATCAATTCTGTAGACTTCAGAGTTGTACGACACACAGATGAATCCTGTTCTGGAGTACAGGCCACACAGACGAATCCTGCTCGAATCCTGTTTGTGACGCCAAATGCAACGGACAGACATCGGCAAATGGTCCCTTTAGGTAAAGTTTTTGTTGTGACGCCAGTTGCAGTGAGACAACAATGGGACTGAGTCCCTAGAAAAGTTAGTGTTGGTGGTACCCAGGTTTAGGAATGCCAGAGTGCTGTAGGGTGGCTTACAATGTCAATTTATGGTGTGTGCACGTGTTACGGTGCTTCTACCTGGATATCCTGGTCCCCAGGCCTTGTGGTCAGAAGCATACAAAGGGGGGTTGTCGATGAAGGGGATGAAGAAATAAATTGAGTCCAGATCTTATATAACGTTGAACAGCAGCTTTACTTTGGTAGATGTTCATAAGAAACAATTTTCAAGCTTTATCTTGGTTCCCAGCAGGTTTTAGAATAAAACTGGCAGGCAAATACACTTCTGCTAATCTCTGTAGCTCTCTCCACTCTGCTGTACTGATAAATTGAAGAAAGAAAATAGATGGAGCGCCAGATGGGAAATAAAATTAGGTTGGTGCAGAGACGAGGCTCCTCAGGTGGTGAGGTTTCTAGGTTTTCACCAAAAAATACACTTGAGGTGGTATATAAGTGATCAATAAATATTACTCACTTCACCAGGGGGGTGGGTCAAGATAAGCTCAAGACACTTGGAGCCCACTACCCCTCGCCGAGATCGCCTTCAGTTGGATTCAATCCACGAAGTCCCTCAAAAGGATGACCCGGGAGACCTTCTGGATTGCAAAGTGTTCCTTTTATTCAAGCTCGACGCGTTTCGGGGTATACATAAAACCCCTTCCTCAGGAGCATATAAAAACAGTGGTGTGCATGCACAACTTAAATATACGTTTGGTAACTCATTGGTTTGCACGTGGTATCCATTCACTTCCGGTCATGTGACTTCCGGACCGGAAGTGAATACTGTTCAGGTCAATACAAGATAAATATTTCACAGTTTCAAGTATATAATATAATGTAATATAAAATACTTTCAAATATCGGGGAGTGGTCTTTCCCCTTATTCCCTTAGTGCCGATCCTTAGTGGCCCTAGAGGTCGATGGGGCTTCCGATCATGTGTGCGGATATGCGTTCCACTGTGGAACGCATTGGAAATCGTTCACCTCCAGGAGGTGAACGATGCTTCCGGTCACATGAGCGGGCATGCGTTCCAGTGTGGAGCGCATTCAAGATCGCTGTAGGCTTATAACCACCTGGCGGTGTCCTCTGGTCTCCTGCGTTCCAACGTGAAGCGCAAGAGGGTACATGCGCACTCGAAGTTGGACCCTGTTCTCTTAGATGAATGGAATAAAAATAATAAAAAATTAATTAATTGATCGTAGCCAGATCTCCAAAGTTATATAGACTGATTAGTCTCTTCTGGACAAGCAAATTCATCCCTATATATGGGGGCATTGAAAAAATACTACTAATAATAATAAAGATAAAAAAATATAGATTGTATGTATATAATTAATTGATATTCATTGTGTATAATAAATATGTTTCCTATAAAATTGATATAAAATTCATGGAAAAAGAGGTATCCCTACAGGTAGGTGTTTACAACTTTTGAATAAAAATGAACTGGATATAAATATACATAAAGACCTATATATATCTCTATATCTATACACACACACCCCCACATATACATACATACAGAAAGATGTTATATTATATCCACATGTATATTACGGGTGTAGACTGTATTTAACCACTAAAATTCGATGGGTTTGTGGATGATCGATATATCGATAGAAGGGTATATACAAAGAATATTATATGTGAATAAAAATACATATATAGGGATAAATGAATTTAATAAAAATATATAAACCTATATACTATGATGAGAATAATATAATAATACTATGAACAGAGAGGGAAGGGGGGGGTTAGGGTTACTGGGGGCTCCACCGATAGTGATCGTATAAAACTATAAATATATAGTAGAAGGATAAATAAATTTTATATGGATAAAAACCTATATACTACGACAGTGGTGTGTATAGTAATAATGAAAATAGAGATGGTAATAATAGGAAAAAAAATAAAAAGGGGGGGGGGGTTTTAGTGTACTGGAGGCTCCATCAATAATGGCCGTATTCGAGGGTTTCATTCAATCCTGCTGGGGCAAGGGTATTGAATCTATAAATCCAGTAATTTCTCGTCGGCACAGCTGGGAATAAGATTTTGGGACCCAATCGATAGGGGTGATTTTCAAGCAAGAGAAATCCCCAGCATGTGCCTCGGAGAAATGTCTGGAGACTCCATGTTTCAAAAATTGCTTTTGGATGTTCGCACGATGTGTATTAAGTCTTTCGCGCAATGTCTGGGTGGTTTTACCCACGTATTGTAGATGGCAGGAACATTCCAAAATATATACAACATTTCTTGAGCTACACGTCATATGATGTCTCAGAGGGATGGTCTCTTGTGTATTGGAGACGGTCACTAATGTGGTCTGGTCCGTTATACTAAGGCAGCACAGGCAACGTCTGGACCCACAGCGAAAGGACCCTGCGGGAAGGGTCTCACCAATGCTTTTCTTTAAGTTGGGTTTTGGGATATTTAATTTTGGACAGGAGGGTGCCAGAATATTTTTCAGAGTGTGCGCACGTCTGTATGTTATACCTGGTTTTTTCGGAAGAAGTTTTCCAATTATTGGGTCCTGGTTCAATATTGGCCAATGTTTCTGTATTATTTGTTGGATGGAGCTATGTTTAGCATTGTAACGGGTGAGGAAGTTAAATTGGAATTCATGTGGTTTCTCTGGCCATTTAATTTTAGTTTTAGTTTTACCTGGTGCGAGGCAATCTTCTTGGCTAGTCCTTATGACTCGAGAGCGGGAGTCATGAATTAATTTCTCGGGGTAGCCTTTAGCCTCAAATCTTTTCTGTAGAATGTCCAATTGTTCGGACAGGCTGTTGCTGTCAGAACAATTCCTCCTTACACGCCTCATCTGTCCATATGGAATGTTTTTTTTCCATTTATGGAAATGACAGCTCTTGAAGTCTAAATAGCTGTTTGCATCCACTTCTTTGAAGTGGGTGCTTGTTTTGATATATTCTCCACTGCTTTCCAGATTCAGGTCCAAAAAGACCACCGTGTGTGGGTTAAAATGGGCAGTGAATTTGAGATTCCACTCATTTTGGTTTAAGTTGTCTAGAAAGGCCAGTATGGTGGTGGGATCGCCTTTCCATACCAAAATTATATCATCTATAAAGCGTTTGTAAAGGCAGATGTCAGTATGGTCTAGTAAGCCTTGTTGTTTCTCAAAAGCCCCCATGAATAAATTTGCATACGATGGGGCAAATTTCGTCCCCATCGCTGTGCCGCATTTCTGGAGGTAGAACTCCTCTTCATATTTAAAATAGTTGTGTGTAAGTATGAATTCCATAGCGTCAACCAGGAATGTTCTTTGATTGGAGAGGAGGAAGGGATCTTCCTCCAGGAAGGTGTTGACTGCTCTTAGGCCTAAGTGGTGTGGTATATTACTATAGGGCGCTGACACATCCAAAGTTACCCATGTGTAGCCTGATTCCCAAGTGAAATCCTGTAAAATGGTGATAAGGTGGCTGGAATCGCGTAGATATGAGGGTAGATGTTTGACATACCTTTGTAGTATATGGTCGATATAGGCTGATAAATTGGATGTCATGGAGTCTATACCTGAGATTATTGGGCGCCCAGGAGGATTTTCTAAACTCTTATGGATCTTGGGGAGGTAATAATAGTACGGGATGGATGGGAATGCTATTTTTAGAAATTGTAGTTCCTTTTGGTTAGGATTTTTTGGTGAAGCCCCTGTCTAGTAGAGTACCCAAGGTTTTCTTAAATTTGTCAGTAGGGTCCTCTACAAGTTGTTCATAATAGGCCTGGTCGGATAATATCCTCATGGCCTCTTTGTGATAGGCTGGTGAATCGATTAGGACTATCCCCCTTTGTCGGCATTCTTAATGACTATTTCCTTATTGGACTTGAGGGAGGAAATTGCCAGTTCTTGTGATTTGGTTAAATTGCGGGATGTTCCTAGAGGTTCCTTTCTACTGCTTACCAGGGTTTTAAATTCAGATAGCACCATATTATAAAATGTCTCAAGATGTGGACCCCTGTGTTCAATAGGATAAAAGGTGGATCGTGGTTTGAATTGAGAAGGAATGGGGTCCTTGAATAGGTCTCCCATTAGAGTTTCAACCTCATCGTATGTCGGTTGGTCTTTATCTATGGAAATTTTGGTCAATGGAACTTTAAATGAGTTTTTCAAAGAGAAGTGTCTTTTTAAAGTCAGTTTTCGTACAAACTGGTTTAGGTCCACAAAAAGCTCAAACATATCAGGTCCTTTGAAGGGGCAAAAAGATAGTCCCTTTAAGAGGACTTCTATTTCAACAGAACTTAATACATGTTTTGATAGATTAAAGATCCCTTTGGATCTTAGATCGTCACTTGATTCTCTGATTATTTCTTCACCTCTGGTCGTAGTTTTTGCTTTCTGGACCTTCCTCTTTTCCCAGCTCTACAGCCCCTTCGTCTGACGATCTTCTTTTGTTTTTGTTTTTCCGCTGAGGGACTGGACTGAAAAATTGGGTTATTTTTTGGATGCGCTGTGAGCGTAAATTCCGAAAAGGAGTCGTTTCTGTGATTGGTGATTGAATGAGGAATGGTGACAATACTTCAATACTAGTTACAGTAGGTCTAGAGATAGTACAGTGTTTAAAAGAGGGGAAATATGGTCCAGCGTGTTCTGATCTGCTATAAGTTCTGGAAGGGCCAGGAAGCAGTCCGGACTAGGTGAGGTGTCACTATAAACTGATATGTTACCTAATTCGATTTCCCCTTCTGAGGGTGTTTTTCTCCACTATTAGGTTCTAGAATTTTTGTTTCTATTGGATTGATATTAGCCTCTGGTGGGATTTGGATGGATTTCAAGTCTGGGACCTGTTTGTCTAGAGGTGAGTCTAGGGATGGAACATTGCATGGGGTTTCCATTTTGCTGAGTTCTGGTGAGGAGTGGTTAAAATATCTACTGATTGTCCCTGATGCATGAGTGTGCTGAGATTCTCAATATCTTTCCCCCCTCTCTGGATCGAGGTGCAAGGGGGTGTTTCTTTATTTAAGAATGGGCCTCTGGTTGGTCCCCCTACCTTCGGCTGTAAAGGGTTCCTAGGATGGAACACGTTTTTTGCAATAGGGATGTTACTTGGCACCCGATCATTAGATCTAGTATAGGTACTGGGTTTCTTAACTGAAGTGTCTATGGTACCACGCTTTTCGTTCTGGGTGATAGTCAATGTTTGGTGTTTTTGATGGTTCTGCCTGGTGTTGGTGACGGGTGGTTTGTCTTGAGTTCTGTAGAAGATTCTACTGGGTCGACCCTGATAAAAGCCCTGGCCTGTTTGAATTCTGTTCCCTGCCGTGATTACCCTTCCTTGGGGGGGGGCGGCTGTTTATATGAAAGAGGTTGTGGGCTCGTTAGCGACCGATTTGTCAGAGGGGCACTGATGGTGTCCTCTATTTTATGATTATATTGCCACCTTCTGATTTGGTTTTGTTTGTAATCCCAAATGTCTCGTAGGATCTTTTTACATTTTTTCCTAACTTCACTGTATTCCATCTTTCTCAAAAAATGTCTGGAGGGAAGATCAGTATTACCCCCGGGGTTATGTCCTCCCCCCTGCTTAACTATTTACCTACACAATGACTGACGTTTTTGGATCAGAGTGGATAACAAGGATTTAGAGCAGTTATCAATGTCTCTATACCAATTTCGGACAAATTCTACATCATTTGAGAAGACCGGTTTGAACGGGATTCGTAGGCCCCTTGGAATTATATCAAGTAATTTATAGAGACTTAAAAAATACCAGTCAATTTCATGTCGAAGAAAGGGGCAAAAGATAACTTCACTGTATTCCATCTTTCTCAAAAAATGTCTGGAGGGAAGATCAGTATTACCCCCGGGGTTATGTCCTCCCCCCTGCTTAACTATTTACCTACACAATGACTGACGTTTTTGGATCAGAGTGGATAACAAGGATTTAGAGCAGTTATCAATGTCTCTATACCAATTTCGGACAAATTCTACATCATTTGAGAAGACCGGTTTGAACGGGATTCGTAGGCCCTTGGAATTATATCAAGTAATTTATAGAGACTTAAAAATACCAGTCAATTTCATGTCGAAGAAAGTCCTTTAAATACTTGCTGGTCAGTGTCCATGTTTTTGTTTTTCCGCTGAGGGACTGGACTGAAAAATTGGGTTATTTTTTGGATGCGCTGTGAGCGTAAATTCCGAAAAGGAGTCGTTTCTGTGATTGGTGATTGAATGAGGAATGGTGACAATACTTCAATACTAGTTACAGTAGGTCTAGAGATAGTACAGTGTTTAAAAGAGGGGGAAATATGGTCCAGCGTGTTCTGATCTGCTATAAGTTCTGGAAGGGCCAGGAAGCAGTCCGGACTAGGTGAGGTGTCACTATAAACTGATATGTTGCCTAATTCGATTTCCCCTTCTGAGGGTGTTTTTCTCCACTATTAGGTTCTAGAATTTTTGTTTCTATTGGATTGATATTAGCCTCTGGTGGGATTTGGATGGATTTCAAGTCTGGGACCTGTTTGTCTAGAGGTGAGTCTAGGGATGGAACATTGCATGGGGTTTCCATTTTGCTGAGTTCTGGTGAGGGAGTGGTTAAAATATCTACTGATTGTCCCTGATGCATGAGTGTGCTGAGATTCTCAATATCTTTCCCCCCTCTCTGGATCGAGGTGCAAGGGGGTGTTTCTTTATTTAAGAATGGGCCTCTGGTTGGTCCCCTACCTTCGGCTGTAAAGGGTTCCTAGGATGGAACACGTTTTTGCAATAGGGATGTTACTTGGCACCCAATCATTAAATCTAGTATAGGTACTAGGTTTCTTGGCTGAAGTGTCTATGGTACCACGCTTTTCGTTCTGGGTGATAGTCAATGTTTGGTGTTTTTGATGGTTCTGCCTGGTGTTGGTGGCGGGTGGTTTGTCCTGAGTTCTGTAGAAGATTCTACTGGGTCGACCCTGATAAAGGCCCTGGCCTGTTTGAATTCTGTTCCCTGCCGTGGTTACCCTTCCTTGGGGGGGCGGCTGTTTATATGAAAGAGGTTGTGGGCTCGTTACCAACCGATTTGTCGGAAGGGCACTGATGAAGTCCTCTATTTTATGATTATATTGCCACCTTCTGATTTGGTTTTGTTTGTAATCCCAGATGTCTCGTAGGATCTTTTTACATTTTTTCCTAACTTCACTGTATTCCATCTTTCTCAAAAAATGTCTGGAGGGAAGATCAGTATTACCCCCGGGGTTATGTCCTCCCCCCTGCTTAACTATTTACCTACACAATGACTGACGTTTTTGGATCAGAGTGGATAACAAGGATTTAGAGCAGTTATCAATGTCTCTATACCAATTTCGGACAAATTCTACATCATTTGAGAAGACCGGTTTGAACGGGATTCGTAGGCCCCTTGGAATTATATCAAGTAATTTATAGAGACTTAAAAAATACCAGTCAATTTCATGTCGAAGAAAGTCCTTTAAATACTTGCTGGTCAGTGTCCATGTTCTTGGTGAGGATAATCTAATTTCTTTCATTAGAGGTAAAGAGCCATTGTCTTTTAATTCAGAGTTCCAGGCTTCCAGTTGGTCGTTGATACACGGAATGTTAAGGCTCTGTAGTTCACGGGTTATTTCTTGAATGGTTGGTAGGTCATCTTTAATGTATAGGTATACTGAGGCTGCCCCTGTAGCTCCATCCGGTGCATCCGTGGGATTGTACCGGTCCATAATCTGGACCAGTCCACTCTGCTGTACTGACAGGCTGGCTATGACACAGCTTCTGCAGTATGCTGCAACTTCTCTCTGTAATCTGTCTCTTGATTTGTACCAGGGAAATCTATACTCCTTGCTGTGGAGGCTTTCTGGCTTAGCTTTGGAGCTCACCTGGCAGGGGCAAGTCTCCTGCTTCCTTCCCCTTGAAGGCAGTGACTTCAACTGACTTGTAAACCAGGGGTGCAGAACCTTTTTTGGTCTGAGGGCCGCATTGTCACATCGCTCTATTTCAGGGGGCTGCAAATTAAAAAAAAGACAATCGGCGCTCATTTGCATCGGCGTATTACACAAGTCAATGGAAAGTGATTGGAGAGGAAAGATCACCACCACAGTCATTCAGCCTTCATTTAGTTATTGTTATGCAAGTGGGTGTGGACACACTGCGCCACTGACTGGCTGTACTCTGAAGGGGCATAGCTAAGCAGCTACCTGGTCTTCAGTAGAGCCTCAGATGTTGAGGATAGGCTTGGGCCATAGGGTAGCTGCCAGGTGCCACTCCAGAGCAGTCCCCGAGTCAGTGGCAGCTGACCATGAGGTCAAAGTACTTGGTAGAAGCACCCAGAGGACTTGCGTGGCTAGGAGGTTACAATCAAAGTCATTAAGTGAAGTCCGAGGTCAGAGGCAGGCAGTAAACAAACAAAGTCCATAATTGAGATTTGAGGTCAGGGGCAGGCGGCAAACCGTCAAATTCAATAAACGAAGTCCGAGGTCAGAGGCAGACGGCAAACAGGCAAAGTCCAGGAGTTCAATAAGCAAAGTCAGGTACATAGCAACGCAGAAAGGAGAAACACCTTTGCAATAGGCTGGTGAGACAGAGGACATGTATATGTTGCCTCGTAGGTGAAGAGTGACAAACCCATGCAAGCTCAAACACCAGTGCAAGTCTCCATCAGGAAGGAAACTCTGGCATGGAACACGGATAGCAGAGCTAAGCTACCTGCTGGCTGCCTTTGTCAGCATGGCGGCAGGAGGAAAAAGAGGGAGCCTGGAGCCCATGCCCGTGGTTAGGGGCTGCAGCGCTGGCACAGACCGCTGGGCTAACAGTACCCCCTTCTCTTACGTCCCCTCTCCTCAGGCCTGGTCCTGGACAATAATTTTTTCAGAAGAAGAGGGGCATTGATGTTCTTTCTGGGTTCCCAAGATCTCTCCTAATGGCCAAATACAGTACCTTCCAATCCACTAGAAACAGGGTTTTTCCTCTACTCTTTCATCCCCAGAATGGCCTTTACCTCATAGACGTTCTCATCACTGACCGCAACAGGAGCAGAGACAGGTTTCTTGAAAAAATTATTCAGGATCACGGGTTTCAGCAAGGAGACATGGAAGGAATTCGGTACCCGGAGAGAGGCCGGCAGCTTAAGTTTGTAGCAGACATCATTTATTTGTTCAAGAATTTCAAATGGACGGATCAAGCGTGGACCCGATTTGTAAGAGGGTATTTTGAGCCGGATGTTTTTGGAAGCAAGCCACACTTTATCACCAGGACGGAACTTAAGAAAATCTCTGCGTTTTTTTTATCCGCGGACTCCTTTATGCGCACAGAAGCCTCTTTCAGTGCTCCCTTGGTCTTCTCCAAGATTTTTGAGAACTCTTTCGAGGTGGCATCTGAAGGAGGGATACCAGAAGAAGAAGACACCGGGAATGGGATATTCGGTTGTTGGCCATAAATGACAAAAATGGTAATCTCTTGGAAGACTCGCTGACATGATTGTTGTATGAGAACTGCCCAAGGCAGTAGTTTGACCCAGTTGTCGTGATCACTGTTAGTAAAGTGGCACAAAAGATTAGTCAGAATTTGGTTGACATGCTCCACCTGACCGTTGGACTGAGGATGATATGCTGACAAGAAGTCCAGAGATACATTTATTGGCTTGCAGAGAGCTCTCCAGAATTTTGAGGAAATATGTGCTCGATAAATTTCTTGGCCAGTTTAGGAGCAGAAGGAAATCCAGGCAGAGGTACGAAATGTGCCATTTTGGAGAAGCATTCAACCACTACCCAAATTACAGAACAACTGGAGGATGTGGGTAGATCCGTGATCAAGTCTATGGCTATTTGTTGCCAGGGAACCTCAGGAACAGGAAGCAGAAGGCTGTCTGGAAGTTTTATTTTGCGCACAGGACGGACAAACAGCTACGAATTCTTGGATGTCTTGTCACATGGATGGCCACCAGTACCACTGTGCAATGAACCTGAAGGTCTTTCTCTGACCAGCATGACCCGCCACTTTAGATGAATGACCCCATAGTAAGATTTGCTCTCTAAGAGATTCTGCAACAAAGGTCTTTCCAGGAGAAATTTTCGAATAGCTTGACTGGACAGGTCGAGATTTTAGAGGGATTAGTGATGAATTGGGGCTCCTCCTCCTGGTCAGTGGAATCAAATGATGTTGAAAGAGCTTTGATGTTCTTATCTGCAGCACGTAAGTAAAGAACAAAATCAAAACGAGCACAGGACAGGGACCATCGAGCTTGGCGTGGATTAAGCTTCTGTGCAGACTGTAGGTAGGTGAGATTCTTGTGATCAGTATAGATCAGGGACGTGCACACATAGGGCTCAAAGGGGTCTTGAGCAACTGCCCCTTTCTGCCTCTGCCCCTTTAACCACTTAAGCCCCCCTAGCTTAAACACCCTTAATGACCAGGCCACTTTTTACAAATCCGCACTACACTACTTTCACCGTTTATTGCTCCGTCATGCAACTTACCACCCAAATGAATTTTACCTCCTTTTCTTCTCACTAATAGAGCTTTCATTTGGTGGTATTTCATTGTTGCTGACATTTTTACTTTTTTTGCCATTAATACAAATTTAACGAAATTTTTGCAAAAAAATGACATTTTTCACTTTCTGTTGTAAAATTTTTCAAAAAAAACTACATTTCTATATAAATTTTTCTCTAAATTTATTGTTCTACATGTCTTTGATAAAAAAAGTCCAATAAGTGTATATTTATTGGTTTGGGTAAAAGTTATAGCGTTTACAAACTATGGTGCAAAAAGTGAATTTCTGCATTTTGAAGCAGCTCTGACTTTCTGAGCACCTGTCCTGTTTCTTCAGGGGCTAGAATGTCAGGATAGTATAAATACCCCCAAATCACACCATTTTAGAAAGAAGACACCCCAAAGTATTCGCGGAGGGGCATGGTGAGTTCATGTATCATTTCATTTTTTTCACAAGTTAGCGGAAAATGACACTTTCTGAGAAAAAAAAAAAAAAAGTTTCAATTTCTGCTAACTTCTGGCAAAAAAAAGAAATCTCAGACGGACTCACTATGCCCTCAGTGAATACCTTGGGGTGTCTACTTTCCAAAATGGGGTCATTTGTGGGGTGTTTGTACTGTTCTGGCATTTTGGGCGGGGCTAAATTGTGAGCCGCCATGTAAAACCTAAAGGTACTCGTTGGAATTTGGGCCCTTTGCGCACCCAGGCTGCAAAAAGTGTCACTTATGTGGTATCGCCGTACTCAGGAGAAGTAGGGAAATGTGTTTTGGGGTGTATTTTTACATATACCCATGTTGGGTGAGAGAAATATCTCTGTAAACTGACAACTTTGTATAAAAATTTTTAAAAGTTGTCGTTTACAGAGATATTTTTCACACACAGTATGGGTATATATAAAAATACACCCCAAAACACATTGCCCTACTTCTCCTGAGTACAGCGATACCACATGTGTGCCACTTTTTTGCAGGCTGGGTGCGCAAAGGGGCCCTAAAACCAATGAGTACCTTTAGGATTTCACAGGGCATTTTTACGCATTTGGATTCCAGACTTCTTCTCACGCTTTAGGGGCCCCTAAAATGCCAGGACAGTATAAATACCCCACATGTGACCCCATTTTGGAAAGAAGACACCCCAAGGTATTCCGTGAGGGGCATGGCGAGTTCATGTAAAATTTTATTTTTGTCACAAGTTAGTGGAATATGAGACTTTGTAAAAACAAAATAAAAAAATATATATATCAATTTCCGCTAACTTGTGCCAAAAATAAAAATTCTGTGAACTCGCCATGCTCCTCACGGAATACCTTGGGTGTCTTCTTTCCAAAATGGGGTCACATGTGGGGTATTTATACTGCCCTGGCATTTTAGGGGCCCCTAAAGCGTGAGAATCCAAATGCGTAAAAATGGCCTGTGAAATCCTAAAGGTACTCATTGGTTTTAGGCCCTTTGTGCACCTTGGCTGCAAAAAGTGCCACTCATGTGGTATCGCCGAACTCAGGAGAAGTAGGGCAATGTGTTTTGGGGTGTATTTTTACATATACCCATGCTGCGTGTGAGAAATATTGCTGTAAACGACAACTTTTTACATTTTTTATTCAAAGTTGTCAATTTACAGAGATATTTCTCACACAAAGTATGGGTATATGCAAAAATACACCCCAAAACACATTGCCCTACTTCTCCTGAGTACGGCGATACCACATGTGTGCCACTTTTTGCAGCCAAGATGCGCAAAGGGGCCCTAAAACCAATGAGTACCTTTTAGGAGGGCATTTTTACGCATTTTTCTTCTCACGCTTTAGGGCCCCTAAAATGCCAGGGCAGTATAATACCCCACATGTGACCCCATTTTGGAAAGAAGACACCCCAAGGTATTCTGTGAGGGGCATGGCGAGTTCATAGAAGATTTTTTTTGGCACAAGTTAGCGGAAATTGATTTTTTATTGTTTTTTCTCATAAAGTCTACCTTTCTGCTAACTTTTGACAAAAGTTAAATTGTTCATGGACTCACTATGCCCCTCAGCGAATACCTTGGGGTGTCTTCTTTCCAAAATGGGGTCACATGTGGGGTATTTATACTGCCCTGGCATTTTAGGGGCCCTAAAGCGTGAGAAGAAAAATGCGTAAAAATGCCCTCCTAAAAGGTACTCATTGGTTTAGGGCCCCTTTGCGCATCTTGGCTGCAAAAAAGTGGCACACATGTGGTATCGCCGTACTCAGGAGAAGTAGGGCAATGTGTTTTGGGGTGTATTTGTACATATACCCATACTTTGTGTGAGAAATATCTCTGTAAACTGACAACTTTGAATAAAAAATGTAAAAAGTTGTCGTTTACAGAGATATTTCTCACACCCAGCATGGGTATATATAAAAATACACCCCAAAACACATTGCCCTACTTCTCCTGAGTACGGCGACACCACATGAGTGACACTTTTTGCAGCCAAGATGCGCAAAGGGGCCCTAAAACCAATGAGTACCTTTAGGATTTCACAGGCCATTTTTACGTATTTGGATTCTCACACTTTAGGACCCCTAAAATGCCAGGACAGTATAAATACCCCACAAGTGGCCCCATTGTGGAAAGAAGACACCCCAAGGTAATCCGTGAGGGGCATGGCGAGTTCACAGAAAAAAAAATTTGGCACAAGTTAGCGGAAATTGATTTTTTTTTTTTTACAGTCTCATATTTCACTAACTTGTGACAAAAATAAAATTTTGCATGAACTCGCCATACCCCTCACGGAATACCTTGGGGTGTCTTCTCTCTAAAATGGGGTCACATGTGAGGTGTTTGTACTGCCCTGGCATTTGAGGGTCTCCGCAATCATTACACGTATGGCCAGCATTAGGAGTTTCTGCGATTCTCCTTATATTGAGCATACGGGTAATGAGATTTTTTCCCGTTCAGCCTCTGCACTGAAAAGAAAAAAATGAACGGCACAGATTTCTTCATTCGCATCAATCAATGTGGATGAAAAATCTCTGCCCAAAAATGTGCAAAAATAAAACGGCACAGATTTCCTCATTCACATCGATCAATGTGGATGAATAAATCTCTGCCAAAAATGTGCAAAAAAAAGTAGTAAGGCCCCATTCACACGTCCGCAAAAATGTCCGCATCTATTCCGCAATTCTGCGGAATAGATGCGGACCCATTCAGTGTGAATGGGGCTGGCGGTGATGCGGAGAGCACACTATGCGCTCGCCGCATCAGCATTTGCGGAGCTGCGGCCGCAAACTTCCGGGTTTCGGCCCCCAAGCATCCGGCCGCAGCTCCGCAAAAGATAGAGCATGTCCTATTCTTGTCCGCAATTGCGGACAAGAAAAGGCATTTTCTATATAGTTCTGGCAATGTGCGGATCCGCAAAATGCGGAAAGCACATTGCTGGTGTCCGTGTTTTATGGATCCGTGGATCCATGGATCCGCAAAACACATACGGACGTCTGAATGAACCTTACAGTGGGGTAATTAGTGTCAGGGGGGTGACATGGGGTGATCGGGGTTAATCAGGGGTTAATCAGTTTTGGGGTGGATGGGTGGGGGGGGGTCTGTGTGGTGTTTTGGTGCACTTATAAAAGGTTCTTTGGTGGTCCCAAGCAAATGGGACCACCAAAGGAACGATCAGCAAGCATATCAGACGCTGTTAACAAAACAGCGTCTGATATGCCATTTTTTTAACTTCTACAGCCTGCCAGCGCACGATCAGCGCTGGCAGGCTGTAGCTTACCTTGTCCCCGACGTGATCCTGTGAGCGCGCGCGCGCGTTCACAGGAAATCTCGCCTCTCGCGAGATGACGCGCGGGCGCGTCAAGGAGGAACAGACCGACCGCCCGCAGGACGCAATCCTGCGTGAGGCGGTCGGCAAGAGGTTAATTCCTTTTTTTTAATTTTTTTATTTTTTTTTTGGGTTGGCGGCACTAGGCAGAACAAGTAGCTGCCTTTTTTTTTTTCTATGTGCACAAGTGCCGGGCGGCGGGCACCCGCCCAGCCTGCGTGTGCCAGGCCAGGACCGTGCGGCGCATCCACGCAGCACTGTTCAGCGCTGCAGTCAAGTGCCTCAGTAGTCATGTGGGGGCGCCGCGCGGTAATCCGTAGCTGAGCTGACTTCAGAAGTTCAGAGGCTGTAACTGCCTGCAACCTGCTCATCACCAGTGAGTCAGCTTGTGTGGGGCTGTCCACTGAAAGTCTGTCACTGTGCCACCATGGAGGGAGTTGCCCGGTCGGGGAGAAATGTAAAAAGGCGGGGAAGGGAATTCAAAATGTGCTGCCAGTGCTAGGCCCAGAAATGTGTTGGGAAAAATACTATGTGGGGCAAATTACTATGTGGGGGCAGTCAGTGTGGGGCAGATTACTATGTGGGGGCAGTGTGGGGCAAATTTACTATGTGGGGGCAAATTACTTTGTGGTGGCAATGTGGGGGAAATTACTGTTTGGGCAGGGTGGGGACAAATCGCTGTGTGGGGCAGTGTGGAGAAAAATTACTATGTGGGGCAGTGTGGGGGCAATTACTGTTTGGGGGCAGTGTGGGGACAAATTACTGTGTGTGGGAAATTACTTTGTGGCGGCAGTGTGGGGGAAATTACTGTGTGGGAGCAATTACTGTGTGGGGGCAGTGTGGGGACAAATTACTATGTGGGGCAGTGTGGGGACAAATTACTGTGTGGGGCAGTGTGGGGACAAACTACTGTGTGGGGGCAGTGTGGGGACAAATTACTGTGTGGGGCAGTGTGGGGACAAATTACTGTGTGGGGCAGTGTGGGGACAAATTACTATGTGGGGCAGTGTGGGGACAAATTACTGTGTGGGGCAGTGTGGGGACAAATTACTGTGTGGGGCAGTGTGGGGACAAATTACTGTGTGGGGCAGTGTGGGGACAAATTACTGTGTGGGGCAGTGTGGGGACAAATTACTGTGTGGGGGCAGTGTGGGGACAAATTACTGTGTGGGGGCAGTGTGGGGACAAATTACTGTGTGGGGCAGTGTGGGGACAAATTACTGTGTGGGGCAGTGTGGGGACAAATTACTGTGTGGGGGCAGTGTGGGGACAAATTACTGTGTGGGGGCAGTGTGGGGACAAATTACTGTGTGGGGGCAGTGTGGGGACAAATTACTGTGTGGGGCAGTGTGGGGACAAATTACTGTGTGGGGGCAGTGTGGGGACAAATTACTGTGTGGGGCAGTGTGGGGACAAATTACTGTGTGGGGCAGTGTGGGGACAAATTACTGTGTGGGGCAGTGTGGGGACAAATTACTGTGTGGGGCAGTGTGGGGACAAATTACTGTGTGGGGCAGTGTGGGGACAAATTACTGTGTGGGGCAGTGTGGGGACAAATTACTGTGTGGGGCAGTGTGGGGACAAATTACTGTGTAGGGGGCAGTGTGGGGACAAATTACTGTGTGGGGGCAGTGTGGGGACAAATTACTGTGTGGGGCAGTGTGGGGACAAATTACTATGTGGGGCAGTGTGGGGACAAATTACTGTGTGGGGCAGTGTGGGGACAAATTACTGTGTGGGGGAAATGACTTTGTGGCGGCAGTGTGGGGGAAATTACTGTGTGGGAGCAATTACTGTGTGGGAGCAGTGTGGGGACAAATTACTATGTGGGGCAGTGTGGGGACAAATTACTGTGTGGGGGAAATTACTTTGTGGTGGCAGTGTAGGGGAAATTACTGTGTGGGAGCAATTACTGTGTAGGGGCTGTGTGGGGACAAATTACTGTGGGGGGCAGTGTGGGGACAAATTACTGTGTGGGGCAGTTTAGGGACCAATTACTACGTGGGGGAAATTACTGTGTGGGGGCAAATTACTATGGTCTGATTACTATGTGGGGGCAGTGTGGGGGAAATTACTATATGGCGGTGTTGCTATAGGGGAGGCACTGTAGGGGCAATTCAATTATTTATGTGGACACTATACAGGGAAAACTACCTGGAGCACAATATAGGGTGTTATTACTGGGACACTCTTGGAGACATTATAGCTGCTGTGGACACAGGGATATTTGGGGTAATTTATCAAACTAGTGTAAAGTAGAACTGGCTTAGTCGCCCATAGCAGCTAATCAGATTTCACCATTCATTTTTGACAGGTCTTTTGGAAATCCACTTCTCTTTTACACCAGTTTGATAAATTACCCCAATTATGTCTATTAGGGTCACTATTTTTTTAGCAGTATAGTACCTAGGACATTGGGGAGCACCATGGGCACAGTATTGGGAGTGGCAGCAGGATGACACTGTCGGGACACCAGGATGGGGAGGGTGATGGAAACATTGAGAAATCTGACTGTGTCTGTATTACAAACTCTGTAGAGGCGAGATGTGACTGAAAGAATTTGCCATGGCGGTTTGGGTCAGACGAAGGAGAAGAGGAATGTGAAGATCTACATGACAGGAGATGTCCCTGGATGTAAGAGGTATGTGGTCCATCCTGCCGGCGGCAGCGCAATTTATTCACCGATACAATTTATTCAACAGTCCGCCCACTCAGCAATGCAGGGTTAGAGGGACAGGGTACTTTAAGGCTAGCGCAGGGGCTGGACGTGCGTGACGCATGTCTGCTACGTCATGTGACAAGTGCCCTTTTTTTTTAATTTAAGCCCCTGCCCTTCAAAATGTCTGTGCACGTCCCTGGTATAGATCACTACAGGATGAGATGCTCCCTCTAGGAGGTAACGCCATTCCTACAGTGCCATTTTGATGGCCAATAATTCCCTGTCCCCAATTGAATAGTTGAGCTCAGGAGCAGAGAAGACCCTGGAGAAGAAAACCACAGGTTACCATCTTACTGGAAGAAGCTTTCTGTGAAAGCACTGCCCCAGCTCCAAAAGACGATGCATCCACCTCCAGGTAGAATTGCTTGTTAGCATCAGGATGATGGAGAACTGGAGTCGCAGAAAAGGCCTGCTTCAAGGCTTGGAAGGCCGATTCAGCCTCAGCTATCTAATTCTTAGGATTTGCTCCCTAACGGGTCAAGGCGGAGATGGGAGCAGTCAAGGATGAGAAGTGTGGCATGAACTGGCGATAGTAGTTGACGAATCCCAGGAACCGCTGGATTGCTTTTAAACCTGAAGGACGAGGCCACTTTAAAATCGCTGACAGCTTCTCGGGAGCCATCTGCAGGTCAGTATCGGATATTATGTATCCTAAAAGAGGACTTCTCAAAAGTATATTTCTCGAACTTGGCGTACAGACGATTTTGTCTTAGTCTTTGAAGAACCAGATGAACCTGCTTCTGGTGAGTAGCCAAATCTCGAGAAAAAACAAGGATATCATCTAGATACACAGGAATATAGCAAGTCTCTGAAGATGTCGTTAAAGAATTCTTGGAACATTGCAGGGGCATTGCCTAGTCCAAAGGAAGTTACCAGGTATTCTTAGTGACCATCGTAGGTGTTGAAAGCGGTCTTCCACTCATCCCCCTGGCAAATCCTGATCAGGTTGTAGGCCCCACGTGGGTCTAATTTGGAGAAAACTTTAGCTCCCCTGAGGCGACCAAGCAATTCAGGAATTAGAAGAAGAGGGTACTTTTTTTTTAAGTTTATCTTGTTAAGACCCCTGTAGTCGATGCATGGACGTAGGGAGCCAAAGAAGAAAACGGCACCAGCCGGAGAGGAGGATTTGTGGATAAATCCTCTGTCGAGGTTCTCCTCGATATGCTCAGACATGGATTGAGTCTATGCTGGTGACAGGGGATAAATGCGTCTGCGAGGCGCCGAGGAGCCTGGAACCAAGTCAATAGGGCAGTCATACGGCCTGTGAGGAGGTAGCGGCTCAGCCTCCTTCTTGTCAAAGACATCCGCGTAAGCATGATAGGCTGCTGACAGACCCTGAAGATTGGGTTGTACTCGAGGTAACCAAGCTGGATGAACAGAAGAGAGACAGTTTCCAAGACAGGACTGTCTCCATCTAAGCACCTCTCCGGACCTCCAGTCAAGGACAGGTTCATGAACACGAAGCCATTGAAGTCCCAGGAGGCGAGGACAAGACAGACTTGAGAAAACCAGGAACAAAATCTCTTCAGAATGAAGAGCTCCCACCTGTAATTTTACAGATTCCGTGATGAACTGTATGGTCTCAGGCAGAGCCTTTCCATCAATGGACGATGCGATCAGAGGATGCTGCAGGTGTCGAACAGGTATCTCAAGAGTACTATAGATAAAGCATCAACTGATAAATGAGTCCCCAATACTTTATGCAAGAATGTAGTTTTAACAGGTAGACTCTAAAATAAATTTTTAATGGTATGCGTTAAAAAGGGCAAGAGAGCCCACATAAGAATACTAATTTCCCTAAGAAAACAAAACATACATATGTACAAGACCCAGGGTTGGAGCAAGAAATCAGTAGGGATTAAATATAGGGGGTACAGGTGAAGCTCACCCTATTATGTTCCTAATGTACCCCTCAGCCCGGAGGAATCACCTGATGGTGGTGATCCCCCGTCCCCCGCCCTGAGTATACCTGGGTCACCCTAAGATCATCTGACGCTCCAACGCGTTTCCCCCTTAGTCAGGGTTCATCAGGGGGCCACAAAAAGTCAGGAAAATGACCAAAAATCAATCAATAATGTAGTAGCAATGATATAGGGAGGGAGCTGGTGGAGTCAGCGGTACCTGTTACAGATAGAGCGGCACAGCCTAGATGATACACCTAAAGAAAAGAAGGGGTCCTACATCAGTATGCATATAGTAAAACTCATAAAATATATAGATCCACTGTAGCATATAATGTTACTCACGGTCAGTGTCCTCTATAGGTGTATCCAGCCCCCTCCAGGGTCCAAGATAATAAAGGGCCTGAAGAGGTGCAACACACAACTGAGGTATAAATACTGGATGCCAGCGTCTACATGTGCTTGCTCACCGCCAACCACTTCCGGTTCTGACCGTTGATTATGTCATCAGAGTGCGTTCCAAACTGGAGCGCAACACAAAGTGTACCCGGATGTACCAGCAAACCAATGCTATATTCCAGTACACTAGCACTAAATGCAAGCCGCCCTCATTTCCTAAATTCGGCCGCAGATCCTTACAGTCCCAACCTGTATACAAGGTTCACTTGTTGCGCATTGATGACGAATGCGTTCCAGTCTGGAGTGCAGACTCATCCCCGCCTGAATGTGCGTGGCCCGGCCGCACTAAACCACTACCTCACCGGTGATCATCCTCCAAGTAGGTGGAACGAGGAGGTAACGATTGCTTTCCACAGTGGAACGCACATCTTATTAACCCTCAACATAGGATGAAAAACCAGATGGGGAACATGGCCTGGTTAATTGGGGTATGGGACAGGGGACAGGCGAGACACCGGTCAGAAAAGCTAATTAACAGTGGACCCATCAAGAGTGAAACACCTAGACACTATTGCCACTAATAGTACCTACCAACTCTAAAACGCCCCCTCCATATTTAATCATGGGAAGCAACATTATTATCGGTTATAAAGAGATATAAGAGGTGATGCCAGAGATAATCAAAATAATAAATAGATTCCTATGTGACAGTTTGGCCACATATATGAAAATTGGGCACTTCTCGTGTCCAGGTGTCGAACAGGTATCTGATGACGATCCACTAGGCATTGTTGCAGGAAGTTCCCTGCTGCTCCGGAATCCAGAAGCGCTGTCTCCGTAAATTGAACATCGCCTAATGACAAGGTTACTGGCAGAGTCAGAGGAGAAGAGGAATGGTCTTCACCTAGGGTCGCTTCCACAACAAAGCCTAGGCTTGGGAGTTCTACTCTCACGTGGCATTTTTTATTTTATTAATATTTTATTGTATAATTTTTTTAATAATTGGTTTACTACTTTCGCACATTTTTTTATTTTTTATTTTAATGGTATGTTATTTTATTATGTTCAATTATTTTTGCCACATAATATTTTATTTCTTTTTTTCTTTTATTTGAATTTTATCACATTTTTTTATTTAGTTTTCAATTTTTATTTTTTTTTATATATTTTTTCCACATAATTTGTCCCCAAGAAGTCACTGAAAGACCTTTGGGAGATCACGAGACACTTTTTTTTGTACTATTTTGACTGTAACTGGGGCATCCAAAGGAGCCCCAGTTACAGGGGAAACCAGCCTGCTGGGGAAGTTGGTAAAAGGCAGAGCTGATCAGGGTTTCCTGACCCTGCAGCCATGCGCTCCTCTGCCCCAAGGCACTCATCGCGCTGCTCATCTATCTGAGGAGAAGGCAGAAGTGCTGATAAAGCTCTTCTGCCCCCTCCTCGGCTCCCTCACTATCGCTTCCAGCGGGGGCCCGTCCTGCTCCTGCTACAGATCAGGAGCAGGATCTGTCATCCATCATCTTGCGGCGATCCGGGCAGAAATACAGCTGATAGCACAATCAGCTATGTTTCTGCCCAGCAGGACGGGGGCCGCAAAACTTGGTTTTGGGGGCAGTATGCGGCCCATGGGTTGTGCACCCCTGTTCTAAACTAACTAAGACCCTCCTCTCCCGGAGAGGGGAATAGAGATGGAAGGCAGGTTCCATCCTCTGTGACTATAGCTCTACCGCGTTTGCTGCCACCTTGTGGTGAACCAGGTAAATTACATTTAAACATAACAGTTAAAAAGGAAAAATCAATGCACATTAGATAAGACCTGCAAATAAATACATAGATGTAATGATGTTAGACCATAGGAAACAGTGGCCGGGTGCAGAAGTGATAACACCACTCTGGAGTGTTACATATGGATCTGCATTTTCACAACCCTTTCCCCTCTGAACGCTGTGATTTTTTTTTTCTCTTTAATTTTTTAATCTCCACATTTCAAAAGCCATAACTTTTTTGTTTTCCTATCCTCATAGACGTATGAAGGCTTGTTGTTTTGTGCCATATTATTATAGCAGTGCGGGTAATTATTGCTCGCCAATCCTCCGTTGCTGCTGTTCAGACGCAGGGCGTTAGTTTTTCTGCTATACTCTTAGTAAACCCCCAATTGTTTGAGCTTTCCTATTTGCTATCATGAGGGGTTCTGGGGCCAATGCAAGTAGGAGAGGGATCAGAGGGCATCCATCTTGTTCTCCCTTGTAAATTAAAAATGTGAGATTTTCCCCAATTAGCTATGACGCTAGTCATCCGGGAATTATATAGAAATAAACAAAACCAAACAAAAACCTTTAAGAATAGCATGAAGGAAATTCCAGTCTACAGAAGTGGAAGCACCTGATGTGTCTAATGTATAACTGCTCTGTCTCCAGCTTCTGGAATCAATCCCTAAATGTGTGGGAAAAGCCGACCTATGTTTTGACCTATTGACCCTCGGGTTAGAAAACCTGCCTGGTCCATATCCACCAGCTCTAGAATGACACCAACCATCTTCCTGCCATTGATAAGTTCGGTAGAGATATGAGTCTGAAGGTTTCTTTAGCTTTAGTTTTTAAGGTCGAGGATCTTTTCCATATCGACTGGCTGAACGCCATTTCACAAAAAGAGAAACCGACTAGGCTCTTCTGTTAATCATGGAGGACCTTCATTAGCTCCAGATTGGTAATTCTCTGCATCAGCTTTAAATCAGATAATATTTAATTGATTTTCCAATTTTAAGCAAACAAAGTTGCATAATACAATATAACATCGTGTCCGTCTCATTTGTACAGTATAATTGCACAGCACGAAAAATCACATCAATTACTGCCACAAAATGTAGTACTGAAGCATAATGCATGATACAAATCACCGTGGACACACACCCAACTAAGTTCCCAGACACAAAAAAAAAAAACTCCCCCCGCTCCCCGGAGACCTATTACCATGGGACAGGCGATATCTGCCACTCAGGGACAATATACACATCAGAAGTCCAAAAATCCAAAATAAAGAGAAGCGTATACTGTAACCGCATATGACATCGGTCTATGTGAGAGAAGAATATTGAGAGCTTATGCGGTATCCCACCGGACTTTCAATAGATCCGACTAAAATCAGTTAGTGGGATTCCTGGGCCCTCCCATAATATTTAACCTATCTTGGAGGATCAGCCAAGCACTACAAACCCCAGAGTTATCTATCCAGGGAGCCCAGATATTATTAAATTTGGTAAGACAATTGCGTTTCAAATAAATACCTCTTTCCAGTTGTATAACAACGTTCATTCTAGCGATAAATTCAGAGATGTTTGGTGGAAGGGGCCGCATCCATCTGGCAGCTAGCGTTTTTCGTGCCTGATATAGAATTCTATTAATACCGATCACAGTAGATGATTGCAAAGTCTCAGATTCCATAATCCCAAGCAGACATAATCTGTAGCGCTATATATTTTATTTATTAGAGTTACTATATCTGTCCACTACTTCTGTAAAGCTCAACAGCTCCACATCATATGGAATATACCAGCCGCTTCCTCCCCACATCTCGGACATGAAGAATCCGATCTGACCCCCACCCTCCACAAAAAGACCGGAGATCTGTACACCCTGTGCAACATATAAAGTTGAGACAATCTCGCTGCCTCACTAAGAGAAATTACCGGGGACAGGTAATCCCACTGAGAGTCGGACATAGATCCAATATCCTTCTCCCATTTTGCCCTTACATTCAGCGGAAACTTCTTCAAATACTCGGTCAGTAGTTCTTTGTACGCAGCTGATATAGCTCCCCTACTGGACCCCGGTTCCCCCAATTTAGTGAGAATCGGATGGGAAATGAAATTTATCGAAGTACCTTGTATTTGAGTGTTCAATGCTGGTAAAACCGAGCTGATTCCAACCCAAAGTCATTGCATAGATGTGAAAACTGTTTCAAAATACCCTGAGAGTACAACTGACCCAGACTCCAAAACCCTTTCTTTTCCCATCCAGAGAACTCTCGTCGTTTCACCAATTCTGACAACCCTGGATTATCCCATACCAGAGACAGGTTTAACAGGCCCTAGATCCCTGACATTTCCTTGGTTTTCTCCCAAACTTTCTTCATGAGAAAAAGAGTAGGTAGAGATTTTATCTGACCAGGTAGGTTATTTTCCAGGATCGAGAGAGGAGGACGACACCTGGCTGCCCAGCAAACCAGAATCCCACTCCTATCCACTTTTTCCCGAGCTCCCCAACCCCTAAAATGCTGTAATTGCGCAGCCAAAAAGTAGGGAGCGCCAACCCACCCTTCTTGCTTTTGTAAGGTCTCATATCTAATTCTACTAGGCTTATTCTTACCCCACACCTCTTCATCAGCTTTAAGTGCACGGCTTGGGACTCTTCGGAGCAACTTCATGGACGGACACTTATTTCGCTCTCATAATTTTCCTTCCTTTGGCAAAACTAGTAAACAATAAAACTATTAGTATTTGGCATTGCAGTAATCGTACTGATCCCCACCGATCCAGATAATGGGAGTCCTGTTCCCCTGCCCGAATGGAGTAGCAGGTCGAGCATGTGCCCTGCAGCTCCTCGATTCCATAAAAAGACTGCGCAGCTCTAAATTCTTCCATAGGGATGTCAGTAATGAAGGTATATAGAAAGTGTTTTTAGACCTGGTCAATCACTGGGCTTCCTCCACAGACTTTATCTCCTGGATATTACACAAGAGAACTGACCATAGTGAAGTACTGCAAACTCTTCCATAGTCACGCTTTTTTATTATACTCACACAGATAAAACAAATCTGTGCATATAAAAACCATAAAATCCTACTGATTTCTCCACCCGCCCTTGATCCTCTAAGGACCCATGGAGAGCAGAAAAAAAGGATTAAAATGAAGAATGGAAAAAAATCATTATACATTGTACCCCCTAAGTGTGTATGGCCATAGATTATTTCCATGACATGACTTTTTGATGTTTCCACACAGATTAGCCCCAATGACTGATGTACAAATACAGAGAAGAGACTTGCGGGGCACAAGATGATGAAGAGGTTTTCTGGGAGTTTCGTATTGATTATCTACTTTCAGGACAGGCAATCAGCATGTGATTGGAAGGGTTTGACCCCCAGTATCTCCACCTATCATTTGATGGAAGAGGCCATGGTGATCCCTCGACCAGAGTCTGCTTCATTGTTTATCAGGCGTTATGCTGTACATTTTGATTCTGATTATAATTTATAAAACTGAGGGGGACTGTGCCACAAATGAAAATCATTAACCTGTTAATACAAATGTAGAATAAAGGTGCCGTCCGTATCACATACCTGGCCCCTGGTCTCTATGACAAGGTGCTGCGACCTTCGTCAATTAACCCCTCAGGTGTGGCACCGGAGAAGTTGATTGCCACAGTTCAGCGGATTGCAGCACGCTATCATAGAGGGCGGGTGCTGGGTATGTGATACATACGGCCCCTGCATCCTACATTGGTATTAATAGGTCAATTATCTTCATTGGTGACGCAGCGGCCACAGCCCCTCCCCCTCCTCAGTACTATGCTCTCATTGGGGACGCAGAGGCCACAGCCCCTCCCCCTCCTCAGTACTATGCTCTCATTGGTGACACAACGGCCACAGCCCCTCCCCCTCTTCAGTACTATGCTCTCATTGGGGACTCAGTGGCTAAAGCCGCTCCCCCTCCTCAGTACTATGCTCTCATTGGGGACTCAGTGGCTAAAGCCGCTCCCCCTCCTCAGTACTATGCTCTCATTGGTGGCATCGGCACAATGGGGAGGGAGAGACTCCTTCTCCACTGTGCTGCTGAGGAGAACATGGTGTGCGCTGAGAGAGGCGAGTGCCATGTTCTCTAACTGAACAGAAAATAGTAAAACTCGGTATTGAATCGATCCGGGTCTAAAAGTATCGATTGGGTATGGATAGTTTGATACACGGTGCAACCCTAGTCTGGACAAAGGTCTTAGAGCCTCTATGTTAAAGGTTTAAACAGAAGTTATATCTGCTTTTTAGGCAGATCTTTACCTTCAGACTCTTTGATAAAGACATTCCTGAAAGGGGCAGCTAAAATAGGACCTGTCATCTTATGTCCGGGCTCATTCAACTCAGGCCGTGTCTACTGCTTGGGAAGAGAAAAGTCAGATTCCTGGAGATCTCACTCAACCTTTATCAGTCATTATAGGTTGAGTTCCAGGATTTAGAAAGCACAGCCTTTGGATGGTTTAGGCTAGGTTCACAGCGACGTTCGAAAGATCCGGCATACTGTTCCCTGCCCGAAGAGCCTACCAGATCTCCCTTATTTTGAACTCTGTGCATCAAGAGACCCTTCCTATGGGTGGGATCACTTCTTACTAATTCTCCATACTGTGTTGCTGGTTACAATGTAAGGCTACTTTCACACTCGCGTTTTGTGCGGATCCGTCATGGTGGATCTGCACAAACCCTTCCGTTCATATAATGCAACCATCTGCATCCATTCAGAACAGATCCATTTGTATTATCTGTAACATAGCCAAGACGGATCCGTCTTGAACACCATTAAAAGTCAATTGGAGATGGATCCGTTTTCTATTGTGTTTGGCTCAGTTTCGTCAGACGGACACCAAAACGCTGCAGGCAGCCTCCAGAGCGGAATTGGTGACTGATCTGAGGAAAACTGATGCATTCTGAGCGGATCCTTTTCCATTCAGAATGCATTAGAGCAAAATTGATCTATTTTGGAGCGCTTCCGAGAGCTCTGAACGGATCTCACAAACGGAAAGCCAAAACGCCAGTGTGAAAGACTACTACTTTACTACTGATATATCATGACCTAGATGAATGAAGACCTCCACAGACCGCAAAGGACGATATGAGATGTATAACATGGCTGTGCATGATCTCTATGGGAGAGTAGGCAATAAAAGCTCCATTGTAAGAGGCCAATAGACAGTAAGGCCTCATTCACACTTTTGTATTTCGGTCGGTATCTTGTATCAGTATCTGTAAGCCGTAACAGGGAATGGAATAAAACAGAGAAAAGTATAATGGAACGTCTTCAATGTTCGGGAGCTACTCCTAGCTTTATCCTACAAATACTGGTGTAAAATACCGACCAGAATACGCAAGTGTGAATGAGGCAAAGAGAAGGAAACGGAAGGAAATAGAAGATCTGGGTTTTTAACAAATTATTGTCAACTCAATTTATTATTTTTCCCGCATCATCTTTATCTTGATATATTGTATTAATGAAGATCAAATACCCATTCCATATGTCCACATAGGTTACATAAAAGTCTACAGGAGGTGTCCTTCCGTTTCTCACTGTGTCCCTCTGGATTCTCCTGCAGTGCTGGCGGAGGTATGAATACGGTAAGAAGCGAGGTCCATGGGGACAATCATCTTCACTACTCTGACAGTAAACAACGCTCCTCTTCTTTTTCCTCATATCCACAATACTTTTCCTCCATGGATCCTGGTCACTGTTGACCTCAGGGAAATATAATTTGGGTCTTTGGCAGACCCAGGGTAATTCCACAGAAGAATATACTCTCATATCGGCTGTTTAATGCATGTAAACACTTCCACGTTCCGAACAAGAATTTAGTTTCTTCTATGTGTGAATTCTCTGATGACTCTAAATTCTGATTTTCTTTTTCACATGCTGAAAATCAAAATGGCTTCTCTCCTGTGTGAACTTTCTCATGTATAGTAAGATTTGACTTTTGTGTAAAACAGTCACCACATTTGGGGCATCTAAATGTTTTTTTTTCTGTGTGAATTTTCTGATGCGCCTTGAGTTGGTAATTAGTAATAAAACATGTCCCACATTCTGAACATGTATAAGGCTTCTCTCCTGTGTGAATTCTCTGATGCACCTTGAGGGCATGATTATAAAGAAAACATTTCCCACATTCTGAACATGGATATGGCTTCTCTCTTGTGTGAATTCTCTGATGCACCTTGAGGGCATGAATATAAAGAAAACCTTTTTCACATTCTGAACATGGATATGGCTTCTCTCCTGTGTGAATTTTCTCATGTGTAACAAGATTTGACTTATGTATAAAACAGTCACCACATCTGGAGCATCTAAATGTTTTCTTTTCTGTGTGACTTCTCTGATGAACTTTGAATTTCTGTTTATTAGTAAAACATTTCCCACATTCTTCACATAAATACGGCTCTCTTCTTTTGTGAATTATTAGGTGTGTATAGAAATCAGAGCTTTGTGTAAACTGTTTTCCACATTCCCTGCACTGAAACATTTCACCCCCTTTCTGCCCGGTACTTGGGGTAACAGTCTGTGATTGGTCAGGAGAAGGTTTCTTATGATCATTGGGATTAGATGATAGATCTGTACTGTGAAGTCCTGGATGTACATTATGGGGAATAAGGCTTTCCTCTGAAGAGTGCTGCAGAATATCTTCATCTTCTCTAAGATCTTGTGATAACATGAAGGTTCCTTCAGAGTTCTTCTCTGTTAGGAACACAAAGTGGATACATTTATAACCTCGTTTTAACCTGAAAAACCACTTTAAAACTTGGATCTGAACTGAGCTTCCATTCTGACTACTTCCTTAGAACCGAAGCCAAGCCTGGCTCCAAGTTTTAAAGTGGTTTTCCACTTTAAAAATTCAACTACTGAAGTTATTCATCGAAGTCTAGCGCGACTTCGCAAACAACTGACTTAGGCTCATCGGAGACATATGGAGACGGATCTCCGTACAGCATTAATCAGAAGTTTTGAATGAAATGATTTAGCATCCGAAGCTCGCTTCTCTCATCACTAATATTCACACATACACAGAGAGAACGGGAAGGAATTTCTTAAAAATTGGGAGGGACTGGTTATAGATATCTATATATTTAAATGGTGACTTAGATGGTTGTTTCACACAACTTTACATAAATGAATAGTAAAAATATAGGAAAGTTTGTAATATCTACAGTATTATCAGAGAGTTCTCCAGTTATCGAGTCTTTTCCTTAGGGCCGGCGCCACCTATACGGAGAGTAGGCCACCGCGTAGAGCGCACTCTTGCTGGGGGCGCCGGCGCTGCTCTGGCCTTAGCATCAGTGTTCCCACTTCCCTGTAAGGTGCGTGGCCGCGCATCAATTATTGTGCCCCCACTCGCGGCTCACCACTTTCTAATGTCCGCTTGCGGCTCAGCAGGGTGCCACCTCCACATTCGCACACTACTGCTGCCTTCTCCCAGTGGCGTTGAGAGGGGTGTGTGGCGGGTGCGGGCCGCAGCGGGTGACAAGACCAGTCTGATGGGGTGATGAGAGCCTCAGGCGGCTGCAGCACTGCCCGGGTGCAGCATGAAGAGAGGGACTGACCGGAGGGAAGCGCCTCTAGTGTAGCGTGGCCGAGCTCTGCCCTGTCCGCGGTGCAGGAGCTTTTGTTTCCTGTACCCAGCCGGACTGATGTGAAGTGATCACTTAGTGTGCACTTCCTTTCAGTCTGGCCGGGTGCAGGAAACAAATGCTCCTGTACTGCGGACCGGACAGAGCTCGGCCACGCTGAGGTGGGAGAGGAGAAGAGAGTGACGAGGAGGGGAGTGAGAAAGAGAGTGACAAGGGAGGGGGATGAGAGTGACAAGGTGAGAATGGAGGGAGGGGGCATGAGAGTGATGAGGAGGGGAGAATGAGAGTGACAAGGAGGGGGGAAAGAGTGACAGGGGGTGAGAAAGAGTGACAAGGGAGGGAGGGGGCGATGAGAGTGACAAGGGAGGGAGGGGGAATGAGAGTGACAAGGGAGGGAGGGGGAATGAGAGTGACAAGGGAGGGAGGGGGCGATGAGAGTCACAAGGAGGAGGGCGATGAGAGTGACAAGGGAGGGAGGGGAAATGAGAGTGACAAGGGAGGGAGGGGGAAATGAGAGTGACAAGGGAGGGAGGGGGAATGAGAGTGACAAGGAGGGAGGGAGCGAATGAGAGTCACAAGGGAGGAGGGCGAATGAGAGTGACAAGGGAGGAAGGGGGAATGAGAGTGACAAGGGAGGGAGGGGGAATGAGAGTGACAAGGGAGGGAGGGGGAATGAGAGTGACAAGGGAGGGAGGGGGAATGAGAGTGACAAGGGAGGGAGGGGGAATGAGAGTGACAAGGAGGGAGGAGGGCGATGAGAGTGACAAGGGAGGGAGGGGCGATGAGAGTCACAAGGGAGGGGGCGATGAGAGTGACAAGGGAGGGAGGGGGAATGAGAGTGACAAGGGAGGGAGGGGGAATGAGAGTGACAAGGGAGGAGGGAGGAATGAAAGTGACAAGGGAGGGAGGGGGGAATGAGAGTGACAAAGGAGGGAGGGGGAATGAGAGTGACAAGGGAGGGAGGGAGCGATGAGAGTGACAAGGGAGGGAGGGGGCAATGAGAGTGACAAGGAAGGGAGGGGGCGATGAGAGTGACAAGGGAGGGAGGGGGCGAGGAGAGTGACAAGGGAGGGAGGGGGGAATGAAAGTGACAAGGGAGGGAGGGGGCGATGAGAGTGACAAGGAGGGAGGGGCGATAGAGAGTCACAAGGGAGGGGTGATGAGAGTGACAAGGGGGGAAATGAGAGTGACAAGGGAGAGAGGGGGCGATGAGAGTGACAAGGGAGGGAGGGAGGAATGAAAGTGACAAGGGAGGGAGGGAGGAATGAAAGTGACAAGGGAGGGAGGGAGGAATGAAAGTGACAAGGGAGGGAGGGGGAATAAAAGTGACAAAGGGAGGGAGGGGGGAATGGGAGTGACAAGGGAGGGAGGGGGAATGAGAGTGACAAGGGAGGGAGGGGGCAATGAGAGTGACAAGGAAGGGAGGGGGCGATGAGAGTGAAAAGGAAGGGAGGGGGCGAGGAGAGTGACAAGGGAGGGAGGGGCGAGGAGAGTGACAAGGGAGGGAGGGAGGAATGAGAGTGACAAGGGAGGGAGGGGGAATGAAAGTGACAAGGGAGGGAGGGAGGAATGAAAGTGACAAGGGAGGGAGGGGGAATGAGAGTGACAAAGGAGGGAGGGGAATGAGAGTGACAAGGGAGGAGGGCGATGAGAGTGACAAGGAAGGGAGGGGGCGATGAGAGTGACAAGGGAGGGAGGGGCGAGGAGAGTGACAAGGGAGGGAGGGGGAATGAAAGTGACAAGGGAGGGAGGGGCGATGAGAGTGACAAGGGAGGGAGGAGGGCGATGAGAGTCACAAGGGAGGGGGTGATGAGAGTGACAGGGGGGAATGAGAGTGACAAGGGAGAAAGGGGGCGATGAGAGTGACAAGGGAGGGAGGGAGGAATGAAAGTGACAAGGGAGGGAGGGAGGAATGAAAGTGACAAGGGAGGGAGGGAGGAATGAAAGTGACAAGGGAGGAGGGGGAATAAAAGTGACAAGGAGGGAGGGGGAATAAAAGTGACAAGGGAGGGAGGGGGAATGGGAGTGACAAGGGAGGGAGGGGAATGAGAGTGACAAGGGAGGGAGGGGCGATGAGAGTGACAAGGGAGGGAGGGGGCAATGAGAGTGACAAGGAAGGGAGGGGCGATGAGAGTGACAAGGGAGGGAGGGGCGAGGAGAGTGACAAGGGAGGAGGGGCGAGGAGAGTGACAAGGGAGGGAGGGGGAATGAGAGTGACAAGGGAGGGAGGGGGAATGAAAGTGACAAGGAGGAGGGAGGAATGAAAGTGACAAGGGAGGGAGGGGGAATGAGAGTGACAAAGGAGGGAAGGAGGAATGAGAGTGACAAGGGAGGGGGCGATGAGAGTGACAAGGAGGGGGCAATGAGAGTGACAAGGAAGGGAGGGGGCGATGAGAGTGACAAGGGAGGGAGGGGGCGAGGAGAGTGACAAGGAGGGAGGGGGAATGAAAGTGACAAGGGAGGGAGGGGCGATGAGAGTCACAAGGGAGGGGGTGATGAGAGTGACAAGGGGGATGAGAGTGACAAGGGAGAAAGGGGCGATGAGAGTGACAAGGGAGGGAGGGAGGAATGAAAGTGACAAGGGAGGGAGGGAGGAATGAAAGTGACAAGGGAGGGAGGGAGGAATGAAAGTGACAAGGGAGGGAGGGGGAATAAAATTGACAAGGGAGGGAGGGGGAATGAGAGTGACAAGGGAGGGAGGGGGAAGGAGAGTGACAAGGGAGGGAGGGGGCGATGAGAGTGACAAGGGAGGGAGGGGGCAATGAGAGTGACAAGGAAGCGAGGGGGCGATGAGAGTGACAAGGGAGGGAGGGGGCGAGGAGAGTGACAAGGGAGGGAGGGGGCGAGGAGAGTGACAAGGGAGGGAGGGGCGAGGAGAGTGACAAGGGAGGGGGGAATAGAGAGTGACAAGGGAGGGAGGGGGATGAGAGTGACAAGGAAGGGAGGGGGCGATGAGAGTGACAAAGGAGGGAGGGGCGATGAGAGTGACAAGGGAGGGAGGGGGCGATGAGAGTGACAAGGGAGGGAGGGGGCGAGGGGAGTGACAAGGGAGGGAGGGGGCGAGGAGAGTGACAAGGGAGGGGGGGAAATGAGAGTGACAAGGGAGGGAGGGGGGGATGAGAGTGACAAGAAGCGGGAGAGAGTGACAAGGGGGGCTGAGTGAGAAAGAGAGTGACAAGGGGGGGAGTGACATCCATCATCGCACACACAATGCACGCCTTACACACAAAGACAATGCACCCTCTACACACACACACTGCATCCCTTACACACACAGAAACACACCTTGCAGCCCTTACACATACACACACAGATTCACACGACACATTCCGTACACACATTCAGAAAAACTATCCCTTACACAAAAACACACTGCATTCCCTACACACACTGCATCCCCTACACACACACACACACACTGCATCCACTACATACACACACACTGCATCCCCTACACACACACACACTGCATCCACTACATACACACACACACTGCATCCCCTACACACACTGCATCCCCTATACACACACACACACACACACTGCATCCACTACATACACACACACTGCATCCACTACACACACTGCATCCACCACACACACACACACAGCATCCACCACACACACACACTGCATCCACCACACACAAACACTGCATCTACTACACACACACACACTGCCTCCACTACACACACATTGCATCCACTACACACACACACACACTGCATCCACTACACACACACGCTGCATCCACTACACACACACTGTATCCACCACACACACACTGCATCCACTACACACACACTGCATCCACCACACACACACTGCATCCACTACACACACACTGCATCCACCACACACACACTGCATCCACTACACACACACTGCATCCACTACACACACACTGCATCCACTACACACACACACGCTGCATCCACTACACACACACACGCTGCATCCACTACACACACTCTGCATCCACTACACACACACACACACACACACACACACTGCACACAGAAACAAACACACACACAAACACACACACACTGCATCCACACACACACTGCATCCCCTACACACACTGCATCCCCTACACACACACACACTGCATACACACACACACACACTGCATACACACACACACTGCATCCCCTACACACACACTGCATCCACTCCACTCCACACACACTGCATCGATCACCTCCACACACTGCTATCCCTATACACTACACCCCATAAGCACACACATTAGATTCTCTACAGCAGCACAGAACACATCCCCCACACACTTCACCCACTGTGAACAAACTCATGGGTGGAACATGTAGGTGGACTTATGGGTGGGCCTTATGGGCATACTCACCATCAGGCCCTGGGGCCCAGACCTTGTGCTGTGTAAAGGGCCCCAAAAAATTGAGCTGCTTCCCGTTCTCCCAGAACATAGATTTTTGTGACCAGAGTTACAGACGGCCTCCGGAGATCCCGTTCTACACCAGACCAATGGAGCCGGACTGCAGCCCGAGCCATCATCATCCTTATCTGGGTGTAAGGAGGCGATCAGTGTATTATTCCTGCCACTGGTCTCTAATTTACCTCACATTAAAGGGACACTATAGTCCCCAGAACCGCTGCAGCCTAATGTAGTGGCTCTGGTGTCTATAGCCTGTCCCTGCAGGGTTTTTAATGTAAACACGGTGGCATGGCAGCACTGGCGTTAGTTAATATGGAAGATCATATGGGTGGGGCATTGTGATGTCACAAGGGGGGGAGGGGCCGCAAACTTTACCTTTGCCTAGCGCGGCAAAAATCCTTGTACCGGCCCTGCTTATCCTTCTCTACTCCCTTTTTACACTAACTTTCTCTTGAATTCTATTAGAAATGTATCTTCTTAAAGGGCAGATTCGCACCTATGACACCGGCTGACCTGTTACATGTGCACTTGGCAGCTGAAGGCATCTGTGTTGGTCCCATGTTCTTATTATCCCATACCTGTGGTGACATGGACTGGAACGTCCTCCTCCACCTCACTCTTACACGGGGGATCGCCCATCATCCGCTCTTCTTCATCCTCCACTTTAATATCAGTCACATCTTCCCCCTGATTTGTCATCTGTAACAATTCAGGACAATACAGCAGACAGGTGGGAAATCTAACAGATCCACAGAAGAGACCCCCACCATCTATGACCCCTCTATGACTGCAGGACCCCCCTATATAGATGTGTATAGGGCTCAGCTCCATCTACCTGAGGGTTCTCTGGGGGCTTCTCCTCTGGACAGTCCTGGGAATACAGAGGACGGGGACATCTCTCGGGGGGATTTCCTTCTATGAGTCCATCTGTAGGAAACACACGGGACAGAAGAGATTATTACATGAGACATGAAATAGTGACTGAATACAGCAGCAATACCCTGCACGCCCCCTCCAGCAGCTGTGGGACCACCTCGATGGTTGTGTTCACTCTATGGATCCTCCCCCACGCCCCCTCCAGCAGCTGTGGGACCACCTCGATGGTTGTGTTCACTCTATGGATCCTCCCCATGCCCCGTCTAGCAGCTGTGGGACCACCTCGATGGTTGTGTTCACTCTATGGATCCTCCCCCACGCCCCCTCCAGCAGCTGTGGGACCACCTCGATGGTTGTGTTCACTCTATGGATCCTCCCCCACGCCCCCTCCAGCAGCTGTGGGACCACCTCGAAGCACCTCTAGTGTAGCGTGGACGAGCTCTGCCCTGTCCGCGGTGCAGGAGCTTTTGTTTCCTGTACCCAGCCGGACTGATGTGAAGTGATCACTTAGTGTGCACTTCCTTTCAGTCTGGCCGGGTGCAGGAAACAAATGCTCCTGTACTGCGGACCGGACAGAGCTCGGCCACGCTGAGGTGGGGGGGAGAAGAGAGTGACGAGGGAGGGGAGTGAGAAAGAGAGTGACAAGGGAGGGGGGATGAGAGTGACAAGGTGAGAATGGAGGGAAGGGGGCATGAGAGTGATGAGAGAGGGGAGAATGAGAGTGACAAGGAGGGGGAAAGAGTGACGGGGGTGAGAAAGAGTGACAAGGGAGGGGGGAATGAGAGTGACAAGGGAGGGAGGGGGAATGAGAGTGACAAGGGGAGGGAGGGGGCGATGAGAGTCACAAGGGAGGGGGCGATGAGAGTGACAAGGGAGGGAGTGACAAGGGAGGGAGGGGGAATGAAAGTGACAAGGGAGGGAGGGGGAATGAGAGTGACAAAGGAGGGAGGGGAATGAGAGTGACAAGGGAGGAGAGGGCGATGAGAGTGACAAGGGAGGGAGGGGGCAATAAGAGTGACAAGGAAGGGAGGGGCGATAGAGAGTGACAAGGAGGGAGGGGCAAGGAGAGTGACAAGGGAGGGAGGGGGAATGAAAGTGACAAGGAGGGAGGGGGCGATGAGAGTGACAAGGGAGGGAGGGGGCGATGAGAGTCACAAGGGAGGGGGTGATGAGAGTGACAAGGGAGGGAGGGGGAATGAGAGTGACAAGGGAGGGAGGGGGCGATGAGAGTGACAAGGGAGGGAGGGAGGAATGAAAGTGACGAGGGAGGGAGGGGAGGAATGAAAGTGACAAGGGAGGGAGGGAGGAATGAAAGTGACAAGGGAGGGAGGGAGGAATGAAAGTGACAAGGGAGGGAGGGAGGAATGAGAGTGACAAGGAGGGAGGAATGAGAGTGACAAGGGAGGGAGGGGGAATAAGAGTGACAAGGGAGGGGGCGATGAGAGTGACAAGGGAGGGAGGGGGCAATGAGAGTGACAAGGAAGGGAGGGGCGATGAGAGTGACAAGGGAGGGAGGGGCGATGAGAGTGACAAGGGAGGGAGGGGGAATGAAAGTGACAAGGGAGGGAGGGGGCGATGAGAGTCACAAGGGAGGGGGTGATGAGAGTGACAAGGGGGGATGAGAGTGACAAGGGAGAAAGGGGCGATGAGAGTGACAAGGGAGGGAGGGAGGAATGAAAGTGACAAGGGAGGGAAGGAGGAATGAAAGTGACAAGGGAGGGAGGGAGGAATGAGAGTGACAAGGGAGGGAGGAATGAGAGTGACAAGGGAGGGAGGGGGAATAAGAGTGACAAGGGAGGGGGCGATGAGAGTGACAAGGGAGGAGGGGGCAATGAGAGTGACAAGGAAGGGAGGGGGCGATGAGAGTGACAAGGGAGGGAGGGGGCGAGGAGAGTGACAAGGGAGGGGGGGGAATGAGAGTGACAAGGGAGGGAGGGGGGATGAGAGTGACAAGGAAGGGAGGGGGCGATGAGAGTGACAAGGGAGGGAGGGGGCGAGGAGAGTGACAAGGGAGGGAGGGGGCGAGGAGAGTGACAAGGAAGGGAGGGGGCGAGGAGAGTGACAAGGGAGGGGGGGAAATGAGAGTGACAAGGGAGGGAGGGGGGGATGAGAGTGACAAGAAGCGGGAGAGAGTGACAAGGGGGGCTGAGTGAGAAAGAGAGTGACAAGGGGGGGAGTGACATCCATCATCACACACACAATGCACGCCTTACACACAAAGACAATGCACCCTCTACACACACACACACTGCATCCACTACATACACACACACTGCATCCCCTACACACACACACACACACTGCATCCACTACATACACACACACTGAATCCCCTACACACACTGCATCCACCACACACACACACACACTGCATCTACTACACACACACACACTGCATCTACTACACACACAGACACTGCATCCACCACACACACACACACACACACACACTGCATCCACTACACACACACACTGCATCCACTACACACACACGCTGCATCTACTACACACACACACTACATCCACCACACACACACTGCATCCACCACACACACACTGCATCCACTACACACACACTGCATCCACTACACACACACACTGCATCCACTACACACACACACACGCTGCATCCACTACACACACTCTGCATATACTACACACACACACACACACACACACACTGCATCCACCACACACACACACACACACACACACACTGCATCCACACACACACACACACACACACACACTGCATACACTGCACACACACTGCATCACCTACACACACACACACACACACACACACACTGCATCCCCTACACACACACACACACAGCATCCACCACACACACACACACACACTGCATCCACCATACACACTGCATACACACACACACACACACACACACACACTGCATACACTGCACACACACTGCATCACCTACACACACACACTGCATCCCCTACACACACACACACACTGCATCCACCACACACACACACACACACACACACACACTCTGCATCCCCTACACACACAAACACACACTGCATCCACCACACATACACACACACACACACACACTGCATACATACACACACTGCATCCACTGCACACACACTGCATCCCCTACACACACACTGCATCCACTCCACACACACTGCATCGATCACCTCCACACACTGCTATCCCTATACACTACACCCCATAAGCACACACATTAGATTCTCTGCAGCAGCACAGAACACATCCCCCACACACTTCACCCACTGTGAACAAACTCATGGGTGGAACATGTAGGTGGACTTATGGGTGGGCCTTATGGGCATACTCACCATCAGGCCCTGGGGCCCAGACCTTGTGCTGTGTAAAGGGCCCCAAAAAATTGAGCTAGCTTCCCGTTCTCCCAGAACATAGATTTTTGTGACCAGAGTTACAGACGGCCTACAGAGAGCCTGTTCTACACCAGACCAATGGAGCCGGACTGCAGCCCGAGCCATCATCATCCTCATCTGGGTGTAAGGAGGCGATCAGTGTATTATTCCTGCCACTGGTCTCTAATTTACCTCACATTAAAGGGACACTATAGTCCCCAGAACCGCTGCAGCCTAATGTAGTGGCTCTGGTGTCTATAGCCTGTCCCTGCAGGGTTTTTAATGTAAACACGGTGGCATGGCAGCACTGGCGTTAGTTAATATGGAAGATCATATGGGTGGGGCATTGTGATGTCACAAGGGGGGGAGGGGGCCGCAAACTTTACCTTTGCCTAGCGCGGCAAAAATCCTTGTACCGGCCCTGCTTATCCTTCTCTACTCCCTTTTTACACTAACTTTCTCTTGAATTCTATTAGAAATGTATCTTCTTAAAGGGCAGATTCGTACCTATGACACCGGCTGACCTGTTACATGTGCACTTGGCAGCTGAAGGCATCTGTGTTGGTCCCATGTTCTTATTATCCCATACCTGTGGTGACATGGACTGGAACGTCCTCCTCCACCTCACTCTTACACGGGGGATCGCCCATCATCCGCTCTTCTTCTTCCTCCACTTTAATATCAGTCACATCTTCCCCCTGATTTGTCATCTGTAACAATTCAGGACAATACAGCAGACGGGTGGGAAATCTAACAGATCCACAGAAGAGACCCCCACCATCTATGACCCCTACGACGGCTGTTTCGCGCTTCACCTAGCGCATCGTCAGGCCACTGTGGAGTTCACACGTTGTCAGCGCATACTTAAGGCGTCACGCCGCTGCGTCTCCAAGCAACAGACGACGCTTAACCTCATGAACTCCTTCAGATACAAACAACACTAGACACGGTGAGCAAGACTACAAATGTTACAAAAATTAAAATCATTCTATCAAACAGATACATAGTAGAAAAGGCGCTGTACTAAGGAAATATATATTATTAACTTCTATTGATCTTGTTACTTGAGAGCTAGGGAAAATCACCTCAAAAGAGGGCACCGCTGCTTAATACAGATCAACCAAGTTCATATTATAAAAAGACTGCCAGATCATTTTTCTCATTAAGGCCGAGGGGGCCAGTTGCCTCGGTGTGGATAATCCACCAGGATTCCCGTTGTAACAAAGTTCGATGCCGATTACCTCCTCTTGGCGGTTCCTTAACCCATTCTATGCCAGCAAATGTCAGAGATTGTGGGTTTCCATTCTGGCATGATCTTACATGGGAAATTAATTTGGTACGGCCCTTACCCGTTTTTATAGAATTAAGGTGTTCCCTAATCCGTTCAAAGAGGGGTCTTTTTGTCTTCCCTATATAAAAGGCCTGGCAGGTGCAAAAAATGACATACACTACAAAGGTGGTTCTGCAAGTAATAAAATCACGCACTGTGTGTACCACTTGACCTAATTTTAGGACCCTCCTTTGGGCATTTTGGGGGCAAAAGGTGCAGAAGCCGCATTTGAAGTTCCCTACTGGTTTCCTAACACTAAGCCAGTCCTTGGATGCCTTACTGCTCAAATTGCTGTGCACCAATTTCTCTCTTATGGTGGTGCATTTTTTGAAAGCTATCATTGGCCTCTGCTGAGTGTATGGTTGTAAGCCCAATTCTCCTTTTAGGAGATCCCAATTGCTTTGTATGACGCGACTGATGGTTTCGGCCATGGGACTGTATTTGAAGGTAAAGACGAACCTGGTGTGTTCGTCATTGTTAATCGTCTTCTCTCTGAGCAGATCCTCACGAGGACGTTGATAAGCCTTATTCAAGGCTTGGTCTATGGCTCGCGGGGGGTAACCCCTATCCAGAAGGCGATCCCTAAGTTGGAATGCCTGGTGTAAGTACCCCTCATCCGTATTGTTGATTCTACGCAACCTAATAAATTGTCCATATGGTACGGCTTTTTTAACCGCTGGTGGATGAAAGCTGGTCTGGTGGAGCAGCGAGTTCGTGGCCGTGGGCTTGCGATAACCAGTGGTGACCAATTGATTACTCTGAATTTTGACGGTAACATCTAAGAATTCGAGACTGTCACCACCATAATTTAGAGTGAACTTCATGTTCATATTATTTGTTTGGTTAAGGTACTGTACAAACCCACGGCACTCCTCCTCGCTGCCCGACCAGACCAGAAATATATCATCCACATATCTCAAAAGTAGGTGGACATATTGTAGGAAGGGGTTACCCACCGCGAACACATAGGTCTCTTCAAACACCGCCAGGTACAGGTTAGCGAAAGTACAAGACACCGGAGTGCCCATCGCCGTACCCTGTACCTGGCGGTACCAACGGCCATCAAACTGAAACACATTGTTGCAAAGGATGAGGTCAAGGGCATCTTCTATAAATTGGCAGAACACACTCCCTTTTGAAGTGTGACTCAACACCTCCTTCACTGCCCGTATCCCTGCTCGATGGGGAATTCGTGTGTACAAACTATCTACGTCCAAGGACACCAGGCGATAATCCTCCCGCCACTCAAAAAAATCGAGGGCGCGGAGGAAATCGCCGGTGTCCTTCAGGTACGTAGGTGTACCCCAGAGCAGTGGACGTAACAAGCAATCGAGGTAGCTAGACAGGGATTCAGTCACCGAACCAACCCCGGCCACAATAGGGCGGCCTGGGGGATGGGTCGGTGACTTGTGGACTTTTGGCAAAAAATACCAGACGGGATGGATGGGATTTTTTGGCACTAATTTGTCACAAATGTTCGGCGGCAATAGTTTCAATTCTATATATTTAATCAACAGCCTTTCTAGTTTAACCATAATTTCTGGTACTGGATTAGTCGCTACTCTTTCATATGTGACAGTGTCATTAAGTTGTCTGGCTGCTTCCTCCATATAGTATTCACGTGTTAATAGGACCACATTCCCCCCTTTATCCGCCGGCTTATTCACGACGTCTTTTAAACCACATAGCCAGTTCAAAGCTTCACGTTCATCGGGAGTGATATTAGGCGGAGCTACTGGGTAAAGCAGTGCTCGAACGTCTCGTATCACTCTTTTATGGAATATATCTATAGCTGAACCGGCTGGCATGGGAGGGAGGAATGTGGACCTAACACCACCTTGGAAATAATTTGCCTGGGATACCTCCATGATAAGCGGATCCCTGTCGCTATCTGTCATGGCTAAGATGCACTCAATTTCTTCCTCATTATATCTGGGCAACAAATGAAAATCTATTTGCGTCATTTTTGCTGGGATTTCTCCTGATAGGGGGATTCTGCGGGACGAAGGGGACTCATGAAAATAATTTTTCAAGTAAAGCTTACGAATACTTTTGTATAAGTCGACTTCAAAGTCGGCTGCGCAAAATTGCTCAACCAGGCTAAAGCCCAGCCCTTTCTTAGTACAGCGCCTTTTCTACTATGTATCTGTTTGATAGAATGATTTTAATTTTTGTAACATTTGTAGTCTTGCTCACCGTGTCTAGTGTTGTTTGTATCTGAAGGAGTTCATGAGGTTAAGCGTCGTCTGTTGCTTGGAGACGCAGCGGCGTGACGCCTTAAGTATGCGCTGACAACGTGTGAACTCCACAGTGGCCTGACGATGCGCTAGGTGAAGCGCGAAACGGCCGTCGCCCCCGTCCAGCCGCATGTTAAGGCGCCCGCCCCCGCTACCTCATCGCCTTCTGTCTTTTGGAGGATTCAATAAAGGTATACTTTTATACAGCTGGTGAGTGCCGCTTCATCTCCTTCTCTTTCATTCATGCTTGCAAGTCTGCACCCAGTACACCGGAGCAGAGCACCACTATCAGCTGATCAGACACTGGTTTCTGTGCCACCCTTCCAGAGCGTTTGTGAGGAACATTCTTTGTTGAACAGTAGTGCCACCTGAACTGCCTTTTATTTCTCTTCTCTCTACGAATCCATCTACCTGATGGTTCTCTGGGGGCTTCTCCACTGGACAGTCCTGGGAATACAGAGGACGGGGACATCTCTCGGGGGGATTTCCTTCTAGGAGTCCATCTGTAGGAAACACACAGGGACAGGAGAGATTATTACATGAGACATGAAATAGTGACTGAATACAGCAGCAATACCCTGCACGCCCCCTCCAGCAGCTGTGGGACCACCTCGATGGATGTTTTCACTCTATGGATCCTCCCCCACGCCCCCTCCAGCAGCTGTGGGACCACCTCGTTGGTTGTGTAAACTCTATATATCCTCCCCCACGCCCCCTCCAGCAGCTCTGGGACCACCTCGATGGTTGTGTTCACTCTATGGATCCTCCCCCACGACCCCTCCAGCAGCTGTGGGACCACCTCGATGGTTGTGTTCACTCTATGGTTTCTCCCCCACCACCTCGATGGTTGTGTTCACTCTATGGAATCTCCCCCACGCCCCCTCTAGCAGCTGTGGGACCACCTCGATGGTTGTGTTCACTCTATGGATCCTCCCCCACGCCCCCTCCAGCAGCTGTGGGACCACCTCGATGGCTGTGTTCTCTCTATGGATCCTCCCCCACGCCCCCTCCAGCAGCTGTGGGACCACCTCGATGGTTGTGTTCACTCTATGGATCCTCCCCCACGCCCCTCCAGCAGCTGTGGGACCACCTCGATGGTTGTGTTCACTCTATGGATCCTCCCCCACGCCCCTTCCAGCAGCTGCGGGACCACCTTGATGGTTGTGTTCACTCTATGGATCCTCCCCCACGCCCCCTCCAGCAGCTGTGGGACCACCTCGATGGTTGTGTTCACTCTATGGATCCTCCCCCACGCCCCCTCCAGCAGCTGTGGGACCACCTCGATGGTTGTCTTCACTCTATGGATCCTCCCCCACGCCCCCTCCAGCAGCTGTGGGACGCACTGCAGTCAGCATGGCTCCAGATGTCTGTGACAACTTACCAGGACCTTATGGAGATACTCCGGCCCCGTCTAGCTGCTGTCTGTGCTCTTATTTCATGTAATATGAACTGAGAATGTATCTGGGCATCACGACCTACTGGAGCGATGTGTCCTCTAATGATGTGTATATATAGTCATACAGGGGCGTACATTACCTATAAGCTCCCAAATTGTATGAAAATGTATATACAGAGGAGTCTACAGCTCTTTTCACTCTGTATAGAATAGTGTCATCTACTGGACCGGCCGATGGAGGCCACGAGGACACTATATCTGTCAGGGGGATGGAGCCTATGGAGAAGTGTGATGTATATGGGAAATGTAGGCTCTAACGTGATGTGACCGGAGAATAACATGTGGAGCTCCTACATTACATGTCATTACACGCGTGTACACACTGCACATGACCGGACTAAGGCTTTAACACGGCCTCTTCTCACCTCGTCTCCTCTTACCTGGTGATGTCAGAGGCCGGGGAGCCTCCATCATGGCCTCCTTGTACAGATCCTGGTGTCCTTCTATATACTCCCACTCCTCCATGGAGAAATAGACCGCCACATCCTGACACCTTACAGGAACCTGACAACACAATGACACCGTCATCACCCAGACCCTCCAGTGCTGTTACTGGAGAATTTCCCAGCATTCCCAGCAGTGTCACCTCTCCAGTCAGCAGCTCCATCATCTTGTGGGTGAGCTCTAGGATCTTCTGCTCATGTATCAGGGGGGGAGGCTCTGTGATGGGGGTCCTGCTCCACCCTCCGGACTCATGGATGATGGGAGTCCCCCCCGATGTCTTCTTCACTATGGTGTAATCCTGTGGATGGAGAGAGACACTTACCCTGGGTTCACACCTGAGCGTTTCTGAGACGCGCGTTTTTGGCAATAGTAAACGCGCGTTTTACACGCATTTGTGTGATTGACTGCAGTGTTGTCCAATGACCAAATATCCCTGTCTATATGAAGTTTGGCCAATCAGAGTACATTGCTGGTGTGAAATCCATGTTGCAAATTCATAAACGCGCGTTCGAAACGCGCGTTTTCAGTGTCAAAAATGCGCAAATTACAAGCGTTGCGCGTTCCCATTGAAGTCTATGGGCCAAAACGCGCGACAAACGCCCCAAAAAAAGCTCAAGTACTTCTTTATGCGTCGGGCGTTTTTCAGCGCGTTCGAACGCGCTGTAAAACGCGAAAATGTGAACCAGTCCCATAGGGAAGCATTGGTTTGCATCGGTTATGCATTTTACAGCGCGTTCGAACGCGCGGTAAAACGCGCAAGTGTGAACTGAGGGTTAGGGATCTAATCTAGTCACTAATCTAGTCACTAGAAGCGGGAATATTATTACCCTCCAGACCTCCAGGCCCCTTCTGGACTCTTCTAGAGAATCCCCCATGACTCCTTCCTCTGGCAGAGAGCTCCATAGTCTCACTGCTCTTACAGTAAAGACTCCTCCTCTATGTTGGTGGAGAAACCTTCTTTCCTCTAGACGTAGTGGAGGCTCCTTGTTATAGTCCAGTATCATCTAGATGTCAGACTAGTCGTAGAAATCCTCCTCCAGGCCACACTCCGCCATCTCCTCCTCTGCTTCCTCTCCTCCTGGGTACAACGTGCCTACTTACCTTCTCATGGCTCCTACAACATGACTATTGGTTACCATGATTAGAGATGAGCGAACACCTGGATGTTCGGGTTCGAGAAGTTCGGCCGAACTTCCCGAAAATGTTCGGGTTCGGGATCCGAACTCAACCCGAACTTTATCCCGAACCCAAACCCCATTGAAGTCAATGGGGACCTGAACTTTTAGGCACTAAAAAGGCTGTAAAGTAGTCCAGGAACGGGCTAGAGGCAGCAAAATGTAGGTAAATCCCCTGCAAACAAATGTGGATAGGGAAATGAATTAAAATAAAATAAATAAAATTTAACCAATATCAATTGGAGACAGTTCCCACTGCAAGGAATCATGCGTCATATCACTCAACACTGGAGAAGGCCACTCTCAGTTATTTCGGCCCAGCACCCAGACAGAGGAGAGAGGTCCCACAGCAAGGAATCATGCGTCATATCAACCACCACCGGAGAAGGCCACTCTCAGTTATTTCGGCCCAGCACCCAGACAGAGGAGAGAGGTCCCACAGCAAGGAATCATGCGTCATATCAACCACCACCGGAGAAGGCCACTCTCAGTTATTTCGGCCCAGCACCCAGACAGAGGAGAGAGGTCCCACAGCAAGGAATCATGCGTCATATCACCCACCACCGGAGAAGGCCATTTTCAGTTATTTAGGCCCCAGGACCCAGTCAGAGGAGAGAGGTCCCGCAGCAAGGAATCATGCGTCATATCAACCACCACCGGAGAAGGCCACTCTCAGTTATTTCAGCCCAGCACCCAGACAGAGGAGAGAGGTCCCACAGCAAGGAATAAGGCGTCATATCACCCACCACTGGAGAAGGCCACTCTCATTTATTTCGGCCCAGCACCCAGACAGAGGAGAGAGGTCCCACAGCAAGGAATCATGCGTCATATCAACCACCACCGGAGAAGGCCACTCTCAGTTATTTCAGCCCAGCACCCAGACAGAGGAGAGAGGTCCCACAGCAAGGAATCATGCGTCATATCAACCACCACCGGAGAAGGCCACTCTCAGTTATTTCAGCCCAGCACCCAGACAGAGGAGAGAGGTCCCACAGCAAGGAATCATGCGTCATATCAACCACCACCGGAGAAGGCCACTCTCAGTTATTTCGGCCCAGCACCCAGACAGAGTAGAGAGGTCCCACAGCAAGGAATCATGCGTCATATCAACCACCACCGGAGAAGGCCACTCTCAGTTATTTCAGCCCAGCACCCAGACAGAGGAGAGAGGTCCCACAGCAAGGAATCATGCGTCATATCAACCACCACCGGAGAAGGCCACTCTCAGTTATTTCGGCCCAGCACCCAGACAGAGAGAGAGGTCCCACAGCAAGGAATCATGCGTCATATCAACCACCACCGGAGAAGGCCACTCTCAGTTATTTCGGCCCAGCACCCAGACAGAGGAGAGAGGTCCCACAGCAAGGAATCATGCGTCATATCACCCACCACCGGAGAAGGCCATTTTCAGTTATTTAGGCCCCAGGACCCAGTCAGAGGAGAGAGGTCCCACAGCAAGGAATCATGCGTCATATCAACCACCACCGGAGAAGGCCACTCTCAGTTATTTCAGCCCAGCACCCAGACAGAGGAGAGAGGTCCCACAGCAAGGAATAAGGCGTCATATCACCCACCACTGAAGAAGGCCACTCTCATTTATTTCGGCCCAGCACCCAGACAGAGGAGAGAGGTCTCACAGCAAGGAATCATGCGTCATATCAACCACCACCGGAGAAGGCCACTCTCAGTTATTTCAGCCCAGCACCCAGACAGAGGAGAGAGGTCCCACAGCAAGGAATCATGCGTCATATCAACCACCACCGGAGAAGGCCACTCTCAGTTATTTCGGCCCAGCACCCAGACAGAGGAGAGAGGTCCTACAGCAAGGAATCATGCGTCATATCAACCACCACCGGAGAAGGCCACTCTCAGTTATTTCAGCCCAGCACCCAGACAGAGGAGAGAGGTCCCACAGCAAGGAATCATGCGTCATATCAACCACCACCGGAGAAGGCCACTCTCAGTTATTTCAGCCCAGCACCCAGACAGAGGAGAGAGGTCCCACAGCAAGGAATCATGCGTCATATCAACCACCACCGGAGAAGGCCACTCTCAGTTATTTCAGCCCAGCACGCAGACAGAGGAGAGGTTCATTCAACTTTAAGTTGCACCGCAAGATCATGGTAAAGTTAAAAAAATGAGGATTCAATAAAGAAGTGCCCCGGAGTACAAGAATACATGGTTGAGGGGGAGGCAGTTATAAATGTCTATTCTGCACAATGGAGGCACAGGTCCTGTGGGATCCATGCCTGGTTCATTTTTATGAACGTCAGCTTGTCCACGTTGGCTGTGGACAGGCGGCTGTGTTTGTCAGTAATGACGCTCCCTGCCGTGCTGAATACACGTTCAGACAAAACGCTGGCCGCCGGGCAGGCCAGCACCTCCAAGTCATAAAATGCTAACACTGGACACGTGGACAATTTGGAGACCCAGAAGTTGAATGGGGCCGAACCATCAGTCAGTACGTGGAGGGGTGTGCAGACGTACTGTTCAATCATGTTAGTGAAATGCTGCCTCCTGCTAGCACGTTCCGTATCAGGTGGTGGTGCAGTTAGCTGTGGCATGGAGACAAAACTTTTCCACATTTCTGCCATGCTAACCCTTCCCTCAGAGGAGCTGGCCGTGACACAGCTGCGTTGGCGACCTCTTGCTCCTCCTCTGCCTTCGCCTTGGGCTTCCACTTGTTCCCCTGTGACATTTGGGAATGCTATCAGGAGCACCTCTACCAGCGTCCGCTTGTACTCGCGCATCTTCCTATCACGCTCCAGTGCAGGAAGTAAGGTGGGCACATTGTATTTGTACCGGGGATCCAGCAGGGTGGCAACCCAATAGTCCGCACACGTTAAAATGTGGGCAACTCTGCTGTAGTTGCGCAGGCACTGCAGCATGTAGTCGCTCATGTGTGCCAGGCTCCCCAGAGGTAAGGACAAGCTGTCCTCTGTGGGAGGCGTATCGTCATCATCCTCCGTATCCCCCCAGCCACGCACCAGTGATGGGCCTGAGCTGTGTTGGGTGCCATTCCGCTGTGAACCTGCTTCATCCTCATCCTCCTCCACCTCCTCCTCATCCTCCTCGTCCTCCAGTAGTGGGCCCTGGCTGGCCACATTTGTACCTGGCCTCTGCTGTTGCAAAAAACCTCCCTCTGAGCCACTTCAAACAGACTGGCCTGAAAGTGCTAAAAATGACCCCTTATCCTCCTCCTCCTCCTCCTCCTGGGCCACCTCCTCTTCCATCATCGCCCTAAGCGTTTTCTCAAGGAGACATAGAAGTGGTATTGTAACGCTGATAACGGTGTCATCGCCACTGGCCATGTAGGTTGAGTACTCGAAACAGCGCAACAGGGCACACAGGTCTCGCATGGAGGCCCAATCATTGGTGGTGAAGTGGTGCTGTTCTGCAGTGCGACTGACGCGTGCGTGCTGCAGCTGAAACTCCACTATGGCCTGCTGCTGCTCGCACAGTCTCTCCAGCATGTGCAAGGTGGAGTTCCACCTGGTGGGCACGTCGCATATGAGGCGGTGAGCGGGAAGGCCGAAGTTCCGCTGTAGCGCAGACAGGCGAGCAGCGGCAGGATGTGAACGCCGGAAGCGCGCACAGACGGCCCTCACTTTATGCAGCAGCTCTGACATGTCGGGGTAGTTGTGAATGAACTTCTGCACCACCAAATTCAGCACATGCGCCAGGCAAGGGATGTGCGTCAAACCGGCTAGTCCCAGAGCTGCGACGAGATTTCGCCCATTATCGCACACCACCAGGCCGGGCTTGAGGCCCACCGGCAGAAACCACTCGTCGGTCTGTTGTTCAATAACCTGCCACAACTCCTGCGCGGTGTGGGGCCTGTCCCCCAAACATATGAGTTTCAGAATGGCCTGCTGACGTTTACCCCGGGCTGTGCTGAAGTTGGTGGTGAAGGTGTGTGGCTGACTGGATGAGCTGGTGGAAGCAGAGGAGGAGGAGGAAGCCGAGTAGGAGGAGGAGGCTACAGGAGGCAAAGAATGATGCCCTGTGATCCTTGGCGGCGGAAGGACATGCGCCAAGGAACTCTCCGCCTGCGGCCCAGCCGCCACTACATTTACCCAGTGTGCAGTTAGGGAGATATAGCGTCCCTGGCCGTGCTTACTGGTCCACGTATCTGTGGTTAGGTGTACCTTGCCACAGATGGCGTTGCGCAGTGCACACTTGATTTTATCGGATACTTGGTTGTGCAGGGAAGGCATGGCTGTCTTGGAGAAGTAGTGGCGGCTGGGAACAACATACTGTGGGACAGCCATCGCCATCAGCTGTTTGAAGCTGTCTGTTTCCACCAGCCTGAATGACAGCATTTCAAAGGCCAGTAGTTTAGAAATGCTGGCATTCAGGCCCAGGGCTCGAGGGTGGCTAGGTGGAAATTTACGCTTTCTCTCCAAGGTTTGTGAGATGGAGAGCTGAACGCTGCCGTGTGACATGGTGGAGATGCTTGGTGACGCAGGTGGTGGTGTCGGTGGCACATCCTCTGTTTGGTGGGCAGCAGGTGCCAACGTTCCTACCGAGGCGGAGGAAGAGGCCGAGGCAGCAGCAGAAGAGGGAGCAGGGGGAGTCTGAGTGAGTTCCTTGCTTTTAAGGTGTTTACTCCACTGCAGTTCATGCTTTGCATGTAGATGCCTGGTCATGCAGGTTGTGCTAAGGTTCAGAACGTTAATGCCTCGCTTCAGGATCTGATGGCACAGCGTGCAAACCACTCGGGTCTTGTCGTCAGCACATTGTTTAAAGAAGTGCCATGCCAGGGAACTCCTTGAAGCTGCCTTTGGGGTGCTCGGTCCCTGGTGGCGGTGGCCAGTAGCAGGCGAACTCTCTTGGCGGCGGCTGTTCTGCTTTTGCCCCCTGCTCTCTCTTTTGCTACGCTGTTGGCTTGGTCTCACCACTGCCTCTTCCTCTGAACTATGAAAGTCAGTGGCACGACCTTCATTCCATGTGGGGTCTAGGACCTCATCGTCCCCTGCATCGTCTTCCACACAGTCTTCCTCCCTGACCTCCTGTTCGGTCTGCACACTGCAGAAAGACGCAGCAGTTGGCACCTGTGTTTCGTCATCATCAGAGACGTGCGGACTCCGATGAGGTGGTATTCCCATGTCCTCATCATCAGGAAGCATCAGTGGTTGTGCATCAGTGCATTCTATGTCTTCCACCACTGGGGAAGGGCTAGGTGGATTCCCTTGGGAAACCCTGCCAGCAGAGTCTTCAAACAGCATAAGAGACTGCTGCATAACTTGAGGCTCTGACAGTTTCCCTGATATGCATGGGGGTGATGTGACAGACTGATGGGCTTGGTTTTCAGGTGCCACCTGTGCGCTTTCTGCAGAAGACTGGGTGGGAGATAATGTTGTGAACATGCTTGATCCACTGTCGGCCACCCAATTGACTAGCGCCTGTACCTGCTCAGGCCTTACCATCCTTAGAACGGCATTGGGCCCCACCAAATATCGCTGTAAATTCTTGCGGGTACTGGAACCTGAGGTAGTTGGTTCACTAGGACGTGTGGCTGTGGCAGAATGGCCACGACCTCTCCCAGCACCAGAGGGTACACTAACACCACCACGACCGCGTCCGCGTCCCTTACTAGATGTTTTCCTCATTGTTACCGTTCACCAAGCACCACAATAAGGAAAAAAATATTTGGCCCAATGTATTGATTTCAAATTTAGGCCTTTTTTTACAGGCACCTAACACTATCTGCCTATTTACTTATGTAGCGTTTTACACTAATCCAGGCACAGCAGTAACCACTGATTTAGGGGAATATCTCTTTTAGGGCTAGTATTTAGGCCCTGGATGAAAGGTATCCTTTTATGGACAGATTTACACTTGGCCTGCAACAGCTGGGACCCCAGATTCAGGGTATTGCTATTTTGGCAATTGAATTTCACCCCAGAACAAAATATATGTTTTGGCGGACACTATTCTATTTTGCCAGCCACAGCTGAAACCACTGATTTATGGTATTGCTATTTTGGCACTTGAATGTCACCCCAGAACAAAATATATGTTTTGCAAGACACTATGAATCCTGGGCTGCAACAGCTGGGACACCAGATTCAGGGTATTGCTATTTTGGCAATTGAATGTCACCCCAGAACAAAATATATGTTTTGACGGACACTATGAAACGTGGCCTGCAACAGCTGGGACACCAGATTCAGGGTATTGCTATTTTGGCAATTGAATTTCACCCCAGAACAAAATATATGTTTTGCAAGACACTTTGAATCCTGGCCTGCAACAGCTGGGACACCAGATTCAGGGTATTGCTATTTTGGCAATTGAATGTCACCCCAGAACAAAATATATGTTTTGCAAGACACTATGAAACGTGGCCTGCAACAGCTGGGACCCCAGATTCAGGGTATTGCTATTTTGGCAATTGAATTTCACCCCAGAACAAAATATATGTTTTGGCGGACACTATGAAATCTGGCCTGCAACAGCTGGGACACCAGATTCAGGGTATTGCTATTTTGGCAATTGAATGTCACCCCAGAACAAAATATATGTTTTGACGGACACTATGAAACGTGGCCTGCAACAGCTGGGACACCAGATTCAGGGTATTGCTATTTTGGCAATTGAATTTCACCCCAGAACAAAATATATGTTTTGCAAGACACTTTGAATCCTGGCCTGCAACAGCTGGGACACCAGATTCAGGGTATTGCTATTTTGGCAATTGAATGTCACCCCAGAACAAAATATATGTTTTGCAAGACACTATGAAACGTGGCCTGCAACAGCTGGGACACCAGATTCAGGGTATTGCTATTTTGGCAATTGAATTTCACCCCAGAACAAAATATATGTTTTGGCGGACACTATGAATCTTGGCCAGCCACAGCTGAAACCACTGATTTATGGTATTGCTATTTTGGCAGATTAATTTCACCCCAGAACAAAATATATGTTTTGGCAGACACTATGAAATCTGGCCTGCAACAGCTGGGACACCAGATTCAGGATATTGCTATTTTGGCAATAGAATGTCACCCCAGAACAAAATATATGTTTTGACGGACACTATGAAACGTGGCCTGCAACAGCTGGGACACCAGATTCAGGGTATTGCTATTTTGGCAGATTAATTTCACCCCAGAACAAAATATATGTTTTGGCGGACACTATTATACTTTGCCAGCCACAGCTGAAACCACTGATTTATGGTATTGCTATTTTGGCAATTGAATTTCACCACAGAAAATAATCTATCCTTTGCCAGACAGCAGACAGTATTATACTTGTCTAGCCAAAGCTGGAACACCAGATTTAGGGGATTGGCATTTGGGCAATTGTATTTAACCCCTTAATAAAATATAGAAGTTGCTATCCTGAGTTTCTAGGGGTGACAATTAGCACAGCCAAGCCCCTGATGTAGGATATAGCAAAAAAAAAAAACTAGTATTGATGGATTGATGGACTTGGTGGCAGCTTGTTCTGGTGCACCACAAGTCACAAAATGGCCGCCGATCAACCCAGAAAATAAGTGACAGAAAAACGCTCTGTGCAGCCTAAAAACCAGTGAGCAAGTAACTAGCAGAAGTTCAATCATTCACAGCTGTAGATCGATCCGTTCATTAGGTGCTGTTGCTGACTTTTCCCTGCCCAATCTCGCCCTCACAGAAGCTGCGTCCTCTCCCTACACTAATCAGAGCAGTGTGACGTGGCTACGTGACTCCAGCTTAAATAGAGGCTGGGTCACATGCTGCACTTGGCCAATCACAGCCATGCCATTAGTAGGCATGGCTGTGATGGGCTCTTAGGGCAAGAAGTAAAACGCTAGCTGATTGGCTGCTGTGCAGCCCTTCAGAAAGCAGGAAAAAACGCCGAACAACGGACCCGAACCCGAACTTTTTTGAAAATGTCCGGGTTCGGGTCCGTGTCCCGGACACCCCAAAATTCGGTACGAACCCGAACGATGCTCGAACTGTTCGCTCAACACTACCCATGATCCATCACTGACCATACTGGGGGCTGATCTTCAGGTTCTCCGTCACTTGGAAGGTCTGGAGGCCGTTCTCCAGGACCCCGGACTCTTCCTATCACTTCCAATGATGGATTCTCCTTCCCGATGTCTGACTTGTTACAGAATACAATACAGAGGAGAGAAATCTAGAGAAGTTTACCTCTCCGCTCAGCAGGGAGATGATCTCCAAGGTGAGGTCTAATATTCTTCTGCTGATCTCCTTCCTGTCCATCCTTGGTGGTCATTCAGGAGAAGAGGAGAGAACTGGAGGAGCTGGAGGCTTCTAGTACTGCAGGCGCCTTTATGAGGAGAGGAGAGGCTGGAAATCCTCCAGGGACAAGAGCATTAGTGAGATCCAGAACCGCACTTACTGCTCCTGGAGAGACCCCGCTTCTCAGAGCCCCCAGCACCGGGGATAAAGGGGGATTCTGGAGAAATGGCTGATACCAGAGAGAAGAAGAGGCTCCAGACACCACAGCAGTGACTACCGACCAGGACCTGCCTGTATCTGCTGCACTGCAAGAGCTGAAGGACCTGGGATGATGTCACTGTCATGTGATCAATGCAGGGGGCGGAGCTCAGCAGTAGAAATTAGTGATAGTGAAGAACCTGTGATGACATCATCATCATGTGATCAGTTCAGGGGGTGGAGCTAATCAGTAGAGAAGTAAATTCCTGTGAGGGGGGGCCAGTTCTGGAGTTTGGTAGAGCAGTGTAAAATGTCATCAGGAGGAGATAGGGAGTAATGTTCTGCAGGGTCTGCCAACTAGTGATGGGAAGTTCGGATCTTTTACATGAATCGGTTCATTCGAATCAGATCATTTAAATGAACCGATTCATGAATTGAATCTTTGGTTCACTTCCTGAGTCGGCTAATGCGGCTGACAAGCAAGTGAACTGAAGCTCAATGCGAATGCTCAGTTCACTGAATCTTTGGTTCACTTGCTGAATCGGCTCTTGGCTGATAGGAAGCCAGTGAACCTAAGCTGTCAGGCACTCTGGTAGCTGTGTGACCCTGGGGGTTCTGGTTTGGGTCGGCTGATGGTTGTCCCCATATGCATCCCTGTTTCCTATACCTGAGCCCTTATCATTCCTCTAGAGCTCCACAAACTGGATGGTCCACCTCCTGCACACAGCCCGTGTTGTCAACTTCTAGTGGTTTGTTCTACTGCTGTATAAACAGGACTACATCTCCCAGCATTACCTGCTCTTTGGTGGTAATAACGGGCATGCTGGGACTTAATGTTCTGCTTAGTGACTGGCAAGTTCTTCAGGACAGGAGACCTGGTGCACAATTAGACTCAGTGTAATGTTCTGGTGATTCTTTTAACTCAAAGAATCGAATTAGTCTAGACTATAACTAGTTAGAAGGCTGGTTTATTGGCCTGTATTTGTGGGAGGGGCGTAAGTAGTACATTTATACCAGGCAGGCGCCTCCCGTGGGTGTGTCGACGGTGCTGCGTAGTTGTGTGCAGTCTGAGCCACCTGTTACAGCACACGGGCTGAATCTGCAGCTTCCATACCCAGTTGGCGTTCCGGTCGGTTGAGGGTTTGCGGCAAGCTCGTGCAGCATCGTCTCGTTACAGTCCGGCTGGCGATGTGTCAGCTCCTTTGGTGAGGAGGAGCAGCATTGCACCGGAGCGATCTGCCTGGCAGCCCACGTTTGGCCCCCACGCGGCAGCATGGTTAGTCTGGCCAGCGGTGTGTCGGCTCCTTTGGTGAGGAGGAGCAGCACTGCACCGGAGCGATTCTGCCTGGCACCCACACGTTTGGTGCCCACGCGGCAGCACGGTTAGGCAGCAAGGGTCAGCGTGACTCCGTCTCGTTTTCTCGCGTCTGGCAGCCCACGCTTGATGCCCACGCGGCAGCAGGTTTAGGCAGCAGGGGTCACCTTGCTTAGTTTGTCCATGTATATCTGTATGTCTTTCTTGTCTGCTTTCACTTCACTGCTCGCCAGCAAACCTCTCTCGCTATCCGCTATTATTTCTGCAGACTAACTAAAGCCTTGTTCATACTGACATCCAGCATTATCTCCTTACTTGCATTATAGAGGGATAGGTTCAGGCAGCTGATTAATCCAGATGGAGCAGAGTTGCTGTTTTCAGAGTGTTATTGTTTCTTTAGTATAAATGCTATTTTGCGATATGTATATTGAGTAGACAGTAAGCTCCTCTGTGTTGAGGTATCTTTCATTTGTTTTGTTTCATTTGTTTCGGAAATGTAAAATGTGTGTGTGTGTCACTTTAAGGTTGTGAACCGGAGTTGTGTACTTAATAAGCACCTGTGCAAGGTGCTGGGGATCCATCTTCAGTTCAGAGTGTTAGCTGGACACTGGGGGAGCTGCTTGCTACAAAGGTAATTGCAGACCCGTGAGGACCTTTTATTTTGTTATTTTGCCTCGTTTTGTTGCTTTATTTGTGCTAAAAATAGATAGGAGCGCGGCTTTCGCCAAGAACTGAGTTTAGTTTGGTTTTACGGCATATACACCCACATCTCAACAGGGCGCATGTGCTGATGGTGGCGACGTTTGTATGTACTCACCTATAGTAGCGTGGTGTGGTGCAGGTGGTTTATATTAGTGCATGCCTTTTTTTTTTTTTTCAGATCATGTCACAGCTCGCCATTCTCACTTGATGTGGTCAATCACATCTTGTGCTTTGGTAGTAGAAGGGTGGATTTCCCATTAGGTTATGGGCTTTGCTACTTAACGTTTTAATTTTTAGGTTGTTATAGGTTCAGAAGGTTGGGTAAGTCACTTTTTCATCAGTTTGCTGTCTCATAACATCAGACCTGACCCATCACTCAGGCCTCGGCGGTTTCAACCATTTCATTGGTTCTGATGCCTGCAGGCCTCATGTCAGTGTCGGCACACTACCACAGCCAGAGTCATCATTGCATGTCATTTTGCTTTTCAGGTCACGTCCCAGCTCGCCATTGTCAGTTGGTGTGCTCAATTACATCTTTCGCTAAGGTAGCAGAAAAAAATAAAATTAAATAAAATAAAGCGGCATTTAAAAAAAAAGGGCGTTAAAAAAAAAAGAGAAAAAAAAATACAACAAAAAATTAAATGAAAAATAAAGAATATATAAAACTTTATCAGCTTACAAACTCGCTACTTGACGTTTCTTCAAAGACTGCTATAGGTTCAAGGTTCAGAGTGTTGGGTTAGTCTCGTTTTCATCAGTTTGCGGTATCACAACGTCACACCGAACACATCGCTCAGGTCACGGCGGTTTTAACTATTTGGTTTTTCTCATGCTTCCACTGGCTTTGCGGCCATTTCTTGGCCCTCAATATAATCATTTTCTTTCCGACTTTCCATTCAGGGTGCCCGGTTCGTGTCTTTCAGCAATTACTGGCAGCAGTAACAGTCCAACGCTTTGCGAGTACTCTGTTGCGGTTCCCACGGCCAACTCAATGGTCTTTGATCTCGAATATCGTGATTTCGAGATTTGCGGATATGTCGAATAAATGACGCCATATTCGCAGTTACGTATTTTCACTCTTGAGATAGATAGTGAGTGATAAGGAAACTACATAGAAATGTTAAAAAAAAAAAAATTCTGACATAATTTCCCCAACCTTAGTTGCTTCTTTAACAGTTTCCACTATTCCGGTCAGAGTAAAGACTTAATAGGTAAAACTGTCCTGTGAATGTTCGTCACTTGAATAATCGCACTAATCTATTCGCGGTTTGTATTCCCTTACCTACCTAGAGTTAACAGGTCGCGTCAGACTCCAGTACGCTTAATGTATTGCGAAAATTCGTGTGTCTTTTTGCGCCCTTCCATTCGCACAAATGACTCCCGCCATTTCAAGCTTTCAATACGTGTAAAGCTGTTTAAACATTAATAACGAACAGATTCTATGCGCACGCGAATATAACTTAAAATATTTAATCGCAAGTCATGATGTTGAATGCGAAATAGCGAATATTGCTAAATCGCGAATGTGTGACGTAGGTGATGCGGGTTGTCCGTCGGATGTCGCGAGGTCGCATGTGGGTCTTGTGCTCATCACTACTCACCACCTCTCAGTCGTGCGGCATGTCTGTATGCTGGAGTCCAATTTAGGGTTGGAACCGACAGCTATCGGGCCTTTCCTTCAGGTGAGGTGCGGCATATGCTGCCTCTAGTTACGAAAGTTCCTGCCCATATTATTTGGAAGCTAGGTCAGTTGTGCTCTGCATGTTAATTAGTTTCATACCTCAATCTAGTTGAGAGGCGTTCTTGCGTTCCAGAGGTTGGTCATGTTAGTGTTGTTGCTGGCACTGGTTTCGTTGCCATTTTTGGCCACCAATATAATCATTCTCTCTCCGACATTCTATTCAGGGTGCCCGGCTTCGTGTCTTTCAGCAATCACTGGCAGCAGTAACATACCAGGACCTTGAGAGTTATCCGTTGCGGTCCTCACGGCACCACTCGCCACCTCTCTGTTATGCGGCATGTCCGTATGCCGGTGTCCAATTTTAGGGTTGAAACCGACAGCTATTGGGCCTTTCCTTCCGGTCAGGTGCAGCATGTGTTGTCTCTGGGAACTAAAGTTCTGGCCCATGTTATTCAGAAATTAGGCGCTCTGCATGTTCAATAGGTTCATACCTCAGCCTAGTTGAGAGATGTTCTTGCATTCCAGAGGTTGGTCATGTTAGTATTGTTGCTACGTACTATTGTGTATCATTTAGTTGTTGGTTTTTGGCCCCCTTCAGGCATTCCTCCTACTCAGCGGTTATGGCACAACTCAAGCCACTTAGCTCAGTTAGGTAGGCAGGTAGACGGTTACGTGTCATGTAGCCCCGACCACAAGTTAGAAGGCCGGTTTATTGGCCTGTATTTGTGGGAGGAGCATAAGTAGTACATTTATACCAGGCAGGCGCCTCCCCTGGGTGTGTCGACGGTGCTGCGTACCCTCCCAACCCGCTATTCTTTTTCGTAAACACCTTGCAGGGTATGCCCCCCTTCAGGCATTCCTCCTACGCAGCAGTTATGGCCCAACTCAAGCCGCTTAGTTTAGTTAGGTTGGCAGGTAGACGGTTACGTGTCATGTAGCCCCGACCACAAAGTAGAATCGTTGGATTCTTTTAACTCATAGACTCATTCGGTTCTTAGACTCCCTGTACTGTGTGTGACTCACTGCTGCCTTACATCTGATTGGTTGCAGGGAGGGGCAGGGCTGGCAGCAGCTTGGCTTCCACTCTAGGATCGTATCACACTCCTCCCTGCTGCTGGTCTCTGCTATCTGACTGAGCTGTTTTCAAACGGATCAGCTCAGTCAGAGGAATCGACTCCTCCGGTTCAGGGAACAGAATCGATTCAAAAGAACGATTCGTTCATGAACCGGACATCACTACTTCCAACTCTGTGTGCGCTGTGAAGTAATGCTCTTCTCCTCACTGATTGTGGGTTCTTGCAGTATTTCATCCTCGTAGAAAAACAGCAGACGTCTTCGTACATTGTGTTGTCCTTCTGGACCCCCCGAGTCCCCCTCCTCACACATCTCATGTCACACACTACACATCTATGTCCATTAAACCAGTGAGGAAAACTGGGAGCGTATACATTTCATACTTTCAGGCCTCCTTGCTGATCGACCAGAAAATAAATTTACCCGTAAGAGCAGTTTATTATATTTTTGATCACCTTAGTCCTGAAATAAGTGAAATGGGTTATGGGCCTGTTACGGACGGGTGATCTCTCCTCTTTCAGAAGTCAGTGGCGCTCTCAGTAGGACCGTGTCCGTCTCCCTGCATCCCATAGGCCAGAGATGTTACAATCATAGGTCCTATGGACCGGGCACAGCTCAACTAGATTAAAAGTTGTGTGGGATGATTGTCCAATCTGTCTGTTGGTAGGCTACGGTCTCTAAGGACATCAGGGACTTTGTGGCCTCCTGCAGGACTCTTCCTGCCTATAGCAGAAGAAGCACAGCGCCAACACATTGCTAAGGACTTCATCACCTACAGGCGGCAGCCACTCAGTAGAGAACCCCTGAGAACACCGCGTTTCCAGATGTCATTCTTCTGGAGTCTTCTACGTCTTGGAAACCCATCTAGGAGATCAGCACAAGCAATACCGAGAAGCCTCGTGACCTCTCTGATACTGTGAAATATTGGGATCTGTCCATGAGTCTTCATGGTGGAAATCACCCTACATGATGCCTCCATCTGAGGATGTATAGAATACGCACATATGCGTATATCGTAAGTGATGTCCATGAACTACCCGAGACAGGCGGGAATTCACTTTACTGCAGCCTCTGATTTTGTCCGTATGGCTTTTTAAAACTTTTTTTGTTTTAAAAGCCATAACTTTTTTATTTTTAAATGACAGTAGCAAAGTTGTATTTTAGGAGTTGTATTTTGTAAAGCCACAATTATGGGGTGTACGTATATAACAGGCTGAGTGACCTTTATTAACACTTCCTGGGGAACGGTGTAGAAAAAGTGATTTTTGTCATGAATTTAACATTTTCAAATTTCCACCGTTCATCATGTGATGTAAATGATGTGACCTTTCTGCTGTGGATCAGTACAAATCCAGCAACAATAAAACACTTTAACCCCTTAAGGACATAGCCGAATTTTACCTTAAAAGGGTTGTTCAGTGATTTCTATTGATGACCTATCCTCAGGACAGGTCATCAATGTCTGATCAGTGGGGGTCCACTGCACGTCGTCCCCTGTGACTGGAGCGAGTACTCCTCATTACACTGCACGTCGTCCCCTGTGACTGGAGCGAGTACTCCGTCCCCTGTGACTGCAGCGAGTACTCCTCATTACACTGCACGTCGTCCCCTGTGACTGGAGCGAGTACTCCTCATTACACTGCACATCATCCCCTGTGACTGCAGCGAGTACTCCTCATTACACTGCACATCATCCCCTGTGACTGGAGCGAGTACTCCTCATTACACTGCACGCCGTCCCCTGTGACTGGAGCGAGTACTCCTCATTACACCGCATGCCGTCCCCTGTAACTGCAGCGAGTACTCCTCATTACACTGCATGCCGTCCCCTGTGACTGCAGCGAGTACTCCTCATTACACTGCATGTCGTCCCCTGTGACTGCAGCGAGTACTCCTCATTACACTGCACGTCGTCCCCTGTGACTGGAGTGAGTACTCCTCATTACACTGCACGCCGTCCCCTGTGACTGCAGCGAGTACTCCTCATTACACTGCATGTCATTCCCTGTGACTGCAGCGAGTACTCCTCATTACACTGCACCTCGTCCCCTGTGACTGCAGCGAGTACTCCTCATTACACCGCACGTCGTCCCCTGTGACTGCAGCGAGTACTCCTCATTACACTGCACGTCGTCACCTGTGACTGGAGCGAGTACTCCTTATTACACTGCACGTCGTCCCCTGTGACTGGAGCGAGTACTCCTCATTACACCGCACGTCGTCCCCTGTGACTGGAGCGAGTACTCCTCATTACACTGCACGTCGTCCCCTGTGACTGGAGCGAGTACTCCTCATTACACCGCATGTCATCCCCTGTGACTGCAGCGAGTACTCCTCATTACACTGCACGTCGTCCCTGTGACTGGAGCAAGTACTCCTTATTACACTGCACGTCATTCCCTGTGACTGCAGCGAGTACTCCTCATTACACTGCACGTCATTCCCTGTGACTGCAGCGAGTACTCCTCATTACACCGCACGTCATCCCCTGTGACTGGAGCGAGTACTCCTCATTACACTGCACGTCGTCCCCTGTGACTGGAGCGAGTACTCCTCATTACACTGCACGTCGTCCCCTGTGACTGCAGCGAGTACTCCTTATTACACTGCACGTCATTCCCTGTGACTGCAGCGAGTACTCCTCATTACACTGCACGTCGTTCCCTGTGACTGCAGCGAGTACTCCTCATTACACTGCTTTTCTGAGAAAATGTGCAGAGTAATAACCAGGAAGCAGCGCTCAAATGGAATACCGCCTTCTCATCAAACAGCTGTTCAGCGGGGGCCAGGTGTCAGACCTCCACCGATCAGATATTGAGGACCTATCCTGAGGACGGGTCATCAATATAAATTAGCTGGACAACCCCAGGACGTGTCCCTTTATGTGTCCCTTTTCAGACACTTTAACTCACCCAAGAGACATATTGTACTTCATGTTAGTGATAAATTTTGGTCAAAAAAAGTTTTGCATTTATTTATGAAAAATTCTAGTTTGGTGACATTTTGGAAAAACTTGCAATTTTCAAACTTTAACATTTTCTTACCCCCCAATTTACTTAATAGCCATCCTGTACCATATCTCTGCTTTATGAAGGCATCATTCTTTAACATCCTTTTATTTTTGTTGGATGGTAGGAGGCTTATAGTTTTTCTTAGAAAAATTTCAGGAAAACTTCAATGTTCTTTTTTGTTAGAGATTCAGTTTTGAAGTGACTGTGAGGGGCCAAGCCCCGTTCCGGACAGCAGAGACACGGAGCATAGACATGACTGATAATGCTCCGTGCCTCTCTGTGACCTTTTTACTACAAAATCACAATGAGATAAAGTTGTCACCGTGATTTTCTACTTAAAAGATCACAGAGAGGCAAAGGGCATTATCAATCATGTCTATGCTCCGTGTCTCTGCTGTCCAGAACGGGGCTTGGCACTCTATCACGCAGCGGATTACCCGCATGGCATCTGCTCGTGTGAAAGAGCCCTAACTCCAATGCATGGCTACAGTCGACCAATCCTAATAAAATCTGGTCCTACCTCATCCAGGGTGTCTCTGGAGTCAGTGTGATGTCCACTGGATCCAGAATAAGGTCCCTGTAGTGATAAAAAAAAAAGAATAATCACATCAGGAAGGGATGGTAACAGCCCCTGTGAAATCCCCAGCAGGGGGCGCTGTGCTGGCCTGTAAGACTGAGCCATGCCAATGTATAGCAGGGTAATTCAGGTCGATTTCCACTAAGTACTACACACTAATGCCCACATTGTGGTCCCTCACAGTACTAATGCTCACATTGTGGCCCCTCACAGTACTAATGCTCACATTGTGGCCCCTCACAGTAATTAAGCCCACATTGTGGTCCCTTCAAAATAGTTATGTCCTCCTTGTGGCCCCTCACAGCAGTTATGCCCTTTGTTCCTGTCACAGTAGTTATGCCTACTTTTGTGCCCCCTCACTGTAGTTATGCCCAGATATGTGCCCCCTCACAGTAGTTATTCCAGATTAGGCCATCTCTCAGTAAAGATGCCCACATATGTGCCCCCTCACAGTAGTTATGCCTACTTCTGTGCCCCCTCGCTGTAGTTATGCCCAGATATGTGCCCCCTCACAGTAGTTATTCCAGATTAGGCCATCCCTCAGTAAAGATGCCCACTTTGTGCCCCCTCACTCTAGTTGTTGCCCCCCTTTTGCAGCTTTATGGAGAAAAAAAACACATATTTACCCACTTCCCTGATGACCCGCTCCCACACTCACATCGCACTGTTAGCTATGCTGAAGGCCGATTCCCGTGCCTACTGCACTCCTCCCATAGCCAGCAGTGCGATGTGCGGCCAGCAGGGGGAGCTCCAGCGCTCCGAAGAACAGTGAAGTAAAGAGACGAGAGGTCTCCCTACTTCACTCTGTAAACAAACTGCCCGACAGCCCGTCAGAATGCTCCCGTATGATGTGAGTGCAGCGGGCCCCCTCCCCCTACCAGGCCTGGCCGCACCCTCTGCGACCGCGATCGTTACACCCCTGATAAATGCCCTTAGTGGGACACTCGACTCAGTCCTCAGAAATGAAGTAGTACCTTCTGGATTTTAAGGCCTTGATTTTATGGATGTTTTTCAGTCATGTCACAGTGGAAACACCCAATAAGTGACCCCATTTCAGAAACTAAACCCCTGAAGACACTTATCTAGGGTTGTATTGATCACTTTGACTTGAATTTGATGCAAAGCTTGAAAAATGTGCACATTATTTACAATTAGGCCTTTTCAGTGGCCTGTGCGTTGTACCTAGCTTGTGTTATCGAAGACACTCACTCCATATATTGTTATCGAGGTTCTCGCAGGTACAGCAATACCCTATATGTGGCTATTAGCTGCTGCCTGGGCCCATAGCAGGGCTCAGAAGGGAAGGAGCGCCATTTGGCTTTTGAGCACAGATGTTGCTAGAATATTTTTCAGGCACCACATTGTGTTTGGTACCAGTACAGTGGAAATTCCCAAGATGTGACCCCATTTTGGATATTACACCCCTCATATAATTTATCTAGGGGTTTATTGGTCATTTTGACCACCCCAGAAATTTTAAAGAATTTGATGCAAAGCATGAAAAATTGCAATTTTCTTCACAATTATGCCACTTCAGTGCCCACTATATTAAACCCAGCTTGTGTTATCAGAGACACTCACGAGGTTCTCTCGGGTACGGCACGTGGCCATTATCTCCTGCTTGTTTACTCGGCAAAGGGAAAGAAGGGAAATAGCACAGTTTTCAGTTTTCTTAGGGGTTTTAGCCCTGTAAGGTTTTCATCTAGGGGGTAATGGGAATTTTATTTGTACAACAATGTGGCCGAATTTAGTTTTCAGTTGGTGTAATTGGACAAGGTCGGCTACATTTCTCAGAAGATAAAATAAACTCATATTGGGCAACATGAAAAGGATAAACAAGGGTTCTTGAAAATACAGGTATAAAATAATCGATCAGGTTGTGAGGGACGTGTCTCACAGTCATAGCTGGTTCTATTCTGATGCCAGGTTTGTACCATCCACGGCATCATTTTGTGGTCTTAGTCTTTTTTGCGGTGGAGGAATTTTCATTGGGGACGTGCTGTCTGAGCACTATTCTTGAGGCCAGATGTGTTGTAGTGGTACTTGGGCCTGTCTGCTCCTGGTCCCCATATAGGAGGCTTTTATTAATTTTTTTGAAATTCAAGAAATGTTCCCCCACGACGGGCACTTCTGTAAAGCACAAATGGTCATATAATGCGATCTGTGTGATGTGCTCCACCAGGTTGTTGTACCATACTCAGCACTTTTGCTGGGTACTGTAATGTTTGAGAACCAGATCAACCCCCGCCTTCCATAAATGTATTATAATCTTGAATGCTCACCGCTTTATGGTTTCGGTGCTAGTACCTCTAACAGGGACGGGGTGCTGCTGTCACAATGTATGGTGGTCAGGGTTAGCACATCTCTTCTGTCTTTAGATTTGACGCTCAAGATGCTTTCATTACCAAGGGCTCTGCTCTCTCCCACCCTTTGCCCAGCAGAGATCTTAGGGTACTTTCACACTAGCGGCACAGCTATCCGGCAGGCTGTTCCAGCGGGTGAACAGCCTGTCGCATCCGCCATGCCGCAAGTACCCGTGCACTGCCATGCTGGCACTCCGTCCTCATTGACTATAATGGCGCAGCTCGGCAGTGCATGGCCGAGATCACCGGACTAAAAGTACCGCAGGTCCGACTTTTTAGTCCAGCAATCTCTGCCGTGCTGCACCGTAGCTCCACCCCCCTGCCCAATTATAGTCAATGGGGACGAAGCGGCAGCACGGCAGTGCACGGGTACTTGCAGCATGGCGGATCCGGCAGGCTGTTCACCTACCGGAACAGCCTGCTGGATACCTGTGCCGCTAGTGTGAAAGTACCCTAAGATCTCTGCTGGGCAAAGGGTGGGAGAGAGAAGAGCCCTTGGTAATGAAAATATCTTGAGCGTCAAATCTAAAGACAGAAGAGATGTGCTAATCCTGACCACCATACATTGTGACAGCAGCACCCCGTCCCTGTAGAGTTACCACCGGGAATGGTGGTCAGCACCGTCTACGAGAAAGAATTAATGAATTTTTATGATATTTGCTACATTGAGATAATGTTACAGAGCAAAGTTAGCACAGAGAAATGGCAGTCAGAACCGTCTACGAGAAAAATTGATTTGTTAAATTGTGATACCATTACAGAGCAGAGTTAGTGAAGGGAAATGGACGTCAGCGCACCTGCTACAAAAATTTTTTATGAATTTTTGTGATATTTTTTGAATTGCGATACAGTTACAGAGCAGAGTTAGCTCAGGGAAATGGCGGTCAGCACCAGGTACGAGGAAAATTAAATTAATTTTTACGATATTTGTTAAATTGTGATACCTTTAGAGAGCAGAGTTAGCGCAGGGAAATGGCCGTCAGCACTAGTGGTGATCGAGCAAAGTATTCGGTTGTTCGGGCCGAACACATTGCTATATTCGTGCCCTCGACCCAGCTCCCAAGTATAATGGAAGTCAATGGGAGACAACCAGGCACCCCCTGCTCTGAAGAAGGGAGGGTGCCTGGTGAAGAAGGAAAGGTCAGAAAGTGACAGAAACACCACTGAAATGGACCGGGAACAGCATGGGGACGATGTATGGATGCATCTTGGACTCCCAGGTCGCTGCTGGGAACCATGTTGTCCGAGCATTACGCCACTTTTACAGACTGACAAAAATACGCACAAAACCCCGCCAAAAAAATAAATTTTACAGGAAAAATTGTCAGGAAACATTCTTTCCTGTATATTCAATTGTATATAAAGTGCAAGTGCTGCCAAAAATTACAAGGAAGAGGCACTCCGAAACAGCTTGTATATCACATAAAGGAGGGCCCCATTCACATGGTGCTACAATTGTTCAGGTAGTGGCACTCCTACACTAAGTGAAAGGGCTGCCAAAAATTACAAGGAACCGGCACTGCAATACACCCTTTATTACACATCCAAAACATGAGAAGCGAGGGGCTGCTGCTGAGCTGATGCTCTAAAACATTATATGCGAGAGCCTGCAGGTGAGCTGACGCTCTTAAATATTATATGAGAGTGCATGCTGTTCAGCTGACACTCTAAAACATTATATGCGAGAGCCTGCAGGTGAGCTGACGCTCTTAAATATTATATGAGAGTGCATGCTGTTCAGCTGATGCTCTAAAACAATATATGCGAGAGCCTGCAGGTGAGCTGGCGCTTTAAAACTATTATATGCGAGTGCCTACAGGTGAGCTGACGTTCTTAAAGTATAACTGTCAATTTTTTTTTTTTTTTACTATTGGATTTTGGTGATTAATATCACCTCGTTGGCCCTGTTTTAATTTCTGATTGTTTAATAAATAACCCCTAAAAGTCCCCAGTATTGGCTATTGTTACCTGAGATAAAATCAGCTGCTATGCTCCTTCTGTCTACCAGATGAGGACGGAGCACGCTGCGTGCACTGGGAACTGATAGTGAGTCAGCATTGTAAGGGAATGTATAAAAAGCCAGGTTCTTCCTGACAGGAGATAACAGTGCTGGGCTGTGTGTGTGAACTTCTTCACATGCCTGTGCTTGGCAGACACTCCCTTAGCAGTTCTGGAGAATGTACAGCTCAGGGAAGATATGCGGGCTGCTCAGTGTATAAATGAAAGCCTTATCTGATAAGAGGAGAGCTTGTAGAAGGACTATAGGCTTCAGCCAGACCTGGGAACTTCACTGCAGGACCCCCCTATACAGAGCTGGTCTTCACTAACTTCACTGCAGGCGTCCTATGGATTAGCCTCTGGGCTGAGGGCGGCCATCTTAACAGAATAGTGAAATTGCAGTTTTATGCAGACTGATTGCTAAGGGCTGAATCTTATTAAATAAGGGGTAAGTAAGTCTAATAGTTATTGATTCAGGTATATTATCATATTAGTAACTACATATATGAAAACTGAAATTAGGGTCTAAATGTGACAGTTATCATTTAAATATTATATGAGAGTACATGCTATTCAGCTGACGCTCTAAAACATTATATGCGAGAGCCAACAGGTGAGCTGACACTCTAAAACATTATATGCAAGGGCCTGCTGTTCAGCTCACGCTCTAAAACATTATAAGTGAGTGCCTGCAGATAAGCTGACGTTCTTAAATATTATATGAGAGTGCATGCTGTTCAGCTGACACTCTAAAACATTATATGTGAGTGCATGCTGTTCAGCTGGCCCTATAAAAAAAATTGAGTTGAGGGCCTCCAGTTGAGCTGATCCTATTAAAAAATTAGAGTGGAGGGAATATATACAATCTGGATGAGGAGGAGGTGGAGGAGAAAACAAGATTCAACCATATACTCTTTTTTTGTGGTGGAAAACGTGCATGGGAATACACTACAGTAGACTGAGTACATTATAAATGATAGGTTGAAATTGCCTTTATGTTCCTCATTAGCTCAGCTTTTCTCTGGTGGAGTGGAGAAGTCAGGGGCAATCCAGGCCTTGTTCATTTTTATCTGAGTCCGACTGTCAGCATTGTCAGTGGACAAGCAGATACGTTATCAGTTTTAATGCCACCAGCAGCACAAAACGCTGGCGGCAGGGCAGGCCAGCACCTCCAAGGCGTAGAGCACCAGTTCGTGCCACGTGTCCAGCTTGGACACCCAGTAGTTGTAAGGCAATGAGGGATCATTTAGGACGCTGACACAGTCTGCAATGTATTCCTTCACCATCTTCCAAAACGTTTCCCTCCTTGTGCCACTAGGCCGCGCTTCAGGGTGAGGTTGCTGGCGGGGTGTCATGAAAGTGTCCCAGGTTTTGGAGAGTGTTGCCCTGCCTTTGTTGGAACTGCTGTGTGTTCCCCTTGTCTCCCTTCCTCAGTTGCCTAAGGAAGTACGGACTCCTCCGGCCACGTTGTCAGATGGAAAATTTTGGAGCAATCTGTCAACAAGTACCTTCTGGTATTGCACAGTTTTACTTGTCCTCTCCACCACAGGAATGAGAGATGAGAAGTTCACTTTGTAGCGGGGGTTCAGAAGGGTGAACACCCAGTAATCCGTGTTATCTAAAATGCATATAACGCGAAGGTCGCGGGAAAGGCAGCTTAACATGAAGTCAGCCATGTGTGCCAGAATACCAACAGGCAAGACGTCGATGTCGACATCAGGATGACTCTCCATCCCCTCATCCTCCTCCTCTTCTGCCTATCCACGCTGAACAGATGGAATTAAAGTTCCATGGGTACTACCCTCTGTAGCAGAGGCAACTGTCTTCAGCTCCTCCTCCTCTTCATGGTCCAATTCGCGCTGTGAAGACGAACTGTAAGTGGTCTGGCTATCACCCTGTCTAATGTCCTCCCCCATTTGCTTGTCTGCCACATTCAAAGCATACTCTTTAATTGTGAGCAGCGATCGTTTGAGTAGACACAGCAGAGGGATGGTTACACTGTTCATAGTGTTATCGCCACTAACCATCTGTGTGGATTCATCAAAGTTTTTTAAAACCTCACATAGGTCTGACATCAATGCCCACTCCTCGCTTGTGAATAGTGGCAGTTGACTCGAAAGACGACGGCCATGTTGCAGCTGGTATTCCACAATCGCCCTCTGCTCACAAAGCCTGGCCAACATGTAGAACGTAGAGTTCCAGCGCGTGCTCACGTCGCACAACAGTCGGTGAGCTGGAAGCCACAAGCTGCAGCTCTTGCAAATTGGGGTAGGTTTTGATAAACTGCTGAACCACTAAGTTTAAGACGTGGGCTAGGCATGGGATGTGTGTCAGGTTTCCGAGCTCCAAAGTCGCCACCAGGTTACAGCTATTGTCAGACAAAACCATGCCTGGTTGTAGGTTGAGTGTCGAGAGCCATAGCTCGTTCTGGTCCCTTATACCCTGCCACAGCTCTGCGGCGGTGTGCTGTTTGTCCCCTAAGCAGATCAGCTTCAGCACAGCCTGTTGGTGCTTCCCCACAGCAGTGTTACACTGCTTCTAGCTACCAACTGATGGCTGACTGGTGCTGGAGGTGGAAGTGAAGGAAGTGGGGGCGGCGGAGGAGAAGTGGGGGTTGGAGCCAGTAACATAGCTGCTGGCGGAGACCCTGATGGACGTAGGGCCCGCAATCCTGGGCATGGGTAGCACCTGTGCCCTCCCGGGTACGACTCACTCCCAGCCTCCACAACATTCACCCAGTGTGCGGTCAGGGAAATGTAGCATCCCTAGCCACCAGCACTTATCCATGTGTCCGTGGTGAGGTGGACCTTCCCAGTAAGTGCTTTGGTCAGGGCACGGGTGATGTTCTGGGACACATGCTGGTGTAAGGCGGGCACGGCACACCCTGAAAAATTGTGGCGGCTGGGGACTGCATTCCAAGGGATGGCCGCCGACATCAGGCTGCGAAAGGCCTCAGTGTCCAAAAGCCTAAATGGAAACATTTCAAGGGCCAGTAATTTCAAAAGTTGCGCATTTAGTGCTGTGGCCTGTGGGTGGGTATTTGCGCTTGCGTTCAAATTACTGTGTTATGGACATTTGGACGCTGCGCTAGGACAGGGAAGTGGATGTTGTTGGTGATGGTTCATGACAAGGTCCAGGTGCAGGGCGAGGAGCATCCGGGCCTGCGCCTTCGACAGGGGATTGGCCAGCAGTGCGTATCACAGGGGAAGAGGAGGCAGTGGTGTGACCCGTTGACCCAGGTGTTCGACCCACTTATTAGGGTGCTTGGATGCCATGTGGCGGATCATGCTGGTGGTGGTGAGGTTGCTAGTGTTCACGCCCGGCTCATTTTGGTACCGCACAGGTTGCAAACTACCACTCTTTTGTCGTCTGCACTTTCCTCAAAAAAATGCCATACTGCGGAACACCTACCCCTTGGCAAGGTAGATTTACGCATGTGGGTGTTCGGTGTAACGGTTGCGGGCCTGTTTGGTGTGGGCCGACTTCTCCCACTCGAAACCCCACTGCCTTTTCCAGCCTGTTGCGGTGCTGCGTATCCCTCCCCCTCTGTATTGCTGTCCTAGCTCGGCTTTTCACCTTCCCATGTTGGGTCAGTGACCTCATCGTCCACCACCTCCTCTTCCTCTTCCTCACTCTGCTCATCCCCCTGACTTGTCCTAACCACAACCTCAGTGATTGACAACTGTGTCTCATCATCATCCACCTCGAGAACGAATGATTGCCGTTCACCACCGCCATCTTCTTGAGACTGTGAAGGCTCAAGAGGTTAGGAATCGGGGCGGCACAATATCTCAGGTCCCTCTTCAAGCGTGCTGGGCTAGAGAGCCAAATCTACTAGTGGCGCTGGAAAGAGCTCCTTGGAATATCCGAGTGTGGGATCACTCGTTTGGCAAGCCTCTCCATGGTGGAAGGAAGGATGATCAGAGTGAGGATTCGGTTGACCAGACTCTTGGCTACAGAGACTGGACGAGAGGGTCGTGCTTAACCTACTGGAAGCATTATCTTCAGCAATCCAACCGACCAACTGTTCGCTCTGGTCCGACTTGGACAGTGTTGTCCTGCGCCGCCCAGGTAAGTGGGACATGAAACTGGGTACGGTGGATGTTTTTTTTTTCTGTTGCACTAGCAGCAGGCACAGTTTCATTGCACCCAGGGCCACGGCCTCTGCATGCATCATCAGCATCACACCCACTTCGCCGTCCCTTAGTTCTCGCCTTCTTCATATTAATGGTTTTGTCACTAGATTAGGCCCAGATAATTTAATTTTGCGCTAAAGAAACAGTTTTCGGATGGAGTACTGTATGTGTCACAAAAAGCCACACACTATGGAGACTAGATTAGGCCCAGATTATTTAAATTTGCGCTAAAGAAACAGTTTTAGGATGCAGTACTGTATATGTCACGGATGTGTATTACACGCACACACTACAGAGACAGTAGATGAGGGCTGGTCCCTGATTATTTAAATTTACGCTAAAGAAACAGTTTTTGATGGAGTACTGTATATGTCACAGATGTGGATTAAATGCACACACTATAAACAGTAAATGTGGCACTGATTATTTGAATTTACGCAAAAAAGCCACAGTCTATGGATGATGTACAGTATATGTCACTAATAGGCATTAAGGAAAAATATCTTGCTGCTGTCAAACACAAACAGTGGTCTTAAAAAGGACTTTGGGGTCTTTGAAAAGCTTTTGGTAGTACAAACAGCAAATTTCTCTCCCTGCACTATCTGTCCCTTCCTCAGCATGGATGTTCCTGAGACTGATCAATTTAGCGCAGGTAAAAATATATTGCTGCTTTCAAACACACACACAGACACGCACAATAGTCCTTAAAAGGACTTTTGGGTCTTTGAAAAGCTTTCTTAGAATAAGAACTGTGAATTTCGTTCTGCACTCCCTGACTATGACTGATCCGAGCACATGTCATCGGGTGCTATATAACCTCCGATGACACGTTCCAGCCAGCCAATCACTGTAATGCCAGTAGCTAACATGGCTATGGCATTACAGTGAATGGCATTACTTACCTGCACGTTTATTGGCTGCTTAGAAGGCGCCAAATGGGCGGAGCCTCGAGCATTGCACTCTTGGTATTCGGCCAAGTACTGCCATGTGTCGAGCACAGCGATGCTCGAGCATCCTCGCTCGTCACTAGTTAGCACCTGCTATGAGAAAAATTTTATGAATTTTTGCGATATTTGTTAAATTGCGATAATGTTACAGAGCAGAGTTAGCGCAGGGAATGGCGCAGTGTCAGTGGACAAATGCAAGCCCCATGTATTCAGCTTCCGGTCGGTTTTCTCTTCTCTCATGTGTCTGTGACTAAACTGTCCTATTGTTTTTCAGGATATAGTTGATATCTGCTATTCCAATTTAAGCTGCACATGCCTGGGTGTCTTATAGTGGGTTTTCACTGATTGGATGGACTTGTGTCGGCCTTGATTTATTATTGAGGTATTGGGATTCCTGCATTTTTGCAGGTCTCGGCCCCACTATAAACCTTGTCATGTGCAGCTATGTGGATGCTTCCCCCCTTTTTTCTAAGAGGTAAATAATTGAGATGATTGAGGGACATGCATTATCACTTTCCCATATGTTGATATGAATCGACTGTATTGTTGGTGTTGACCTCCTGGCTGCCACATATGGGATCCATTTTAATATATATTTTGGTCATTATTGTCATATATGCTTTTAATGAAATAGTAATAAAGATTATTGTTATTAATACTGGATAGGTATCATTTAGTGGTGTATTTAACCCCTTTTGGACGGACCATTTTTCACCTTACGGACCAGGCCATTTTTAGCAAATCTGACATGTGTCACTATATGTAGTAATAACTTTAAAACGCTTTTACTTATCCAGGCCATTCTGAGATTGTTTTCTCGTCACATATTGTACTTCATGACAGTGGTAAAACTGAGTCAAAAACTTTCATTTTTATTTATAAGAAAATACCTATTTTACCAAAAATTTTGAAAAAATAGCAACTTTGCAGATTTCAATTTCTCTACTTTTATAATAGATACTAATAACTCCAAAAACAGTTATTACTTTAAATTCCCCATATGTCTACTTCATGTTTTGATCATATTGGGAATGCTATTTTATTTTTTGGGGACGTTAGAAGGCTTAGAAGTTTAGAAGCAAATGTTGAAATTTTTCAGCAAATTTCCAAAACCCACTTTTTAGGCCCCATTCACACGTCCGCAATGTTCGTCCGCACCCGTTCTGCAATGGGGACGTGATGGATACGGAGAGCACACACTGTGCTCTCCGCATCCGCATTTGCGGAGAGCGCCGCCGATCTTCTGGCCAGCGGCTCCGCAATAATATAGAGCATGTCCTATTCTTGCCCGCAATTGCGGACAAGTATAGGCATCTCTATGGGGCTGGCAGCAAGGTGTGTGGCGGATCCGCAACACTACGGACATGTGAATCAGTTCAGGTCTGAAGTCACTTTGTGGAGCTTACATAATAGAAACCACCCAAATTTCAGAATTTCACTTTTTGGGCTGATTTTGCATCTTAATAATCGTCTTTCAGTAACAAAGCAAGGGTTAACCGCCAAACATAACTCAATATTTATTGCCCTGATTCTCTAGTTTACAGAAACACCTCATATAAGGTGTTAACTGCTGTACTTTTGAAGGCAGATTTTGCTGGATTGGTTTTTTAACACTGTGTCCCATTTGAAGCCCCCCTGATGCACCCCTAGAGTAGAAACTCCCCAAAAAAGACCCCATTTTGGAATCTACGTGATAAGGTGGCAGTTTTATTGCTACTATTTTAGGGTACATATGATTTTTAGTTGCTCTGTATTACACTTTTTGTGAGGCAAGGTAACAAAAAAATAGCTGTTTTGGCACAGTTTTTATTTTTTGTTATTTACAGTGTTCATCTGACAGTATTTATCATGTAGTATTTTTATAGATCAGGTTGTTGCGGATGCGACAATACCAAATATGTGTACTTTTTTTTGGTTGTTTGTTCCAGTTTTACATAATAAAGCATTTCTGTACAAAAATCATGTTTTAGTGTCTCCATAGTCTGAGAGCCATAGTTTTTATATTTTTTAGGCGATTGTCTTAGTTAGGGTCTCATTTTTTGCGGAATGAGATGACTGTTTGATTGGTTGGTATTACACTTTTTCTGATGTAAGGTGACAATAAAATTGCTTTTTTGACACCTATTTTTTTTATGGTGTTCATCTGAAGGGTTAGATTATGTGGTATTTTTATAGAGCAGGTCGTTACGGACGTGGCAATACCCAATATGTGTACTTTTTTTATTTATTTAAGTTTTACACAATAATATCATTTTTGAAACATATTTTTGTGTCTCCATAGTCTTAGTGCCATAGTTTTTATATTTTTGGGGCAATTGTCTTAGGGTCTAATTTTTTGCGATGATTTTGGGGTGCGTATTACTTTTTGATTGCTTGGTATTACACTTTTTCTGATGTAAGGTGACAAAAAAATGTTTAAAAAAAATGTTACACTTTTGTTTTTACGGTGTTCACCTGAGAGGTTAGTTCATGTGATATTTTTATACAGAAGGTTCTTACAAACGCAGCGATACCTAATATGTATACTTTCTTTTTATTTATTTACGTTTTACACAATAACAACACTTTTAAAACAAAAACAAATCATATTTTAGTGTCTCCATAGTCTGAGAGCCATAGTTTTTTTTATTTTTTGGGTGATTGTATAGTGTAGGGGCTCATTTTTTGTGGGATAAGGTACTATTGGTTAGATTGGTACTATTTTAGGGGGCATACACCTTTTTGATCGCTTGGTGTTGCACTTTTACTGATGTAAGGTGACAAAAAATAGCTTTTTGACATCGTTTTTATTTTTTATTTTTACAGTGTTTACCTGAGGGGTTAGGTCATGTGACATTGTTATATAGCCGGTCAATACGGACATAGCAATACCTAATTTGTCTACTTTTCTTTTTTTTTTTTCCTATTTTTTACAATTTTTTTTTTTACTTTATTTTGGGAAATGGGCGCTTTATTTTTTTACTTGAAACTTTCCTTTTTTTTTTTTTTTTTAACTTTATTTTTTTTACTTCTTTTTTTCACTTTATATTTTGTCCCACTATGGGACTTCAAGATTTCAGGGTCTGATCCCTGTTTCAATACAGTACAATAAATCTGTGTTGCCACCCAGTACCGGTCCTTGCCTTGTATGCTTTTTATACGGGGGTTCCGGGGGGCTAGCATGAGGAAATTCAATTACACGTGGTCGTCACAGGTGATGAATTCCCCCGAGATCCATGCCTCATTAATTTTTAGAAATGTGAGGTAGTCCACACTGTTGTGAGCTAGGCGAGTGCGCTTATCTGTCACGACCCTCCCTGCAGCGCTGAACGTCCTTTCGGACAGGACACTCGACGAGCAGCAAGCCAAGAGTTCCATGGCAAATTGAGCCAGCTCTGGCCACAGGTCAAGCCTGCACACCCAGTAGTCCAGGGTTCCTCGCTTCTCAGAGCGCCCACATCAGCTGTTAACCCGATGTAGTCGGACACCTGTCAGTCTACGCCAGGGATGGGCAAACTCGGCCCTCCAGCTATTTCAAAACTACAACTCCCAGACTGCCTACAGCTATCAGCCTTCAGCAGGTCATGGTGGGTGTTGTAGTTTTACAACAGCTCGATGTCACCGCCGATTCTGGGAGACGGTCGATCAGAGGTTCCACCCTGTCTTGTGTATGACGGCTGGTTTGCTTTATATTCCCCCTCATACTACTCCTCCTTGCGGTTTATATTACTTCCTGGATGAAGTGTGTGCTCATGGAGGCTGCAGTTGTTTTGCTCTAAGCTAAGTGCATTCCGTTTACTTTGTGTTTTGTTTGCTGGCTTGATTCTAGGTGACCCTGACTCCCTCCGTATTCAGTGCAGGGAGCTGGTGGCAGTTCCCCTCACTACTATAGGGAATTCAGGTGTCACTCAGTTATAGGTACGAGGGCATGTATCTGTCTACCACCGGGACTTGTACATGTGCACAGTAGTTTGGGAGAGTTCTTAGGGATTTATAGGGCCCTCCTATGTTTTCCTTAGTTTGGGATCAAGCCAGTCTGTCGTTATTTATCAGTTCCTGCTAACTGTTCTCCATCCTTGACATTATAAACCGCCATAACCGTCTCAAGCATGGATCCGGTTTTAGCCTTGATTGACCGCATGCAAGGTCTTTCTCTGGAGGTAGCAGATCTCCGTGAAACTGTTTCTCAGCTTCAGGTGACCGGTTCTGCTGGCGCTCATGGAGTTTGTTCCGAGCCTAAAATCTCTCTTCCGGATACGTTTTCCGGGGGTAGTGAGAATTTGTTCGTTTTAGAGAGGCTTGCAAACTCCATTTTCGCTTACGTCCCCATTCCTCTGGTGATGAGGAGCAGAGGGTGGGGATCATCATCTCGCTGCTCAGGGATAATGCTCAGTCTTGGGCCTTTTCGCTGCCGGCGGGGGCACGCTCCCTCCGATCGGTAGATGAATTAATAAAGCCATAACTAAATTTGTCTGGGGTCCTGGTAAACCTAGATTAAACAACCGTATCCTGTCCAAATCTAAAATCAGAGGTGGCAGATCTGAAACTATATCATACTGCGGCTGTTCTCATGCGGATCCTAAACTGGTCCAAAGGTTCTAGCGCAAAGCTATGGGTTCAGTTGGAAAGGGACCTCGTTCCTATGGATTTTCTAACAGCCCCTTGGGTTCCTCATGAGGATAGACCGCCACTGGAAAATTGGACCTACTTGGCGCATCATACTCTTTTCATCTGGGACAAGTGGACCCAAAGTTTTGGATTATGCCTGGCACCATGAACCCTCTCATGGGCAACCCGGCTTTCACCCCCGGTCATGACGCTCTGAGGTTCCTAGATTGGAATCGCCAATCTTATCCCAGAGTCTGTGATACCTTAACCAATGCTACGCTTACTTCTATGGACACTCTAATCCCTTCTGATATGAGACAGGGGCAGAGTTGGTTCAAATACGCCCGGCTCAAGTCCTTTATTGGGGGTCTCTTCTTACACCAACCATGGAGAGACGACTGATTTTGATAATCTCTTCCTAACGCGTGACTTGCATTTCAAGGTGCTCTCACAGCTTTATAAAATTCTACTACAACTTAGTAACAGTGAACTTGCGCCTTGTTTTGAGAAATGGTAATCAGACCTTACCTTTTCACCAGCAGAGGTTGATAAAATGTGTACGTTTTCTCACGGGCTTTCGATCTCGGCTCAAGCTCAGGAAAAGAATTTCAAAATACTATCTAAATGGTTTTACTGCCCATCAATCCTCCACGAAATGTTTCCCTCAGTTTCCAATCTTTGCTGGAGATGTAAAACGGATCTTGGCACAATGCTCCATATCTGGTGGGGCTGCCTAAAGATTAAAAGATTTTGGAACCAAGTGCTAGGGTTTTTTTTGACAGTTCTCTGGTAAAGAGATTACTAGCTCACCTGAAATGACGCTTCTCTCATTGCTACCTGGCTCTGTGTCTCAAGTAAAGAAGAATGCACTGAGATTCTTCCTCACGGCAGCCTCCGAGGCACTGAGGACCAGACTTCTTCAGTGTAGAAGACTACGGATATGTACTAGATTTTGATGTTTACTACTGCTCGATTGGTGTTCGAATGGCTGTTGAGGATGGGACTATAGAGCTTGTTCCTTCTCCATCCCACCCCCCCCCCCTTTTCTATCCTGTTTCCCTCTATCTCTTGCTCTGTCAGCCTATTGTAGCTTGACACGGTTAGTTTTCTAAGGGCGATTGAACTGTCATTGCCGTAAGTAGGTCAGATAACACTTCAGGCTGGTTGTTACACAAAGTAGAGCTTATTTTTGTAGTCAATCATTTATGAGGTCACTCAGATATGTAATTTGTATACTGATTCTCTGATATTCTAGTGTTGATTGCAGAGGTTCCTGCGAGTTCCTCTATTGTTTGTACAAGCTGTTTTGACATATCCGAAAAACTTAATAAAATCAGAGTAAACATAAAAAAAGCCCACACTGCGGAGCCATGTGTCCTGGGAGCACCAGATGTGACTGTGCATGGTGGATTTGCACTCTGCTTTTGGCCTCCTGTGCCCTGCGAGCTCTGCCTGCTTCTCCGTCTTCTCCTCCCTCTCTGCTGCTCCGTCTCTCCCTCTGAACTCCCCTCCTCTTTCTCTCTTGTGGGCACCCACGTGACGTCCATCGACACATCATCATCATCGTCACCTTCACCACCGCTGACATTGGAGATCTCGGAGTAGGCAGCAACAGCGGGGACCTCCCTCCTTGGGCTGATCTGGGAACTGTCGTCAGACCGCCGGGTGGCGGCTCTTGCTACCTCCTCTTCCTTATCCGATGCCAACAATGGCTGTGCATCGGTAATGTCTGGCAATGGTTCGGAAAATAATAACAGTGACTCGAGTGGAGAGGCTATGGTGGTGTGGTGTTTTTGGGAGTGCGCACAGTGGAGAGTTCAGATACAGAGGATGAGGAGGGTTCAGAAGTGGAAGTCTGAGTGAGCCACTCAACTAACTCTGACACGTCCTTTGACGTAATCGCACGCACCTTCTCCGACTTCCCACTTTTGTTCTGGCCTGGTGCCCCTGCCCGACCACTAACACCCCTGCGGAGCAGCCTGCCTCTTTATCTGCCTGTCATTTTGAAAGTGACCATATGCCAAAGTCCCTAGAGAAGAGCAGTATTATGTGGAAACAGGTATATCGCACCCCTCAATGAAGATATCTTGGCCTCAGGTATATAGGAGAGTAGATTAATTTTTCCTGTAATGAGTTATATCGCACCCCGCAATAAAGAATTCGTGTAATCAGGGATATCACACCCCTCTATAACTATTATGTGAAATCAGGTTTTGAGCAGGCCTTATAAATTATTGAGTTATTTCAGCTATATGACAAACAGAATATGCCCAATTTTAGGGCCCTCAGGATAATTTCACAAATACTCAATTCAGTCAATGGATCCTTGTAGGGGTCCTAAACTAAATGTCTTTATTGTTATAAATCTAAAATCACAAGACCTACAGGGATAGGTTAAAACTATCAGGAATGAGGAGGGGGTGACGGTTCCTCACTTGCAGTTGGTGCCACCTCACACTACATAGACCATTTGTTTATTCCATGGGCGCCGGGCCTGTCATAAACCTGAGGATAGCTCGGCTACATTGAGGGTCAGGTGTAGTTTGCATGTGGGGTACTGCTGTGCAAAACTAGGAGTTGGTCTGTGGTTTCCAGGACAGGGACCTGTAGGATGTAATGATGTGTGAGGAGGATACATGGCTTTTCTACCAGGAAGTAAGAAGCCAAGAGCCCAAAATCCCTTAAGACCATTGCTTTCTCTGCACACAGAACCCCGGACCCTGCAGAGCATTACACCTTCATCTCCCCTTGTGAAATATCACACAGTTCTACTAGAACTGCCCCTCCCTCACAGGAATGTGGTCACATGGGCGTGATGTCATCACAGGTCTTTCATCACCACTTCTCCACTGCTGAGCTCCGCCCCTTCCTGATCACATGACAGTGACATCATCCCAGGTCCTTCTTCACCACTTCTCTCAACTGCTGAGCTCCACCCCCTCTTGGTCACATGACAGTGACATCACCCCAGGTCCTTCGGCTCCTGCAGTGCATCAGATACAGGCAGGTCCTGGTCGGTAGTCACTGCTGTGGTGTCTGGAGCCTCTTCTTCTCCTATCAGCCATTTCTCCAGAATCCCCCTTTATCCCCGGTGCTGGGGGCTCTGAGAAGCGGGGTCTCTCCAGGAGCAGTGAGTGCGGTTCTGGATCTCACTAATGCTCTTGTCCCTGGAGGATTTCCAGCCTCTCCTCATAAAGGCGCCTGCAGTACTAGAAGCCTCCAGCTCCTCCAGTTCTCTCCTCTTCTCCTGAATGACCACCAAGGATGGACAGGAAGGAGATCAGCAGAAGAATATTAGACCTCACCTTGGAGATCATCTCCCTGCTGAGCGGAGAGGTAAACTTCTCTAGATTTCTCTCCTCTGTATTGTATTCTGTAACAAGTCAGACATCGGGAAGGAGAATCCATCATAGGAAGTGATAGGAAGAGTCCAGGGTCCTGGAGAACGGCCCTCAGACCTTCCAAGTGACGGAGAACCTGAAGATCAGCCCCCAGTATGGTCAGTGATGGATCATGGGGGCCAATAGTCATGTTGTAGGAGCCATGAGAAGGTAAGTAGGCACGTTGTACCCAGGAGGAGAGGAAGCAGAGGAGGAGATGGCCGGAGTGTGGCCTGGAGGAGGATTTCTACCACTAGTCTGACATCTAGATGATACCGGACTATAACAAGGAGCCTCCACTACGTCTAGAGGGAAGAAGGTTTCTGCACCAACAGAGAGGAGGAGTCTTTACTGTAAGAGCAGTGAGACTATGGAGCTCTCTGCCAGAGGAAGGAGTCATGGGGGATTCTCTAGAAGAGTCCAGAAGGGGCCTGGAGGTCTGGAGGGTAATAATATTCCAGCTTCTAGTGACTAGATTACTGGAGATGGGGCCATGATCTCGGGAGGGATTCTGAGTGTAGATCAGGAGTCAGGAAGGAATTTCTTTCCCTAAGTGTCTCTCTCCATCCACAGGATTACACCATAGTGAAGAAGACATCGGGGGGGACTCCCATCATCCATGAGTCCGGAGGGTGGAGCAGGACCCCCATCACAGAGCCTCCCCCCCTGATACATGAGCAGAAGATCCTAGAGCTCACCCACAAGATGATGGAGCTGCTGACTGGAGAGGTGACACTGCTGGGAATGCTGGGAAATTCTCCAGTAACAGCACTGGAGGGGTCTGGGTGATGACGGTGTCATTGTGTTGTCAGGTTCCTGTAAGGTGTCAGGATGTGGCGGTCTATTTCTCCATGGAGGAGTGGGAGTATATAGAAGGACACCAGGATCTGTACAAGGAGGCCATGATGGAGGCTCCCGGCCTCTGACATCACCAGGTAAGAGGAGGCGAGGTGAGAAGAGGCCGTGTTAAAGCCTCAGTCCGGTCATGTGCAGTGTGTACACGCGTGTAATGACATGTAATGTAGGAGCTCCACATGTTATTCTCCGGTCACATCACGTTAGAGCCTACATTGCCCATATACATCACACTTCTCCATAGGCTCCATCCCCCTGACAGATATAGTGTCCTCGTGGCCTCCATCGGCCGGTCCAGTAGATGACACTATTCTATACAGAGGATCCTGCAGGAAAACCTGCGCCGTGCCGTATACATGGGGCTTATGGGGGACGTCTGCCCCTGTGTGACTATATATACACATCATTAGAGGACAGATCGCTCCAGTAGGTCGTGATGCCCAGATAAATTCTCAGTCCATAAGGTCCTGGTAAGTTGTCACAGGCATCTGGAGCCATGCTGACTGCAGTGCGTCCCACAGCTGCTGAAGAGGGCGTGGGGGAGGATCCATAGAGTGAACACAACCATCGAGGTGGTCCCACAGCTGCTGGAGGGGGCGTGGGGGAGGATCCATAGACTGAACACAACCATCGAGGGGGTCCCACAGCTGCTGGAGGGGGCGTGGGGGAGGATCCATAGAGTGAACACAACCATCGAGGTGGTCCCACAGCTGCTGGAGGGGGCGTGGGGGAGGATCCATAGAGTGAACACAACCATCGAGGTGGTCCCACAGCTGCTGGAGGGGGCGTGGGGGAGGATCCATAGAGTGAACACAACCATCGAGGTGGTCCCACAGCTGCTGGAGGGGCGTGGGGAGGATCCATAGAGTGAACACAACCATCGAGGTGGTCCCACAGCTGCTGGAGGGGCGTGGGGAGGATCCATAGAGTGAACACAACCATCGAGGTGGTCCCACAGCTGCTGGAGGGGGCGTGGGGGAGGATCCATAGAGTGAACACAACCATCGAGGTGGTCCTACAGCTGCTGGAGGGTGCGTGGGGGAGGATCCATAGAGTGAACACAACCATCGAGGTGGTCCCACAGCTGCTGGAGGGGGCGTGGGGGAGGATCCATAGAGTGAACACAACCATCGAGGTGGTCCCACAGCTGCTGGAGGGGGCGTGGGGGAGGATCCATAGAGTGAACACAACCATCGAGGTGGTCCCACAGCTGCTGGAGGGGGCGTGGGGGAGGATCCATAGAGTGAACACAACCATCGAGGTGGTCCCACAGCTGCTGGAGGGGCGTGGGGGAGGATCCATAGAGTGAACACAACCATCGAGGTGGTCCCACAGCTGCTGGAGGGGGCGTGGGGGAGGATCCATAGAGTGAACACAACCATCGAGGTGGTCCCACAGCTGCTGGACCGGCGTGGGGGAGGATCCATAGAGTGAACACAACCATCGAGGTGGTCCTACAGCTGCTGGAGGGGGTGTGGGGGAGGATACATAGAGTGAACACAACCATCGAGGTGGTCCCACAGCTGCTGGAGGGGCGTGGGGAGGATCCATAGAGTGAACACAACCATCGAGGTGGTCCCACAGCTGCTGGAGGGGGCGTGGGGGAGGATCCATAGAGTGAACACAACCATCGAGGTGGTCCCACAGCTGGTGGAGGGGGCGAGGGGGAGGATCCATAGACTGAACACAGCCATCGAGGTGGTCCCACAGCTGCTGGAGGGGGCGTGGGGGAGGATCCATAGAGTGAACAGAACCATCGAGGTGGTCCCACAGCTGCTGGAGGGGCATGGGGGAGGATCCATAGACTGAACACAACCATCGAGGTGGTCCCACAGATGCTGGAGGGGATGTGCAGGGTATTGCTGCTGTGTTCAGTCACTATTTCATGTCTCATGTAAACAATCTCTCCTATCACTGTTAGTGATGAGCGAGCATGCTCAGCCGAGTACCGCATGTGCTCGAGTGCAAAGCTCGAGTCTCCGCCCCGCACGTTTCACGGGGTTTAAGCAGCCAATAATGGTGCAGGTAAGTACTGCCCTCACTGTAATACCGTGTTGGCTGCTGGCATTACAGTGATTGGCTGGCCGAAACGCCAGATTGAACCAAAGATAATTTTATATGTTTTTTGTTTAGGGTAAAAATCTGAAGAATATTAAGGTTGAGGTTAAAGATGAAGAAGAAAAGGAGACGGATTTTTTGGGTGATCGGTAGTGATGAGCGGCAGGGCTATATTCGATTTTGCGATATTTCGCGATTATGCGTTTGAATATTCGTCATATATTCACGAATATTTGTATTCAAGATAATTCTCCTGATTGCGAAAAATCGGCAATGTAAAAATTTGCATAATGTGCATTTGTAACGCGAAATACAGGCGTGGGTCACTTTGGCTACAGCTGCTAGAAGTTTTCCAAGGCTGCAGTCTGTAGTGAATTAGAATATTCTTCATTATTTAATGTAGTTTATATTATGCGAAAAATCGGCAATTAAATATGCAAGTTAATCGAATCGCATAAGGGCGCTAAGCAACTTTCCTATTGGGTTGGCTTGGTAGAATTGTCGAAAATATAGAATATAGCGCTTTATTCGTAATCCAAATATTCGTTGTTTGATTTTTTTTTCATCTGAACCTATTACTGATAGTAGTAATTTACTATCACAACACTAATGGGTTCAGAAGAAGGAAAAAAAACGAATATTCAATATTTTAATATGTTCTACATATTGGCAATAAAAATTCGCTATTCGAATATTTCTGTTCAACACTAGTGATCGGCAGTGTAAGGAGGGGGACTTTAATTTCTCCCATCATCTCATGTAATCAATATCTCCTATTACTGTCCGTTTCCTACAGATGGATCCAGAAGGAGAAATCCCCCGGAGAGATGTCCCCGTCCTCTGTATTCCCAGGACTGTCCAGAGGAGAAGCCCCCAGAGAACCATCAGGTAGATGGAGCTGAGCCCTATACACATCTATATAGGGGGTCCTGCAGTCATAGAGGGGTCATAGATGGTGGGGGTCTCTTCTGTGGATCTGTTAGATTTCCCACCTGTCTGCTGTATTGTCCTGAATTGTTACAGATGACAAATCAGGGGGAAGATGTGACTGATATTAAAGTGGAGGAGGAAGAAGAGCGGATGATGGGCGATCCCCCGTGTAAGAGTGAGGTGGAGGAGGACGTTCCAGTCCATGTCACCACAGGTATGGGATAATAAGAACATGGGACCAACACAGACGTCTTCAGCTGCCAAGTGCACATGTAACAGGTCAGCCGGTGTCATAGGTACGAATCTGCCCTTCAAGAAGATACATTTCTAATAGAATTCAAGAGAAAGTTAGTGTAAAAAGGGAGTAGAGAAGGAAAGACTTGATAACTGGAGAATTAGGTGTTTTCTCTGATAATACTGTAGATACATAACTCACAGAAAAAAGATGCACCACATGGATAAGCAACTGACAACACTGGCTAATCCCTCACTCTGGTGTTAAAAGCTGAGAGATTCGCCAATATTTCCAATCAGGAACATATCGGAGCCCCTTTAGGCACCACTACACGGTATCTCAGCATGACATGGGGTCCTACCACTAGACTACCTATGGTGTGTGAACAAGGTCTGAACAGGTATTAAGCAGCCTACAGCCCCTCCCACTCACCTGCACTGCAGGACCAACAATGCAATGGGGAACAAATGAGGCCGCAAGCTACACCTACAACAGACCATGTGACACCGGCTTCCAGGTGCAACAGAATGTTTACCAGCCATATGCAATGGCACATTCAATACATATAAAACAAGAATCACAGAAATAAACGTGGCCCAAATGGGTGGGACTGCTCCAAACCCCAAACACTGTGGCGTGTTTCTAACTGGGGGGGCAGTTCCTCCGCATGTGGTTCGCAGCGAACGGCTATCCCCAGCAAAAATTGCATACAATGGAGGATACCGGCGCGAACCACAAGCACCACACAAACATCCTACACAAAATAAAGCATGTGCGGATGAAAATATATAAACACATAACTCACTGAAAAAAGATGCACCACATGGATAAGCAACTGACAACAATGGCTAATCCCTCACTGTAGATATTACAAACTTTCCTATATTTTTACTATTCATTTATGTAAAGTTGTGTGAAACAACCATCTAAGTCACCATTTAAATATATACATATCTATTACCAGTTCCTCCCAATTTTTTTATAAATTCCTTCCCGTTCTCTCTGTGTATGTGTGAATATTAGTGATGAGAGAAGCGAGCTTCGGATGCTAAATCACTTCATTCAAAACTTCTGATTAATTCTGTACGGAGATCCGTCTCCATATGTCTCCGATGAGCCTAAGTCAGTTGTTTGCAAAGTCGCGCTAGACTTCGATGAATAACTTCAGTAGTTGATTTTTAAAGTGGAAAACCACTTTAAAACTTGGAGCCAGGCTTGGCTTCGGTTCTGAGGAAGCAGTCAGAACGGAAGCTGAGTTCGGATCCAAGTTTTAAAGTGTTTTATTCAGGTTAAAATGAGGTTATAAATGTATCCACTTTGTGTTCCTAACAGGGAAGAACTTTGAAGGAGCCCTCATGTTATCACAAGATCTTAGAGAAGATGAAGATATCCTGCAGCACTCCTCAGAGGAAAACCTTATTCCCCATAATGTACATCCAGGACTTCACAGTACAGATCTATCATATAATCCCTATGATCATAAGAAACCTTCTCCTGACCAATCACAGACGGTTACCCCAAGTACCGGGCAGAAAGGGGGTAAAAGGTTTCAGTGCGGGGAATGTGGAAAACAGTTTACACAAAGCTCTAATTTATCTACACACAGAAGAATTCACAAAGGAGAGAAGCCGTATTCATGTGCAGAATGTGGAAAATGTTTTATTACTAAGCAGAAACTCAAGGTGCATCAGAGAATTCACACAGGAAAGAAGCCATATCCATGTTCAAAATGTGGGAAAAGTTTTCTGTATAAACAAGGCCTCAAGGTGCATCAGAGAATTCACACAGGAGAGAAGCCATATCCATGTTCAGAATGTGGGAAAAGTTTTCTTTATAAACAGACCCTCAAGGTGCATCAGATAACTCACACAGGAGAAAAGCCATATCCATGTTCAGAATGTGGGAAAAGTTTTCTTTATAAACAGGGCCTCAAGGTGCATCAGAGAATTCACACAGGAGAGAAGCCATATCCATGTTCAGAATGTGGGAAAAGTTTTCTTTATAAAGAGACCCTCAAGGTGCATCAGAGAAGTCACACAGGAGAGGAGCAATTTTCATGTTCAGAATGTGGGAAATGTTTTATCACTAAAGAAAACTTCAAGGTTCATCAGAGAAGTCACACAGGAGAGAAACCTTATTCATGTACTGAATGTGGGAGACGTTTTATTCGTAAAGAGAACCTCAAAGTTCATCAGAGAAGACACACAGAAGAAAAAACATTTAGATGCTCCAGATGTGGTGACTGTTTTACACATAAGGCAAGTCTTGTTACACATGAGAAAATCCACACAAGAGAGAAGCCATATCCATGTTCAGAATGTGGGAAAGGTTTTATTACTAATTACCACCTCAAGACGCATCAGAAAATTCACACAGAAAAAAAAACATTTATATGTTCCAGATGTGGTGACTGTTTTACACGAAAGTCAAGTCTCACTACACATGAGAAAGTTCACGCAGCAGAGAAGCCATTTTGATTTTCTTGATGTGAAAAAGAAAATCAGAATTTGAAACTCATCAGAGAATTCACACATAGAAGAAACTAAATTCTTGTTCGGAACGTGGAAGTGTTTACATGCATTAAACAGCCGATATGAGAGTATATTCTTCTGTGGAATTACCCTATGTCTGCCAAAACCCCAAATTATATTTCCTTGAGGTCAACAGTGACCAGGATCCATGGAGGGAAAGTATTGTGGATATGAGGAAGAAGAAGAAGAGCGTTGTTTACTGTCAGAGCAGTGAAGATGATTGTCCCCATGGACCTCGCTTCTTACCGTATTCATACCTCCGCCAGCACTGCAGGAGAATCCAGAGGGACACAGTGAGAAACGGAAGGACACCTCCTGTAGACTTTTATGTAACCTATGTGGACATATGGAATGGGTATTTAATCTTCATTAACCCCCTAAGGACACGGCCAAATTTCACCTTAAGGTCCCTGCCATTTTTTGCAAATCGCACATGTGTCACTTTGTGGTGATAACTTTAAAATGCTTTGACTTATCCAGGCCATTCTGAGATTTTTTTCTCGTCACATATTGTACTTCATGACAGTGGCAAAATTGAGTCAAAAAATGTCTTTATTTTAAAAAAAAATACCAAATTTACCAAAGCTTCAAGTCTCAATTTCTCTACTTTTATAATACATAGTAATACCTCCAAAAATAGTTATTACTTTATATTCCCCATATGTCTACTTCATGTTTGGATCATTTTGTAAATTAGATTTTCTTTTTTGGGGACGTTACAAGGCTTAGAAGTTTAGAAGCAAAATCTTAAAATTTTTCAGAAAATTTCCAAAACCCACTTTTTAAGGACCAGTTCAGGTCTGAAGTCACTTTATGAGGCTTACATAATAGAAACCACCCAAAAGTGACCCCATTTTAGAAACTACACCCCTCAAGGTATTTAAAATAGATTTTTCTAACTTTATTAACCCTTTAGGTGTTCCACAACAGTAAATGGCAAATGGAGATGAAATTTCAGAATTTCATTTTTTTGGGGGCAGATTTTCCATTTTAATCCGTCTTTACCAGTAACAGAGCAAAGGTTAACCGCCAAACAAAACTCAATATTTATTGCCCCGATTCTGTAGTTTTCAGAAACACCCCATATGTGGTCGTAAACTACTGTAAGGGCACACAGCAGGGCGCAGAAGGAAAGGAACACCCATATGGTTTTTGGAAGTCAGATTTTGCTGGACTGGTTTATTTACGCCATGTCACATTTGAAGCCCTCCTGATGCTCCCCTAGAGTAGAAAATCCAAAAAAATGACCCCATTTTGGAAACTACGGGATAAGGTGACAGTCTTGTTGGTACTATTCTAGGGTACATATGATTTTTTGTTGCACTTATTTATTTATTACACTTTTTGTGAGGCAAGGTAACAAAAATTTGAAATTCTGAAATTTCATCTTTATTTGCGAGGGGGGGGGGGCTTCATATAGGACATGGTGTAAAAAAAACAATCCAGCAAAATCTGCCTTCCAAAAACCATATGACGTTCCTTTCCTTCTGCGCCCTGCCGTGTGCACGAACAGCAGTTTATGACCACATATGGGGTGTTTCTGTAAACTACAGAATCAGGGGAATAAATATAGAGTTTTGTTTGAGTGTTAATCCTTGCTTTGTTACTGGAAAAAATGGATTAAAATGGAAAATTTGCCAAAAAAATAGCTATTTTTTATTTTATTTACAACGTTCATCTGAGGATAGATCATGTGCTATTTTTATAGAGCAGGTTGTTATGGACACGACAATACCAAATATGACTCGTTTTTTTGTTTGTCTTACATAATAAAGCAGTATAGGGGGCAGTACATTAAATATTGCGCCGATAGGCGGTATTTATTTTGCTGAGAAGCAGTCAAAGATCAGAAGCTGAGCTTGTGGATGTGCGATTCTACCCATTTTCTTTTTCTGTAATATGTATATATAGGTCTGTCCAGGATCAGCACTCCTCCCATCCAGTACAGGTGTTTTTAATTAGCCTGAGCAAGTATATATGAGTGAAAGGGTTCTACCAGCTCTCAGACTTAGCTTCTGAGAGCATGTTATAGGTGAGCTTCACCAACTGTTCACATGGTGCAGTACTACGTGGTGGCCGTTGTTTGCTGTGGCACGGCGCTGGGGGGCTGGCGGACAGCAGGGGTGCTGTTTGGGGGCTGGATCCCGATGCCCATTGGTGCGGTGCTGCGGCGGTCGCCGGGCGGTGCTGCGCCAAATTTAGAGTAGGACCCACTCTAAGAGGCGACCTTGGCGCGGTGAGTGGGCTTATGCCTTTTGATCAAAATGTAACTAATGCCTCTTGTACAGCATGCAGTATAGGGGGCAGTACATTAAATATTGCGCCGAGAGGCGATATTTATTTTGCTGAGAAGCAGTCAAAGATCAGAAGCTGAGCTTGTGGATGTGCGATTCTACCAATTTTCTTTTTCTTTTTTGTAATATTTACATAATAAAGCATTTTAAAAAAAAATATATTTTTTAGTGTCTCCACATTCGTAAAGCCATAGTTTTATTTTTTATTTTTTTGGCGACTGTCTTCTGTAGGGGCTCATTTTTTGCGGGATGAGATGACTGTTTGATTGGCACTATTTTGGGGTGCATATGACTTTTTGATTGCTTCCTATTACACTTTTTGTGATGTGAGGTGACAAAAATGGCTTTTTGACACCGTTTTTATTCTTATTTTTTTTACGGTGTTTACCTGAGGGGTTAGGTCATGTGGTATTTTTATAGAGCAGGTTCTTATGAAAGCGGTGATAAATAATATGTCTACGTTTTAAATTTTTTTATCATTTAATACAAAAAAGCAGTTTTGAAACAAAAAAAATCATGTTTTAGTCTGAGAACCATAGTTTTTTTTATTTTTTGGGCGATTGTCTTAGGTAGGGGCTCATTTTTTGCAGGATGAGGTAACGGTTAAATTGGTACTATTTTGCGGGGCATAAGCCTTTTTGATCGCTTGGTGTTGCACTTTTAGTGATGTAAGGTGACAAATAAATGGTTTATTTAGCACAGTTTTTATTTTATTTTTTAGATGGTTTTCATCTGAGGGGTTAGGTCATGTGATATGTTTATAGAGCTGGTCGATACGGACGCGGCAATACCTAATATGTCTACTTTTATTTTTTTCCCCTATTTTTCACTAATTTTTTTTTTTACTTTATTTGGGGAAAATGACGTTTTGTTTTTTTACTTGAAACTTAATTTTTTTTGGGGGAAAACTTTATTTTTTCAACTTTTTTTCTCTTAATTTTTTGTCCCATGTATTGGAATGCATTGGCTGTAAGTCTAATACAGTATGTATTACTCATACAGCTTCCTGCCTGCCAAGGAGAGGGCAGAAGAGGTTTATCAGCACTTCTGCATTCTCATGGGGCAGCAGAGGGCAGAGCTGCAGGGTCAGGAAACCCTGATCAGCTCCGCCTTTTACAAACTTCCACAGCAGGCTCGTTTCCCCTGTAACTGGGGATCCTTTTGGATGTCCCAGTTACAGTGGAAATAGTACAAAAAAAAAGTCTCTCATGGTCTCCTAAAGGTCATTCAGTGAACTCTTTGGGACAAATTATGTGGAAAAAATATATAAAAAAAAAATAAGAAAACTAAATAAAAAATATAATAAAATACAAATAAAAGAAAAAAAATCAAAATATTGTGGCAAAAAATTTAATATATTTAAAAAAAAAACAAAATATTAAAAGAAAAAAGAAAAAGTGTGAAATAAAAGAGTGTTCACTGTCCCCCAACAGTCTTTTTATGACCCTTTGGGTAACATGTGGCAAAAATATAGTTAAAAAAATAATAGAAAGTTCTAAAAATATATATATATAATACAAATAAAAGAAAAATAAATACAAATAAAAGAAAAAAATGAAAAGGAAAAAGTGAAAATATTACAGTGTTCATTGTCCCCCAACAGTCTTTTTATGAACTCTTGGGGGACATATTATGTGGAAAATATATATATATATATAAAAAAATAAGTAATGAACCAATACTATTAGAAAAGTATACAATAAAATATTAATAAAATACAAAAAAAAGTATAAAATAAGACGAAAAATATACAAAAAAAAGGGTCAGTGTCCCCCAAAGGTCTTTTTATGACCTCTTGGGGGACATATTATGTAGCAGAAATATATTAAATGGATGTTCGTTCTACTCTGGACGACCTTATTTCCCTGGCCTGGCCTTATTTCCAGCGGTCTTCAGTCCCTCAGCCTTCTACGGCCGCGCCAGAACCGTTTCAGGGTGACCGAGTCAGGCTGAGTAAGCAAGAACGTGGTCACCAAGAGGGCTTTGCTTCTATTGCGGCAGTGCTGGTCATCTTCTCTGTTTCTGTCCTCTAAAGCCGGGAGAACTCCCAAGCCTAGGGTTTGTTGGGGAGGCAACCCTAGGTGAAGACCATTCCTCACCTCCTCTGACTCTGCCAATAACCTTGTCGTTAGGCGATGTTTGATTTACGGAGACAACACTTTTGGATTCTGGAGCAGCAGGGAACTTCCTGCAACAGTGCCTAGTGGATCGTCATCAGATACCTGTTCGACACCTGCAGCGTCCTCTGACCATATCGTCCATCGATGAAAAGGCTCTGTATGAGTCCATACAGTTTATCACAGAACCTGTAAAATTACAGGTGGGAGCTCTTCATTCTGAAGAGATTTAGTTCCTGGTTTTCTCAAGTCTGTTTAATCCTCTCCTCCTGGGACTTCCATGGCTTCATGTTCATGAACCTGTCCTTGACTGGAGGTCCGGAGAGGTGCTTCGTTGGGGACAGTCCTGACTTGGAAAGTGTCTCTCTTCGGTTCATCCAGCTCGGTCACCTCCGGTACCACCCAATCTCCAGGGTCTGCCAGCAGCCTATCATGCTTATGCGGATGTCTTTGACAAGATGGAGGCTGAGACGCTACCTCCTCACAGGCCGTATGACTGCCCTATTGACTTGGTTCCAGGCTCCCCGCCTCCTCGCAGATGCATCTATCCCCTGTCACCAGCAGAGACTCAATCCATGTCTGAGCATATCGAGGAGAACCTCGACAGAGGATTTATCCACAAATCTTCCTCTCGGGCTGGTGCAGGTTTCTTCTTTCTGAAGAAGAAAGATGGCTCCCTACGTCCATGCATCGACTACAGGGGTCTTAACAAGATAACCGTAAAAAATAAGTACCCTCTTCCCCTAATTCCTGAATTGTTTGATCGCTAAAGTTTTCTCCAAATTAGACCTACGTGTGGCCTACAACCTGATCAGGGTTTGGCAGGATGGTATGTAATGGTCACTAAGAATACCTGGTAATGCCTTTTGGACTAAGCAATGCCCCTGCAGTGTTCCAAGAATTCGTTAACGACATATTCAGAGACTTGCTATATTCCTGTGTTGTAGTGCATCTAGATTATATCCTTGTTTATCTCCAGATTTGGCTAATCTTTATGTCGAAAGATTTATAAAAAAGGGCTTTATATAAAAAGAAAGGATCAAAGAAAAAGATTATTTTGATCCAAGAGGGCCGACATACACCCATCTAAGTTCTTTTATCGAGAATCTTAATTGTGTGTAAACAGTAAAGACAACAAGGTACAATGTCTATGCAAAAATATATATGAATTTATTATACAAAAATGCTGAATACAAATCAATAATATTGCAAAAGATAGCCAATGAAATGTAATAGCAATATGTGCCACAATATGGTGCTGACACACCACAAACAACACCAACAATCTCTAATAATCAAAATCAACGCGGGAAATGAAATTTTACTTCCGACCAATAATGAATATCACCAATTAATGCAATAATATGCAATAATCCAAATTATAGAAAATGAGAGGTATCAATGCTTATTCTGTCACCTCTGACTTATTTACGGTATATGGCAGTATCGCACTAACTATAAATTCCTCAGCTCGGTATCAGGCTAGGGAATATCAAAGTTCCCAAGGGACTAGGTATCAATGTCTGATCTTCATTTTTTTTAGCAATATGCATCTTTGCTAAGAGAATGATCAACATTTACCAGGTGCCTAATAGTGATGAGCGGGAGATGCCATATTCAATTTTGCGATATTTCGCGAATATTCGATTGAATATTCGTCATATATTCGTCGAAATCGAATATTTTTTTTTTTTTTGCTAGAATATAACGAATATCGCAATGCGAATAATTCAGGTTATATTAATCGCATTGCGATTACAACTTAGTCAAATTTGTGAGATCGTGATTCTCACATCCGACAGTACATTTTAGCATGGAGGCGTTCCCATTGGGATGGGAACACTCCATGCACACAGGAAGTTGGCAGAAGCGGCAACAGGCATTAACTGGAGCGGGCAGGGAGCCAGGAATCCTCCGGACAGGTAAGAACAGTTTGGGAAGTGGGAAGACAACCAGAGAGCAACAAGGATTAACTAAAAAAAAAAAAACGAATATTCGAAATTGCGAATATATAGCGCCATATTCGCAATATTTGCGAATTATCAAAGTTGCGATATTCGCGATAAAAATTCGCGCTCAACACTACTAGCAAAGCCGCCCTGGGAAAGAGGCTAAACACAGATCCTTGCTCCTGAAGCTAAGCAGCAGGTCTGTGGCTGATGGGAGACCAAGTGCGCCTTTTGCACCCTGTGACGATACTATCAAATGACATCAGGGGCCTATAGTTAGCATGGCCCTGGGGTCGGCGGCCCTTATGCCTTTTTGGCTTAAGCCTTGGGTCGCTGACAATTCCTCAAAATACAGCTTATGTGGCCTTCCACTCGAGCCCAACCGTTTGTTCGGTTCGGAGCTGGATAAGATCATGGAGGGCTTTTCAGACAAGAAGGTGAAGAGCCTTCCCCAGCAGTCCTTTCGAGGGCAGGGCAGACAAGACCGCGGTGGTAGATCTGGCCAGCAAACAAGCTCTCGTAGTGACTGGAGAGCACAGCGAAAGGGTTTGGGGTGCTCTTGTGGAGGAGCCAAAGATGGAAAATCCACCTCCTGACTACGAGGCTCTTGGTTAATTCCTGTTACTGTTAATTCCTGATGGCTCTTGGTTAATTCCTGTTACTACGAGGCTCTTGGTTAATTTCTGTTACTCCTGCCGTCCTGCCAATAAGCTTTCCCACTCCTATGCTTCATGTACCCGTCGGGGGTCGCCTCTTCCACTTCTGAGAAGAGTGGATCTGAGAGATCTCGGATCCCTGGGTCCTGAACATAATTTCCGTGGGTTATTTAGTCAACCTCACCTCTATTCCTCTGGACAGGTTTGTCAAGATCAACCTTCTACAGGTTGCCAGGCAGGTGATCCTGGAGGCCTACATTCAGGACTACATTTGCAAAGGGGTTCTGGAGGAGGTTCCGGCAGGAGAACGGGGCCTAGGGATCTATTCACCAGTTTTTTCTGGTTCCCAAGGCTTCAGGAGATCTCCGGATGATTATCGATCTGAGATATTTCAATCGGTTTATAAGGAAGGTGAAGTTTTGTGTAGAAACCATCAGGTCAGTAGTTCACGTCCTCAATCCTGGAGACGTGATGGCAACCCTGGACCTCAAGGATGCATATCTGAACACATCCCGATCTATCTTGCTTCCAGGAAGTATCTCAGGATCACGGTCCAGGTGTCCGGTGTCATCAGGCATCTTCCGTTTGTTGTCCTTCCTTTTGGCATTTTTTCTGCCCCTCACACTTTTACCAAGGTGGTGGCGGCTTTGAGGCTTCAAGGACTAACTATCATTCCTTATCTGGACGACTGGCTTTGAAAGCCTCTGCTCTAGAGGTCCTAACCCAACTTCTTCAGGTAACAATATCCTTTCTGTTCCACCTAGGTTGGATCATCAGCTGGCAGAAGTCGAACGTGAGCCCGTCAACTTCAGTAAGATATCTAGGCTTCATAATCGACTCCACTGGGATGTCGCTCCAATTGACTCCAGAAAGAAGATCCGGGTTCAGAACACGGCAAGTTCCTTTCCGTTCGCTGGCGAGTTCCAATCCGGACTCTCATGAAGATGTTGGGGCTCATGTCAGCGTCTGCGGAAGCAGTCCCTTGGGCTCTATGGCACCTCCGCCCTCTACAGTCCGAGGTCCTCTCCAGATGGAATGGCAGCACTGCTGGGCTAAACTCCCTGTGCTCCCTGTCTTGGCGAACTCGGTAGTCCCTCAGATGGTGGTGCCATCTTTTAGATGGGAAGTCTATGACCCAGCCAACCTGGGTCATATTGACTACGGATGCGTCCCAAGTAGGCTGGGACGCTCACCTAGACGACACTCCAGTTCACGGGACCTGGTTTCCACAGGAGTGGCTTCTTTCATCCAATCTCCGCGAGATTCAAGCTATCCGGTTAGCCCTCAGATCCGGGGCAAAGCGGTGAAAGTCCAGTCAGACAATATGACTGCGGTACTTTACATGCAACATCTTCCAAGTGCAACATTCTAAGTGCTGAGACCGAATTATACCAGAATTTAATATTATGGATATGGAATCCACCTTGTCATCACTGCCTACTGACCATAATCCCAATTCTCTCCTCTCCAGGTATGTCTACTCTGAAGCTAACTGCTACATCCAGCTTTCCCAGAGTCTGATATCGTCCACACCCCTCCTGTTTCCTTCACATTGCTTGGTATGTCTACTCTGAAGCTAACTGCTACATCCAGCTTTCCCAGAGTCTGATATCGTCCACACCCCTCCTGTTTCCTTCACATTGCTTGGTATGTCTACTCTGAAGCATTAATGTCTCTTTCCCTGCTGGATTTATTGAGTATTTGTTTACATTGACTATTTCTGTATCTGGTCCTCCCTTGATTAGGCCATAAGTAGCCCCCTCCCTCTTGTTCACACCTGATTGAACACTGAGTGGTATAAATCTAAGTTCTTAGGTCATTCCAGACCTTGGTCATTCCAACATGCCACATCTTCCAAGTGCAACATTCTAAGTGCTGAGACCGAATTATACCAGAATTGAACCAGAAGGGACCCAAAGGTAACTACAAAAAAGTAAATGTAAACAATGTTTCACTTTTTCATCTTACTCTTCCCACTTTTCCTAAACCTCCTAAAATACCCCCACATCCATCCTCCCAGCAAGGAACTATTCATATCTCCCTCCATCTTACCTTCTCATCTGACTGATTGCACAAACTTGTTTGGCAATGTAAAACACTTCCTTCCCAAGCACACACATATACCTCCTGCCCTTTCTTTTTCTCACCTACTGACACTTTCTCTGCTTCTCCTTATTGCTGGTGATATCTCACCAAATCCAGGCCCCCCTCAGCAAATCCCCACTATCACCTCTACCTCCTACTACAAATCTCATTCTACAAATTTCTGCAACCCCTTAAACCCAATAACCATTCCTCTGACCCCTGCTTCTTTGGCTCCTCTTTCTGGAGCATTATGGAACGCTCGCTCTGTCTGTAACAAACTCTCCTACATTCATGATCTCTTTATCTCTCAAAAACTTTCCTTTCTGGGTCTCACAGAAACATGGCTGACACCCTCCGACACCTCCTCCCCTGCTGCACTCTCGTACAGTGGATTTCATTTCACTCACACCCCCCGCCCTGGCAGCAAACATGGTGGAGGAGTTGGTCTTCTCCTATCAGATACCTGCTCCTACAGCCCAACTCCACTGCCGCCCTCCATTGCACCCACTTCATTTGAAGTACACTCTGTTCGCATCTACTCTCCCTCCAACTTCCAAGTAGCTGTTATTTACCGCCCCCAGGCCCAGCCACCATCTTTCTTGACCACTTTAACACCTGGCTCCTACACTTTCTTTCTGCTGACATCCCCACTATCATCATGGGTGACTTCAACATCCCCATTGACACCTGCCACTCAGCCGCCTCTAAACTCCTATCGCTCTCTTCCTCTTTCGGCCTCTCACAGTGGTCTTCCGCTCCTACACACAGAGATGGTCACACTCTGGATCTCATCTTTACCCGCCTCTGCTCCCTATCTAACCTTTCTAATTCGCCTCTCCCCCTATCCGACCACAACCTACTCACCTTCTCTTCACTGGTCTCTTCTGCTGCTCCCTCGGTCCACACACTAACACATCCCCGCAGGAACCTTAAACATCTTGACTTTCGCTTGCTCTCCGACTCTCTTCTGCCGCTCTCTTCAATTTTTTCCCTCCAAGACCCAGATACTGCCACCACCCTATATAACACCACAATAAGTGCAACTCTGGACACTATTGCCCCACTTACACACAACAAAACCAGAAAAATCAACAGACAACCCTGGCATACCGACCTGACCAAAAATCTCAGACAAGCTTCCAGGGCTGCAGAGCGGCGATGGAAGAAATCCCATTCTAAAGATGAATTCACCGCATACAAGCAATCCCTCCTCATTTTCAAATCCTCACTTGCTGATGCGAAACAGGCCTACTTCTCATCTCTCATATCTTCCCTATCCCACAACCCAAAACAACTTTTTAACACCTTTAATTCTCTTCTCCGTCCACCAGCGCCCCCACCCTCTCCTCTCATCTCAGCTGAGGATTTCGCCACATTCTTCAAACAAAAGATAGTCAACATCAGAGAAAGCTTCAACACACAGTCTCCACAGACCCTCCACACAGCTGCTCCATCCTCTTCACCCAAAACCAGCTTCTCCGCTATTACAGAAGAAAAACTCTCCACTCTACTCTCCAAATCCCATCTCACCACCTGTGCACTTGACCCAATCCCATCTCACCTCATCCCTAACCTCACCACAGTGTTTATCCCAGCCCTAACTCATCTCTTCAACCTATCACTAACTTCTGGTCTCTTCCCCTCTGCTTTTAAACATGCTACAATTACACCCATCCTCAAAAAGCCATCACTTGACCCATCTTCTTTGTACAGTTATCGCTCCATATCACTTCTTCCATATGCCTCAAAGCTACTTGAGCAACATGTCTATTCTGAACTGTCCTCTCACCTCTCCTCCTGCTCCCTCTTTGACCGGCTACAATCTGGCTTCCGACCCCACCACTTAACCGAGACTGCCCTCACCAAAGTCACCAATGACCTACTACTTGCCAAAACCAAAAAACATTACTCTGTCCTCCTTCTACTTGACTTGTCCTCTGCCTTTGACACTGTCGACCACTCCCTTCTGTTACAAACTCTCTCATCTCTTGGCATCACTGACCTGGCCCTCTCTTGGATCACATCATACCTCACAGACCGGACATTTAGCGTCTCCCACTCTCACGCCACCTCCTCGCCTCACTCCCTCTCTGTTGGTGTCCCGCAAGGCTCCGTCCTAGGACCCCTGCTCTTCTCTATCTACACCTTCGGCCTGGGACAGCTTATAGAGTCCCATGGTTTCCAGTATCACTTTTATGCTGACGACACACAAATCTACCTCTCTGGTCCAGACATCACAACCTTACTATCCAGAATCCCACAATGCCTATCTCGCATATCCTCCTTCTTCTCCTCTCGCTTTCTAAAACTTAATATGGATAAAACAGAATTTATCATCTTTCCCCCATCTTGCTCACTCCCCCAACAGACCTATCTATCACAATCAATGACTGCACACTCTCCCGGTCAACCAAGTCCGCTGCCTTGGAGTGACCTTGGATTCTGCCCTCTCCTTCCAACCACACATCCAAGCCCTTTCCACCACCTGCCGTTTCCAACTCAAAAACATCTCCCGCATCCGCCCTTTCCTCAACTTTGAATCGGCAAAAATGCTTATACATTCCCTCATCATCTCCCGCCTAGACTACTGCAACATTCTCCTCTGTGGCCTTCCATCTAGCTCTCTCGCACCCCTACAATCTATCCTCAACTCTGCTGCCCGACTAATCCATCTCTCCCCCGTTACTCCTCTGCATCTCCCTCTGCCAGTCCCTGCACTGGCTCCCCATTGCCCAGCGAATTCAGTTTAAAATACTAACCCACACATACAAGGCCGTCCACAATCGGTCCCCTCCCTACATCTCTGAGCTACTTCCCGATACATCCCCACACGCAATCTTCGATCCTCACAGGACCTCCTTCTCTCCTCTCCTCTTATCACCTCTTCCCACACTCGCCTCCAGGATTTCTCCCGTGCATCCCCTATACTCTGGAACTCTCTACCCCAACATATCAGACTCTCACCTACAGTGGAATCCTTCAAAAGCAACCTGAAAACCCACCTCTTCAGACAAGCCTACGACTAGTGACACTGCTGCTTCTATACCGCCATGACCAGCTTCACCCTCGCCTACTGTCTCCATCCCCCATACCATGTAGATTGTAAGCCCTCACGGGCAGGGCCCTCTATCCTTCTGTACCAGTCTGTAACTTGTCTCGTTCATGCTTAAGGCTATTGCCTTATTATGTATGTGCACCGCTTATGATATGTACAGCGCTATGGAATGAATGGCGCTCTAAAAATAAATAATAATAATAAATAATAATAATCAACAAGCAGGGAGGCATGAGATCACTTCCCCTCCTGTCAGAGATCGGGGTGATTCTGGATTAGGCAGAGTTGTACCTTTCCCACTTATCTGCGATCTACATCCAAAAGCTCCCTCAGTATGATAGCGGCTGAGCCGCAGTCTTCCGTCGGTAAAGTGGTCTTTACATCCGGAGATATTCAAGAAGATAGTCCTCAAGTGGGGTATGCCAGAGGTGGATCTCATGGCAACAAGGCTCAATGCCAAGGTGGAGAGGTTTTGCTCCCTTTACAGGGAGGACAACCCCCTGGCGTTAGACGCTCTGTCAATATCCTGGAGGTTCAGGCTGGCATACATCTTCCCTTCCGAGGGAATTGATGAAAATACGTCAGGATCAAGCCTCGGTGATAGCCATCATACTGTTTTGGCCGAAGAGATCCTGGTTTACCTAGCTCACCCAGTTGAGTCGAGGACAATATTGGACGCTCCCCCCACAGCAGACCCTGGTGTCGTGGGACACTCACCTCTGCTCAGATCTGCACAGATTCAACCTGACAGCCTGGAGGTTGATCAGTCCCTTCCCAGAATAGAAGGGCTTTCAGAGTCGGTCCTGAGAATGCTGTCTCATTCTAGAGCGGACTCTACCAAGAGAGCCTACTCTCATAATATGAGGATATTCTCATCCTGTTGTACCTCAACTGAGGTGGCGGCTGCAGATCCGCCCCTCTCCACTATCCTTCAGTTCCTGCAAGATGGCCTTGATAGAGGCCTTGCCCATCTACTCTAAAGTTTCAAGTTTCAACCATCTCAGCTTGCCTTAACAGGCTTTTTTCTCAGGACCCGCTGATCAAACGGTTCTTTAAAGGAGCTGAAAGATTAAAGCCTACAGTACTGAGACCCATTTTTCAATGGGATTTATCAGTAGTTCTCAGAGGGTTAGCATCTCCTCCTTGAACCGTTAGAGGAGGTGGACATCAAGTTCGTCACTTGGAAGTTTGTGTTTCTCCTTGCAGTGACATTGGCCAAGAGGGTCTCTGAGCTTCAAGCTTTCTCAGCACATGAGCCCTATACCATTTTCTTACATGACCGGGACCTTCTTAGATTCCTCCCGTATTGTAGGCCTAAAGTTCCTTCCTTCCAGAACATCAACCAGGTGATATTCCTCCCGGTTCTGTCGACATCTACCACCTCCTCATAGGAACCTGCTAGACATCCTCTGGACGTCTCGAGATGTCTCCGGATCTATGTGGATAGATCAAGGAGTTCAGGAAAGATGAGAATCTGCTAATCCTGTTGCCGGTAAGTTTAAAGGCTGTAAGGCATCCAAACCTTTCATCAGTCGGTGGATTCAGGAGGCTATTAAGGAATCCTTTGATTCCACAATCTCTGGACCCTCCGGGATTCGTTAAGGCCCACTCTACTAGAGTTGTGGCTACTTCTTTTGCCGACAGAAGTCTTCTGCCTCTCAACATGATTTGCAATGCTGCCTCCTGGAGCTCTGAATCGACATTCATCTCTCATTATAGACTAGATGCCAGTCTAGCTGAGTTTTCGGCCTTTGGGCAGACTTTTCTTAGTTCTGCCAGGCAGGAAGGCCCTCCCTAGGGGTTTCTTCTTGCTAACTCCCCATCTGTGCTGATGGTAGGACGCAATGGAATCGTTAATTTCTAACGATAATTTGTTTTCCCCAAGTCCTAACAGCAGCACACAAATTTCCCACCCTAGTAAGTCTAGTTTTTTTCTTACTATAAACACAGTGGGCTGGGGGATGACTTCCTCCTTTTAAGGAGATACTTAATTGTTAAATTGAGTTATTAGTCTTGGGCTCATTAAACATTCCGCCGGTCCTGCCAGTCCACGGGGGGTGGTTAACCCCATCTGTGCTGCTGTTAGGACTAAGGGAAAAAAAATTATCGTCAGAAATTAACGATTCTGTTTTGAGGCTTTACAGCCGTTCTGATGTAGGAAAATTAATAGAGATATAGTTGCTTCACAACAAGTCTCATTGTCTTCAGCGCATAGGAACAAATCATCCACGTATTGTAACAGGACCACTGAGCCGGGCGATGCCCAGTCTGTAAGGACAGATTGCAGAGCCTGTGTATATATGGTCGGGGAGTTCTGAGCTTCCTGAGGAAGGACAGTCCAAGTATACTGGTTACCCTTAAATGTAAAGGCAAACAGATACTGGCAGTCAGGATGCAGCGGGACACTAAAGAAAGCGTTTGCCAGGTCTATCACTGTGAAACACGTAGCAGTGGATGGAACTTCTGACAGTAAGGTATGTGGGTTTGGCACCATTGGAGTTTGTAAAACTGTCACCTTGTTAACTTCTCTAAGATCATCAACCATCCTGTAACTGACAGGCTGTCCCTTAACTGGTTTCTTCTTTATTGGGAACAGCGGGGTATTAGCGGGAGATACTGTTCTTATAAATACATCGGCCTGGAGAAAAGCAGTTTGACTGACCACTGCTATCTCCTGGGCACAACTAAGGGGGTACTGCTTCACTTGAGGGGGTTGACATCCTGGCTTAAGATGCACATTGACCGGAGACATGGGGGGTTTCCCTATGTCTGTTTTTGATGTTGCCTATAAATCCTGTACCACCTCAAGAACAGCCTGGTCTACAAGGGTTAATTCTGATGGTTCAGTCTCAGGCAACATAAATCTTCTTCTGGGGCCACAAAATCTACACAGGTAGTGCCATTGGGGTAAAAGTGTATGTGGGCAACCAAAGCTTGCAAAACATCAGTCCCTAAAAGAGGTTCTGGAAGATTTTCTTTAACCTGTTAAGGACACAGGATGTACGGGTACGTCCTGTGTCCGGTCTGTAAAGATGGCGCCCGCTCCTGCTGCATTCGGGCGCCATAGCCACGGGTGGCCGCCTGCTTCTTGTCCGCGACCGGAAGCGATGCCGATCACGGACATTTAACCCCTCAGATGCCGTGGTCAATCCTGACCACGGCATCTGAGCGCCCACAAACCGAAAGTTTTACTTTCGGTTTGTGCTCCGGCTCCCCTGTGTGGCGATCGGAGGAGCCGGAGTATGCCTGCAGCAGCCTGGGTCTCTATGAATGAAACCCAGGCTGCTGTATAGTATGTCCTATGGAGCCTAGCCTATATTAGAATGCCATTGCATCGGAATGTATGAGAATATCAGATAGGAAAGTGTAATAAAAAAATAATAAAGTTCAAATCACCCCCCTTTTGCCAAAATGAAAAAAAAAATAATACACATCATGGGTGTCTCAATGTGCGAAAACGCCCATACTATAAAAATATAAAAAAAATATTCCCCATACGATAAACAGAAAAATGAAAAAAAGCGTCCAAATGGCCGATTTGCCATTTTTGGACGCTTTATTTTCTCAAAAAATTTAAATAAAAGGGGTCAAAATATGGTGACAAAAAAGTAAAACCGATTTTTTTTTCCCCACTATACATATTAGGTATTGCCGGATTCGTACTGACCTGTAGAATAAAACTAACTGGTCAGTTTTCTCACACAAATCGAACGTCGGAATTTAAAAACCCGCAAAACTGTGGTGTAATTGCTTTTTTTTTTGCAATTTCACCCCATTTGGAATGTTTTTTCTGCTTCCCACTACATCATATGCAATATTAAATGATGGCAATGGAAAGTACAAATTGTCCCGCAAAAAACAAGCCCTCATATGGCCATGTAAATGGAAAAATAAAAAAGTTATGGCTCTTGGAAGGCAGATAGCGCAAAATGAAAACACACAAAAAAAAAAAACTCCGGTCCTAAACGGGTTAACTAACAATTGGGTAACAACTATACTGTCTTTTATCTTTAGTTTAACTGGTTGAGATTCATTCATTTCCCCTGTAAATCCCACAGCCGATGCGTAACAAAGAGGTTAACTGATGAGGCTGCAAGAAACTCTGGTCTACTACTGTTTTGTGTCAACGAGGAATGGTTCTGCGCTTCTGTCTCCTATTGATACAGTTACAGGAAGTAGAGGGCCCTTTTCTTCAGTTTTTGCGAGCAGTACTGGTAGGGGGTCGCCCATTTCCTAGCAGGGGTAAAAATGGCAGGGGAGTGACTCACTATTTAGGTTTACAGGCTTTTTACCTTTTTTCAAGCTTTCCATAAATGATGATTTCAACAATTTCTCACCCATTGGTCTAGTCTGATCCCAACCCATGTCAGTCCAAATGCTCCGCAGTCTAGCTGCATACATCTCTACTGTCTCTTTCCTATTCGCTTTCTCTATATTTGTCTGGCAGTTTTCCTCGTTTGCTCCCCGGACTTACTTGGTATGGTCCCCATGGTCTGTCTCAGTCCAATCCCAGGATTTGGGTCTGGCTCACAAGGCACTTTAACACCCCAAATCCTGAATCACATAATTTGCCGGCCAGGCTTTCCCTAAGTCAGGGATGGCCAAACTGCGGCTCTCAAACTATTGTAAAACTACAATTCCCACCATGCCCTGCTGTAGGCTGATAGTTGTAAGCAGTCTTTGCATGCTGGGAGTTGTAATTTTGCAACGGCTGGAGAGCCACAGTTTGCCCATCTCTGCCCTAAGTCCTCCTCCCTCAGATAATAATCCTTCTGGTACACCTAGTTAAAACGTACCCTAGGTCCTCCTCCCTCAGACAGTCCTTCGGGTTCACCTAGTCAGAATTTACGCTTAGACCACCTTGGGGACCCACCAGGTCTATAATAACCTCAACACGGGGTGTCCCTTTCATTTTTTTTCTTCTTTCTGGCCAGACAAATAAATCAGTACATACAATACTATAGTGCCTCTCTCTACTTCCTCTATTACCATTTCAGACTTACTTCTATCCATATATCAACCACTTCATCACATCCATGATCCTTCATCCAACCACAATGCATCCTCCTGAATTCTTTCCAGACTTTTAGGTTAAGATTCCCATACTTCATCCCTGCCTTCTCCAACATTCTGTCCACATTCTTCAGACCCTCTTTACCCCCTCTTTCCTTCACCAATATTTTGGCTGTCTTATAACCTTCGGGTATACAAAAATTATTCACCATTGCTCTTCAACTGTACCAGAACTACTATAGAAATTAACAAAAATTCCAGATGTCTGTTTTCCCTCAGTTTCCTCAGAGCTTCCCCACTATATAATCTAGTGTACTCTGTACTGAGATTTATTATACAAATCAAAAGTCTACAAACCAGACATCGGAGTCCAAGGACTTTGATTTCTCTTTCTATAAAGTTCAGGAATTTTCCAAACACAGTAAAGAACAAACAAAATAATACTGTCACTCATAAAGCAAGACGAAAAACATCCCAATCAATCATGATCAGAAACGAAACCCAACAGTCATAGGTATTTTCAACTTTCAAGGTTCTTTATCAATATGGACTCGACTGTAAAAGGACTTTATATGTACGTTCCTTCAACAATTCCTCGAGCCAGACAACCGGTCAGGGAGGCACAGATACAATGTTATATAAAGTCTCTTACCTTGCAGCGCTGTCTTTTATATCTGTCCGTCCTGGTCCGGATTATCCAAGTTGTTGGGAGATCAATGAAGTGTCCTTTAGCCGAGCCCTGCGTTGGGCGCCAAGTTTTGTTAGGAAAAAACTCCCTTCTCTATGATTGTCGGGGTCCCAATTAATTTGTTCTCATGAGAACGCAGAGAGCTGACACAGACATCTTTGCTGAATCCATCCACTGTCCTTTTTAACTAGACATAAGCATACATCTTTAAATCATTACAGATAATCATTGCCAAATCTGGCACACCACCAAGGGGGTGGAAGTCAAAACTATTTTAAAAATTATTTGATTGGTTATTCATAAAAGGCAATACTTCCACACTATACTAATACTAATCATCTTCCTGCCATTGATAAGTTCAGCAGTGATATGAGCCTGTAGGTTCCTTTAGCTCTAGTTGTTTCTAAGGTGGAGCATCTTTTCCGTATCGACTGGCTGAACGCCAATTCACAAAAAGAGAAACTGACTAGGCTGTTCTGTTAATCATGGCGGACCTGCATTAGCCCCAGATTGGTAATTCTCTGCATCAGCTTTAAGTGCACGGCTTGGGACTCTTCAGAGCTCCTTCATGGACGGACACTTATTTCGCTCTCATAATTTTCCTTCCTTTGGCAAAACTAGTAAATAATAAAACTATCAGTATTTGGCATTGCAATAATCGTACTGATCCGTAGAATAAAAGGTAGTTATGCCGCCCAATGAATGGCTCAAAATCCCCACCGATCCAGATAATGGGAGTCCTGTTCCCCTGCCCGAATGGAGTAGCAGGTCGAGCATGTGCCCTGCAGCTCCAATACTCCTCTAAGGACCCATGAAGAGCATAAAAAAGAATTAAAATAAAGAATGGAAAACAATCATCATACATTGTACCCCCTAAGTGTGTATGGCCATAGATTATTTCCATGACATGACTTTTTGATGTTTCCACACAGATTAGCCCCAATGACCGATGTACATATACAGAGAAGAGACTTGCGGGGCACAAGATGATGAAGAGGTTTTCTGGGAGTTTCGTATTGATTATCTACTTTCAGGACAGACAATCAGCATGTGATTGGAAGGGTATAACCCCCAGTATCTCCACCTATTATTTGATGGAAGGGGCCATGGTGATCCCTCGACCAGAGTCTCCTTCATTGTTTATCGGGCGTTATGCTGTACATTTTGATTCTGATTATAATTTATAATACTGGGGGGGACTGTACCACAAATTAAAATAATTAACCTGTTAATAAAAATGTAGGATGCAGGTGTCGGACGTATAAAATACCCAGCACTCGCCCTCTATGACAAGGTGCTGCGAACTCCGTCAATTAATTCCTCAGGTGTGGCACTCATTGGTGGCAGCGGCACAATGGGGAGGGAGAGACTCCTTCTCCACTGTGCTGCTGAGGAGAACATGGTGTGCGCTGAGAGCGGTGAGTGCCATGTTCTCTAACTGAACAGAAAATAGTAAAACCTGGTATTGAATCGATCCGGGTCTAAAAGTATTGATTGGGTATGGATAGTTCGATACACGGTGCAACCCTAGTCTGGACAAAGGTCTTAGTACCTCTATGTTAAAGGTTTAAACAGAAGTTTTACCTTCAGACTTTACCTTCAGACTCTTTGATAAAGACATTCATGAAAGGGGCAGCTAAAATAGGACCTTCTGTCCGGGCTCATTCAACTCAGGCCGTGTCTACTTCTTGGGAAGAGAAAAGTCAGATTCCTGGAGATCTCACTCAATCTTTATCAGTCATTATAGGTTGAGTTCCAGGATTTAGAAAGCGCAGCCGTTGGATGGTTTAGGCTAGGTTCACAGTGACGTTCGAAAGATCCGGCATACTGTTCCCTGCCCGAAGAGCCTCCCAGATCTCTGGAAAACTAGTGTGAACCTAGCCTTATTTTGACCTCTGTGCATCAAGAGACCCTTCCTATGGGTGGGATTACTTCTTACTAATTCCCCATATTGTGTTGCTGGTTACAATGTAAGATACATTTTGATTTCTAAAAAATACATGTCCAGTTGCTCTGATTTATTACAACTGATATATCATGACCTAGATGAATGAAGACCTCCACAGACCGCCAAGGAAGATATGAGATGTCTAACTGGCTGTGCATGATCTCTATGGGAGAGTAGGCAATTAGACTTGTGTTTTAAGTTCGGCGTCCAAAGTTCGGGTTATCGAAGCATCCCGTTATGGATTCCGATACCACGGACCATAACGCCATTTGGAACACGGGGTGAAGGACCCGGGATTACGTCACCGTCATGTGATCAGTGCAGGGGGCATGGCTCAGTACTGGATTGGATAAGAGGTCAAAGGCTACCACCTCTTATCTATTCCAGTAATGAGCCACGCCCCCTGCACTGATCACATGACGGTGATGTCACCCTGGGTCCTTCGTGTTGTCCAAGGTTTGGGTTCATTGAAGAATCCCCTTATGGATTCCAAATGCCGTTATGGTCCGTGGTAGCGGAATCCATAACAGGATGCTTCGATAACCCGAACCCGAACTTTGGACGCCGAACTTAAAACACAAGTTCGCTCAACTCTATAGGCAATAAAAGCTCCATTGTAAGAGGCCAATAGACAGTAAGGCCTCATTCACACTTTTGTATTTCGGTCGGTATCTTGTATCAGTATCTGTAAACCGTAACAGGGAACGGAATAAAACAGAGAAAAGTATAATGGAAAGTCTTCCATGTTCGGGAGCTACTCCTAGTTTTATCCTACAAATACTGGTGTAAGAGACCGACCAGAATACACAAGTGTGAATGAGGCAAAGAGAAGGAAACGGAAGGAAATAGAAGATCTGTTTTTTTTTAACAAATTATTGTCAACTCAATTTATTATTTTCCCCCATCACCTTTATCTTGATATAATGTATTAAAGAAGATCAAATACCCATTCCACATGTCCACATAGGTTACATAAAAGTCTACAGGAGGTGTCCTTCCGTTTCTCACTGTGTCCCTCTGGATTCTCCTGCAGTGCTGGCGGAGGTATGAATATGGTAAGAAGCGAGGTCCATGGGGACAATCATCTTCACTGCTCTGACAGTAAACAACGCTCTTCTTCTTCTTCATATCCACAATACTTTTCCTCCATGGATCCTGGTCACTGTTGACCTCAAGGAAATATAATTTGGCTCTTTGGCAGACCCAGGGTAATTCCACAGAAAAATATACTCTCATATCGGCTGTTTAATGCATGTAAACACTTCCCACGTTCCAAACAAGAATTTAGTTTCTTCTATGTGTAAGTTTCACATGAAGAAAATCAAAATGGCTTCTCTCCTGTGTGAATTTTCTCATGCGATACAAGACCTGACTTTTTTGTAAAACAGTCACCACATTTGGAGCATATAAATTTTTTTTCTCCTGTGTGACTTCTCTGATGCACCTTGAGGCTCTCTTTATAAAGAAAACCTTTCCCACATTCTGAACATGGATACGGCTTCTCTCCTGTGTGAATTCTCTCATGCTTAGCAAGCAGTGATTTATAGATAAAACATTTTCCACATTCTGCACATGAATACGGCTTCACTCCTGTGTGAAGTCTTCTGTGTGTATATAAATTAGAGTTTTGTGTAAACTCTTTTCCACATTCCCCGCACTGAATTCTTTGACCCCCTTTCTGCCCGGTACTTGTGGTAACAATCTGTGATTGGTCAGGAGCAGGTTCCTCATGATTCGGACGATTATATGATGGATCTGTACTGGGAAGTCCTGGATGTATAATATAGGTAATGAAGTTTTCTCCTGAAGAGCCATGCCCGATATCTTCACCTTTTACTTTATAATCTACTGATAACATGACATTTTCATCAGAGTTCTTACAGAGATGATCTGTTAGGATTAAAAAAAAAGATTTTGTGTTAAGAGGTTAGGAAAATTAGGTATAATACATTTTTGACCTGTTTTTGTAATCAGATTTATGGATTTAACGTTTGGTAAAGAAAGGGAGTTCAATCCATCAGGTCCAGGTTCCATCTATCAGTGCGTTCAATCCATCCGCATACGTACATTTACATTTACCTAATGCTTTCTTTTTTAGTCTCTGCAGTTGAGAGACACATTAGATTTCCAGACTGAAAAGCTTGCAAAGAGGATGGGTCTGACCTGCGGCTGTCGGGAAAAGGTTTACATGACAAGCAGAGTATGTCACAATAGGAACACATGCGAGGTGACAAGCCAAAAGGGGGCGCTCTAGCATTCACTGCGCTCTTTACTTTGGAGGATAATCTGCTTCCACACTCGCCTTACGCATTACCCTAAGTTCACACCTGAGCGTTTTACAGCGCGTTCAAACGCGCTGTAAAACGCTCAAAACATGAAAACCAATACTTTCCTATGGCCCTGGTTCTCACTTGAGCGTTTTACAGCGCTTTTGAACGCGCTGTAAAACGTCCGACGCATAAACAAGTACCTTTTTTTGGGGCGTTTTCACGCGTTTTGTGATTGACACCACAGTAGTCAATCACACGAACGCGCGTTTCCTATTTGCAAAAACTCGCTGAAATACGCGCGACTAAAACTAAATCCTGTTTCTAATAAGTTTCCATTTGTTCAGATGTTGGATTCATAACTCATAACAAGTATATAAAAAGTTCTAGATTATTATTAATCTCTTTACACTATATGATGGATACGTCTGTCATACACATGTGAATCATGTATGGAGCGGACTCATGAGCTAGGTCCACTCAATACGCAGTGGGTGGTGGCTGACACGTGGCTACAGTGACTGGAATTGGAGCCAACTCAAATCCTGGTCAATTATCCCCTCAGATGCTATGGTCAATAGTAACTACAGCTTGGGTTGAGCAAAGTGAGCTTCGCATCATAGATCCAAAGTCCTTTCAGTCAAAAGCATCCACTGAAGAAGGGGGCTATTCACCGAAACGCGTCTGAGATCCAACATTGTCGTTTCTTCGATCTCAATAAAGACCATTCCGGCCGGAGGTCATAAAAGCACAAAATAAAAAGACAAAAAGGAAAAACCAGAGACATCGGGACCCAGCGGCAACCTCTCCCCCAGCAGCATTCCACTCCCGGGTAAGTGACGTGGGACGCCACGCTCGACTCTGACACCACGTGGGACGCCAGTGCTGTCCGGGAAGCGCACAGCGGAGACCCTGAACTGAGGCATGTGAAATAAGGAGGAGGAAGGTAAGAGACCGCATACAACCACCCGAATTCCACATAAGTGCCATATGAAATGAATTTGGAAGGGTGAATGGCACTTAGGTAATTACGCACACAACGGCGTATGTTAGCGCCATCGCGGATGAAAGAGTCTAACACATTACATACTGCCTATAACAGAACGCACCCAGCAACGCACAGTTGACAAATTGGGACTATTGCTCCATCAGCATTAGGCATAGGGGCATAATCGTGAATACATATTACCATTATCAAATGGACTGCTGAATGTGTATTGGCCCTGGACCTTTGCACTCATAGTGTACAAGTGACTGCAATACACTGCTTCTAATACAGTGCAACATAATACCATTATTAGAGTGCAGTAACAACTATGGCCTATCTATGAAAGACCTGGACTGTGACATTACATCTTTCTGGGCAAATTGCGAACATTTACCATGTGAATAGACTGTATTTGTGTAATGCATATCGACCTTGGATCCATGCATTTATTGAATCAATAAGTACACACACGAGTGGACTATTTGATCTGATTGCGATTTGCTTTTTAGTAATTTTTTATTACAGCTCTGGATGTTTTATGGTGATTTTATATTATGCAGCCTATATGTTAAAAAGTAGTGTATGTTTCCAAAAGCGAGTGTGCCCCCCATTGATGTATACAGTTTTTTGAAGTGGCGCATGAACTTGGGTGAAGTTCGAGGGTGAGCACCTCTTAATCCGTCGTCAGTTTAAAGGGTGTAGGCGCTATTTATTACACTCTCTAAAAAATTTTTTTACCGACCCGGGCATGCCAAACACAAATATGAAATAGTATTCATTTCCACCAGTGTGTAATTCCGTAGGTTTCCTAAGGTCGAAAATCCTGGCGCTTGAGACCAAAGAAGCCCCCCAGTTCCCTGATCACAGGACCATAGGTTATACATAATAAAACATGAATTATGACCGGGCTGCTTCTGAAGTCTATCTTCTCCTCTATTCCAAGCTTTGGATGGGCTGGAGACTGTGGCATGCATTAATGTGTTACCTTTTGACTTACAATGACTTTATTTGCCCCCTCAGTCTACAACATCCTGTTTGTAATAAGTTTCCATTTGTCCAGATGTTGGATTCATAACTCATAACAAGTATATAAAAAGTTCTAGATTATTATTAATCTCTATATGATGGATACGTCTGTCATACACACGTGAATCATGTATGGAGCGGACTCGAGTTAAGTCCACTCAATACGCAGTGGGTGGTGGCTGACACGTGGTTACAGTGACTGGGATTGGAGCCAACTCAAATCCTGGTCAATTATCCCCTCAGATGTCATGGTCAATAGTAACTTCAGCTTGGGTTGAGCAAAGTGAGCTTCGCATCATAGATCCAAAGTCCCTTCGGTCAAAACTTTGTTTGAATGCTGTATGGAGAGTCGTCTCTGTATAGCATTCAAATGTATGGGACCCGGCTAGGGAAATTGGTTATTACCGGATTTCACCTCGCCAGAGCCCATCCATTTTCATGCTGTACGGAGACGGATCTCCGTACAGCATTAAAACCAAAAGTTTTGAACTAATCGACTTTGGTTCTTAGATCCGAAGCTCAACTCGCTCAACCCAAACTACAGCATATGAGAGATTAGATCGAGGGAGGGGGCTCTCCCTGTCCTCCAGTCTGCAGCTCTCAAGTGAAACCACTGCCTTCTGATCAGATGCTGTTACATATAAAAATATATTAAAAATAAAAATTCACATAAAAATAAACTTCTTAGAAAAATTCAAACTCTTCTTTCCCCTTTTTACAACTATAAACAATTTAAAAAATAAAAATCATTAGCATTGTCAAGTCCCAAAAATGCCCAAACGTAAAATATACCTATTCATTGGCATTTTTTTTGCTTAACCTCCCCAAAAAAATTGAAAAAAGGTGATCAGAATCATAAACACTCCAAAATGGTATCAATAAAAAAAATACCGATAACCCTGTAAAAACGAGCAGTCACACAGCTCCAGGGATGGAAATATAAAAACATTATGGGGTCAGAAAATGGTGATGCCAGGGACACATTCATGTTATTTTAAAACTTTTTTTTAAGTACTAAAACACAAGAAAAACTATTAAAATTTCTGAAATCATATTAAGCAGACAAATGAAGGGAACCGGTCAGTTTTGCCGAGTAGAAAACAATGTAATAACGAAACACATAAAACTAAATTTTTCCCCCAATTTCACTACAATTGGTTTTTTTTTCCGCTTCCCACTACATCATATGCAATATTAAATGGTGTTTTTGTCCCTCATATCAAATGTCATGGCTCTGGAAAGGCAGGGAGAAAAAACAAAAACAAAAAAAACTAAAACACACCTTTGTGAAGCGGCACAGATCGGAGGGAAATTATCAGCACTGGTTCAAGTATGACTACACCGTCTATAGTTACAGATACTTAGGACTATGTGCTGGGACTGATGCAGTATGGGAAGGAATCCATCTTAACCTGTTAACCAGGACCCCTTGACCCCAGAAAAGGGCAGCTTGGGTCAAAGTTGCCGACCATCTAATTGTGTTACCAAAAGATTACCGACCAGATAGGATTGGCGTTAGTCAGGGCAAAGCGGATGATGTCAAAGATCCCATTGATCTCATTACCTATGACAGAAAGGTGTCGGGTGAAGCTGGTGCCGTAGATATCGCCGATCTGGATGTCAGCACAGCCTTATATATACTTCTACATCAGGAGCTGATCAACAAGTTTGACTAAATCCCGGGAAAGTTCAGTGGATTTGCAGTTGATAAAGGACAGATATCGGAACGAGAGAGACTAGTGACAAGTGGTGACCACAAGGGTCTGTTCTGTGTTCGGAAGAGATATACAGCAGGAGATGGTTTGGTAAGTAAGGAACGACTATAGGCAGGGTGTCCAAATCAGACCCCTCACGTTGCACGGGGAAGGGGCAAACCCCATAGAAATATATAGAAGATAATCCCAGCAAACGTACTTGCTATTTATAATATGCTTTACTCCAAATCCATCATAGGTTTACAGGACGCGTTTCGGCCCGTCCAGCAACTGCATAATGTGGAATGACACCATGCAACATTTTATAAGTACAAATTGTAATCACATGATCATGACATCATCAATCAATCAATTACACAGGAAATGACATCACTATATAGTCCCAGAGAAAACCTCTTATCCTGATTCATGTCCATCCAGACTAAATTCGTGGTACTGCGGTCTGCAAAAAATAGATGTGTGTATATATATATACTCCATATTAAAATCAGAGACACATGACCTCATAATCCCGATTTAACGCCTTTTGGATATAACGTATCCAAAGTATGGATCCAAAAGGCCTCCCTGCGTAGTAATAATTTCTTCAAATCTCCTGCCCTCCTAGGTTGACCCACCTGTGCTATGACCTGAGATTTTAATTGTGCAATTAAATGGTTATGGAAATGAGAAGGAATCGGTAACAACAGATTTCACCATTTGTTCCCCCGACATACGGTAGGCCACAATTCCTGTAATTGCTGCTCCGTGGTCGCAATCTTCTCTCTTAACTCCACAATTGACTTTTGTAATTTATCCACAGTAAGTAGGATTAAATCCAATGAACATTTATTAATAATCTTCTCAAAATCCGCACAATAATTGGGGTTATCCGGAAAGAAGGTGGGACGCAAATGTACACGCATCCCCCTGGGGATCCGGTTTAATTTGAAATACTCTGCAAGGGTCACAGAGTAAGGGTCATGTAACTCATATGAGGCCAATCTCCTTGATTCCCGCTCCCAATGTCTTTTCTAAACTCACTTGCAGGAAGTTTGCAATGGTGTGGAAAAGATATATTGACGACATTTTTTGCGTGTGGGCGGGGCCACCGAGCCCCTCCTCCTGCTGCTTGAACATTTAAATCAGGTTTGGGGTGAATTCAAATTCACAATGACATATGACCAACATTCTGTGAACTTTTTGGATGTGAGGATATCAAAACAGGAGGGTGGGTATTTAGCAACGGACTTGTATCGCAAAGAAACCGATAGAAATAGTGTTACACTACCGGAGTGCACATCCACTGCCCTTCAAAAAGGCCATCCCTAAATCTCAATTTATGAGGATTAGAAGGATAGTGTCAGGCCCTGAAACACAAGACATGAGAATGGAAGAAATGACCTCTATTCCGGATTAGGGGATACCCAGAAGGGTTACTCAGGGAAGCTAGGTGCGCTAGTGAGGGAACAACTGTAGCGAGAAGTAGGAATGTGAGTAAACGCATTCCATTTGTGCATGAATACCACCCGTACAATCACCTTTTTGATAATATTGTGCGGAAACACTGGCATATTTTGGGGAAATCCTACCCTACAGTAGAGGAGTTTAAAAATCCACCCCTTATATGCAATAGACGCAGCTCTAACCTTAGAGATCAATTGGGACACTCCGATATAGGTGCCACTAAAAATACACAGATCCAGAGAACGCTGATTAGTCAAAAGGGTGGAACGTTTCCTTGTCTCCACTGCATGCAGTGTAGCAACGTGCGGAAGGGACAGTACTTCTATCATCCACGTACAGGGAAAGCCTATAGGATTAGAGGCTACTATACTTGTGACACCAAAAATGTAGTTTATTAAATGCCCGTGCGGCCTACCGTATGCCGGGGGAACAAATGGTGAAATCTGTTGTTACCGATTCCTTCTCATTTCCATAACCATACCCGTTCAATTGCACAATTAAAATCTCAGGTCATAGCACAGGTGGGTCAACCTCGGAGGGCAGGAGATTTGAAGAAATTATTACTACGCAGGGAGGCCTTTTGGATCCATACTTTGGATACGTTATATCCAAAGGCGTTAAATCGGGATTATGAGGTCATGTGTCTCTGATTTTAATATGGAGTATATACATCTGTTTTTTGCAGACCGCAGTACCACGAATTTAGTCTGGATGGACATGAATCAGGATAAGAGGTTTTCTCTGGGACTATATAGTGATGTCATTTCCTATGTAATTGATTGATTGATGATGTCATGATCATGTGATTACAATTTGTACTTATAAAATGTTGCATGGTGTCATTCCACATTATGCAGTTGCTGGACGGGCCGAAACGCGTCCTGTAAACCTATGATGGATTTGGAATAAAGCATATTATAAATAGCAAGTACGTTTGCTGGGATTATCTATATATAGGTGCGGTGTGTCGGTAGGTTATGACTGTAGGTAGGGTATGACTGTATGCAGGGTCCCACATTTGTGTGAAAGGGAAACTTTAAATCTCTGTATTTATCTAATGTACTGAATGTCTGGTATTTCCTATTATCAGGCTGGCAATGTCATTTCACCCATTTGCCCCTAGGTGGTGCTGGCGCCACTCATGTTATATAGCTTGGGGAGTCTCTAGCTTAGAGCATGAGAGAGTCAGAGTTAGAGAGTGAGGAAGCAAGTTCATGGAGGAGAGAAACAGGCCCAAATCAACATGTAACGTTTTCCTTTCCTCTGGCCCTGATCAAGCCTGGAGAAGACAAACACAGCAACCAAGCCCCAGACATGAGTCTATGTATAAATATGCAGTAAGGCTAGTGAGGATTAGAGCTGAACCCAGCCTATGGACTTCACCAGCACAAGTGCCTGAGAGCAACTTTAGGAGTGCCGGGACAAGTATGGATAATTAGTGCGCAGAATTGTCCTTATCTGCTATTCAAGCCTTCCAAGACATAGTGGAAAAACTAAACCTTTTAGGAGAGCATCCTGCAAATAATGAAGCAGAGAGTTTGCCTGCCACGAGGGAGATCGCCCTTATAGGATAGCTCAAAATAAGCAGAAACAAGAATATTTAGTACCAGAGTGCTAGAGATTGAACTTTTACAAGAACTATTACAAGGAGTCTTGACTGTGAAGTGTCAACCTTAAAGAGAACTCCTCAACTGACAATTGCCTAAATCTGATATAAGGATTACCTCTGTATTAATTTCTGAGTCAGCACCTATACCATACAGATACACTTTATTGATGAACTTAACCAGCTGTACTGAGACAATTGAGTTAGTAAAGTTCAACTTGTTTTATAAAAACCAACTCCTTCATCTTACTACTACTACTACTCTCAACATTTGTACCTAATGATGCTGGCGTCACGAACACAGGGGACCAGCCACCAAAGCACCCTAAACACCTATACCATTAAGGGCACCTCAACTTCCATCTGGCTGGTGATCCCTGCAAATCGAGAGTGCCCCGGAGGATTTGGTGCTGTCTTCTCATCCACTGTACATCGACCCCAGGGGACAACTTAACTGCGAGTACTACTACACCCACTTGGCACCTCATCACTAGTAGGCTCACACACATCACCCCTAAGGTGTCCGGTCTGCTGCATGTAGGTAGGTTATGACTGTAGGTAGATTGTGTCTATAGGGTATGACTGTAGGTAGGGTATGACTGTAGGTAGGGTATGACTGTAGGTAGTGTATGACTGTAGGTAGGGTATGACTGTAGGTAGGGTATGACTGTAGGTAGGGTATGATTGTAGGTAGGGTATGATTGTAGGTAGGGTATGACTGTAGGTAGGGTATGACTGTAGGTAGGGTATGATTGTAGGTAGGGTATGACTGTAGGTAGGGTATGACTGTAGGTGTGGTGTGTCTGTAGGGTAGGACTGTAGGTAGGGTAGGACTGTAGGTAGGGTATGACTGTAGGTAGGTTATGACTGTAGGTAGGGTATGACTTTAGGTAGGGTATGACTGTATGTGCGGTGTGTCTGTAGGGTAGGACTGTAGGTAGGGTATGACTGTAGGTAGGGTATGACTGTAGGTAGGTTATGACTGTAGGTAGGGTATGACTGTAGGTAGGGTATGACTGTAGGTGCGGTGTGACTGTAGGGTATGACTGTAGGTAGGGCAAACATATCTGCTGCTTGATACATCCACTGCTGGACCAGGGCTACCACCTCTACCTGGATACTTACTATACCAGTCTTCTAATATCCAAGTGCCTCGCCTTCAGAAGTACACAGGTATGTGGCACAGTAAGGAAAAACAATCAGACAGACTGGGGGGGGGCGTCCCAGTACATTTGCAAGTGAGGACACACACATTGTACCAGGGAAGAAGGAAAAGACTCAAAAAAAGTGCTGAGTGTTCCTCAAAAGAGGGATAAGAAGAGATACCATCTACCAGTGCGACACCTGCCCCGACACACCTGGACCCTGTGCGAAGGAGTGTTGTACAATTTCTCATACATTCCTTGATTTTCTATTTAATTGAGCCCGCTGTTATTTACCCCGATGTACCCCGCACAGCTTATACATGCCGCATGGCAGTCCTTCCTTTCTGAGCCCTGCTATATACCCAGGCAGCTGATAAAGAAACACGGTGGAGCCTCACCTGAAGAAACCTCCCTTCCTCCATTCATGATCCCATACCTGTGGTGACACTGACTGGAATGTCCTCCTCCACCTCACTCTTACACGGGGGATCGCCCATCATCCGCTCTTCTTCATCCTCCACTTTAATATCAGTCACATCTTCCCCCTGATTTGTCATCTGTAACAATTCAGGACAATACAGCAGACGGGTGGGAAATCTAACAGATCCACAGAAGAGACCCCCACCATCTATGACCCCTCTATGACTGCAGGACCCCCCTATATAGATGTGTATAGGGCTCAGCTCCATCTACCTGATGGTTCTCTGGGGGCTTCTCCTCCGGACAGTCCTGGGAATACAGAGGACGGGGACATCTCTCGGGGGGATTTCCTTCTATGAGTCCATCTGTAGGAAACACACAGGGACAGGAGAGATTATTACATGTGATTATGAGATGATGGGAGTAGTATCCAGATGACCCTAAAAACAGACATGAAAGTCACCACCCAGCCTTCTTACCCTGCTGATCGCCCCATAAATCCGTCTCCTCTTCTGGTTCTTCTTTAACCTCAACTTTAATATTAATCAGATTTTCATCCTAAACAAGAAAAAAAATGTAAAATGGTCTTTGGTTCACGAACCTTCTGGGCTGTACTGTACCTCTGCAACCCAAAGCCTGTCTATTTGGTATTTTAGATGATGCCTTGTATACTCATCATACTAGGATTTTCTTGAGGGAGACCTTATTTCTGGCACGCAAGGCCATAGCGATTAGGTGGATGGGAGATAGGCCCCCATCGATCTCACAATGGAAGGTGTTGGTAAATACTATCATCCCTTATGAAAACGTTGTATATAAGAACAGGGAATGCACAACTAAATTCCAGAAGGTGTGGGGGGTGTGATGCGCTTCCTCGCAAACGCAGTACACAACTCATAGGTTGGCGGGTGCCTTGCAGCTGGAACAGCATAGGGTGTTGTAATACCTTAGGACCCTCGGAGCGGATATAGGTATACTGTCGGAATCTGGCACACACGAGAACACAAACAGTTTGTTTTTTCTTGGACTTAAACAGTCAAAAGCAATTTTATTGGCACATAGGCTATTGTTTATGGTTTATTAATGGATTGTAAGTCTGTACATCTCTTCGTAAAGCATTGAACTGTATGTTATGACCAATCGTCTTTGCCTATGCCTTGGTATGTATTGTACTTGCAATGCAGTGTTCAATAAAACGAATTTAAAAAAAAAAAATGGTCTTTGGTTCAGTCCCTTTCTGGTCAGATTCTGGGAGACTTCAGCTCCATCTACCTGATGGTTCTCTGGGGGCTTCTCCTCTGGACAGTCCTGGGAATACAGAGGACGGGGACATCTCTCGGGGGGATTTCTCCTCCTGGATCCATCTGTGGAGACACAAGCACACAGTGACTGAATACACGGCCTCCTGTAGATCTCTCTATAGATCAGACTCTTCTCTCAGCTCCTTCACTTCTAGGTTTAGTGATCGGGGCCTAAATAACAATGTTCTGCTCCTCACCAACTTTATACCAAAATAATCCAGTCACCCCACATGGAAATCCCACCGCCGGGACCCCCACAGACCATGAGAACAGGGGTCCTGTGTCCTCACATGGATGGAGCGGTGGCTGTACATGTCTGCTGCTCCCGTCACAAGAGATATCTATGAAGACGTCTGCTCCATCCACAAGGAGGACACGGGACCCTCGTTCTCATGATCGGAGGGGTCTCAGTGCTCCCATATCTATCCCATCCGGTGAATAGGCATGTCACCATATTCTGACTCCCGTAAATTGAGAGCTCATTCTCTGTGGGGCGAGCTGCAGATTTTCGTGGCACTATTTTGGAGTACATGTAACTTTTTTGATCATATACTTTGGGGGAAGGATAGGATTTTTTCACAGCATGATTTTAATATTTCATATTTTTGAACATGACAATACAAATGATGTTTGTTTTTACATGATAAATAGGAAAAAAATTGGAATTTGTTATATTTTGCTTTGTTAATATTTGGATTAACATTATTTCTTTTAGTTCCCTATGGGTCTTGAATCTGTGATCCGTCTGACTCCAGAGGCAGGGTATAACAGAGGAACCAAGATGGCGCGCCTTCATTATGTCTCTGGAAGCCATTACCACCGACCAGCGCCCGGAAATTGTGTTACAGGGAAAGGAACGATCAGTGGACAAAGGAAGCCCCGATGTCTGCCCAGCTGCAGTGGAGGTTATAGATCGGGTGTCATCTCTCTATCACATCTCCTGACCCCGCTCCTCACATTCCCTGATGTTCATGTACTTTATTGGTCATTAATGGGTTAAGTCCCCATTATCCACAGATAACTCCCATCCTCCGGCTTCTTACAGGAGAGGTCGGATCATTTATAACCAGAGCAGACTGTGCTCCGCTGCTGATAACAGAGAGGAATAACCCCGGCCGGTCTGATGGCCGCCACCGCTACATCCATCCCCCGCTGCAGGAACATCCACATTCACATATATGGGACGGATTTCAGGAGCGGAAACCTCTACAACAAACCTGCTGTGTGTGAACACACCCTAACGCAGCAGTACAGTAAAGGGAGGAACGCGTGTGTGGAGCTCAGACATCGGCCTCTGATCAGGGACGTCTGTCACCCCCTCAGGCTGCCCGATTCATCTGCACCCCCCATGTCCCCCCACTCCTATGTATCCTGGAGCAGAACCTCAGAGTAAGAGAAAACGGAGCCCAGGACATATTGTGGAGCCTCCGCAGCTAGAACACTCCGGGCCGTACATCTACTGCTAGAAGAGACATGTCCGCTCTGACAGGACCACAGACTGGAGGAGGAGGAGAAGAGCCCGGGGATCCCACCTTCTCCTCCAGTCACACACAGCACCTTGTGTCTTCTCTGCTTGTGGAGTGACTAGAGGATCCCAGACATGAAGGGAGGAGAACTACTGGAATAAGGCTGTGTTCACACCACGTCTGAGCCTCCATCAGAGGTAGATATCAGGAGGGTTTCCTAACGTAGATCTCTGATAGAAGGAGGTGACGTCGCCCTGTACAGTCCTATCATCCTATACAGTCACACAGGGGCAGACGTCACCCATAAGCCCCATGTATATGGCACGGCGCAGGTTTTCCTGCAGGATCCTCTGTATAGAATAGTGTCATCTACTGGACCGGCCGATGGAGGCCACGAGGACACTATATCTGTCAGGGGATGGAGCCTATGGAGAAGTGTGATGTATATGGGAAATGTAGGCTCTAACGTGATGTGACCGGAGAATAACATGTGGAGCTCCTACATTACATGTCATTACACGCGTGTACACACTGCACATGACCGGACTGAGGCTTTAACACGGCCTCTTCTCACCTCGTCTCCTCTTACCTGGTGATGTCAGAGGCCGGGAGCCTCCATCATGGCCTCCTTGTACAGATCCTGGTGTCCTTCTATATACTCCCACTCCTCCATGGAGAAATAGACCGCCACATCCTGACACCTTACAGGAACCTGACAACACAATGACACCGTCATCACCCAGACCCTCCAGTGCTGTTACTGGAGAATTTCCCAGCATTCCCAGCAGTGTCACCTCTCCAGTCAGCAGCTCCATCATCTTGTGGGTGAGCTCTAGGATCTTCTGCTCATGTATCAGGGGAGGCTCTGTGATGGGGGTCCTGCTCCACCCTCCGGACTCATGGATGATGGGAGTCCCCCGATGTCTTCTTCACTATGGTGTAATCCTGTGGATGGAGAGAGACACTTAGGGAAAGAAATTCCTTCCTGACTCCGGATCTACACTCAGAATCCCTCCCGGGATCATGGCCCCATCTCCAGTAATCTAGTCACTAGAAGCTGGAATATTATTACCCTCCAGACCTCCAGGCCCCTTCTGGACTCTTCTAGAGAATCCCCATGACTCCTTCCTCTGGCAGAGAGCTCCATAGTCTCACTGCTCTTACAGTAAAGACTCCTCCTCTATGTTGGTGCAGAAACCTTCTTCCCTCTAGACGTAGTGGAGGCTCCTTGTTATAGTCCAGTATCATCTAGATGTCAGACTAGTGGTAGAAATCCTCCTCCAGGCCACACTCCGGCCATCTCCTCCTCTGCTTCCTCTCCTCCTGGGTACAACGTGCCTACTTACCTTCTCATGGCTCCTACAACATGACTATTGGCCCCCATGATCCATCACTGACCATACTGGGGGCTGATCTTCAGGTTCTCCGTCACTTGGAAGGTCTGGAGGCCGTTCTCCAGGACCCCGGACTCTTCCTATCACTTCCTATGATGGATTCTCCTTCCCGATGTCTGACTTGTTACAGAATACAATACAGAGGAGAGAAATCTAGAGAAGTTTACCTCTCCGCTCAGCAGGGAGATGATCTCCAAGGTGAGGTCTAATATTCTTCTGCTGATCTCCTTCCTGTCCATCCTTGGTGGTCATTCAGGAGAAGAGGAGAGAACTGGAGGAGCTGGAGGCTTCTAGTACTGCAGGCGCCTTTATGAGGAGAGGCTGGAAATCCTCCAGGGACAAGAGCATTAGTGAGACCCAGAACCGCACTCACTGCTCCTGGAGAGACCCCGCTTCTCAGAGCCCCCAGCACCGGGGATAAAGGGGGATTCTGGAGAAATGGCTGATACCAGAGAGAAGAAGAGGCTCCAGACACCACAGCAGTGACTACCGACCAGGACCTGCCTGTATCTGCTGCACTGCGAGAGCTGAAGGACCTGGGGTGATGTCACCGTCATGTGACCAGGAAGGGGCGGAGCTCAGCAGTGGAGAGAAGTGGTAGACAAGGACCTGGGGGGAGGAGCATTAGTGAGATCCAGAACCGCACTCACTGCTCCTGGAGAGACCCCGCTTCTCAGAGCCCCCAGCACCGGGGATAAAGGGGGATTCTGGAGAAATGGCTGATACCAGAGAGAAGAAGAGGCTCCAGACACCACAGCAGTGACTACCGACCAGGACCTGCCTGTATCTGCTGCTCTGCAAGAGCTGAAGGACCTGGGATGATGTCACTGTCCACGTGATCAGGAAGGGGCGGAGCTCAGCAGTGGAGAGAAGTGGTGGAAAAGGACCTGTGATGATGTCACTGTCATGTGATCAGTACAGGGCGGGACTTAATTCTAGAGGATAGAAGAAGTGAAGGACCTGTGAAGATGTCACTGTCATGTGATCAGGAAGGGGCGGAGCTCAGCAGTAGAGAAGTGGTGATGAAAGACCTGTGACCTGTGTAATGCTCTGCAGGGTCCGGGATTCTGTGTGCAGGGAGAGCAATGGTCTTAAGGGATTTTGGGCTCTTGGCGTCTTACTTCCTGGTAGAAAGTCCATGTATCCTCCTCACACATCATTACATCCTACAGGTCCCTGTCCTGGAAACCACAGAGGAAAGCAGGGAGCGTGCACCTGTTTATACCTTCATGTATATATATATATGTTATGTACTGAGGTACACCGCTTTTGTGGCGTATATCAGTTACAGATTTTGTCTCAAGCCATTCTGCAACAAAATCTGCGACTTTTCCAACTCTTGGTATTTTCCGGACAGGTCTAACAACAGGGGGCGTGGCTTGGGTGGGCAGAGGGTGGGCCGGCTGCCACTTTTTGGGGTACAAAATGACCTAAATCTAAATCCGCAAAGGAGCTGACGTAGATTTTAGACTGTCGCACGTCCTGCTGGAGGAAGCCACAAAGTTATGTAGCGGCCTGGGCCCCCGGGAGCACAGGCACCATTAGGAATGGCGCATAAATCGCCGGTCTTAACAAATGTCCCCCTTAGAAATAGAAAACCGTTTAGCTACTGTTCTGTCGTTACCGTAGCTGGCAGCGGTTTACGGTTTTATACATAAAAAAAAAATAATAATGATGTTCTACAGCTGTATGTATTAGTATATCTAAAGTTCGGATCTGGCCGGCCGCAGAGCGTTTACGCCATTGTCTGTTCAGACACAGAATCTGCTAAGAAGGTGAAGCCAATGTTATCTTATCATCTTCAAGTGAATGAGACGGACCCCCAGAAGGAGCCCCCATTTGGACCCCCCCAAATCCCTATGAGCCCCAGGTGCCTGGAGTCACCGCTAACCGGGGGGCTTATTAACATGACAGAGTTTTGGGAAGTGAATTATTTTCATCTTTGTTTTCTGATGATTTAATATCATTGATGGTTGAGCAATAAAACTTGTATCCCAACCGATGTATCTCCCAGAACCCAACATCATCTCCTGTCCGGCAATGGACCCCTACTCATGGGGGGGACCTGTACAGGTATGGGCCTTGTAAACAGCTATAAGGGCATACTGACGCCAATGACCACCCAAGATGCCCCCTGAGAGGATCCCAGTCTTACGGCCCATAATCGCCATCATTGTAAAGTTACAGACGTCTACACTCTGAAAAACATGTTGATGCAGTGGCGTGCCCAGGGTCTTTGGCACCCGGGGCGGGTCCTTTCTCTGGCACCCCCCCCCCCCCCCCCATTACTTGGGCACATACCTCTTACATCAGGGACATCTCCTCTCATGTAGACCTTCTCTTTCCTCTTCTCCTTCGTTAGACCCAGACCGCCAAGACACATTATTTCAGTCGCATTTCGTCTCTGCAGAGTTAGTGACACAGACACGTTAGATTTCTCAGTTTTTCCATCAACCTCCTAATAGACATAATTGGGGTCATTTATCAAATTGGTGTAAAGTAGAACTGGATTTCCTAAAGAGCTGTCAAATATGAAAGGTGGAATCTGATTGGCTGCTGGGGCAACTAAGCCAGTTCTACTGTACACCAGGTTGATAAATGACCCCAAATGTCCCTATAGTGTCTACAGAGGTTATAATGTCTCCTAGAGTGCCCCCAGTAATAATAATACCCTATTATTATCCCCAGAAATAATAGAATTGCCCCTACAATGCCTCCCCAATAGCAACGCCTCTCACGCTGCCCTCATATAGTAATTTCCCCCACACACTAGTGTCCCCAACACAGTAGTGCCCCCACACAGCAGTGTCCCCCACACTGCCCCCCACACAGTAGTGTCCGCAACACTGCCCCCCACACAGCAGTGTCCCCCACACTGCCCCCCACACAGTAATGTCCCCCACACTGCCCCCCCCCCACAGTAGTGTCCGCCACACTGCCCCCCACACACAGTAGTGTCCGCAACACTGCCCCCCACACAGTAATGTCCCTCACACTGCCCCCCACACAGTAGTGTCCCCCACACTGCCCCCTACACAGTAGTGTCCGCCACACTGCCCCCACACAGTAGTGTCCGCCACACTGCCCCCACACAGTAATGTCCCCACACAGTAGTGTCCGCCACACTGCCCCCACACAGTAGTGTCCCCACACTGCCCCCCACAGTAGTGTCCGCCACACTGCCCCCACACACAGTAGTGTCCGCAACACTGCCCCCACACAGTAGTGTCCCCACACTGCCCCTACACAGTAATGTCCCCCACACTGCCCCCCACACAGTAGTGTCCCCCACACTGCCCCCACACAGTAGTGTCCCCCACACTGCCCCCCACACAGTAGTGTCCCCCACACTGCCCCCTACACAGTAGTGTCCGCCACACTGCCCCCCACACACAGTAGTGTCCGCCACACTGTTCCTCACACAGTAGTGTCCCCCACACTGCTCCCCACACAGTAGTGCCCCCACACAGCAGTGTCCGCCACACTGTCCCCCACACAGTAGTGTCCCCCACACAGTAGTGTCCCCCATACTGCCCCCCACACAGTAGTGTCCCCCACACAGTAGTGTCCCCCATACTGCCCCCCACACAGTAGTGTCCGCCACATTGCCCCCCACACAGTAGTGTCCCCCACACCCCCAACCACACAGTAGTGCCCCCCACATAGTAATTTGTCATACTCCCCCCCATCTTGTCATGCTTTTTCTGATCCCCACCCCCCATCTTGTCATGTTTTCTCTGATCCCCCCCATTTAGATCACCCCTCCCCCCCCAATCTTGTCATGTTCTTTCTGACCCCCCCCCCTCTTGTCATGTTCTTTCTGACCCCCTCTTGTCATGTTCTTTTTGACCCCCCTCCCTACCTTTGCTGTAGCGTGGCCGAGCATTACGGCGGGTACAGGAGCTTTTGTCTCCGGTACCCGGGCTGACTCACTGGAAGTGCAAGCTGTGTGCGCACTTCCTGTCAGTCCGGCCGGGTACAGGAGACAGATGCTCTCTGTACCCGGACCTGACAGAGCTCGGTCACGCTACAAGGGAATGACAGGAGGGAGCGCTGAGCGCTTCCCCGTTCCCCCCCTGTCAGTCCCTCTCCCTGGCACCCCCCTGACAGCCGGCACCCGGGGCGAACCGCCCCCCCCTGGGCACGCCACTGTGTTGATGAATCCCTAGTGAGCTTCAAAGGGAGGCTTCATTTTCTACAGCACCTGCCTAACAAATGGGCAAGGTACGACATAAAAATGTGTGAATTGTCCGAAAGTGAATCCCGATACACCCACCGCTTCAAGAATGCCCCCCCCCCCCACCCTTGGCATAAGTGGGAAGATTGTGTGGGATTTGGTTCAGCCCCATATGGGGTATTGCTGTAGCTGGGAGAACCTGCATAACAACCTATGGGGCGAGCGTCTTCGATAACACAAGCTCGGTACAACATATCGGGCACTGAAGTTGTATAATAGTGAAAAATGTGCAATTTACATGCATCAAATTCTAGACAATTCCTGTGGGGTCAAAATGATTGCTACACCCCTAGATAAATTATTTGAGGGGTTTCTAGAATGGGGTCACATCTGGGGCCTTTCCACTAGGGGTCGACCGATTATCGGTTTGGCCGATATTATCGGCCGATATTGATGATTTGCACAGTTATCGGTATCGGCCCCTAACCAGGCCGATATACCGATAACTGTGCTCTAACAGAACATTGCCGCGCTGCTCTCAGCGCGGCCATGTTCCCTCAGCAGCACAGGGGAGAAGGAGGCAGTCCCTCCTTCCCCCTGTGCCGCGCTGCCAGTGGAGACTAGAGAAGAGGAGGAGGAGGGGCTGAGGGCGCACTGGCCACCAATGAGAGCAGAGGAGGCGGGGCTGAGGGCGCACTGGCCACCAATGAGAGCAGAGGAGGCGGGGCTGAGGCGACTGGCCACCATGATAAGGTTTAAGATATTACAAGCACATTGCCCAGACCCTGCCTCTGATAGAGCTGCATCCGCGGCAATTAACCCCTCAGGTGCCGCACCTGAGGGGTTAATTGCCGCGGATCGCAGCCATCTATCAGAGGCAGGGTCTGGGCAATGTGCTTGTAATATCTTAAACCTTATCATTGGTGGCCAGTGCTTCCTCCCCATCCCCCTCCTCCCCCATCCCTTCAGTATTGATATCATTGGTGGCAGTGGCCACAGGGTCCCCCACCTCCTCTCTTCTGATCGGAGCCCCAGCAGTGTAATGCTGGGGCTCCGATCGGTTACCATGGCAGCCAGGACGCTCCTGAAGCCCTGGCTGCCATGGTTCCTGCTGCTGTGTGCCCATAGCACAGGGCAGCAGGGACAGTGTCAGGTCCTATTCACCCTGATAGATCTCTATTAGGGTGAATAGGACAAGGGATGTAAAGAGCCCAGGTTCTACCCCTAGGGGGAAATAGTAATAAAAAAAAGTAAAAAATTTAAAATAGTAAAAAAACACCAAAATATTAAGTATAAATTAACCCTTTTCCAATTTTACATATAAAATATATAAACAATAAATAAAAAAACATATCGCCGTGACCAAAAAGTCCAAACTATTAAAATATATTTTTTTTAAAAACCGTCGGACGCCCTAACAGAAAAAAAAAATCCAAAAATTAAAATGCGCAAAATATCGGTATAAAATATCGGCTATCGGCCTGAAAGTTCACAGCATATCGGTATCGGTATCGGCTCTAAAAAATCAATATCGGTCGACCCCTACTTTCCACTGCACCGGTACCTCAGGGGCTCTGCAAACACAACATGGCGCCTGGGAAATATTCCAGGAAATTCTGTGCTGACAAACCACTGCGGCTCTCTTTCTTCCATGTGCCGTACAGCAGTTTACGACCACTGATGGCGTATTGCAGTATTCCGGAGAAATTGTGTCATAGCTTAGCTTACAAATGCTCACTACATACCTAGGTAATTTCCTGAGAAGTGTAGTTTCCAAAATATGGACCGTCCTTGGGGGTTTACACTGTACTAATACCACAGGGGCTCTGCAAATGATACATGTGCCAGAAACACTCCCAGCTAAAATGGTGCTCCAAAATCCAAATGGCGCTCCTTCCCTTCTGAGCCCTGTAGTATGCCCAGGCAGCAGCTAATAGCCACATATAGGGTATTGCTGTACCTGGGAGAACCTGCATAACACTGTATGGGGCGAGTGTCTTCCATAATACTAGCTAGGTACAACACACTGGCCAGTGAAAAGGCATAATTGTAAATAATGTGGACATTTTTCAGGCTTTGCATCAAATTCAAGTCAAAGTGATCAATACAACCCTAGATAAGTGTCTTCAGGGGTTTAGTTTCTGAAATGGGGTCACTTATTGGGTGTTTCCACTGTGACATTTTGCTGTTAACCCTTTGCCGTGTTAAAAAATAATATGGACTAAAAAGGAAAATCTGTAAAAATAAAAAGTTTTACATTTCCCCCCATGTTTCTTTAATTCACGTACCAGATGAAAGAAGATCGCAGCACTCCAAGGTCTTCTAGTTTTCAAAGTTTATTCCACCACGTGAAATGCGACGTTTCGACCCAGGGGGGTCTTTATCAAGCTTGATAAAGACCCCCCCTGGGTCAAAACGTCGCATTTCACGTGGTGGAATAAACTTTGAAAACTAGAAGACCTTGGAGTGCTGCGATCTTCTTTCATCTGTTACCATTGGAGGGGTTCTTCAGGTCAGGACCTGACATCGCGGGCACCGCCACATCCTAGACTACCGGCCATCTGGCCGCCGATGGTGCTGTCCCACACTGATTTATTTTTCGTTTAATTCACGTAGAACACCTAAAGGGTTCGCAAAGTTTGTAAATGCGGTTTTGAATAATGTGATTGATGCCGTTTCTAAAATGAGGATTTCTATCATATAGTTAAAAACTGAATCCCTGACAAAAAAGAACTTAGAAATTTTCTAGAAAATGTGAAAATTTGCTAAGAAAAACGATAAGCCTCCTACCATCCTACAAAAATAAAAGGATGTAAAAGAATGATGCCTTCATAAAGCAGATAGATGGTACAGGAGGGCTATTAAGGAAATTGGGGGGTAAGATAACTTTTTCCAAAATGTCACCAAATTATAGAATTTTTGATAAATAAATGCAAAACTTTTTGACCAAAATCTATCACTAACATGAAGTACAATATGTCTCTTGACTGAGTTAAAGTGTCTGAAAGTTATTACCACATAAAGGGACACGTCCTAGGGTTGTCCTGCTAATTTATATTGATGACCCGTCCTCAGGATAGGTCCTCGATATCTGATCGGTGGAGGTCCGACACCTGGCCCCCCGCTGGTGCAAGGTAATGACCAGGAAGCAATGCTCACACAGCTGATCGGCGGGGGCGCCAGGTGTCGGACCCCCACTGATCAGACATTGATCATCAAGGAGGCCTGAAAGTATAAAATGTATACGCTCCCAGTTTTCCTCACTGGGTTGATGGACATAGATGTGTAGTGTGTGACCTGAGATGTGTGAGGAGGGGGACTCGGGGGGGCCAGAAGGACAACACAATGTATGAAGACGTCTGCTGCTTTTCTACGAGGATTAAATACTCCAAGAACCCACAATCAGTGAGGAGAAGAGCATTACTTCACAGCGCACACAGAGTTGGCAGACCCTGCAGAGCATTACTCCCTATCTCCTCCTGATGACATTTCACACTGTTCTACCAAACTCCAGAACTGGCCCCCTTCACAGGAATTTGGTCACATGGAAGTGATTAGCTCCACCCCTCTGAACTGATCACATGATGATGATGTCATCACAGGTTCTTCACTATCACTTATTTCTACGGTTAAGCTCCGCCCCCTGCACTGATCACATGATGGTGACATCATCACAGGTCATTTCCTACCACTTCTCTCCACCACTGAGCTCCACCCCCTGCACTGATCACATGACAGTGACATTATCACAGGTCCTTCTGTCCACTGCTGAGCTCCGCCCCTCCTGATCACATGACAGTGACATCACCCCAGGTCCTTCAGCTCTTGCAGTGCAGCAGATACAGGCAGGTCCTGGTCGGTAGTCACTGCTGTGGTGTCTGGAGCCTCTTCTTCTCTCTGGTATCAGCCATTTCTCCAGAATCCCCCTTTATCCCCGGTGCTGGGGGCTCTGAGAAGCGGGGTCTCTCCAGGAGCAGTGAGTGCGGTTCTGGATCTCACTAATGCTCTTGTCCCTGGAGGATTTCCAGCCTCTCCTCATAAAGGCGCCTGCAGTACTAGAAGCCTCCAGCTCCTCCAGTTCTCTCCTCTTCTCCTGAATGACCACCAAGGATGGACAGGAAGGAGATCAGCAGAAGAATATTAGACCTCACCTTGGAGATCATCTCCCTGCTGAGCGGAGAGGTAAACTTCTCTAGATTTCTCTCCTCTGTATTGTATTCTGTAACAAGTCAGACATCGGGAAGGAGAATCCATCATAGGAAGTGATAGGAAGAGTCCGGGGTCCTGGAGAACGGCCTCCAGACCTTCCAAGTGACGGAGAACCTGAAGATCAGCCCCAGTATGGTCAGTGATGGATCATGGGGACCAATAGTCATGTTGTAGGAGCCATGAGAAGGTAAGTAGGCACGTTGTACCCAGGAGGAGAGGAAGCAGAGGAGGAGATGGCGGAGTGTGGCCTGGAGGAGGATTTCTACCACTAGTCTGACATCTAGATGATACTGGACTATAACAAGGAGCCTCCACTACGTCTAGAGGAAAGAAGGTTTCTGCACCAACATAGAGGAGGAGTCTTTACTGTAAGAGCAGTGAGACTATGGAGCTCTCTGCCAGAGGAAGGAGTCATGGGGATTCTCTAGAAGAGTCCAGAAGGGGCCTGGAGGTCTGGAGGGTAATAATATTCCAGCTTCTAGTGACTAGATTACTGGAGATGGGGCCATGATCCCGGGAGGGATTCTGAGTGTAGATCCGGAGTCAGGAAGGAATTTCTTTCCCTAAGTGTCTCTCTCCATCCACAGGATTACACCATAGTGAAGAAGACATCGGGGGACTCCCATCATCCATGAGTCCGGAGGGTGGAGCAGGACCCCCATCACAGAGCCTCCCCTGATACATGAGCAGAAGATCCTAGAGCTCACCCACAAGATGATGGAGCTGCTGACTGGAGAGGTGACACTGCTGGGAATGCTGGGAAATTCTCCAGTAACAGCACTGGAGGGGTCTGGGTGATGACGGTGTCATTGTGTTGTCAGGTTCCTGTAAGGTGTCAGGATGTGGCGGTCTATTTCTCCATGGAGGAGTGGGAGTATATAGAAGGACAGCAGGATCTGTACAAGGAGGCCATGATGGAGGCTCCCCGGCCTCTGACATCACCAGGTAAGAGGAGACGAGGTGAGAAGAGGCCGTGTTAAAGCCTCAGTCCGGTCATGTGCAGTGTGTACACGCGTGTAATGACATGTAATGTAGGAGCTCCACATGTTATTCTCCGGTCACATCACGTTAGAGCCTACATTTCCCATATACATCACACTTCTCCATAGGCTCCATCCCCCTGACAGATATAGTGTCCTCGTGGCCTCCATCGGCCGGTCCAGTAGATGACACTATTCTATACAGAGTGAAAAGAGCTGTAGACTCCTCTGTATATACATTTTTATACAATTTGGGAGCTTATAGGTAATGTACTGCCCCTGTATGACTATATATACACATCATTAGAGGACAGATCGCTCCAGTAGGTCGTGATGCCCAGATAAATTCTCAGTCCGTATTTCATGAAATAAGAGCACAGACAGCAGCTGGACGGGGCCGGAGTAACTCCATAAGGTCCTGGTAAGTTGTCACAGGCATCTGGAGCCATGCTGACTGCAGTGCGTCCCACAGCTGCTGGAGGGGGCGTGGGGGAGGATCAATAGAGTGAACACAACCATCGAGGTGGTCCCACAGCTGCTGGAGGGGGCGTGGGGGAGGATCCATAGAGTGAACACAACCATCGAGGTGGTCCCACAGCTGCTGGAGAGGGCGTGGGGGAGGATCCATAGAGTGAACACAACCATCGAGGTGGTCCCACAGCTGCTGGAGGGGGCGTGGGGAGGATCCATAGAGTGAACACAACCATCGAGGTGGTCCCACAGCTGCTGGAGGGGCGTGGGGAGGATCCATAGAGTGAACACAACCATCGAGGTGGTCCCACAGCTGCTGGAGGGGGCGTGGGGAGGATCCATAGAGTGAACACAACCATCGAGGTGGTCCCACAGCTGCTGGAGGGGGCGTGGGGAGGATCCATAGAGTGAACACAACCATCGAGGTGGTCCCACAGCTGCTGGAGGGGCGTGGGGGAGGATCCATAGAGTGAACACAACCATCGAGGTGGTCCCACAGCTGCTGGAGGGGCGTGGGGAGGATCCATAGAGTGAACACAACCATCGAGGTGGTCCCACAGCTGCTGGAGGGGCGTGGGGAGGATCCATAGAGTGAACACAACCATCGAGGTGGTCCCACAGCTGCTGGAGGGGGCGTGGGGAGGATCCATAGAGTGAACACAACCATCGAGGTGGTCCCACAGCTGCTGGAGGGGCGTGGGGAGGATCCATAGAGTGAACACAACCATCGAGGTGGTCCCACAGCTGCTGGAGGGGGCGTGGGGAGGATCCATAGAGTGAACACAACCATCGAGGTGGTCCCACAGCTGCTGGAGGGGCGTGGGGAGGATCCATAGAGTGAACACAACCATCGAGGTGGTCCCACAGCTGCTGGAGGGGCGTGGGGAGGATCCATAGAGTGAACACAACCATCGAGGTGGTCCCACAGCTGCTGGAGGGGCGTGGGGAGGATCCATAGAGTGAACACAACCATCGAGGTGGTCCCACAGCTGCTGGAGGGGGCGTGAGGAGGATCCATAGAGTGAACACAACCATCGAGGTGGTCCCACAGCTGCTGGAGGGGGCGTGGGGGAGGATCCATAGAGTGAACACAACCATCGAGGTGGTCCCACAGCTGCTGGAGGGGCGTGGGGAGGATCCATAGAGTGAACACAACCATCGAGGTGGTCCCACAGCTGCTGGAGGGGCGTGGGGAGGATCCATAGAGTGAACACAACCATCGAGGTGGTCCCACAGCTGCTGGAGGGGCGTGGGGAGGATCCATAGAGTGAACACAACCATCGAGGTGGTCCCACAGCTGCTGGAGGGGGCGTGGGGGAGGATCCATAGAGAGAGCACAACCATCGAGGTGGTCCCACAGCTGCTGGAGGGGGCGTGGGGGAGGATCCATAGAGTGAACACAACTTAAAGGTGGTCCCACAGCTGATGGAGGGGGAACATCATTTTTTTGGGTTACAAAAATGCCATTATTGTGTAAAACTTAAATAAATAAGAAAAAGTATATATATTGGGTATTGCCGCGTCCGTAACAACCTGCTCTATAAAAATATCACATGATTTAACCCCTCACATGAATGCTGTAAAAATAAATAAACAAAAACTGTGCTAAAACAACCAATTTTTGGGTCACCTTGCCACATAAAGTGTAATAATGAATGATCAAAAAAATCATATGAACCCAAAAGTGGTACCAATAAAAACATCATCTCTTTCTGCAAAAAACAAGCCCCTGCACAAGACGATCGGCAGAAAAATTTAAAAAAATATGGTGTTCAGACAATGGAGACAGAAAAACATTTTTTTCAAAAATGCTTTATTATGTAAAACTGCAACAAAGAAAGAAAATAGAAATTTTTTATATAATTTCGTCCGTAACAACCTGCTTTATAAAAATAGTTCCAAAGACCTTATGGCGTTCCTTTCCTTCTGCGCCCTGCGTGCCCTTACAGCAGTTTATAACCATATTTGTTGGGTGTTTATGTAAACCGCAGAATCAGGGTAATAAATAGTGAGTTTTGTTTGGCTGTTAACACTCTATGTTTTAAAGAAAAAAATGAATTAAAATGGAAAATCTTCCAAAATAGTGAAATTATGAAATTTCATCTCCATTTTCCTTTAATTATTGTGGAACGCCTAAAGGGTTAACAAAGTTTGTAAAATCAGTTTTGAGTAACTCGAGGGGTGAGAATTTTAAGAATTTAATCTAAACTTCTAAGCCTTTTAACGTCCTAGAAAAATGATGCCAACATAAAGTAGACGTATGGGGAATGTTAAGTAATAAATATTTTATGAGGCATCAATATCTGTTTTAAAAGCAGAGAAATTGAAATTTTGAAAATTGCTAATTTTTCTAAAATTTTTTTCAATAAATTAAGGTATCATAGTAACATAGTATATAAGGCCAAAAAAAGACATTTGTCCATCCAGTTCGACCTGTTTCCTCCAAGTTGATCCAGAGGAAGGCAAAAAACCTGTGAGGCCAATTTTCCTCACTTAAGGGGAAAAAATTCCTTCCCGACTCCAATCAGGCATCAGAATAACTCCCTGGATCAACGACCCCTCTCTAGTAGCTATAACCTGTAATATTATTACACTCCAGAAATACATCCAGTCCCCTCCTGAATTCCTTTATTGTACTCACCATCACCACCTCCTCAGGCAGAGAGTTCCATAGTCTCACTGCTCTTACAGTAAAGAGTCCACAGTCTCACTGCTCTTACAGTAATGAGTCCATAGTCTCACTGCTCTTACAGTAAAGAGTCCATAGTCTCACTGCTCTTACAGTAAAGAGTCCATAGTCTCACTGCTCTTACAGTAAAGAGTCCATAGTCTCACTGTTCTTACAGTATAGAGTCTATAGTCTCACTGCTCTTACAGTAAAGAGTCCATAGTCTCACTGCTCTTACAGTAAAGAGTCCATAGTCTCACTGCTCTTACAGTATAGAGTCCATAGTCTCACTGCTCTTACAGTAAGAGTCCATAGTCTCACTGTTCTTACAGTATAGAGTCCATAGTCTCACTGCTCTTACAGTATAGAGTCCATAGTCTCACTGCTCTTACAGTATAAGAGTCCATAGTCTCACTGCTCTTACAGTAAAGAGTCAAATAGTCTCACTGCTCTTACAGTAAAGAGTCCATAGTCTCACTGCTCTTACAGTAAAGAGTCCATAGTCTCACTGCTCTTACAGTAAAGAGTCTATAGTCTCACTGCTCTTACAGTATAGGGTCCATAGTCTCACTGCTCTTACAGTATAGAGTCCATAGTCTCACTGCTCTTACAGTATAGAGTCCTTAGTCTCACTGCTCTTACTGTAAAGAGTCCATAGTCTCACTGCTCTTACAGTATAGAGTCCATAGTCTCACTGCTCTTACAGTAAAGAGTCCATAGTCTCACTGCTCTTACAGTACAGAGTCCATAGTCTCACTGTTCTTACAGTAAAGAGTCCATAGTCTCACTGCTCTTACAGTAAAGAGTCCATAGTCTCATTGCTCTTACAGTACAGAGTCCATAGTCTCACTGTTCTTACAGTAAAGAGTCCATAGTCTCACTGCTCTTACAGTAGAGAGTCCATAGTCTCACTGATCTTACAGTAGAGTCCATAGTCTCACTGCTCTTACAGTAAAGAGTCCATAGTCTCACTGCTCTTACAGTATAGAGTCCATAGTCTCACTGCTCTTACAGTAAAGAGTCCATAGTCTCACTGCTCTTACAGTATAGAGTCCATAGTCTCACTGCTCTTACAGTACAGAGTCCATAGTCTCACTGTTCTTACAGTAAAGAGTCCATAGTCTCACTGCTCTTACAGTAGAGAGTCCATAGTCTCACTGATCTTACAGTAGAGTCCATAGTCTCACTGCTCTTACAGTAAAGAGTCCATAGTCTCACTGATCTTACAGTAGAGTCCATAGTCTCACTGCTCTTACAGTATAGAGTCCATAGTCTCACTGCTCTTACAGTATAGAGTCCATAGTCTCACTGCTCTTACAGTATAGAGTCCATAGTCTCACTGCTCTTACAGTAAAGAGTCCATAGTCTCACTGCTCTTACAGTATAGAGTCCATAGTCTCACTGCTCTTACAGTATAGAGTAAATAGTCTCACTGCTCTTACAGTATAGAGTCCATAGTCTCACTGCTCTTACAGTATAGAGTCCATAGTCTCACTGCTCTTACAGTAAAGAGTCCATAGTCTCACTGCTCTTACAGTAGAGAGTCCATAGTCTCACTGCTCTTACAGTAAAGAGTCCATAGTCTCACTGCTTTTACAGTAAAGAGTCCATAGTCTCACTGCTCTTACAGTAAAGAGTCCATAGTCTCACTGCTCTTACAGTAAAGAGTCCATAGTCTCACTGCTCTCAAAGTATAGAGTCCATAGTCTCACTGCTCTTACAGTATAGAGTCCATAGTCTCACTGCTCTTACAGTAAAGAGTCCATAGTCTCACTGCTCTTACAGTATAGAGTCCATAGTCTCACTGCTCTTACAGTAAAGAGTCCATAGTCTCACTGCTCTTACCGTGAAGAACCCTTTTCTACGTTTGTGTAGAAACCTTCTTTCCTCCAGACGCAGAGGATGTCCCCTCGTCACAGTCACAGTCCTGGGGATAAATAGATGATGGGAGTGATCTCTGTACTGACCCCTGATATATTTATACATAGTTATTAGATCTCCGCTCAGTCGTCTTTTTTCTAAAGTGAATAACTCTAATTTTGATAACCTTTCAGGGTCCTGTAGTTGCCCCATTCCAGTTATTACTTTAGTTGCCCTCCTCTGGACCCTCTCTAGCTCTGCTATGTCTGCCTTGTTCACAGGAGCCCAGAACTGTACACAGTCCTCCATGTGTGGTCTGACCAGTGATGTGTAAAGTGGTAGGACTATGTTCTCATCACGGGCGTCTATGCCCCTTTTGATGCAACCCATTATCTTATTGGCCTTGGTGGCAGCTGCCTGACACTGGTTTTTACAGCTTAGTTTGTTATTTATTAAAATTCCTAGATCCTTTTCCATGTCAGTGTTACCGAGTGTTTTACCATTTAGTATGTACGGGTGACTTGCATTATTCCTTCCCATGTGCATAACTTTACATTTGTCAATGTTAAACCTCATCTGCCATTTCTCTGCCCAAGCCTCCAATCTATCCAGATCCCTCTGTAGCAGAAAACTGTCCTCTTCAGTGTTAATTACTTTACACAGTTTAGTGTCATCTGCAAAAATATATATTTTACTGTGCAAGCCTTCTACAAGATCATTAATAAATATATTGATGAGAATAGGGCCCAATACTGACCCCTGTGGTACCCCACTAGTGACAGTGACCCCCCAGTACTGACCCCTGTGGTACCCCACTAGTGACAGTGACCCCTCCAGTACTGACCCCTGAGGTACCCCACTAGTGACAGTGACCCCTCCAGTACTGACCCCTGAGGTACCCCACTAGTGACCCCTCCAGTACTGACCCCTGAGGTACCCCACTAGTGACAGTGACCCCTCCAGTACTGACCCCTGAGGTACCCCACTAGTGACAGTGACCCCTCCAGTACTGACCCCTGAGGTACCCCACTAGTGACAGTGACCCCTCCAGTACTGACCTCTGAGGTACCCCACTAGTGACAGTGACCCAATCTGAGTATCTACCGTTAATAACCACCCTCTGTTTTCTGTCACTCAGCCAGTTACTTACCCACATACAGACATTTTCTCCCAGTCCGAGCATCTTCATTTTATATACTAACCTTTTATGAGGTTCAGTGTCAAATGCTTTGGAGAAGTCCAGATATACGACATCCATTGATTCGCCGCTGTCAAGTCTAGAACTTACCTCCTCATAGAAGCTGATTAAATTTGTTTGGCATGACCGATCCCTCATGAAGCCATGCAGATATGGTGTAATTTGCTTATTTTCATTGAGATCCTCTAAGATAGCATCTCTTAGAAACCCTTCAGTTTACCAACAACAGATGTTAAACTTACCGGCCTATAGTTTCCGGGCTCTGTTTTTGGACCCTTTTTGAATATTGGCACCACATTTGCTATGCGCCAATCCTGTGGAACATTCCCTGTCAGTATGGAGTCTGTGAATATCAAAAATAATGGTCTGGCTATGACATCACTTAATTCCCTTAGGATACGGGGGTGTATGCCATCTGGTCCTGGCGATTTGTCTATTTTAATCTTTTTAAGTCGCTGTTGTACTTCTTCCTGGGTCAGACAGGGCACTTTTAATGAGGGATTTACTTTTACATTCTGCATTTCATCTGACAGTTTATTTTCCTCAGTGAATATAGTGGAGAAAAAAATATTTAATAGCTTAGCTTTCTCCTCGTCGCTTTCTGCAACTCCCCCCTCATTGCTTTGTAGAGGGCCGACTCCTTCAGGTTTATATTTTTTACCATTTATATAATTGAAAAACATTTTAGGGTTAGTTTTACTCTCTTTGGCAATTAGTCTCTCAGTCTCTAGTTTGGCAAATTTTATTAGTTTTTTACATATTCTATTTTTTCCTTATAGTTTTTCAGTGCTTCCTGGCTCCCCTCCTGTTTTAGTGATTTATATGCTTTCTTTTTGTCATTTATTGCTTTTTTTACGGTTCTATTTATCCACATTGGTCTCTTATTGTTCCTTAGCCTTTTATTCCTATAAGGTATGTACCTCTCACAATTTGATGTTACAATGCTTTTAATAATCTCCCATTTTGTGGCTGTATTTTTATTTTTGAGGACTTTGTCCCAGTTAGTTTGGCCTATGGCCTCGCTTAGTTGGCTAAATTTTGCTTTTTTGAAGTCCGGTATTCTTGTTCCTCCCTGTAGAAACTCTCGTTTGAAGGATAATTGGAAGGTTATTACTTTATGGTCACTATTTCCCAGGTGTCCCCCGACCTGCACGTCTGTTGTTCTATCAGGTCTATTGGTTAATACTAAGTCCAGTATGGCCGTCCCTCTAGTCGGGTCCTGAACCAGTTGGGAAAGGAAATTGTCTTTGGTTATTGCCAAGAACCTGTTTCCTTTATGGGATGTACAGGTCTCAGTTTCCCAGTCTATATCTGGGTAGTTGAAGTCCCCCATAATAACAACCTCATTATGATTTGCCGCCTCGTCTATCTCGTTTAGTAGTAGTTTTTCTGTGGACTCTGGTATATTAGGTGGTTTATAGTAAACTCCTATTAGTAATTTATTATTGTTTTTGGCTCCATTTATCTCCACCCACAGTGACTCCACATATTCATGTCCCTCACAGATGTCTTCCCGGAGTGTGGGCTTTAGACTGGACTTTATGTAAAGGCAGACCCCTCCCCCTCTCCGGTTTTGACGATCCTTTCTGAACAGATTGTAACCTTGTACATTAACAGCCCAGTCATAGCTATCATCCAGCCATGTCTCAGTTATTCCCACTGTCATGGCTATCGTCCAGCCATGTCTCAGTTATTCCCACTATGTCATAATCCTCCTCACACATCACTAATTCCAGTTCCCCAGTTTTATTAGTCAGGCTTCTGGCATTAGTATACATACATTTGAGAGGTTTAGGCATATTTTTTGCCCTACACCTTTCCTTCTAAACTGTTCTAGTCCCCCCTTCCATTCCCCCCTCAGTCACACTACCTCGCCCCTTCCCCATTGAGGTGCAGCCCGTCCCTACGATAGAGCCTGTACAGAGAAGTCGGCCCAGTTCTCCATGAACCCGAACCCCTCCTTCCTACACCAGTTCTTGAGCCACTTGTTAACCTCTCTAATCTCCCGCTGCCTTTCTCGTGTGGCTCGTGGTACAGGCAGTATTTCAGAAAATACTACTTTTGAGGTCCTTGCCCTAAGCTTTTTTACCTAAATCCCTGAAATCATTCTTAAGGACTCTCCACCTTCCTCTAACTTTGTCATTGGTTCCGATATGGACCATGACCGCTGGATCTTCTCCAGCCCCTCCCAGTAATCTGTCAACCCGATCCACAATGTGTCGAACTCTAGCGCCAGGAAGACAGCACACTGTTCGGCGATCACGATCTTTGTGACAGATCGCCCTATCTGTTCCCCTAATAATTGAGTCTCCCACTCCCAGCACCTGTCTGCCCGGCTCTCCTGGTCCCCTGCTTACTGGAGCCGACATTCCCCTGACCGGCAGAGGAAGTGTCTGGCTGCAGCAGTGCTGTCCCTGAGCTGCCACCCCCCTCAGCTGCCAAACGTGCAAACCTGTTGGGGTGTGTCAGATCAGGGCTAGCCTCCCTGGCACTCTTCCCTCTACCCCCCTTTCTTACTGTCACCCAGCTAGCTACCTCACTTTCCTCAGCCTCCTTACTGTCACCCTTCCCCTGAACTACCCCAAAGACTGCTTATTGACTCAAATTTATGACTATCATGAAGCACAATGTGTCACGAGAAAACATTCTCAGAATGGCTTGGATAAGTAAAAGCGTTCCAAAGTTATCACCACATAAAGTGACACGTGTCAGATTTGCAAAATTAGGCCTGGTCAGGAAGGGGGTAAGTGGCCCGGCCTGGAAGAGGTTAATTGGGGTAGACCCCAAAATAATGGGACAAATAAAAAAGGAAATCAAAGAATAAGTGCACTTGAGTACAAAAATGTATGGTTGAGGGGGAGGCAGTTATAAATGTCTATTCTGCACAAGGGAGGCACAGGTCCTGTGGGATCCATGCCTGGTTCATTTTTATGAACGTCAGCTTGTCCACGTTGGCTGTGGACAGGCGGCTGCGTTTGTCAGTAATGACACCACCTGCCGTGCTGAATACACGTTCAGACAAAACGCTGGCCGCCGGGCAGGCCAGCACCTCCAAGGCATAAAATGCTAACTCTGGCCATGTGGACAATTTGGAGACCCAGAAGTTGAATGGGGCCGAACCATCAGTCAGTACGTGGAGGGGTGTGCAGACGTACTGTTCAACCATGTTAGTGAAATGCTGCCTCCTGCTAACACGTTCCGTATCAGGTGGTGGTGCAGTTAGCTGTGGCGTGGAGACAAAACTTTTCCACATTTCTGCCATGCTAACCCTGCCCTCAGAGGAGCTGGCCATGACACAGCTGCGTGGGCGACCTCTTGCTCCTCCTCTGCCTTCGCCTTGTACTTCCACCTGTTCCCCGGTGTCAGTTGGGAATGCTCTCAGGAGCACCTCTACCAGTGTGCGCTTGTACTCGCGCATCTTCCTATCACGCTCTAGTGAGGGAATTAAGGACTGCACATTGTCTTTGTACTGGGGATCCAGCAGGGTGGCAACCCAGTAGTCCGCACACGTTACAATGTGGGCAACTCTGCTGTTGTGCAGGCACTGCAGCATGTTGTCGCTCATGTGTGCCAGGCTGCGCAGAGGTAAGGACAAGCTGTCCTCTATAGGTGGTGTATTGTCTGTGTCCTCCGTATCCCCCCAGCCACGCTCCAGTGATAGCCATGAGCTGCGTTGAGTGCCACTCTGCTGTAAACCCGGTTCCTTCTCCTCCTCCTCCTCGTCCTCCAGAACTGTGCCCTGGCTGGCCACATGTGTACCTGGCCTCTGCTGGTGCACCCTCTGAGCCACTTCTGAATGACTGACCTGAAACCCTGTGAAATGCCCCCTCCTCCTCCTCCTGGGCCACCTCCTCTTCCATCATCGCCCTAAGCGTTTTCTCAAGGAGACATAGAAGTGGTATTGTAACGCTGATAACGGTGTCATCGCCACTGGCTATGTTGGTGGAGTACTCGAAACAGCGCAACAGGGCACATAGGTCTCGCATGGAGGCCCAGTCATTGGTGGTGAAGTGGTGCTGTTCCGCAGTGCGACTCACCCGTGCATGCTGCAGCTGAAACTCCACTATGGCCTGCTGCTGCTCGCACAGTCTCTCCAGCATGTGCAAGGTGGAGTTCCACCTGGTGGGCACGTCGCATATGAGGCGGGGAGGGGAAGGTCGAAGTTCCGCTGTAGCACAGACAGGCGAGCAGTTGTGAATGAACTACAGGGGTAGTTGTGAATGAACTTCTGCACCACCAAATTCAGCACATGCGCCAGGCAAGGGATGTGCGTCAAACCGGCTAGTCCCAGAGCTGCCACGAGATTTCGCCCATTATCGCACACCACCAGGCCGGGCTTGAGGCCCACCGGCAGAAACCACTCATCGGCCTGTTCTTCTATGCCCCTCAAAAGCTCCTGCGCGGTGTGGGGCCTGTCCCCCAAACATATGAGTTTCAGAATGGCCTGCTGACATTTACCCCGGGCTGTGCTGAAGTTGGTGGTGAAGGTCTTTTGCTGAGCGGATGAGGAGGTTGTAGAGGAGGAGGAAGCGGAGAAGGGGGAAGAGGCAACAGGAGGCAAAGAATAATGGCCTGCGAACCTTGGTGGTGGAAGGACATGCGCCAAACCGCTATCTGCCTCTGGCCCAGCCGCCACTACGTTTCCCAGTGTGCAGTTAGGGAGATATAGTGGCCCTGCCCGTGCTTACTGGTCCATGTATCTGTGGTTATGTGGACCTTGCCACAAATGGCGTTGCGCAGCGCACACTTGATTTTGTCCCCCACTTGGTTGTGCAGGGAAGGGACGGCTCGCCTGGAAAAGTAGTGGCGGCTGGGAACAACATACTGGGGGGACAGCCACCGCCATCAGCTGTTTAAAACAATCCGTCTCCACCAGACAGAATGACAGCATTTCAAAGGCCAGTAATTTTGAAATGCTGGCATTCAGGGCCAGGGCTCGAGGGTGGCTAGGTGGGAATTTCCTTTTTTCCAGTGTTTGGGAGATGGACAGCTGAACGCTTGTATGTGACATGGTGGAGATGCTTTGTGATGGTGTCGTATGTGGTGGTGTTGGTGGCACATCCTCTGTTTGCTGGGTGGCTGGTGCCACTGTGACTCCAGAGGTAGAGCAAGAGGCCGAGGCAGCAGCAGAAGAGGGAGCAGGAGGAGCCTGAGACCTTTCATGGTTTTTAAGGTGTTTACTCCACTGCAGTTCATGCTTTGCATGTAGATGCCTGGTCATGCAGGTTGTGCTAAGGTTCAGAACATTAATGCCTCGCTTCAGGCTCTGATGGCACAGTGTGCAAACCACTCGGGTCTTGTCGTCAGGACATTGTGTGAAGAACTGCCACACCAGGGAACTCCTTGGAGCAGACCTTGGTGTGCTAGGTCCCTGGGTGCGGTGGGCAGAAGCAGGGGTACTGTCTCAGGGATGGCTGCTGCGCTTTTGCACCCTGCTCCCTCTTTTGCTGTGCTGTTGCCTCTGTGCGACCACCGCCTCTTCCTCAGAATTGCACACGTCACTAGCATAAACTTGAGTCCAGTCGGGGTCTAGGACCTCATCATCCTCCACATCATCTTCCACCCATTCTTGACCCCTGCCCTCCTCGTCAGTCTGCACACCGCAGAAAGCCGCATCAGTTGGCACCTGTGTTTTGTCATCATCAGAGACGTGCTGCAGCGGTCTTCCCATGTCCTCATCCTGCAACATAAGTGCATTCAATGTCTTCCACTTCTGGGGCAGGGCTAGGTGGATGGGCCGGGGAAACCCTGCCAACAGAGTCATCAAAAAGCATGAGACTTTCCTGCATGATATGGAGCTCTGACTGCTTGGCTGCTTTGCAAGGGGTTGAGGTTAAAGACTGATGGGCATGGGCTGCAGGTGCCAACTCTGAGCTTTCTGCAGAGGACGGGGTGTTAGATACTGTGAACTGTCAGCCACCCAATCTACTATCGCCTGTACATGTTCTGGCTTCACCATCCGTAGAGCGGCTTTCAGGCCTATCAAATAACACTGCAGATTCTGTCACCTACTCGCACCCAAGGAAGGTGTTTCACTTGGACCTGTAGCTGGCGGAGAACGTCCACGTCCTCCACCAACACCACCACGACCATGCCCACGTCCCTTATTTGATGCTCTCCTCATTATTTGCACTCACCCACCAAACTAACAGATGGTTTATCTCTGGTGTCAATTTAACTGCCAAAAGTCAACAATTAAGTTCACTAACAGTAAGGCAGGGCCCGTGTCATAAACAGAATACATTTCTTTAGGTCACACAACAGTGTAACGGAGCACTTCCGCTGCAGCCGGACACTTCCTCTGCCAGTCAGGGGGATGTCAGCTCCAGTAAGCAGGGGACCAGGAGAGCAGACCAGACAGGTGCTAGTAGTGGGAGACTCCATTATTAGGGGAACAGATAGGGCGATCTGTCACAAAGATCGTGATCGCCGAAGAGTGTGCTGTCTTCCCAGCGCTAGAGTTCGACACATCGCGGATCGGGTTGACAGATTACTGGGAGGGGCTGGAGAAGATCCTGCGGTCATGGTCCATATCGGAACCAATGACAAAGTTAGAGGAAGGTGGAGAGTCCTTAAGAATGATTTTAGGGATTTAGGTGAAAAGCTTAGGGCAAGGACCTCAAAAGTAGTATTTTCTGAAATACTGCCTGTACCACGAGCCACACAAGAAAGGCAGCAGGAGATTAGGGAGGGGAACAAGTGGCTCAAGAAAAGGTGTAGGAAGGAGGGGTTCGGGTTCATGGAGAACTGGGCCGACTTCTCTGTCGCCTACAGGCTCTATCGTAGGGACGGGCTGCACCTCAATGGGGAAGGGGCAGCTGTGTTGGGGAGAAAGATGGCTAGAAGGTTGGAGGAGTGTTTAAACTAGGGACTGGGGGGGGGGGGGTAATTACATTATAGGAGGGGAAGATAGTGCAGATAGAGACCAGGGGCGAGGTAGTGTGACTGGGGGAGGAATGGAAGGGGGGACTAGAACAGCTCAGAATGAAAGATGTAGGGTAAAAAATATACAAAAACCTCTCAAATGTATGTATACTAATGCCAGAAGCCTGACTAACAAGACTGGTGAACTGGAATTAGTGATGTGTGAGGAGGATTATGACGTAGTGGGAATAACTGAGACATGGCTGGATGATAGCTATGACAGTGGGAATAACTGAGACATGGCTGGATGATAGCTATGACTGGGCAGTTAATATAAAAGGTTACAATCTGTTTAGAAAGGATCATCAAAACGGGAGAGGTGGAGGGGTCTGCCTCCATGTGAAGTCGTGTCTAAATCCCGTAATTCGAGAATACATCTCTGAGGGACATGAAGATGTGGAGTCACTGTGGGTAGAAATACATGGAGCAAAAAACAATAATAAATTACTAATAGGAGATTACTATAAACCACCTAATATACCACAGAAAATCTATTACTAAACGAGATAGACGAGGCGGCAAATCATAATGAGGTGGTTATTATGGGGGACTTCAACTACCAAGATAAAGACTGGGAAACTAAAAGCTGTACATCCCATAAAGGAAACAGGTTCTTGGCAATAACCAAAGACAATTACCTTTCCCAACTGGTTCAGGACCCGACTAGAGGGACGGCCATACTGGACTTAGTATTAACCAATAGACCTGATAGAACAACAGACGTGCAGGTCGGGGGACACCTGGGAAATAGTGACCATAAAGTAATAACCTTCCAATTATCCTTCAAACGAGAGTTTCTAAAGGGAGGAACAAAAATACCAAACTTCAAAAAAGCACAATTTAGCCAACTAAGCGAGGCCATAGGCCTAACTAACTGGGACAAAGTCCTCAAAAATAAAAATACAGCCACAAAATGGGAGATTTTTAAAAGCATTGTAACATCTAATTGTGAGAGGTACATACCTTATAGGAATAAAAGGCTAAGGAACAATAAGAAACCAATGTGGATAAATGGAACCGTAAAGATAGCAATAAATGACAAAAAAAAAGCATATAAATCACTAAAACAGGAGGGGAGCGAGGAAGCACTGATAAACTATAAGGAAAAAAAATAGAATATGTAAAAAACTAATAAAATTTGCAAAAATAGTAGGCATGGCTGTGATGGCTTCTTAGGGCAAAGTATTGAAACTCTTGTTGATTGGCTGCCCTGCTGCCTTTCAAAAAGCGGGAAAAAAATTGCAGAATAACGAACCAGAACTTTTATGGAAATGTTCGGGTTCAGGTGCGGAAAACCGTAAAGTTTAGTACGAGTACGAGTTCGGGTTCATTCAACTCTAGTGATGAGAGAAGCGAGCTTCGGGTGCTAAATCACTTAATTTAAAACTTCAGATTAATACTGTACGGAGATCCGTCTCCATATGTCTCCTGGAAAACCACTTTAAAACTTGGAGCCCAGCTCGACTTCAGTTCTGAGGAAGAGTTCAGAACCAAAGCTGAGTTTGGATCCAAGTTTTAAAGTGGTTTTTCAGGTTAAAATGAGGTTATAAATGTATCCACTTTGTGTTCCTAACAGGGAAGAACTCTGAAGGAACCTTCATGTTATCACAAGATCTTAGAGAAGATGAAGATATCCTGCAGCACTCCTCAGAGGAAAACCATATTCCCTGTAATGTACATCCAGGACTTCACAGTACAGATCTATCATATAATCCCTATGATCATGAGGAACCTTCTCCTGACCAATCACAGACTGTTACCCCAGGTACCGGGCAGAAAGGGGGTAAAAGGTTTCAGTGCGGGGAATGTGGAAAACAGTTTACACAAAACTCTAATTTATATACACATAGAAGAATTCACAAAGGAGAGAAGCCGTATTCATGTGCAGAATGTGGAAAATGTTTTATTACTAAGCATAAACTCAAGGTGCATCAGATACTTCACACAGGAAAGAAGCCTTATCCATGTTCAGAATGTGGAAAAGCTTTTCTCTATAAACATACCCTCAAGGTGCATCAGAGAATTCACACAGGAGAGAAGCCATATCCATGTTCAAAATGTGGGAAAGGTTTTCTTTATAAACAGAACCTCAAGGTGCATCAGATAATTCACACAGGAGAGAAGCCATATCCATGTTCAGAATGTGGGAAAGGTTTTCTTTATAAACAGACCCTCAAGGTGCATCAGAAAATTCACACAGGAGAGAAACCATATCCATGTTCAAAATGTGGGAAAGGTTTTCTTTATAAACAGACCCTCAAGGTGCATCAGAGAATTCACACAGGAGAGAAGCCATATTCATGTTCAAAATGTGGGAAAGGTTTTCTTCACAAACATACCCTCAAGGTGCATCAGAGAATTCACACAGGAGAGAAGCCATATCTATGTTCAGAATGTGGAAAAGGTTTTATTTGTAAACAGACCCTTAAGACGCATCAGAGAATTCACACAGGAGAGAAACCTTATTTATGTTCTGAATGTGGGAGACATTTTAGTAGTAAACAGAACCTCAAAGTTCATCAGAGAAGTCACATAGAAGAAAAAAGATTTAGATGCTCCAGATGTGGTGACTGTTTTACACAAAAGTCAAGTCTTGTTACACATGAGAAAATTCACACAGGAGAGAAGCCATATCCATGTTCAGAATGTGGGAAAGGTTTTATTTGTAAACAGACCCTTAAGACGCATCAGAGAATTCACACAGGAGAGAAACCTTATTTATGTACTGAATGTGGGAAATGTTTTAGTAGTAAACGGAACCTCAAAGTTCATCAGACAAGTCACACAGAAGAAAAAACATTTATATGCTCCAGATGTGGTGACTGTTTTACACGAAAGTCAAATCTTGTTACACATGAGAAAATTCACGCAGCAGAGAAGCCATTTTGATTTTCTTGATGTGAAAAAGAAAATCAGAATTTGAAACTCATCAGAGAATTCACACATAGAAGAAAATAAATTCTTGTTTGGAACGTGGAAGTGTTTACATGCATTAAACAGCCTATGTGAGAGTATATTCTTCTGTGGAATTACCCTGGGTCTGCCAAAGACCCAAATTATATTTCCCTGAGCTCAACAGTGACCAGGATCCATGGAGGAAAAGTATTGTGGATATGAGGAAAAAGAAGAGCGTTGTTTACTGTCAGAGCAGTGAAGATGATTGTCCCCATGGACCTCGCTTCTTACCGTATTCATACCTCCGCCAGCACTGCAGGAGAATCCAGAAGGACACAGTGAGAAACGGAAGGACACCTCCTGTAGACTTTTATGTAGCCTATGTGGACATATGGAATGGGTATTTGATCTTCATTAATACAATATATCAAGATAAAGGTGATGGGGGGAAAATAACAATTTGAGTTGACAATAATTTGTTTAAAAACCCAGATCTTCCATTTCCTTCTTTTTGCCTCATTCACACTTGTGTATTCTGGTCGGTATCTTACACCAGTATTTGTAGGATAAAACTAGGAGTAGCTCCCGAACATGGAAGACTTTCCATTATACTTTTCTCTGTTTTATCCCGTTCCCTGTTACGGCTTACAGATACTGATGCAAGATACTTTTAGAGCTCTCAGAAGCGCTCCAAAATGGATCAGTTTTGCTCTAATGCATTCTGAATGGAAAAGGATCTGCTCAGAATGCATCAGTTTTCCTCCAATCAGTCACCATTCCGCTCTGGAGGCGCCTGCAGCGTTTTGGTGTCCGTCTGACGAAACTGAGCCAAACTGATCCGTCCTGGCACACAATGTAAGTCAATGGGGACGGCTCCGTTTTCTCTCTGTTTACAGATAATACAAACGGATACGTTCTGAACGGATGCAGACGGTTGTATTATCTGAACTGAAGCGTTTGTGCATCTTTCGAACGTCACTGTGAACCTAGCCTAAACCATCCAAAGGCTGCGCTTTCTAAATCCTGGAACTCAACCTACAATGACTGATAAAGGTTGAGTGAGATCTCCAGGAATCTGACTTTTCTCTTCCCAAGAAGTAGACACGGCCTGATTTAAATGAGCCCGGACTTAAGATGACAGGTCCTTTTTTAGCTGCCCCTTTCAGGAATGTCTTTATCAAAGAGTCTGAGGGTAAAGATCTGCCTAAAAAGCAGAAATAACTTCTGTTTAAACCTTTAACATAGAGGCACTAAGACCTTTGTCCAGACTAGGGTTGCTCCGTGTGTTTAACTATCCATACCCAATCGATACTTATAGACCCGGATCGATTCAATACCAGGTTTTACTATTTTCTGTTCAGTTAGAGAACATGGCAGTCGCCGCTCTCAGCGCACACCATGTTCTCCTCAGCTGGATGGCAAACAAGGGGGCACTGCATGGCATAGTGGGGGCACTACATGGTACTAGGGGGCACTGCATGTCACTATTATGGGGGCACTGTGGATGTCACTGTTATGGGGGCGCTGTGGATGTCACTGTTATGGGGTAACTGTGGATGACACTGTTATGGGGATCTGTGGATGTCACTGTTATGGGGTAACTGTGGATGACACTGTTATGGGGGCACTGTGGATGTCACTGTTATGGGGCGCTGTGGATGTCACTGTTATGGGGGCACTGTGAATGACACTGTTATGGGGATCTGTGGATGTCACTGTTATGGGGGCGCTGTGGATGTCACTATTATGGGGACACTGTGAATGTCACTGTTATGGGGACACTGTGGATGTCACCGTTATGGGGGCACTGTGGATGTCACCGTTATAGGGGTGCTGTGGATGTCACTGTTATGGGAGCACTGTGGATGTCACTGTTATGGGGGCACTGTGGATGTCACTGTTATGGGAGCGCTGTGGATGTCCCTGTTATGGGAGCACTGTGGATGTCACCGTTATAGGGGTGCTGTGAATGTCACTGTTATGGGAGCACTGTGGATGTCACTGTTATGGGAGCACTGTGGAGGTCACTGTTATGGGGGCACTGTGGATGTCACTGTTATATGGGTGCTGTGGATGTCACTGTTATGGGTTCGCTGTGTGCTTGCTGCTTCCAGCTGTTTATTACACTCTGGAGATGGTGAGGGAAGAGCCTGTGGACGGTCAGTGATGAGATTTAGACACTGAGTGAGAAGTAGATTCATGTCTGTGTGCAGAAAGATGGACACAGGAGTTGTAGTGGGCAGAGCTGCTGCAGGCAGAGCAGGGGGGGGGAGGCGTGGCCGCATATGACTCATCTCTGTGCAGTGCAGCCAGGCTTGTGTATCAATAAAGTTATGTATTCAACAAAACAAGAAGGGGCGAAAGTAAACAGATCTGCCAGGATAATCTGATGTCTTCCAAGGAGAAAGGAAAACTCGGACATGAAAAACAGGCATTGGGGGCATATGTATGCATGGTGAGGGGCGTTAGGAGCACATAAGAAGAATTTTGATTTTGGGATCGGACAACCTCTTTAACACTGAGCACATGTCCAAAAATGGCTGCCTATACACAGGACTGCATGTCTAGCATCTAGTACAACCTCTTCCCTGAGTAACACTACAACTACTTAAACAGCTCCGCATAACATAGTGTCCCTGAAACAGAGGTACAGTTATTACCAGATATACTTGCACAAGGATGGTAAGGTTTAAGAAGAAGATATGCAGGAGACGTCTCTGCTGATGTCCTGTAACATGGAGACTGGGCTTCTCTTTCCTAGAATGCACCACACTCCCACAATGCTTTGCACCTCCCACAAATACAATAATTTTTATTAACAAGAAACACAAGGTGCAATACATTTTTACCACCACTAGATGGTGTTGTTACCTAACTAATCACCACAGAAATATGAGATTTCAAAGCAAATATAATCTGTAATGATTCTGAACCTTTGCTGGGGCAGAACACTCCCCATCTGGCGTCACTACGCCACTACTGGGTCCTTCAATCTTAGCAACCCATTTTGGTCAATGATGGGATCTTTGGAGACTGACCTTTACTGAGGTAGTCTGTTTCTTTCGTATAACATTCACTTTGTATGGAGCAGATACTTTAGGTCGAACTTCCTCGACTGCATCTGGGCCTATCAATTCGGATGTGTCAGATCCGATGCTGCAAGACGTTGAACGGTACAGGAATGCAGGACCCGTAAACCATGTAGTGTCCGTAAGATGGCTCGCTGCGACAGATCTAGTCGCATAGTCTGCAGGATAATGCTGTGTAGGCACGTAGTGCCACTTTTAGGACAAGTGGATCTCCTGATCCTTAGCACCCGATTGCAGACGTAGACGTAAAAGCGTCTGGTTTCGTTGCAAATATATCTTAGGACTACCTTGCTGTCCGTATAAAACGCAAGTTCTTCGATTTCCAGGTTCATTCCTGAAGTTATAAGTTCAGCCAACTCCACTGCAAGCACAGCAGCGCAGAGCTCCAGTCGGGGTAGTATCGTGTGTTCGCGGAGTATCACTAGTTTCGTCCTGCTGCTGACAAATCCTATATGGCATTTTTCTATGACAGAAAGTCTTTAGGTATGCTATGGCAGCAATTGCCTTGACTGAAGCATCACAGAAGATATATAGTCTTTGTATCTTAACTTCAGAAGATAGGGTCGTGCCACGTGAAGGCTGGTCAAAGCTTCGAGAGACTTCTTCCAACCTGTCCACAGGTCCTTTTTCTCCATGGGAAGCATATCATCCCAATCAGACGTCTCTGTGGTGAAGTCTCTTAACATCATTTTACCTTGGATGGTGACAGACGCTATGAATCCTCAAGGATCATATAAGCTGTTTATGGTGGACAGAACTCCTCTATGTGTGAAGGGCTTTCCTTCCTTGCTGATTTGGAAGGTGAATGTGTCTGCCTTTAAATCACAGAGAAAACCGAGGCTACGCTGCATAGGAAGGGAGTCGGTGCTCAGATCCAAGTCCTTTGGGTCACTTGAATGGTCTTGAGGTGAGAAGGCTTCCAGTAACGGTACTTTCACACTTGCGGCATGGCTATCCGGCAGGCTGTTCACCCGCCGGATCCACCATGCCGCAAGTACCTGTGTGCTGCCGCTCCGTTCCTATTGACTATAATGGGGCGGGGGGCAGAGCTACGGAGCAGCATTACAGTACACGGCAGTGATCGCCAGACTAAAAAGTCAGACATGCAGTACATTTAGTCCGGCGATCTCTGGCCATGCACTGCGGATGTCACTGCAGCACACGGGTACTTGCAGCCTGCCGGATCGCCATGCCGCAAGTGTGAAAGTACCCATACTCACAGCTGTTGGAGGCGATTTTGCGGTCTCCTTCGTGGGTGTGGATTTCAAGCAGTCGTCCACGTAGAAATCTTTTTCCACAAAGCATCTGACATCTGATCCATACTTTGCTTCACCCTCTCGGGCTGAATGTCTGAGACCATAGATAGTGACTGCAGGGGAAGGACTGTTTCCAAAGATGTGCACTCTCATTTGGTACTCCACAATGTCTTCTTAAGAGCCGTTGTTGCGGTACCAGAAGAACCTCAAGTAGTTTCTGTGTTCTGCCTTGACAAGGAAGCAGTGGAACATCTATGTCGGCAATAAATGCTTCAGAATCTCTGCGGAATCGGAGAAGTACCTCTAGGAGTTTATTGAGGTCTGCACCAGACAGTAAGACATCGTTTAGCAAGATGCCTTTGCACCTGGCACTTGAGTCGAATACTACTCGAATCTGCCCTGTTTTTTTAGGATGATACACGCCGAATATGGGTAAGTACCAACACTCCTCTGAGTCTTGGAGCATGGGTGCCATTTCTGTATGGTTGTTCTGCATCCACGTCTGCTCACCATCGCATATGTGGTCTTGACAGGAGGGATCCATGAAAGGAGAAGGTACAGGAGCGCTGTGTGGCAATTCTTTTATCAGGAAACTGCTGTGACATGGCAGGAATACGGAAGGACATCCATTTTCAAGTGTGTTGGTGAGCATACTGTTGACTGAGGTCGGCTTGTGTGCTCCTCCCAGACAGACGTCTCCTATGATGACCCATCCTAGGTCGAGTCTCTGGGCGTATGGAGCATTCTGGGGACGGTTAATCTGTCCTCTAGCCTTATGAACTCGTAGTATGTCTCTACCAAGGAGTAAGACTATCGGGGCTTCTGGGCCCAGTTCTGGTATCAGGTGAGCTATATTCCTCAGGTGGGGGTGGTATGCAACTACCTCTGGTGTTGGTATCTCAGATCGGTTGTCAGGTATGTGATTGCACTCCAGTATGGTTGGCAGAGACAAGCAGATCTGAACATTTATGGACTCGACCTTGTATCCAGTTGCCTTCCTCCCCGCCGTCTCAACTCTGACAAGGCAGATTTTTGAGCAGCACTTCCCTCCTGCCAGTCCTTTACAGATCTCTGTACAGTGAAAAGTGACTACTGCGGTGTCTCTGATGCAGGGGCAACTGACGTTGGGACCGGGGCTTCAGGTAACTGGCTGCTAGTCGCTACCTGATGTTGCGGCCGGGTGGCCAGAGCCGTTGGTTGCAGCTGCCGTGGTGCGGGGACGTCGGTCACTGGAGGTGATGACACAGTCTGCTGTGCAGGTGCCTCTGGGGTCCGATCAGCTTTACTGATGGTTAGAGTTGAGCGAACACCTGGATGTTCGGGTTTGAGAAGTTGGCCAAACTTCCCGAAAATGTTCGGGTTCGGGATCCGAACACGACCCGAACTTCACCCCGAACCCCATCGAAGTCGATGGGGAGCCGAACTTTTGGGCACTAAAAAGGCTGTAAAATAGCCCAGGAAAGGGCTAGATGGCTGCAAAAGGCAGCAAAATGTAGGTAAATCCCCTGCAAACAAATGTGGATAGGGAAATGACTTAAAATAAAATAAATAAAAATTGACCAATATCAATTGGCAACTTGGAGGAGAAGGAGGTGGAATAGGAGGTTTGGATGGCATCAGGTGGGAATGCTATGGGAGTTGATGTTCTCATCACAGCCAAAAAGGATTCATGTCTGCCTGCAGTGCCACAGGCCTTATTCACAGACTCAGGACCATGGCAGCCGCAAAGAGGAGAGCGGTCCCATTATCATTTATGTAGGCCCCTGACACCCAGACAGAGGAAAGGTCATTTGACAGTAAAAAGAGTTTAATGTCTCTCACCCAGACAGCAAGCAATTAAACGAAATATAGGCCACTGACACCCAGACAATGGGGCGGTCATTAGACAGTAAAAAGTGTTAAATGTCTGCCACCAAGACAGCAAGGAAGTACGTGAAATTTAGGCCCCTGACACCCAGACAATGGGGCGGTCATGACAGTAAAAAGAGTTTAATATGTCCCACAGGCGGCTGCGTTTGTCAGTAATGACGCCACCTGCCGTGCTGAATACACGTTCAGATAAAACGCTGGCCGCCGGGCAGGCCAGCACCTCCAAGGCATAAAAGGCTAGCTTTGGCCACGTGGACAATTTGGAAACCCAGAAGTTGAATGGGGCCGAACCATCAGTCAGTACGTGGAGGGGTGTGCAGACGTACTGTTCCACCATGTTAGTGAAATGCTGCCTCCTGCTAACACGTTCCGTATCAGGTGGTGGTGCAGTTAGCTGTGGCGTGGTGACAAAACTTTTCCACATTTCTGCCATGCTAACCCTGCCCTCAGAGGAGCTGGCCGTGACACAGCTGCATTGGTGACCTCTCGCTCCTCATGTGCCTTCGCCTTGGGCTTCCACTTGTTCCTCTGTGACATTTGGGAATGCTCTCAGTAGCGCGTCTACCAAGGTGCGCTTGTACTCGCGCATCTTACTATCACGCTCCAGTGCAGGAAGTAAGGTGGACACATTGTCTTTGTACCAGGGATCCAGCAGGGTGGCAATCCAGTAGTGCGCACACGTTAAAATGTGGGCAACTCTGCTGTTGTTGCGCAGGCACTGAAGTATGTAGTCGCTCATGTGTGCCAGGCTGCCCAGAGGTAAGTACAAGCTGTCCTCTGTGGGATGCGTATCGTCATCGTCCTCCGTTTCCCCCCAGTCACGCACCAGTGATGGGCCTGAGCTGCATTGGGTGCCATCCCTATGTGAACATGCTTCATCCTCATCATCCTCCTCGTCCTCCAGTAGTGGGCCCTGGCTGGCCACATTTGTACCTGGCCTCTGCTGTTGCAAAAAAACTCCCTCTGAGCCACTTCTAAGAGACTGGCCTGAAAGTGCTAAAAATGACCCCTCTTTCTCCTCCTCCTGGGCCACCTCCTCTTCCATCATCGCCCTAAGTGTTTTCTCAAGATATAGAAGTGGTATTGTAACACTGATAACGGCGTCATCGCCACTGGCATGTTGGTGGAGTACTCGAAACAGCACAACAGGGCACACAGGTCTCGCATGGAGGCCCAATCATTGGTGGTGAAGTGGTGCTGTTCCGCAGTGCGACTGACCCGTGCGTGCTGCAGCTGAAACTCCACTATGGCCTGCTGCTGCTCGCACAGTCTCTCCAGCATGTGCAAGGTGGAGTTCCACCTGGTGGGCACATCGCATATGAGGCGTTGAGCGGGAAGGCTGAAGTTCCGCTGTAGCGCAGACAGGCGAGCAGCGGCAGAATGTGAACGCCGGAAGCGCGCACAGACGGCCTGCAGTTTATGCAGCAGCTCTGATATGTTGGGGTAGTTGTGAATGAACTTCTGCACCACCAAATTCAGCACATGCGCCAGGCAAGGGATGTGTGTCAAACCGGCTAGTCCCAGAGCTGCGACGAGATTTCGCCCATTATCGCACACTACCAGGCCGGGCTTGAGGCCCACCGGCAGAAACCACTCGTCGGTCTGTTGTTCAATACCTCGCCACAACTCCTGCGCGGTGTGGGGCCTGTCCCCCAAACATATGAGTTTCAGAACGGCCTGCTGACGTTTACCCCGGGTTGTGCTGAAGTTGTTGGTGAATGTGTGTGGCTGACCGGATTAGCAGGTACAAGAAGAGGAGGAGGAAGCTGAGTAGGAGGAGGAGGCTACAGGAGGCAAAGAATGATGCCCTGCGATCCTTGGCGGCGGAAGGATGTGCGCCAAAAACTCTCCGCCTGGGGCCCATCCGCCACTACATTTACCCAGTGTGCAGTTAGGGAGATATAGCGTCCCTGGCCATGCTTACTGGTCCATGTATCTGTGGTTAGGTGGACCTTGCCACAGATGGCGTTGCGCAGTGCACACTTGATTTTATCGGATACTTGGTTGTGCAGGGAAGGCACGGCTGTCTTGGAGAAGTAGTGGCGGCTGGGAACAACATACTGTGGGACAGCCATCGCCATCAGCTGTTTGAAGCTGTCTGTGTCCACCAGCCTGAATAACAGCATTTCAAAGGCCAGTAGTTTAGAAATGCTGGCATTCAGGCCCAGGGATCGAGGGTGTCTAGGTGGTAATTTACGCTTTCTCTCCAAGGTTTGTGAGATTGAGAGCTGAACGCTGCCGTGTGACATGGTGGAGATGCTTGGTGACGGAGGTGGTGGTGTTGGCACATCCTCTGTTTGGTGGGCGGCAGGTGCCAACATTCCTCCCGAGGCGGAGGAAGAGGCCGAGGCAGCAGCAGAAAAGGGAGCAGGGGGAGCCTGAGTGAGTTCCTTGTTTTTAAGGTGTTTACTCCACTGCAGTTCATGCTTTGCATGTAGATGTCTGGTCATGCAGGTTGTGCTAAGGTTCAGCACGTTAATGCGTAGCTCCAGGCTCTAATGGCACAGAGTGCAAACCACTCAGGTCTTGTCGTCAGTACATTGTTTGAAGAACTGCCATGCCAGGGAACTCCTTGAAGCTGCCTTTGGGGAGCTCCCTGGTGGCGGTGGCCAGTAGCAGGCGAACTCTCTTGGCGGCGGCTGTTCTGCTTTTGCCCCCTGCTCCCTCTTTTGCTACGCTGTTGGCTCGGTTCACCTCTGCCTCTTCCTCTGAACTATGAAAGTCAGTGGCACGACCTTCATTCCATGTGGGGTCTAGGACCTCATCGTCCCCTGCATCGTCTTCCACACAGTCTTTCTCCCTGACCTCTTGTTCGGTCTGCACACTGCAAAAAGACGCAGCAGTTGGCATCTGTGTTTCGTCATCATCAGAGACGTCCGGACTCCGGTGAGGTGGTAGTCCCATGTCCTCATCATCAGGAAACATAAGTGGTTGTGCGTCAGTGCATTCTATGTCTTCCACCACTGGGGAAGGGCGAGGTGGATTCCCTTGGGAAACCATGCCAGCAGAGTCTTCAAACAGCATAAGAGACTGCTGCATAACTTGAGGCTCAGACAGTTTCCCTGATATGCATGGGGGTGATGTGACAGACTGATGGCTTGGTTTTCAGACGCCACCTGTGCACTTTCTGCAGAAGACTGGGTGGGAGATAATGTTGTGAACGTGCTGGATCCACTGTCGGCCACCCAATTGACTAGCGCCTGTACCTGCTCAGGCCTTACCATCCTTAGAACAGCATTGGGCCCCACCAAATATCACAGTAAATTCTGGCGGGTACTGGAACCTGAGGTAGTTAGTTCACTAGGACCTGTCCTCTCCCAGCACCAGAGGGTCCACTAACACCACCACAACCGCGTCCGCGTCTCTTACTAGAAGTTTTCCTCATTGTTACCGTTCACCACACTAAGAAAAAAAAATTTTGGCCCAATGTATTGAATTCAAATTCAGCCCTTTTTTTACAGACACCTAACACTCTGGCTGGCTATCTATTTATGTACCGTATTACACTAATTTAGGCACAGCAGTAACCACTGATTTAGGGGAATATCAATTGTAGGCCTATTATTTAGGACCTGGATGAAAGGTATCCTTTTACGGACAGATTTACACTTGGAGATGCACAGTAGCGTGTGAAAAAATATGTAGGATTATGCTTTCAGCAATTGTATTTTAACAATTTGTGTAATATACCCTTTAACTGACAGAAATACTCTTGGCCTGCAACAGCTGGAACACCAGATTTGGAGTATTGCTATTTTGGCAATTGAATTTCACCCCAGAAAATAATATATTCTTTGACGGACACTATGAAACTTGTCCAGTCACAGCTGGAACACCAGATTTACGGTATTTCTATTTTTGCAACTGAATCTCACCCCAGAAAATAATATATCCTTTGACGGACACTATGAAACTTGTCCAGTCACAGCTGGAACACCAGATTTACGGTATTTCTATTTTTGCAACTGAATTTCACCCCAGAAAATAATATATCCTTTGACGGACACTAAGAAACTTGTCCAGTCACAGCTGGAACACCAGATTTACGGTATTGCTATTTTGGTAATTGAATTTCAACCCAGAACAAAAGCTATACTTTTACGGACACTATGAAACTTGTCCAGTCACAGTTGGAACACCAGATTTACGGTATTGCTATTTTTGCAACTGAATTTTACCCCAGAAAATAATATATCCTTTGACAGACACTATAAAACTTGTCCAGTCACATCTGGAACACCAGATTTACGGTATTGCTATTTTTGCAACTGAATTTCCCCCAGAAAATAATATATCTTTGACGGACACTATGAAACTTGTCCAGTCACAGCTGGAACACCAGATTTACGATATTTCTATTTTGGTAATTGAGTTTCAACCCAGAACAAAAGCTATACTTTTACGGTCACTATGAAACTTGTCCAGTCACAGCTGGAACACCATATTTACGCTATTTCTATTTTTGCAACTGAATTTCACCCCAGAAAATAATATATCCTTTGACGGACACTACGAAACTTGTCCAGTCATAGCTGGAACACCAGATTTACCGTATTGCTATTTTGGTAATTGAGTTTCAACCCCGAACAAAAGCTATACTTTTACGGACACTATGAAACTTGTCCAGTCACAGTTGGAAGACCAGATTTACGGTATTGCTATTTTTGCAACTGAATTTCACCCCAGAAAATAATTTATCCTTTGACGGACACTATGAAACTTGTCCAGTCACAGCTGGAACACCAGATTTACAGTATTGCTATTTTTGCAACTTAATGTCACCCCAGAAAATAATATATCCTTTGACAGACACTATGAAACTTGTCCAGTCACAGCTGGAACACTAGATTTACGGTATTTCTATTTTTGCAACTGAATCTCACCCCAGAAAATAATATATCCTTTGACGGACACTATGAAACTTGTCCAGTCACAGCTGGAACACCAGATTTACGGTATTGCTATTTTTGCAACTGAATTTCACCCCAGAAAATAATATATCCTTTGACGGACACTATGAAACTTGTCCAGTCACAGCTGAAACACTAGATTTACGGTATTGCTATTTTGGTAATTGAATTTCAACCCAGAACAAAAGCTATACTTTTACGGACACTATGAAACTTGTCCAGTCACAGTTGGAACACCAGATTTACGGTATTGCTATTTTTGCAACTGAATTTCACCCCAGAAAATAATATATCCTTTGACCGACACTATGAAACTTGTCCAGTCACAGCTGGAACACCAGATTTACGGTATTGCTATTTTTGCAACTGAATTTCACCCCAGAAAATAATATATCTTTGACGGACACTATGAAACTTGTCCAGTCACAGCTGGAACACCAGATTTACGATATTTCTATTTTGGTAATTGAGTTTCAACCCAGAACAAAAGCTATACTTTTACGGTCACTATGAAACTTGTCCAGTCACAGCTGGAACACCATATTTACGCTATTTCTATTTTTGCAACTGAATTTCACCCCAGAAAATAATATATCCTTTGACGGACACTATGAAACTTGTCCAGTCATAGCTGGAACACCAGATTTACCGTATTGCTATTTTAGTAATTTAATTTTAACCCAGAACAAACGCTATACTTTTACGGACACTATGAAACTTGTCCAGTCACAGCTGGAACACCAGATTTACGGTATTTCTATTTTTGCAACTAAATTTCACCCCAGAAAATAATATATCCTTTAACGGACACCATGAATTTTGTCCAGTCAAAGCTGGAACACCAGATTTACGGTATTTCTATTTTTGCAACTGAATTTCACTCCAGAAAATAATATATCCTTTGACGGACACTATGAAACTTGTCCAGTCACAGCTGGAACACCAGGTTTACGGTATTTCTATTTTTGCAACTGAATTTCACCCCAGAAAATAATATATCTTTTGACGGACACTATGAAACTTGTCCAGACATAGCTGGAACACCGGATTTACGGTATTGCTATTTTGGAAATTGAATTTCACCCCAGAAAAAAATATATATTCTTTGCCAGACAGTATTACACTTGGCTAGCCACAGCTGAAACACCACATTTAGGGGATTGCTATTTTTTAAGTGAATTTCACCTCAATAAAATATAGAAAATTCTACAGTTGTGTTCAAAATTATTAAACCCCCACTTAAATTGAGTGTTTTGGCCAGTTTGAAATTGATTTTGATTATTTCAGTCATCTTGTTTACAATTTAATCAAAGAGGCGCTTGTAAGTCAGACAAATATAACATAACATTTATAATGAAATAACCACAAATGTCTTTTCTGTGCTCACATCATTATCAGTTTTATTCAACCCCCAAGTGACATTCAATCTTAGTACTTAGTACAACATCCTTTTCCAGTTATAACAGCTTTTAAACGTGAAGCATTGCTTGACACAAGTGTCTTCCAGCGATCTATGGGTATCTTCACCCATTCTTCATGGGCAAAAGCCTCCAGTTCAGTCACATTCTTAGGCTTGCGCGCTGCAACTGCTTTTTTTAAGTCCCACCAGAGGTTCTCAATCAGATTTAAGTCTGGTGACTGCGATGGCCACTTCAAAATGTTCCAGCCTTTAATCTTTAGCCATGCTCTAGTGGACTTGGAGGTATGCTTGGGATCATTGTCCTGGTGAAAGGTCCAACATCTCCCAAGCCTCAGGTTTGTGACGGACTGCATCACATTTTCATCCAATATCTCCTGGTACTGAAGAGAATTCATGGTACCTTGCACACGCTGAAGCTTCCCTGTACCTGTAGAAGCAAAACAGCCCCAAAGCATGATTGACCCCCGCCATGCTTCACAGTAGGCAAGGTGTTCTTTTCTTCATAGGCCTTGTTCTTCCTCCTCCAAACATAGCGTTGATCCATGGGCCCAAACAGTTCTAATTTTGTTTCATCAGTCCACAGAACACTATCCCAAAGCTTTTGTGGTTTGTCCACATGACTTTTGGCATACTGCAGTCGACTCTTCTTATTCTTTGGAGACAGCAAGGGGGTGCGCCTGGGAGTTCTGGCATGGAGGCCTTCATTACGCAGTGTGCGCCTTATTGTCTGAGCTGAAACTTCAGTACCCGCATCTGACCGATCTTTTTTCAGTTCCTCAGCAGTCACACGGGGATTTTTCTCCACTTTGCGCTTCAGGTAGCGCACAGCAGTCGAAGTCAGCATCTTCTTTCTGCCACGACCAGGTAGCGTTTCAACAGTGCCCTTTGCCTTGAATTTGCGAATGATGCTTCCTATGGTGTCTCTTGGTATGTTTAACATCTTTGCAATCTTCTTATAGCCATTGCCCTTCCTGTGAAGAGAAATCACCTCTTCTCTTGTCTTCCTGGACCATTCTCTTGACTTCACCATGTCTGTAAACGCACCAGTAAATGTCTAGAAGGAGCTGAGTATCACAGTCATTTTACATCTGCCTAATTGGTGCTTATTATGCTTGATTGCTGCTCCTTGACATCCACAGGGGTTTTCAATACCTGATCGAAAACACTTGAAGGAACCTCTGTTCTTAAAGGGGTTGAATAATTGTGTCCATGAAGAAATCACAAAAAAAACATTTAATACTGTATTACAAAAACAATTGATGCCATTTTAGTTGCATTTGGTTCTTTAAAAAGTCCTTGTAAGATTTCATTCTGAACACAATTACAAATGTACACTAAATTCCCTAAAACCCTTTACAGCATTGGGGGTTGAATAATTTTGAACACAACTGTATATAGGATATAGTGTGATGGCCTCTTGGGGCAAGTAGTATGACGCTTGTTGATTGGCGTCTTTGCAAGCTTTCAAAATGCATAGAAATCGCCAAACAACGAACCCGAACTTTTGCGTAAATGTTCGGGTTCGGGTCCGTGTCACGAACACCCCAATACAGTTCGCGTTCGCTCATCCCTACTGATGGTGATTTCCGTGGGAGCGGGCTTATCGTCAGCGACCATATTGTCCTGACGACCATCTCAATGTCGGGGGGGGGGGGGGAATCCACAGCCTCCGTGGGCGATCTGAAGATGCATGGGCCAGTCTTTTTGACTAGCTGTGAAGTGCGGATCTCTGGCAGTCGGTCCTCGTACAGCGGTTCATCTCTAATAACCATCTGGTTTAGTCTTGGCGTTTGTAGGTACGCCATCTTCCTTATTTCTTCAGCCATGGTAAGGGCAAGAAGAAAGGGTGAAGTCTCTGGGGAGGGGTCTTCACTCCCTGACTCTGCAGTGCCGCGTTCTTGGTGGGTAGAACTTTGGTTTCCCGCTCCTGAGGGGGCGTAGTCAGCATTTTCCTGCTCTTGAGGGTCATGAAGAAGCTACGCCATCAATAAAACATGGCGGATTAACCCTTGGAATGCAGGGACGCACGGTCCAGCGCATTATTTCACCGCAATAAAGTAATAAAGTCACTTTTCAAAATTTCAACACAGTTCTTAGGGCTTGTAGTAGAGTTAGGCACACAACCGAATCCTGTTGTAGTATGAGGCACACACCCGTATCCTGTTCGTGATGCCAAAATTTAGTTGCAATCGGCAGGTAAAGCAGGTGTGGTGGATACGAGTTTTGTAGTATTTGTCGTGGCGCCAGCTGCAGCGTGCACAGGGTTCTATTCCAGGGCCCTTCTATGATGGTATAACGCACATCCCTGGGTAGGAATGCCAGAGTGGTGTAATAAGCCCCAAGGTCTCTGGAGGGTAGGGTGGTGGTAGTAGTGTCTCCTACCTGGCACGGCCGGACTCCTGGCACCTGGGCCCATGCAACAAAGATGAAGAAGGTGATAGTAAGTGAAATGGAGGATTTCTGAGCCATAATTGAGGTCCAGACCTTTACTGGCATGAACTTGAATCCAGTTAACAAACTTCTAGCTCAGGCATCCTCAAACTGCCGCTCTCCAGCTGTTGTAAAACTACAACTCCCACAATGCCCTGCTGTAGTTTGCTACCTGTAGGCTGTTCGGGCATGCTTGGAGTTGTAGTTTTGCAACAGCTGGAGGGCCGCAGTTTGCGGATGCCTGTTCTAGCTGGTACAGGTCTTGGATCACAGGTTTCTGTCTCAGGGGTGAACTCCTCCCGGACTTAGGTACTGTCTCTCCATGGAGCAGGAGAGCAGCTCCCCTCCACTCCTCCTTACTAGACTTGCTAGACTCCACTTCACTCCTTCTCTGACCTCCCTCGAGGAGAGGAAGACTCAGTCTGGAATTACTATTCCAGCTGGGATACTAACTAACCTGGCCAAAGCTGCTGCCACCTGCTGGTTAACCAATGTAATACATATAAAATTCAACATTTAATATACACATTATGCATATTACTGGAGGACTTACATAATACAACATTAAATATATACAACGTTATGACAGGTAATATCATGGCAGATGTAGGTAAGTCTGGGGTGTTACATACGTACATATGCGTATATCGTAAATGATGTCCTACATAAACTACCCGAGACTAGAGGCGGGATTTCACTTTACTGCAGGTTTCGATTTATATATGGCTTTTTTTAAAACTTTTTTAGTTAGGCTACTTTCACACTAGTGTTTTAGTTTTCCGGTATTGAGATCCGTCATAGGGCCTCAATCCTGGAAAAAAAAAAGAAATGGGGACAAAAGTGAACTGAACAGAACGGAGTGCACCAAAATGTATTCCGTTCCGTTTAGTTGCATTCCCATACCGGAGAGCAAACTGTAACATGTTGTAGTTTGCTTTCCATCGTGGGATGTGGATCCGGCATGACCCCCAATGCAAGTCAATGGTTGTACATGACAGCCGTCATCGCCGCTCTGTCACCATGTGCAGTGTCCCACTCGTGATTGTGGGCACCGCAAACTGGTTTTACTGAGTTTTATTGCCATATATTATGTCTGAATGCCGTACTTCACCTCGTGTCATATTGTCCCATGTCACTATGTGATTCTGTGTAAGATCCTTTCAGTCAGGCCAGTTAGATTGCACTACACTAGTCTGACCACTAGATGGGGGCAGTGTGACAGTGTGTATACAGCTTAGCTCGGGCCTAGTTAGTCGGTTCTTTCCTGAAGTTTAGTCAGTGTGCGGTCATGTAGCTGCCTGCTGGAGGGAGGCCTCCTGCCTCTCTGCTCTGATGGGTCCAGGGTTAAAGCCTATAGGATTCAGCCTAGAGGTGAGAAATCTACTTCTATAGCTCGCCCCTCAGGGTGACCAGTGACAAAGCTGCAAACAGCAAGTTTCAAGTCAAAGGATAGCATAACGGCCATACTCCAAGGCTTCCCAGGCACCTTTGCAGTTGGGTGTAAGACTTGGCTTCCGGCATCCACACCTCCAGTGTAAATCCTGAGGACAGTCAGGCCGACGGTCAGAAAAGCCCTGGAAATAGAGGCTCAAGGATCCTGAAAACCACCTTCAATCAAGGTTAGAATAAGGCGAGAGTTAATACCGGCCTAAGACTTTTTATACTTCAAAGCCTAGTCCGAAGCAGTAGCTTTTATATATATAAAATATAAAGAGCCTGCTTTACCTGAGGACTTACAATATCCCTACCCTTGTATGCACGAGAGACTGTATTTCATATCTGGATGTACTAGAGACTGTTTTATACTTGGATGTAACTATTACCAGGAGCAACGTTCAGTAAAAGTCATAAGTTGGATTTCACTGCTGTCTCAGTTTCCAATTCCTCAATTACTACTACTATAAATGGTTGTACCACCACAAAAGGTACTGGCGTCACGACAACCAGCGACCTTGCCATAGGCACATTAATACAGGCCACCAAGGGCCCCTCGGACCACCATCTGGCCTGTGTCCCTTATCAGAGCGCGCCTCAGAGAATCGTGTGCCGTTCTCCTCATCACTTGTGCAGGCCTGCCCAGGGACGACATAACCGTGAGTAACCAGAACTGTATTCACCTCGGCCTACCTAATGCTCACACCGTGACCTCACATATAATCCCGTCTGAGTCACTACACATATACATAGACATGATAGCAGTTTGATGCAGTGATGTATATATAAGCAGCGCTGCGCCGTGATGAATATATCCGTCATATTGTATTAAGGGGTTAAGAAAAAAAAATATTTCCTGTCGCCATATTCTCAGAGCCATACTGTTTTTTTTTTTTACTTTCACAGGAGCCACGCGAGGGCTTGATTTTTTTTTTTTAAGGCAAACTGTTCCTTTAATTGGTATAATTTTTGGTGAGGTGACCAAACAATGATAAATTACATCACGTCCCTGCTTTCCTCTGTGGTTTCCAGGACAGGGACCTGTAGGATGTAATGATGTGTGAGGAGGATACATGGACTTTCTACTAGGAAGTAAGACGCCAAGAGACCAAAATCCCTAAGACCATTGCTTTCCCTGCACACAGAACCGCAGTCCCTGCAGAGCATTACACCTTCATCTCCTCTTGTGAAATATCACACAGTTCTACTCCTCACAGGAATGTGGTCACATGGGCGTGATGTCATCACAGGTCCTTTCCTACCACTTCTCTACTGCTGAGCTCCGCCCCTTCCTGGTCACATGACAGTGACATCATCCCAGGTCCTTTCCTACCACTTCTCTCCACTGATGAGCTCCGCCTCTCCTGATCACATGACAGTGACATCACCCCAGGTCCTTCAGCTCTTGCAGTGCAGCAGATACAGGCAGGTCCTGGTCGGTAGTCACTGCTGTGGTGTCTGGAGCCTCTTCTTCTCTCTGGTATCAGCCATTTCTCCAGAATCCCCCTTTATCCCCGGTGCTGGGGCTCTGAGAAGCGGGGTCTCTCCAGGAGCAGTGAGTGCGGTTCTGGATCTCACTAATGCTCTTGTCCCTGGAGGATTTCCAGCCTCTCCTCATAAAGGCGCCTGCAGTACTAGAAGCCTCCAGCTCCTCCAGTTCTCTCCTCTTCTCCTGAATGACCACCAAGGATGGACAGGAAGGAGATCAGCAGAAGAATATTAGACCTCACCTTGGAGATCATCTCCTGCTGAGCGGAGAGGTAAACTTCTCTAGATTTCTCTCCTCTGTATTGTATTCTGTAACAAGTCAGACATCGGGAAGGAGAATCCATCATAGGAAGTGATAGGAAGAGTCCAGGGTCCTGGAGAACGGCCTCCAGACCTTCCAAGTGACGGAGAACCTGAAGATCAGCCCCCAGTATGGTCAGTGATGGATCATGGGGACCAATAGTCATGTTGTAGGAGCCATGAGAAGGTAAGTAGGCACGTTGTACCCAGGAGGAGAGGAAGCAGAGGAGGAGATGGCGGAGTGTGGCCTGGAGGAGGATTTCTACCACTAGTCTGACATCTAGATGATACTGGACTATAACAAGGAGCCTCCACTACGTCTAGAGGGAAGAAGGTTTCTGCACCAACATAGAGGAGGAGTCTTTACTGTAAGAGCAGTGAGACTATGGAGCTCTCTGCCAGAGGAAGGAGTCATGGGGATTCTCTAGAAGAGTCCAGAAGGGGCCTGGAGGTCTGGAGGGTAATAATATTCCAGCTTCTAGTGACTAGATTACTGGAGATGGGGCCATGATCCCGGGAGGGATTCTGAGTGTAGATCCGGAGTCAGGAAGGAATTTCTTTCCTAAGTGTCTCTCTCCATCCACAGGATTACACCATAGTGAAGAAGACATCGGGGGACTCCCATCATCCATGAGTCCGGAGGGTGGAGCAGGACCCCCATCACAGAGCCTCCCCTGATACATGAGCAGAAGATCCTAGAGCTCACCCACAAGATGATGGAGCTGCTGACTGGAGAGGTGACACTGCTGGGAATGCTGGGAAATTCTCCAGTAACAGCACTGGAGGGTCTGGGTGATGACGGTGTCATTGTGTTGTCAGGTTCCTGTAAGGTGTCAGGATGTGGCGGTCTATTTCTCCATGGAGGAGTGGGAGTATATAGAAGGACACCAGGATCTGTACAAGGAGGCCATGATGGAGGCTCCCGGCCTCTGACATCACCAGGTAAGAGGAGACGAGGTGAGAAGAGGCCGTGTTAAAGCCTCAGTCCGGTCATGTGCAGTGTGTACACGCGTGTAATGACATGTAATGTAGGAGCTCCACATGTTATTCTCCGGTCACATCACGTTAGAGCCTACATTTCCCATATACATCACACTTCTCCATAGGCTCCATCCCCCTGACAGATATAGTGTCCTCGTGGCCTCCATCGGCCGGTCCAGTAGATGACACTATTCTATACAGAGGATCCTGCAGGAAAACCTGCGCCGTGCCGTATACATGGGGCTTATGGGTGACGTCTGACCCTGTGTGACTATATAGGATGATAGGACTGTACAGGGCGACGTCACCTCCTTCTATCAGAGATCTACGTTAGGAAACCCTCCTGATATCTACCTCTGATGGAGGCTCAGACGTGGTGTGAACACATCCTTATTCCAGTAGTTCTCCTCCCTTTATGTCTGGGATCCTCTAGTCACTCCACAAGCAGAGAAGACACAAGGTGCTGTGTGTGACTGGAGGAGAAGGTGGGATCCCCGGGCTCTTCTCCTCCTCCAATGCCTTTTAATGACTACTGTGTGTGTTTCGCAGCAGCTATATATTTTGTACCTATCATTGACACATCGTCTACATTATCCGCCGACCGTGTCTGTAATAATCTGGCTCACATCTAGCGACCATAGTGAGTGGCTTTGTGTAAAAAATACAGTCCTACATCAGCAAACAGTGTCTGCAGCACAAATTCCATTAATCTGGGTCTAATAGTGTCCATATTCTGTGGGTTTATGGGACATATACTGTCCATCATCCGAAAAGAGTGTCTGATGCGCAAATCTAAATAATCTGGGCCTAATCTGGTGTCCACAGCGCGCGCCTCTCTGTGTCAAATACTGTACCACAGGTGAAACCAGTGTATTTTGGGGAAATGTACATTAGTTGTGCCACATGTAGTGTGTGTGCATTTCATACATATCACTGACATATAGTGCACTTTATCCGTAGACGGTGTATGCTACTCTGTGACATTATCAGGGCTGCATCTCCTGTGTAAGGTGTGCGCATCCCAAATACCTATAATAATTTATTAGCGCATACACTTACAAATCCTACGCCACTGTATGTGTGACATATTTTTAAGCATATATAACATTTAATATTAAGAAGTCGGACAGTAAGGGACCTGCAAGTGGCCGTGATGCTGATGGTTCACGCAGAGGCCGTGGCCCTGGCCCCAATGAAACTGAGGGCTTCAGGTGTGCTAACCCTCTAAAACAGTGATGGCCATGACAAACCTTTTAGAGACTGAAACACTAGGGGGGGTCAGTCAGCACTTCCCTGTATGCAGGTGCACGTAGCTATGGCAATTATACATACAAACAAAAAAAATGCAACAGCACTCTGCAACCAGAGCTCTGCCCAAGATAGAAGCTGTAAGAGGACATTAGTGTATGTTTTGATCAAAAGGTAATAAGCCACTCGCCACGCCAAGGCTGTCCCGTGAGTGGTACTAACGCTAAATCTGACCTGTTATGGGCCATGACAGCCACATAAATCCAGGAGTGGGCTCAGCATGCATGCTGGGATAAACCATACTTATTAACCCCTTCTGGTGCTGTAACAGCCTCCATTAGATCCAGGGATGCAGGTACCAACATGCATGCTGAGCCCACTATGCACTCCTCCTGGAGCCAGATGGCTACTAGCAGGTAATGTGAGTACACATTCAGCTTTATACTCACTCTGATTAAAAACCAGCATCTAGGGCAGACACACTAGTCAGGTGTGCACGACTGAAGAGGAGATGCTGGTTTTTAATCAGAGTGAGTATAAAGCTGAATGTGCACTCACATTACCTGCTAGTAGCCATCTGGCTCCAGGAGGAGTGCACAGTGGGCTCAGCATGCATGTTGGTACCTGCATCCCTGGATCTAATGGAGGCTGTTACAGCACCAGAAAGGGTTAATAAGTATGGTTTATCCCAGCATGCATGCTGGGCCCACACTCCCTGGATTTTATGCGGCTGTCGTGGCCCATAACAGGTAAGATTCAGCGTTAGGAGGATTTTATGTGGCTGTCATGGCCCATAACAGGTCAGATTTAGCGTTAGGACCACTCACGGGACGGCCTTGGCGTGGCGAGTGGCTTATTAGCTTTTGATCAAAACGTACACTAATGTCCTCTTATAGCTTCTATCTTGGGCAGAGTTCTGGTTGCAGAGTGCTGTTGAACCTTTTAGAGACTGAGTGCTGAAACTGCAACCCAAAACCGACTTATTTATCGCAAAGCGCCCACACGGTCATTTACCCTGAATGCTACAGTCCAATGTAGTATATCTTCCATGTTCCTTATCATTTAGCTATAGCGCCAGTTCGTGCCACGTGTCCTGGTTGGACACCCAGTAGTTGTAAGGCACAGAGGGATCACTGAGGACGCTGACATGCTCTGCTATGTATTCCTTCACCATCTTCCAAATTTTTTCCATCCTTGTGCCACTAGGCCGCGCATCAAGGTGAGGGTGCTGGCGGGGTGTCATGAAACTGTCTCAGGCCTTGGAGAGTGTTGTCCTGCCTCTGTTGGAACTGCTGTGTGTTTCCGTCATCTCCCCTCCTGGGTTGCCCAAGGAACTACGTACTCTGCCGCCAGCGTTGTCAGATGGAAATTTATTGAGCGATTTTTAAAGAAAGACCTTCTGGTATTGCACCATTTTGCTCGTCCTCTCCACCACAGGAATTAGAGATGAGAAGTTCTCCTTGTAGCGGGGGTCGAGAAGGGTGAACTGAACAACCAGTAATCGCTGTTGTGCAAAATGCGTAGAATGTGAGGGAAAAGGCAGCATAACCTAAAGTCAGCCATGTGTGTCAGAGTCCCAACAGACAAGACTTTGCTGTCCTCATCAGGAGCATGACTCTCAATCTCCTCATCCTCTTCCTCCTCTCCTGCCCATCTATGCTGAACAGATGGAATAAATCTGCTATGGTTACTACCCTCTGTAGCGAAGGCAACCGACTCTTGCTCCTCCTCCTCATCATCTAATTCACACTGACAAGACGAACTGAGGGTGGTCTGGCTATTACCCTGTGTAATGTCTTCCCCCTAGATCCACCTCTTCCACATGTAAAGCGTCCGCCTTCATTGTTAGCAGCCAGCGTTTCAGTAGACACAGAAGTGGGATGGTTAGACTGATAATAGCGGCATCGCCACTCACCATCTGTGTTTATCCTCCAAAGTTGCGTAAAACCTCACAGAGGTCAGACATACTAGACCATGTTGCAGCTGGTATTCCACTACTGCCTTCTGCTGCTCACAAAGCATGGCCAACATGTGTAATGTGGAATTCCAGCGCGTGCTCACGTCGCACAACAGTCAGTTAGCTGGCAAATACAAGCGCTGCAGCAGCGTTGTCAGACTGTCGGCAGCTGTAAATGACTGTAAATGACACACGGCGCACCTTCACCAGTAGCTCAGGAAAATTGGCATAGGTTTGGAGAAAGTTGAGAACACGTGGGCTAGACGTGGTATGGCCGGATCCCGGACATTAAGGAGGGATCCACATGGCCAGATCAGCATTTGTCCCATTTAAAAGTTTGCCTTCTTCACTGGGCAGAGGTTGTTTTCTGCCCAGTGATTAAGATTCTATTATTAGGACAGGTTTTTGAGGGACAATTTCCCGATGTTTTGCTGTGGTCACTGGGCAGAGTTGTCATTCTGCCCGGTGAGGGCCGTGGTTGCCCGAGGGCTGGGCCTGTTATGTTCCAGTGTTTGAGTTGTTATTGTTATGGTTTGAGTTTTTGATTACGCTGTAAAATATGTTATGGTTATTTGGTTATTTATGAGTTCTTAAACAGGCCATGCCATTGGTTTACCTCCACTCTCGTGTGTTCTGTTTTTATATATATTAATGTATAAGTTTGGGATGTTTGTTGTGCATGGTACATATATGCTGTATGATTGCCATGTGTGTGAGCTTACCGAGCTACAAAGCTGCCAACAAGTTATGGCCATTATCAGACAAACCAACCTGGTCCCTTATACCCTGCCATAGCTCTGCGGCGGTGTGCTGTTTGTCACCCAAGCAAATAAGTTTCAGCACGGCCTGTTGCCACTTCCCCACTGCAGTGCTACACTGCTTCCAGCTACTGACTGAAGGTTGACTGCTGCTGCAAGATGAGAATTCAGAGTTTGCAGTGGAGGAGGAGGTGGAGGAGGAGGAGAAGGGGGTTGGGGGGTTGCAGCCACTAATGTAGGTGGTGGCGGAAATCCTGATGGAAGTAGGGCCCGCGATCCTTGGTGTCAGTAGCACGTTTGCCATCCCAGGATACGACTTGCTACCGGCCTCCACAAGGTTCACCCAGTGTGCCGCCACGGAAATGTAGCGTCCCTGGCCAAAAGCACTTGTCCATGTGTCCGTCGTTAAGTGGCCCTTTACAATAACTGCATTAGTCAGGACATGGGTGATGTTACGGGACACAATTGCCGATGTAATGCAGGGACGGCACACCGAGAAAAATAGTGGCGGCTGGGGACTGAGTAACGAGGGACGGCCACCGCCATGAGGCTGAGGAAAGCCTCAGTGTCCACGGGCCTAAATTTCAACATTTCCAGGGCCGTAGATTTTGAAAAGTGCGCATTTAGTGCTATAGTCTGTGGGTGGGTGGCTGGCTATTTGCGCTTACGTTCAAAGGCCTGGGGTAAAGACATCTGTACGCTGTGCTTGGACACAGAAGTGGATGTGCTAGCTGATGGTGCTTGCGAAGGCCCAGCTGCAGGGCAGGAGTCATCCAGGCCGTGTCTAGGACAGAGGATTGGCCAGCGCATAACACAGAGGAGGAGGAGGAGGCAGTGGTGTGACCCACAGACACTGATTGTGGACCCATGGGTTTGGGCCACCTCTTAGGGTGCTTGGATGACATGTGGCGGATCATGCTGGTGGTGTTGAGGTTGCTAGTGTTCCCACCCTACTCATTTAGCCTCCAGTGTACTGTCTTCCCCATTATGTTCCCGGGTTTGAGGTTTTATTGTTATGGTTTGAGTTAGAGTTAATGAATAGGATGTAAAATATGTTATGGTTATTTGGTTATTTATGAGTTCTTATTTTGGTATGGTACAGTTACAGTTAGTAAATTACAATTCTTTGATCGTCCCCACTTTTCTCAAAAAGGCGCCAGACTGCGGAACACCTACCGCTTGGCAAGGGAGATTTCTGCAAGGGGGAACAGTGGCGGGCCTATTTAGTGTGGCCCGCCTTCTCCCTTTTGCCACCCCACAGCCTCTTCCAGCCTGTTGCGGTGCTGTGGATCCCTCCCCCTCTGTCCTGCTGTCCTTGCTTGGCTTGCCACCCTTCCAGGTTGGGTCAGTGATGTCATCATCCTCCATCCCCTCTTCCACTTCCTCACTCTGGTCATCCTCCTGACTTGTGTTGAATTAACAAGACCCTCACTCATTGACAATTGTGTCCCATCCGCATCATCCACCTCGTGAAACACTAATTGCCATTCCCCACCGTCATCTTCTTCTGACTGTGGATGCTGAAGGAGGGGTGCACAAGATCTCCTCATGTCCCTCTTCAGGGAGGGTCAGCTCACCTGCAGGCCCTCACCTACAATATTTTACAGGGCAATCAAAAAATATTGTTAAAATTTCAATGAAATGTTTGCGTAGCCGGTGCTGACCGCCATTCTATGCGCTAACTCTGCAATGTAACATTACCGCAATCAAAAAATATTTGTAAAATTCAATAATAGTTTATCGTGGCCAGTGTTTTTGATAATGTCTCTACAATGTCCTTGCACTGGCAGCCGGGGGTGACGTAACTCGTTAGCACGCAGGAATCTCGTTGGTTATCGGATTGAACCACACAAATCGATCCAGCCACTCACAACGGCCATGCAACACCACCCACAGAAACGAGGTATCAATCTGTCAATCCTTTCAGTGTCCGGGCCGGGGGAGGTTCCCCATGTGGAATCAAATTAAGCCGCAGGCTGCACTCCTGGTGGTGCCCTTCCGTCAATTAGTTTGTTTCAGCTTTGCAACCATACTCCCCTCGGAACCCAAAGACTTTGGTTTCCAGGAAAATGCTCGGCGGATAAGGGGAATAACGCCGCCGGATCGTGTGTCGGATTGTTTTCAAACCGGGCTACAAATTTCATCTTAGAATTATGTAAACATTCTTGGCAAATGCTTTCAGTGTGGTTCTTCTGGCGCCAGTCAAATAGGAGTGCAATACAGATACCTCCGGCCGTCCATCTTAATCATGGCCCCAGTTCTGGAAAAAAACAAAATGTTTGGCAGCACTTGCACTTTACATACAATTGAATATACAGGAAAGAATGTTTCCTAACAATTTTTGTTGTAAAATTGTTTTTTTTTGGGGGAGGATTTGGTCGTGTATATGTCAGTCTGTAAAAGTGGCGTACAACTCGGACAACATGGTTCCCAGCAGCGACTTGGGAGTCCAAGATGCATCAAGACATCGATCCCATGCTGTTCCCAGTCCTTTCCGGGGTGTTTCTTTCACTTTATGAACTTTTCCAATGGACCAGGCACCCTCCCCTCTTCAGAGCAGGGGGTGCCTGGTTGTTTCCCATTGACTTCCATTATACTCAGGTGCTCGGCCGAGCACACAAATATCGCTATGTGTTCGGCCCAAACGCCCAAATACTTTGGTGGTCGCTCATCACTAAACAGGACCCCTGTTCTCATGATCTGTGGGGTTTGATAGAAAGTTGGTGAGGAGCAGAACATTGTTATTTAGGCCCCGATCACTAAACCTAGAAGAGAAGGAGCCGAGAGAAGAGTCTGATCTATAGAGAGATCTACAGGAGGCCATGTATTCAGTCACCGTGTGCTTGTGTCTCCACAGATGGATCCAGGAGGAGAAGTCCCCCCGAGAGATGTCCCCGTCCTCTGTATTCCCAGGACTGTCCAGAGGAGAAGCCCCCAGAGAACCATCAGGTAGATGGAGCTGAAGTCTCCCCTGAACTTGATTTTAAAGTGATTACACCAAAGATCATTTTGCATTTTTTTTTCTTGTTCAGGATGAAAATCTGATGGATATTAAGGTTGAAGTTAAAGATGAAGCAGAAGAGAAGATGGATTTATGTGGTGATCATCAATGTAAGGAGTAGTGATGAGTGGTATAGGAAATATTCAAATTCTCAATATTTCACATATTTTTGCCCACATCAGCAGTATTATGCGCACACATGCAATTTCATTACCTATAACATATAATAAACTAACAATCACACAAAAGTTGTAGGCCAAAAGCTGAAGTATGTGCAAGCCAACAACCTATCCATGAGACAGGTACAGTTAGCAAACCTTACAATGGCAGCCTTGTGCACTGTGAGATAAACCTCACGGGCTGTGATACTGCCAAGGCCAGCTCTCTATCCACACAGACAGGAGAGCCAGCGAGCCTCAAAGTTGCTTGATTTTAGTTGTGTGGCACCTACAACATTTAACATACAAAAAGGTATAGTACTAGAAGGTTACAAAACAATGACAGAAACACACACATATGCAAACAGTACAGCAATAAAAGGGATGACATTATAAAATGCATATAAATTAGATAGGTCAATGATGGGAGAGCAGCTGATCAGACCTGCAACTAGATGTATCTAGGGGATCTGACCCTAGTGTCTTAGCTGTCTTCCCCTCCCCCTAGGCATGCAACAGGAAGCAGGCTAATGACATGCATAAAGTGGCTAGGATTGTCAGGGTTGCGGCGCCCTTATGGGTACCCCCCTGAGGTCTAGGAGTGTGTGTGGCCATTTCCCCATCCCCCTGCAAAACCCCTTGGGCTCTCCCTCCGGGGAGAGGCAAGACCTTTGTTGAAGTTCCTGGATGACGCCCTGGATGGCAGCCGAGGCGAAAGCCGGGAGCACAGACGGGCGTACCCTTGGCTTCGGCTGAGGGGTGCTATTTGTCCCAGGCCCCTGCGGGAGCCATAGGCCCGGAGGGATAAGGAAATTCTCCAATTCATGTGCTCAACACTAGTAAGAAGGCTGGGTGGTGACTTTCATGTCTGTTTTCAGGGTCATATAGATACTACTCCCATTATCTCATCATCACATATAGTAATCTCTCCTGTCCCTGTGTGTTTCCTACAGATGGACTCATAGAAGGAAATCCCCCCGAGAGATGTCCCCGTCCTCTGTATTCCCAGGTCTGTCCAGAGGAGAAGCCCCCAGAGGACCATCAGGTAGATGGAGCTGAGCCCTATACACATCTATATAGGGGGTCCTGCAGTCATAGAGGGGTCATAGATTGTGGGGGTCTCTTCTGTGGATCTGTTAGATTTCCCACCTGTCTGCTGTATTGTCCTGAATTGTTACAGATGACAAATCAGGGGGAAGATGTGACTGATATTAAAGTGGAGGATGAAGAAGAGCGGATGATGGGCGATCCCCCGTGTAAGAGTGAGGTGGAGGAGGACATTCCAGTCAGTGTCACCACAGGTATGGGATCATGAATGGAGGAAGGGAATTGGGAGGTTTCTTCAGGTGAGGCTCCACCGTGTTTCTATATCAGCTGCCTGAGTATACAGCAGGGCTCAGAAAGGAAGGACTGGCATGCGGCATGTATAAGCTGTGCGGGGTACATCGGGGTAAATAACAGCGGGCTCAATTAATTAGAAAATGAAGGAATGTATGAGAAATTGTACAACACTCCTTCCCACAGGGTCCAGGTGTGTCGGGGCAGGTGTCGCACTGGTAGATGGTGTCTCTTCTTATCCCTCTTTTGAGGCACACTCAGCACCTTTTTTGAGTCTTCTCCTTCTTCCCTTTCCCTCATGTGTGTGTCCTCAGTTGAAAATGTACTGGGACACCCCCCCCCAGTCAGTACAGACACACTGTACCTACAGTCATACCCTACAGACACTCTGTACATACAGTCATACCCTACCTACAGTCATGCACTTTTTTTATATCTTCATTGGACTGTTTATGTATAGGGGGATTTTTACCACCCCCTGGAGACGAGCACCCACAGCTTACAGACCACGGAGTGCTGTTCATCCTAGCATCTATGTAGATAGGGTATGACTGTAGACAGGGTATGACTGTAGGTAGAGTGTCTGTAGGTTATGACTGTAGGTGCCCTCCTCTGAACCCTCTCCAGCTCTGCTATGTCTGCCTTGTTCACAGGAGCCCAGAACTGTACACAGTCCTCCATGTGTGGTCTGACCAGTGATGTGTAAAGTGGTAGGACTATGCAACCCATTATCTCATAACCCATATAATAATCTAGAACTTTTTATATATTTGTTATGAGTTATGATGCCAAAAATCTGGAGAAATGGGAGCTTATTACAAACAGGATGTTGTAGACTGAGGGGGCAAATAAAGTCATTGTAAGACAAAAGTCCAAAGTGTGCTGGTTTCCAGGTAACCCGGATGTTAATGGGATTAATGCATGCCACAGTCTCCAGCCCATCCAAAGCTTGGAATAGAGCAGACGATAGACTTCAGAAGCAGCCCGGTCATAATTCATGTTTTATTATGTATAACTTATGGTCCTGTGATCAGGGAACTGGGGGGCTTCTTTGGTGCCAGGATTTTCGACCTTAGGAAACCTACGGAATTACACACTGGTGGAAATGAATACTATTTCATATTTGTGTTTGGTATGCCCGGGTCGGTAAAAATATCCTTTAAAACGTTCTGGTTATATTATCCCTCTCAGGGATACCTACAAGAATTTTGTCTCAGATTAGGAGTATCCTGTACAATTTGCCACTTTTTGCATGTCATTAGCCTGATTCCTGTCGCATGACTTGGGGGGGGGGGGGGGCAGAAGACAGCGAAGACACTAGGGTCAGATCCCCTAGATACATCTAGTTGTAGGTCTGATCACGGGGTCTGTACCCGGGATGTGACATTGATTGTACTAACGGGTGGTGGCAGCTTTGTACGTGGATGTGAGGACGTGTTTGGAGGTCGCTTATCTCCTTGGTAGCCTAATGCGTAAGGCGAGAGTGAAAGCAGATTATCCTCCAAAGTAACGAGCGCAGTGAATGCTAGAGCGCCCCCTTGTGGCTTGTCACCTCGCATGTGTTCCTATTGTGACATACTCTGCTTGTCATGTAAACTTTTTCCCGACAGCCACAGGTCAGACCCATCCTCTTTGCAAGCTTTTCAGTCTGGAAATCTAATGTGTCTCTCAACTGTAGAGACTATAAAAGAAAGCATTAGGTAAATGTAAATGTACGTATGCGGATGGATTGAACGCACTGATAGATGGAACCTGGACCTGATGGATTGAACTCCCTTTCTTTACCAAACGTTAAATCCAAAAATCTGATTCCAAAAACAGGTCAAAAATGTATTATACCTAATTTTCCTAACCTCTTAACACAAAATATTTTTTTTAATCCTAACAGATCATCTCTGTAAGAACTCTGATGAAAATGTCATGTTATCAGTAGATTATAAAGTAAAAGATGAAGATATCGGGCAGCGCTCTTCAGGAGAAGACTTCATTACCCATAATGTACATCCAGGACTTCCCAGTACAGATCCATCATATAATCGTCCGAATCATGAGGAACCGTCTCCTGACCAATCACAGATTGTTACCACAAGTACCGGGCAGAAAAGGTGCAAAAGGTTTCAGTGCGGGGAATGTGGAAAACAGTTTACACAACGATCGGGTCTTTTTACCCACAGAAGAATTCACACAGGAGAGAAGCCATATACATGTTCAGAATGTGAGAAATGTTTTACAGATAAATCAGGTCTTGTCAGACATCAACGACATCACACAGGAGAGAAACCGTATTCATGTTCAGAATGTGGGAAATGTTTTACAAGTAAGGAAAATCTTGTTATACATGAGAGAATTCACACAGGAGAGAAGCCATGTTCATGTTCAGAATGTGGGAAATGTTTTACAAAGAAATCAGATCTTGTTAAACATGAGAGGATTCACACAAGAGAGAAGCCGTATTCTTGTTCAGAATGTGGAAAATGTTTTATATATAAATCAGTTCTTGCTAAGCATGAGAGAATTCACACAGGAGAAAAGCCATATCAATGTTCAGAATGTGGGAAAGGTTTTCCTTATAAATGGAGCCTCAAGGTGCATCAGAGAAGTCACACAGAACCATTTATATGCCACAAATGTGGTGACTGTTTTACAAAAAAGTCAGGTCTTGTATCACATGAGAAAATTCACACAGGAGAGAAGACATTTTGATTTTTCTCATGTGAAAAAGAAAATCTGAATTTGAAACTCATCAGAGAATTCACACATAGAAGAAACTAAATTCTTGTTTAGAATGTGGAAGTGTTTACATGCATTAAACAGCCGATATGAGAGTATATTTTTCTGTGGAATTACCCGGGTCTGCCAAAGAGCCAAATTATATTTCCCTGAGCTCAACAGTGACCAGGATCCATGGAGGAAAAGTATTGTGGATATAAAGAAGAAGAAGAAGAGCGTTGTTTACTGTCAGAGCAGTGAAGATGATTGTCCCCATGGACCTCGCTTCTTACCATATTCATACCTCCGCCAGCACTGCAGGAGAATCCAGAGGGACACAGTGAGAAACGGAAGGACACCTCCTGTAGACTTTTATGTAACCTATGTGGACATGTGGAATGGGTATTTGATCTTCATTAATACAATATATCAAGATAAAGATGATGCGGGAAAAATAACAAATTGAGTTGACAACAATTTGTAAAAAAAAAATCTTCTATTTCCTTCCATTTCCTTCTCTTTGCCTCATTCACACTTGTGTATTCTGGTCAGTATCTTACACCAGTATTTGTAGGATAAAGCTAGGAGTAGCTCCCGAACATGGAGGACGTTCCATTATACTTTTCCCTCTTTATTCCGTTTCCTGTTACGGCTTACAGATACTGATACAAGATCCCGCCTGGAATACAAAAGTGTGAATGAGGCCTTACTGTCTATTGGCCTCTTACAATGGAGCTTTTATTGCCTACTCTCCCATAGAGACGAAAAAAACCTAGGAAGGGGGCACCTAAATTAGAGCAAGAGTGCCGGCACACGGTGTAAAACAAAAAATGGGCGCCAGAAGAAAAAGAATACCGAGATAAGAGCGGCGCATCTAAAAATATATCAAATTTATTGAAAACAACAGAGACAGATTCGAATCATTGTATACAATAAATCATGGCTGTGTGGACCAAATAAGTACCACACGCCACCCCGACTCTACTACATATAGACATAAGCATAACCCCACATGAGTCAACAGGTAATAAAGATCATTTAAAATGCCTGAAATCCATCAACATGAATGAAACAAGTATTATACTTATCATGGAAGTAACAAAATGGGGATATGCGTGGTAGGAAAAAGAAAAGCCCAACGCGTATCGCCAGGCCCTGCCGGCTTCCTCAGGGGTGCCTGTCCATATATTGAATGTGAGCTCATATAAATACATTATTTATAATGTAATAGCAACGATCACCTCTGGTATGGGCGTATATGCAGATTATTAGTTGACCTCCCTAGGAGTGGAGGCACTGGTCCCCGGTGCAGGCTAGGCGCAAGAGCAGGAGGGCGCGCTGAAACCATCGGCGGGGGGAACTGCCTACTGCGCATGCGTGAACAGACGTTGAGCCAGAGGGTCTGGCGCGCGCTGCGTTCCATGGACCGGAAGCAGCATGACGCACTAAGCCCAGCGCGCGCTGCGTTCCACAGACCGGAAGCAGCGTCACACAAGGATCAAAGAGCAAAGCGTTTGAGCAAATGACTCATATGGGCGAGAGGACAAAGGGGAAAACAAAACTCAAAATCAAAACTAAACAAGTATGAACAATACATATAAGAACCATTCATATAGCACAAAACTGTGTTTATAAAAAGGTATATATAAACCCCAAAATCAGGAAAACAGTATCCACCAGTGAGTAGGAGGTATATAGGATATATGACCGCAATGCATACATAGAGATCGTGCACAGCCAGTTATACATCTCATATCGTCCTTGGCGGTCTGTGGAGGTCTTCATTCATCTAGGTCATAATATATCAGTTGTAATAAATCAGAGCAACTGGACATGTATTTTTTAGAAATCAAAATGTATCTTACATTGTAACCAGCAACACAATATGGAGAATTAGTAAGAAGTAATCCCACCCATAGGAAGGGTCTCTTGATGCACAGAGTTCAAAATAAGGCTAGGTTCACACTAGTTTTCGGGAGATCTGTGAGGCTCTTCGGGCAGGGAACAGTATGCCGGATCTTTCGACCGTCACTGTGAACCTAGCCTAAACCGTCCAGAGGCTGCACTTTCTAAATCCTGGAACTCAACCTATAATGACTGATAAAGGTTGAGTGAGATCTCCAGGAATCTGACTTTTCTCTTCCCAAGAAGTAGACACGGCCTGAGTTGAATAAGCCCGGACATAAGATGACAGGTCCTATTTTAGCTGCCCCTTTCAGGAATGTCTTTATCAAAGAGTCTGAAGGTAAAGATCTGCCTAAGGGTCCATTCACACGTCCATAGAATGTGTCCGCACCTGTTCCGCAATTATCCGTGATGGGTGCGGACCTATTCATTTTTAATGGTGATGGAAAGGATGTGGACAGCTGCCCCGGACTTCAGGTCTGCAGCTCCCGAAAAAAATAGAACATGTCCTATTCTTGTCCGATATAGCGGACAAGAATAGGCATTTCTATAGGGGTGCCGTCCCGGTGTATTGTGGATCCGAAATACACTATGGATGTGTGAATGGACCCTAAAAAGCAGATATAACTTCTGTTTAAACCTTTAACATAGAGGTACTAAGACCTTTGTCCAGACTACGGTTGCACCGTGTATGGAACCATCAATACCCAATCGATACTTTTAGACCCGGATCGATTCAATATCTTAAGGGAGTTAATTTACTAAGACCGCTGTGATGGAAACTCTCAGTAAATTAACTCCCTTAAGTCCACTTGCTCTGACATTACTACTGATATACCAAGGCCTGGATGTATAAAGATGAATTATATAAACTAAACAAAAACCTTTCGGAATAGCATGAAGGAAATCCCAGTCTGCAGAAGTGGAAGCACCTGATGTGTCTAATGTATAACTGCTCTGTCTCCAGCTTCTGGTATCAATCCCTGTGGGAAAAGCCGACCTATGTTTTGACCTATTGACCCTCGGGTTATAAAACCTGCCTGGTCCATATCCACCGGCTCTAGAATGACCCCCAACCATCTTCCTGCCATTGATAAGTTTGGCAGAGATATGAGCCTGTAGGTTCCTTTAGCTTTAGTTGTTTCTAAGGTGGAGCATCTTTTCCGTATCGACTCGCTGAATGCAAATTTACAATTTTTTTTTAAAATTATAGCCACAAACTATGGGAGTTTCGTATTGATTATCTACTTTCAGGACAGGCAATCAGCATGTGGTTGGAAGGGTTTGACCCCCAGTATCTCCACCTATCATTTGATGGAAGGGGCAATGGTGATCCCTCAACCAGAGTCTCCTTCATTGTTTATCAGGCGCTGTGCTGTACATTTTGATTCTGATTATACAGTTGTGTTCAAAATTATTCAACCCCCACTGAAATTGAGTGTTTTGGCCAGTTTGACATTGATTTTGATCATTTCAGTCATCTTGTTTACAATTAAATCAAAGAGGCCCTTGTAAGTCAGACAAATATAACATAACATTTATAATGAAATCACCACAAATGTCTTTTCTGTGCTCACATCATTATCAGTTTTATTCAACCCCCAAGTGACATTCAATCTTAGTACTTAGTACAACCTCCTTTTCCAGTTATAACAGCTTTTACACGTGAAGCATAGCTTGACACAAGTGTCTTGCAGCGATCTACGGGTATCTTCACCCATTCTTCATGGGCAAAAGCCTCCAGTTCAGTCACATTCTTAGGCTTGCGCGCTGCAACTGCTTTCTTTAAGTCCCACCAGAGGTTCTCAATCGGATTTAAGTCTGGTGACTGCGATGGCCACTTCAAAATGTTCCAGCCTTTAATCTGCAGCCATGCTCTAGTGGACTTGGAGGTATGCTTGGGATCATTGTCCTGTTGAAAGGTCCAACGTCTCCCAAGCCTCAGGTTTGTGACGGACTGCATCACATTTTCATCAATATCTCCTGGTACTGAAGAGAATTCATGGTACCTTGCACACGCTGAAGCTTCCCTGTACCTGTAGAAGCAAAACAGCCCCAAAGCATGATTGACCCCCGCCATGCTTCACAGTAGGCAAGGTGTTCTTTTCTTCATAGGCCTTGTTCTTCCTCCTCCAAACATAGCGTTGATCCATGGGCCCAAACAGTTCTAATTTTGTTTCATCAGTCCACAGAACACTATCCCAAAACTTTTGTGGTTTGTCCACATGACTTTTGGCATACTGCAGTCGACTCTTCTTATTCTTTGGAGACAGCAAGGAGTGCGCCTGGGAGTTCTGGCATGGAGGCCTTCATTACGCAGTGTGCGCCTTATTGTCTGAGCTGAAACTTCAGTACCCGCATCTGACAAATCTTTTCTCAGTTCCTCAGCAGTCACACGGGGACTTTTCTCCACTTTGCACTTCAGGTAGCGCACAGCAGTCGAAGTCAGCATCTTCTTTCTGCCACGACCAGGTAGCGTTTCAACAGTGCCCTTTGCCTTGAATTTGCGAATGATGCTTCCTATGGTGTCTCTTGGTATGTGTAACATCTTTGCAATCTTCTTATAGCCATTGCCCTTCCTGTGAAGAGAAATCACCTCTTCTCTTGTCTTCCTGGACCATTCTCCTGACTTCACCATGTCTGTAAACACACCAGTAAATGTCTAGAAGGGCAGTATCACAGTCATTTTACATCTGCCTAATTGGTGCTTATTCTGCTTGATTGCTGCTCCTTGACATCCACAGGGGTTTATAATACCTGATCGAAAACACTTGAATGAACCTCTGTTCTTAAGAGTGGTCGTCTTTAAGGGGTTGAATAATTGTGTCAATGAAGAAATCACAAAAAAAAAACATTTAATACTGTATTACAAAAACAATTGATGTCATTTTAGTTGCATTTGGTTCTTTAAAAAGTCCTTGTAAGATTTCATTCTGAACACAATTACAAATGTGCACTAAATTCCCTAAAACCCTTTACAGCATTGGGGGTTGAATCATTTTGAACACAACTGTAATATATAATACCGGGGGGACTGTGCTACGAATGAAAATAATTAACCTGTTAATTCAAATGTAGGATGCAGGTGCCGGCCATATCACATATTCAGCCCCTATGACAAGGTGCTGCGATCTCCGTCAATTAAGCCCTCAGGTGTGGCACCTGAGGAGTTGATTGCTGCGGTTCAGCAGATTGCAGCGCCCTGTCATAGAGGGCGGGTGCTGGGTATGTGATACGACCGGCACCCGCATCCTACATTTGTGTTAACAGGTTAATTATCTTCATTGGTGATGCAGCTGCCACAGCCCCTCCTCCTCCTCAGTACTATGCTCTCATTGGGTACACAGCGGCCACAGCCCCTCCTCCTCCTCCAGTACTATGTACTCATTGGGGACGCAGCGTCCACAGCCGCTACTCCTCCTCAGTACTATGCTCTCATTGGTGCCAGCGGCCACAGCCCCTCCTCCTCCTCAGTACTATGCTCTCATTGGTGCCAGCGGCCACAGCCCCTCCTCCTCCTCAGTACTATGCTCTTATTGGTGGCGCAGCTGCCACAGCCCCTCCCCCCCCCTCAGTACTATGCTCTCATTAGTAACACAGGCCACAGCCCCTCCTCCTCCTCAGTACTATGCTCTCATTGGTGACAGCGGCCACAGCCCCTCCTCCTCCTCAGTACTATGCTCTCATTGGTGGCAGCGGCACAGTGGGGAGGAAAACAGAAAATAGTAAAACTGTCACGGATGTTCCCATGACAGGTGCTAGGAGATCAGAAAGACTGGCAACATGTGGTCTGATCTGACAAGTTCCTTGTGGATCAATTTGTGTCTGTGTTGTTTTGGTAATGGCCACTGTTCTGTCTTCATACACGTTCACACTGTGTGCAATCTGACCTTCAGCATAAACCATTTCTGTCTTCCAAATAAGAGGACTGTTCTTTGTAATCTAACTTGTTTATTGGTCAATAGGTTTGTTTGATTGATTGATAAAACAGGAGTATTTGATTGGTAAAACTACAAGAATACAAATAGCATGTATCAGGATAAAGTTTAGAATAGCATGTATATAACATTTGCATAATAGTGAAAGCACATGTCCAAAATAGCTGCTTATACATAGGATTGCATGGCTAACGAACAGTTATAACAACTTCCTGAGTACTGTTTAGAACTAGCTGGACAGCTCTGCATAACAAAATATCCCTGAGACAGAGGTAAGTCCCTTACTTGATATGCTTGCATGAGGATGGTGGAATTTAAGAAGAGGAACTGCAGAAGGGCAGCTCTGCTTGTGTGTCCTTGATAACTGGAGACTAGGCTTCTGTTTCCCAGAATGCATTACACTCCCACAATGCCTTGCACCTCCCACAGTACAATAATCTTTATTAACAGAAAAACAAAGTGCAGTACATTTTTACCACCACCTAACTAATAACTACAGAAATACAGGAATTGCAGCAGAATAAATTAGAAATGAAATAGACATGATCTGAAATGATTCTGAACCTCTTCTGGGGCAGAACAAGCACACGCCTTGCTTCAGGTGTTGCTTATATTGTCAATAGCCCTTCCTATTTATTTCTGCTTCTCCTTTTTGAGGGATGCGGTTTATAGCTTCAGTTTCTGGACTCTGGGTTAGCTGGTTATCGGATCTAGGGTGAGCTCCCGGCGTTTCCTTTGCTCCATTTGAAGATAAGTGTCGTCTTCCCCTTTTGTATTTTGTTTGTTGTATTTCCCTGTCTTTTGTATCTAGGCCTGAGGTAGACTCTTGGAGACTTTTGTTCATCTTTCTGGCGGAGGAACAGGTCGTCTCAAGCCCTATCACACCTACAGGGTGAGTTAGCGCCCTAGGTTCCTGTGTATGAACTTTCCTACCATCGAGGTCTGTTCATACTGATAGATAGTCAGGACTTGCATTAGGGTTGCTCCAGGAGGTTACCTGCTCCTTTACCCTAGTTTTCAGGCCTAGTTCCTGTTCCCCCTTCCCTCCTGTGCTTGGTGTGGAGTTTTCTACCCACACTGCACCATGACATTATAAACAGATGAAAACCTTCATTTCGTTTGTTTGTGTGCAGTCATGGATTCCATTTTTGCACTGGCAGGTCAGCTGCAAGGGCTGTCTTTAGAGGGAGTGACCTCCGCATGACCGCCTCTCAGATCCAGAGACCGCAGGCTGTTCGTCCTAGTAGTGGTGGTTACCAGACCTGTCTAGAGACTAAAGTTGCTCTCCCTGACAGATTCTCTGGGGGACGTGATGATTTCATTTTATTTAGACAGGCGTGTAAACCATATTTTAGGCTACATCCACACTCATCTGGTGATGAGGAACAGCGAGTTGGTGTGGTAATCTCTTTGCTGAAAGGGGAATGCGCAGTCATGGGCTTTTTCTATGCTGACTGGATCACAGTCTCTCTGATTGGTAGACAAATTTTTCAAAGCCTTGGGCCTGATCTATGATGACCCAGATCGAACCTCCCTGGCCGAAACCAAGTTGCGTGGCCTTCGTCAGGGATATTGTTCTTCGGAAATGTATTGCTCGGAGTTAAGTAGGTGGGTACGAATACTGAGTGGAACTATCCGGCTCTCCGTAGCCAGTTTTGTCAGGGGTTATCTCAGAGGCTGAAGGACGCTTTGGCCTTTAATGAAACCCCAGTGTCTCTGGAGGCTGTTATGTCTCTTGCTATACACATTGATAGAGGCCTGAGAGAGAGAGAGATCTAGGGGCCCCCACTCTCAGGACGTGCTATCACATGATGTATTATCCTCCTCTGACACTTTGGGTGATGCTACTCCTAGATTTATGTCTGGGGATGAACCCATGCAATTAGGGGGAGCTACCCATGGATCCACTGGTAATAGGAAGGGAGTGTGTTTTTTCTGCGGAAAAAAGGGTCATTTTATCAGTGTATGTACTGCACCATATTCAACGCCAAAAAGATAAAAAAGGGACATTTAATTCTCATCTGACTCTTGGAGGGGTGAGAGGAGATTCAGAAAATGTACATTTGTCTTTTACTGGCAGTACCCGATTCCGCCTGACTGCTGAGGTGGCGCTAGAGTCACAAACTGTGGGGATTGAGGTATTTATCGACAGCGGGGACAGGGTCAGCTTGATTGATGCTCGGTTCATCCGTATGCACGGGTTGTCACAGAGTGCATTAGAAAAAAACATTCCCGTATTTGCTATTGATTCTGCACCGCTTGCTCAGAAGTGTTTGTCTCAAGTGGTGCATGATATCAGATTAAGAGTGGGTGACTTTCATCAAGAATTTATCTCGTGTTTTATGTTGGAAGGTCTCCCTGCACCAGTGGTTCTGGGTTTACTGTGGCTTAGCAAGCACAATCCAACTATCGATTGGCAATAGGGCTGCACGATATGGGAATTTTGTGCGATTGCGGTTAGGGTCCTAAAAATTGCGATAAGGATATGCGATGCGATATTTTAAGGAAATTGTGCTAAAGGTCTATCTGCTTGGATTTTCAAGGTAAAAGCACACACAAATTACTGATAATGTGAAATGTAGTTATGCTGCCATGGAACCCCTGAAGACGCCAGTTTAGGCGAAACATGTCGGGGGGTAGTGCGTATAGATTTTAAATGTGACACACAATCCTGACCTCAACCAGCATATCAGTACTGAGAGATAGCGCGCAACCTCTCAGCAATTAGAGCAAGAGATTTTAGCTCAGGAATACTAAAAATAGGTGCATTTAAAAGTCAGGATTGGCGTCCATCTTTTAAGTGAATACTAGAGTTCATTATTAGTCGGAAAATTAAAAGTTACGTTTTAGAGAGAATTGGTACTAGATGTCAAGAGTAGGTAAATCTATTGGTAGTGATAAAATGTAGTTATGCTGAACTCAAGAACTGAAATGCGCAGTGTTTTTCAAAATAAAATACATATTTGCATTACTGCAAAAGTACAAAATACAAAACTTTGCCATTTTCTTAATATCGCTGCACAGAACAGATAAATGGAATAGATATAAGAACATGTGTTCATTAAAATAACGACTTTCCACCAGCCCCTCCTCTCTCCCCGCACTGTAACTGATGTATCGCCGGCGCGCTGTGCAGCCTCCAGCCCCTCCTCCCTCCCCGCACTGTAACTGATGTATCGCCGGGCGCGCTGTGCAGCCTCCAGCCCCTCCTCCCTCCCCGCACTGTAACTGATGTATCGCTGGCCGCGCTGTGCAGCATAGCGGCCGGAGATACAGTATCAGTGTCACGTAGAAAGTCAACCATCGCTTTATAAGACGCACTGCCATTCCCCCGCCCACTTTTGGGGGGAAAAGTGTGTCTTATAAAACGAAAAATACGGTAATATAATTGCAGCATTTTTGGGTCAGCAAATTGCGATTGCGATTGCTTTCGCGATATATTGTGCAGGCCTAATTGGCAAGCTAGGCGGATTCTGGATTGGGGTGATTATTGCATTGACGATTGTCTTAATATATACAAGTCTTTTGTAGTTGTGTATTTGGATGACATTCTAATTTATTCTCCAGACATGTAAACATATCGGGATCATGTGAGACAAGTGTTGCAGATCCTAAAGGACAATAAAATGTATGCAAAATTAGAGAAATGTGTTTTTGCTGTACACGAGGTGCAGTTTTTGGGCTATCGGCTGTAATCTTCAGGTTTTCTAACGGACCCAGAGAAAGTCCATGCTGTATTGGACTGGGATCAACCTGAAAATCTGAAGGCTCTTATGCGGTTTTTAGGGTTCACCAACTATTACCGAAAATGTATTCAGAACTATTCGACAATAGTAAAACCCTTAATGGACATGACTATGAAAGGGACGTATGTCTCAGTGTGGTCTGATTCAGCGCTGCAAGCCTTTTCTGCGATTTAGGAATGCTTTTCTTCTGCCCCTATATTGGTGCAGTCGGTAGTATCACTACCGTTCATTGTGGAAGTGGACGTGTCCGAGGTGGGGGTAGGAGCAGTTTTATCGCAGGGCCCGTCATCTGATAAATGGCGACCAGGTGCATTTTTCTTGAAAAAACTCTCCTCTGCTGAGAGAAATTATGATGTGGGTAACAGAGAGTTACTGGCCATTAAATAGGCTTTTGAGGAATGGCGTCATTGGTTGGAAGGGTTGATTCGTTCACGGTGCTTACTGATCACAAAAATATGGCTTACCTGTAGTCGGCTAAAAGACTGAACCCGAGACAAGCCAGATGGTCCCTGTTTTTCACCAGATTCAATTTCACTGTCACCTAATGTCCTGGGGTTAAGAACATCATGGCAGATGCCTTGTCATTTAGTTTTCCTGGAGGTGGCGATTTTGAATATCCGAGTCCCATACTGTCTGAAGGGGTGATGATATCTACTCTTTATACTGACCTAGGGGTGAAGGTGTAAGAGGCCCAAGGAGATACACCGGATTCATGTCCCTCCGGGAAACTATTTGTGCCACCGGATTTACATCGCAGGGTATTTACCCATCCCGTCCAGACTAGGGACTCATTTATCCATTGATTTTTTTAGTGATCTACCTAATTCTTAAGGAAAGACAGTTATTCTGGTGGTAGTTGATTGCTTTAGTAAAATGGTGTACTTTATAGCATTGCCGTGCCTACCTAATGCTAAAACCCTTGCAAAAGTATGTGTTGACAACATTGAAAAACTCCATGGCATTCCCTCTGATGGGTCTCAGATCGTGGGACTCAGTTTGTTTCCAGATTCTGGAAGGCGTTCTGTACTCGACTGGGGATACAACTGTCCTTTTCTTCGGCTTTTCACCCTCAGTCAAACGGACAGACAGATCGCAGTAATCAGAGTCGGGAGACTTATTTGAGATTTTTTGTATCTGAGAACCAGGCGGCGTGGTCTTACTTTTTGTCTTTGGCAAAATTTTCCATAAACAATCGTAGACAGTAGTCCGCTGGTGAGTTGCCGTTTCTTGAGGCATATGGGTTTCACCCGCAGTTTGGCAACTTTTCTGGTTCTGATACTTCTGGTATCCCTAAGGAAGAACGTTTTTCGTCATCATTTTCATCTATATGGCAGAAAATTCTAAATAACTTTAAGAATATGGGCAACAAGTATAAATGTGTGGCTGACAGGAAACGTATAAATGGTCCGGACCTAAGTGTGGGTCATTCTATGTGGCTGTCCACAAGAAACATTAAGGTACCATCTTGGAAGTTGTTTCCAATGTTTATCGGTCCATATAAGATCACGGCCATTATTAATCCTGTAGCTTTTTGTCTTGAACTTACTCAGGCCCTGAAAATTCATAATATGTTCCATAAATCTTTGTTGAAGAGATATGTTGAACCTTTGGAGCCGTCTTCCTTGCCACTCGCTCCTGTCATGGTGGATGGTAGTTTGGAATTCCAAAATGCAAAAATAATTGACTCTCGGGTTCTCCATAGGTCTCTTCAGTATCTTGTCCACTGGAAGGGTTATGGACCAGAGGAGAGGATGTGGGTACTGGCATCCGACGTGAATGCTAGTTGTTTAGTGAAAGCCTTTCACAGGTCTCACCCGGATAAGGTCGGTCCTGGTTGCCCGGAGGTCACCCGTAGAAGGGGGGGGGGGGGAGGCTACTGTCACGGATGTTTCCGTGACAGGTGCCAGAAGATCAGGAAGACTGGCAACACGTGGTCTGATCTGACAAGTTCCTTGTGGATCAATTTGTTTCTGTGTTGTTTTGGTAATGGCCACACACCTATTTATTTCTGCTTCTCCCTTGGGGGTGTGGTTTATAGCTTCAGTTTCTGGACCTCTGGGCTAGCTGGTTGTTGGATCTCTGTTGAGCTCCCGGCGCTTTCTTTGCTCCATTTGAAGTTAAGTGTCATCTTCCCCTTTTGTATTTTGTTTGTTGTATTTCCCTGTCTTTTGTATCTAGGGCTGAGCGAGACTTCTGTTCATCCTTCTGGTGGAGGAACAGGTCGTCTCAAGCCCTGGTACTATTACCAGGGACCTACAGGGTGAGTTAGGGCCCTAGCTTCCTGTGCATGAACTTTCCTAACATCGAGGTCTGTTCATACTGATAGATAGTCAGGACTTGCATTAGGGTTGCTCTAGGAGGTGACCTGCTCCTTTACCCTAGTTTCCAGGCCTAGTTCCCGTTCCCCCTTCCCTCCTGTGCTTGTTATGGAGTTTCCCACCCACACCGCAGCATGACAAAAACCCGGTATTGAATCGATCCGGGTCTATAAGTATCGGTTGGGTATCAATAGTTCGATACACGGTGAAAACCTAGTCTGGACAAAGGTCTTATTACCTCTATGTTAAAGGTTTAAACAGAAGTTATATCTGCTTTTTAGGTAGATCTTAATCTTCAGACTCTTTGATAAAATGCCCCTTTCAGGAATGTCTTTAAGTCTGGGTTCATTCAACTCAGGCCGTGTCTATTTCTTGGGAAGAGAAAGGTCAGTTCCTGGAGTTCTCCCTCAACCTTTATCAGTCATTATAGGTGGAGTTCCAGGTTGTAGAAAGTGCCGCCTTTAAATGGTTTAGGCTAAGTTCACAGTGACTTTCGAACGATCCCACATACTGTTACCTGCCTGGAAGAGCCTTCCAGATCTCCTGAAAACTAGTGTGAAACTAGCCTTATTTTGAACTTTGTGCATCGAGAGACCCTTCCTATGGGTGGGATTATTTCTCGCTAATTCCCCATATTGTGTTGCTGGTTACAATCTAAGATACATTTTGATTTGTAATGTTAATCTGTTTTTCCTTAGTCCTAACAATAACATAAACTTCCCTCCCTATACTATATTTCTTTTTTCTCTTGCACATGGAGTGGCTGGCTTTTAAAGGGAGATTAATTGGTTAGACTTCATTAAATTATTTTACCTCTCCTATCAGTTCACAGGCAGTAAAATACCCCATTTTATGCAGCTGTTAGAATTAAGGGAAACAGATTAACATTAGAATTCAGAATTTCCTTGTAAAACATTTACCACATCATGAACATGAATACGGCCTCTCTCCTGTGTAAATTGTCTCCTGTGTAACAAGATCAGATTTTTTTGATAAAACATTTTCTACATTATGAATAAGAGTATTGCTTCTCTTTAGTATGGATTTTCTCATGTATAACAAGATGTGATCTACATGTAAAACATTTTCCACATTCTGAACATAAATATGGCTTCTCTCCTGTGTGACTTCGCTGATGGACCTTGAGGTTGCCCTTAGTAATAAAACTTTTCCCGCATACTGAGCATGGAAATGGTTTTTCTCCCGTGTGAATTCTCTGGTGTTTAACAAGACTTAATATTTGTGTAAAACATTTACCACATTCTGAACATGTAAATGGTTTCTCTCCTGTGTGAATTCTCTGATGCACCTTGAGGCTCTCTTTAGTAATAAAACCTTTCCCACATTCTGAACATGGATATGGCTTCTCTCCTGTGTGACTTCTCTCATGCTTAGCAAGCTGTGATTTATATATAAAACATTTTCCACATTCTGCACACGAATACGGCTTCTCTCCTGTGTGAATTCTTCTGTGTGTATATAAATTAGAGTTTTGTGTAAACTGTTTTCCACATTCCCCGCACTGAAACCTTTTACCCCCTTTCTGCCCGATACTTGGGGTAACAGTCTGTGAATGGTCAGGAGAAGGTTCCTCATGATCATAGGGATTATATGATAGATCTGTACTGTGAAGTCCTGGATGTACATTATGGGGAATAAGGTTTTCCTCTGAAGAATGCTGCAGGATATCTTCTTCTTCTTTTTGATCTTGTGATAACATGAAGGTTCCTTCACAGTTATTTCCTGTTAAGAACAAAGTGGATACATTTATAACCTCATTTTAACCTGAAAAAAACACTTTAAAACTTGGAACCCGAACTCAGCTTTAGTTCTGATTGCTTCCTCAGAACCGAAGCCAAGCCTGGCTCCAAGATTTAAAGAGGTTTTCCACTTTAAAAATTCAACTACTGAAGTTATTCATCAAAGTCTTGCCAACTTTTCAAACAACTGACTTGGGCTCATACACACGAACGTGTGTCAGCTGTTCCATGCATTGGGGACCGCAATTGCAAGGGAGGGTGGTTATAGATATGTATATATTTAAATGGTGACTTAGATGGTTGTTTCACACAACTTTACATAAATGAATAGTAAAAATATAGGAACGTTTGTAATATCAACAGTAAGCCTTTTCTTTCTCTACCCCATTTTTTACACTAACTTTCTCTTGAATTCTATTAGAAATGTATCTTCTTAAAGGGCAGATTCGTACCTATGACACCGGCTGACCTGTTACATGTGCACTTGGCAGCTGAAGACGTCTGTGTTGGTCCCATGTTCTTATTATCCCATACCTGTGGTGACATGGACTGGAATGTCCTCCTCCACCTCACTCTTACACGGGGGATCGCCCATCATCCGCTCTTCTTCATCCTCCACTTTAATATCAGTCACATCTTCCCCCTGATTTGTCATCTGTAACAATTCAGGACAATACAGCAGACGGGTGGGAAATCTAACAGATCCACAGAAGAGACCCCCACCATCTATGACCCCTCTATGACTGCAGGACCCCCCTATATAGATGTGTATAGGGCTCAGCTCCATCTACCTGATGGTTCTCTGGGGGCTTCTCCTCTGGACAGTCCTGGGAATACAGAGGACGGGGACATCTCTCGGGGGGATTTCCTTCTATGAGTCCATCTGTAGGAAACACACGGGGACAGAAGAGATTATTACATGAGACATGAAATAGTGACTGAATACAGCAGCAATACCCTGCACGCCCCCTCCAGCAGCTGCGGGACCACCTCGATGGTTGTGTTCACTCTATGGATCCTCCCCCACGCCCCCTCCAGCAGCTGTGGGACCACCTCGATAGTTGTGTTCACTCTATGGATCCTCCCCCACGCCCCTCCAGCAGCTGTAGGACCACCTCGATGGTTGTGTTCTCTCTATGGATCCTCCCCCACGCCCCCTCCAGCAGCTGTGGGACCACCTCGATAGTTGTGTTCACTCTGTGGATCCTCTCCCACGCCCCCTCCAGCAGCTGTGGGACCACCTCGATGGTTGTGTTCACTCTATGGATCCTCCCCACGCCCCTCCAGCAGCTGTGGGACCACCTCGATGGTTGTGTTCACTCTATGGATCCTCCCCACGCCCCTCCAGCAGCTGTGGGACCACCTCGATGGTTGTGTTCACTCTATGGATCCTCTCCCACGCCCCTCCAGCAGCTGTGGGACCACCTCGATGGTTGTGTTCACTCTATGGATCCTCCCCACGCCCCCTCCAGCAGCTGTGGGACCACCTCGATGGTTGTGTTCACTCTATGGATCCTCCCCACGCCCCTCCAGCAGCTGTGGGACCACCTCGATGGTTGTGTTCACTCTATGGATCCTCCCCACGCCCCCTCCAGCAGCTGTGGGACCACCTCGATGGTTGTGTTCACTCTATGGATCCTCCCCACGCCCCTCCAGCAGCTGTGGGACCACCTCAATGGTTGTGTTTACTCTATGGATCCTCCCCCACGCCCCCTCCAGCAGCTGTGGGACCACCTCGATAGTTGTGTTCACTCTGTGGATCCTCCCCCACGCCCCCTCCAGCAGCTGTGGGACCGCCTCGATGGTTGTGTTCACTGTATGGATCCTCCCCCACGCCCCCTCCAGCAGCTGTGGGACCACCTCGATGGTTGTGTTCACTCTATGGATCCTCCCCCACGCCCCCTCCAGCAGCTGTGGGACCACCTCGATGGTTGTGTTCACTCTATGGATCCTCCCCCACGCCCCCTCCAGCAGCTGTGGGACGCACTGCAGTCAGCATGGCTCCAGATGCCTGTGACAACTTACCAGGACCTTATGGAGTTACTCCGGCCCCGTCTAGCTGCTGTCTGCGCTCTTATTTCATGAAATACGGACTGAGAATTTATCTGGGCATCACGACCTACTGGAGCGATGTGTCCTCTAATGATGTGTATATATAGTCATACAGGGGCAGACATTACCTATAAGCTCCCAAATTGTATAAAAAATGTCATTACACGCGTGTACACACTGCACATGACCGGACTGAGGCTTTAACACGGCCTCTTCTCACCTCGTCTCCTCTTACCTGGTGATGTCAGAGGCCGGGGAGCCTCCATCATGGCCTCCTTGTACAGATCCTGGTGTCCTTCTATATACTCCCACTCCTCCATGGAGAAATAGACCGCCACATCCTGACACCTTACAGGAACCTGACAACACAATGACACCGTCATCACCCAGACCCCTCCAGTGCTGTTACTGGAGAATTTCCCAGCATTCCCAGCAGTGTCACCTCTCCAGTCAGCAGCTCCATCATCTTGTGGGTGAGCTCTAGGATCTTCTGCTCATGTATCAGGGGAGGCTCTGTGATGGGGGTCCTGCTCCACCCTCCGGACTCATGGATGATGGGAGTCCCCCCCGATGTCTTCTTCACTATGGTGTAATCCTGTGGATGGAGAGAGACACTTAGGGAAAGAAATTCCTTCCTGACTCCGGATCTACACTCAGAATCCCTCCCGGGATCATGGCCCCATCTCCAGTAATCTAGTCACTAGAAGCTGGAATATTATTACCCTCCAGACCTCCAGGCCCCTTCTGGACTCTTCTAGAGAATCCCCATGACTCCTTCCTCTGGCAGAGAGCTCCATAGTCTCACTGCTCTTACAGTAAAGACTCCTCCTCTATGTTGGTGCAGAAACCTTCTTTCCTCTAGACGTAGTGGAGGCTCCTTGTTATAGTCCAGTATCATCTAGATGTCAGACTAGTGGTAGAAATCCTCCTCCAGGCCACACTCCGCCATCTCCTCCTCTGCTTCCTCTCCTCCTGGGTACAACGTGCCTACTTACCTTCTCATGGCTCCTACAACATGACTATTGGTCCCCATGATCCATCACTGACCATACTGGGGCTGATCTTCAGGTTCTCCGTCACTTGGAAGGTCTGGAGGCCGTTCTCCAGGACCCCGGACTCTTCCTATCACTTCCTATGATGGATTCTCCTTCCCGATGTCTGACTTGTTACAGAATACAATACAGAGGAGAGAAATCTAGAGAAGTTTACCTCTCCGCTCAGCAGGGAGATGATCTCCAAGGTGAGGTCTAATATTCTTCTGCTGATCTCCTTCCTGTCCATCCTCGGTGGTCATTCAGGAGAAGAGGAGAGAACTGGAGGAGCTGGAGGCTTCTAGTACTGCAGGCGCCTTTATGAGGAGAGGAGAGGCTGGAAATCCTCCAGGGACAAGAGCATTAGTGAGACCCAGAACCGCACTCACTGCTCCTGGAGAGACCCCGCTTCTCAGAGCCCCCAGCACCGGGGATAAAGGGGGATTCTGGAGAAATGGCTGATACCAGAGAGAAGAAGAGGCTCCAGACACCACAGCAGTGACTACCGACCAGGACCTGCCTGTATCTGCTGCACTGCAAGAGCTGAAGGACCTGGGGTGATGTCACTGTCATGTGATCAGTGCAGGGGCGGAGCTCAGCAGTGGAGAGAAGTGGTGATGTCACTGTCATGTGATCAGGAGGGGCGGAGCTCAGCAGTGGAGAGAAGTCGTGGAGAAAGACCTGTGATGAGGTCACGGTCATGTGATCAGTGCGGGGGGCGGAGCTCAGCAGTGACACTCAGGTCTCTTCCTCAGGTTTAGGCTACATTCACACGACCGTGAATGTGTCCGCGTCCGTTCCGCAATTCTGCGGGACGGCTGCGGACCCATTCACTGTCTATGGGGCCGGACGAGGTGCGGAGAGCACACTAGGTGCTCTCCGCTTCCGCATTTACGGAGCGCGGCCCCGAACTTCCGGTCCGCGGCTCCGCAAAAGATAGAACATGTCCTATTCTTGTCCGCAGCCTGCGGACAAGAATAGGCATTTCTATGGGGGGTGCGGCTGGGTGTTTTGCGGATCCGTAATACACTACGGTCGTGTGAATGTAGCCTTAATCTGATGAGCTGTGACTGTGGTATTAAGCCTGAGGAGGAGACCTGAGTGTCTGGGAAGCTCGTTATGTACCGTCATGGCCTCAATTTCTGTGGCATTAAAAGCTATCAGACCTGCAAGACTCTGATTTCATCTCTCGTAATGAGAGCAGTAACCTTCCACTGGATATCACCACACGAGACTTTTGTCTTTTATAGAATGTATGGTCTCCTGAGTAGAGATGAGCGAACTTCTATTTTTAGTTCGGCGTCCAAAGTTTGGGTTCTGGTTATCGTAGCATCCGGTTATGGATTCCGCTACCAAGGACCATAACGGCATTTGGAATCCATAAGGGGCTGCTTCAATGATCCGGAACCTTGGACAACCCTAAGGACCTGGGGTGATGTCACCGTCATGTGATCAGTGCAGGGGGCATGTCTCAGCACTGGATTGGATAAGAGGTGGTCCAGTGCTGAGCCACGCCCCCTGCACTGATCACATGACGGTGACGTCACCCCAGGTCCTTAGGGTTGTCCAACGTTCCGGATCATTGAAGCAGCCCCTTATGGATTCCAAATGCCGTTATGGTCCTTGGTAGCGGAATCCATAACCGGATGCTACGATAACCAGAACCCAAACTTTGGACGCCGAACTAAAAATAGAAGTTCGCTCATCTCTACTCCTGAGAGAATGTAGCTCTGCACCCAGATCATCCTCAGAACTCATTTCCACACACAGAAGAGACAGCACAGAATTCCGAGAGGAAAGTCTCGCAGCCTGAAAGGAGAGTGTGATGATGGTGGTGTATTCAATAGTAAACAATATAGCACCGCGCCATGATGTTACGCTGACACACACACGGACATCTTATTTCAGCTGGATTTCAGGGACAGGGATGTACACTTGCCCGTTTCTGATCTGCTAATTTTCTGTTAGAAATAACTGAGATGGCACCAGACTGGCAGCCATTTTAGGAAGAGTTGTTGGTTTCCTAGGCAACCTGTCAGACTCTGTGTGCACTGGATGCAGGAAGCCATTTTGTGGTGGTGAATTCAGAGAGAGCTGCAGAGAAGAGAGATACCAAACCTGTGCAGGACTCTAGACAGAACCTAAGATATAGAGCCGAGATAATACGCGTTATTATGGAAGGTATTTTTCAATGTTAACCCCTTTTGTTTACATTTCATGCCCTATTGTCTACCATTTTTCTGTTAATCTTTGAAAACGCATCTTGTTATAATTGACTTTGTTCCATTAAAAGTACCTACTGTATTTTTTGCCCTATAAGACGCTCCGGCTCATAAGACGCACCTAAGCTTTAGAGGAGAACAATAAGAAAAAAAGTATTTTTCATTAGACCTCTGGTCAGATCACCAGTCAGACCCTCAATGTTAATTAGACCTCAGCTGACAGCCCCAATGTTAATAAGACCTCATATCAGACTTTAGCTCAGACCCCAATGTGGAAGACCCCCAATTAGACCCTAGATTAGAGCCCCATGCCTCTCATCAGCCCCCAGCAGCCTCATATCAGCCCCCAGCAGCCTCATATCAGCCCCCAGCAGCCTCATATCAGCCCCAAGAAGCCTCATATCAGTCCCTAGTAGCCTCATATCAGCCCCCAGCAACCTCATATCAGCCCCCAGCAGCCTCATATCAGCCCCTAGTAGTCTCTTATCAGCCCCCAGAAGCCTCATAACAGCCCATAGTAGCCTCATATCAGCCCCCAGCAGCCTCATATCAGCCCCTAGTAGCCTCTTATCAGCCCCCAGAAGCCTCATATCAGCCCCCAGCAGCCTCATATCAGCCCCCAGCAGCCTCATATCAGTCCCTAGCAGTCTCCTCTCAGCCCCTAGTAGCCTCTTATCAGCCCCCAGCAGCCTCATATCAGCCCCCAGCAGCCTCATATCAGCCCCCAGCAGCCTCATATCAGTCCCTAGCAGCCTCTTCTCAGCCCCTAGTAGCCTCTTATCAGCCCCCAGCAGCCTCATATCAGCCGCCAGCAACCTCATATCAGCCCCCAGCAGCCTCATATCAGCCCCCAGCAGCCTCATATCAGTCCCTAGCAGCCTCTTATCAGCCCCTAGTAGCCTCTTATCAGCCCCCAGCAGCCTCATATCAGCCGCCAGCAACCTCATATCAGCCCCCAGCAGCCTCATATCAGCCCCCAGAAGCCTCATATCAGCCCCCAGCAGCCTCATATCAGCCCCTAGTAGCCTCTTATCAGCCCCCAGCAGCCTCATATCAGCCCCTTGTAGCCTCATATCAGCCCCCAGCAGCCTCATATCAGTCCCTAGCAGCCTCTCCTCAGCCCCTAGTAGCCTCATATCAGCCCCCAGCAGCCTTGAATCAGCCCCCAGGAGCCTCATATCATCCCCCAGAAGCCTCATATCAGCCCCCAGCAGCCTCATATCAGCCCCCAGCAGCCTCATATCAGCCCCCAGCAGCCTCATATCAGCCCATAGCAGCCTCTCCTCAGCCCCTAGTAGCCTCATATCAGCCCCCAGCAGCCTCATATCAGTCCCTAGCAGCCTCTCCTCAGCCCCCAGCAGCCTCATATCAGCCGCCAGCAACCTCATATCAGCCCCCAGCAGCCTCATATCAGCCCCCAGCAGCCTCATATCAGTCCCTAGCAGCCTCTTATCAGCCCCTAGTAGCCTCTTATCAGCCCCCAGCAGCCTCATATCAGCCGCCAGCAACCTCATATCAGCCCCCAGCAGCCTCATATCAGCCCCCAGAAGCCTCATATCAGCCCCCAGCAGCCTCATATCAGTCCCTAGCAGCCTCTTATCAGCCCCTAGTAGCCTCTTATCAGCCCCCAGCAGCCTCATATCAGCCGCCAGCAACCTCATATCAGCCCCCAGCAGCCTCATATCAGCCCCCAGAAGCCTCATATCAGCCCCCAGCAGCCTCATATCAGCCCCTAGTAGCCTCTTATCAGCCCCCAGCAGCCTCATATCAGCCCCTTGTAGCCTCATATCAGCCCCCAGAAGCCTCATATCAGTCCCTAGCAGCCTCTCCTCAGCCCCTAGTAGCCTCATATCAGCCCCCAGCAGCCTTGAATCAGCCCCCAGGAGCCTCATATCATCCCCCAGAAGCCTCATATCAGCCCCCAGCAGCCTCATATCAGCCCCCAGCAGCCTCATATCAGCCCCCAGCAGCCTCATATCAGCCCATAGCAGCCTCTCCTCAGCCCCTAGTAGCCTCATATCAGCCCCCAGCAGCCTCATATCAGTCCCTAGCAGCCTCTCCTCAGCCCCTAGTAGCCTCATATCAGCCCCTAGTAGCCTCATATCAGCCCCCAGCAGCCTCATATCAGCCCCCAGCAGCCTCATATCAGTCCCTAGCAGCCTCTTATCAGCCCCTAGTAGCCTCTTATCAGCCCCCAGCAGCCTCATATCAGCCGCCAGCAACCTCATATCAGCCCCCAGCAGCCTCATATCAGCCCCCAGAAGCCTCATATCAGCCCCCAGCAGCCTCATATCAGCCCCTAGTAGCCTCTTATCAGCCCCCAGCAGCCTCATATCAGCCCCTTGTAGCCTCATATCAGCCCCCAGCAGCCTCATATCAGTCCCTAGCAGCCTCTCCTCAGCCCCTAGTAGCCTCATATCAGCCCCCAGCAGCCTTGAATCAGCCCCCAGGAGCCTCATATCATCCCCCAGAAGCCTCATATCAGCCCCCAGCAGCCTCATATCAGCCCCCAGCAGCCTCATATCAGCCCCCAGCAGCCTCATATCAGCCCATAGCAGCCTCTCCTCAGCCCCTAGTAGCCTCATATCAGCCCCCAGCAGCCTCATATCAGTCCCTAGCAGCCTCTCCTCAGCCCCTAGTAGCCTCATATCAGCCCCTAGTAGCCTCATATCAGCCCCTAGTAGCCTCATATCAGCCCCCAGCAGCCTCATATCAGCCCCCAGCAGCCTCATATCAGCCCCCAGTAGCCTCATATCAGCCCCCAGCAGCCTCATATCAGCCCCTAGTAGCCTCATATCAGCCCCTAGCAGCCTCTCCTCAGCCCCCAGTAGCCTCATATCAGACCCCAGTTCCTCTCATCGGCCCCCAGCAACCTTGTATTAGCCTCACAGCAGCCTTGTATCAGCCCCCAGCAGCCTCATATGGGTAAAAAAAAAAACACTCACCTTTCCTGCTTCGGGCGCCGCCGCTCCTCTCCTCCAGCGCGCTCTGTCTTCCAGCTTTGCTGTGAAGGCTGCGTACAGGGTGAGATCACAGAGCACCCTCACGCTGTGCGCAGCCTGCACAGCCAACAGCCGAGGACCAGGAAGTGGTGAGTACAAAGCCTTCATCGCTTCCTGGTCCTACTGTACTAATGAGCGCTTCCATAATGGAGGCACTCATTAGTATTCGTCCCATACGACGCAGGGGCGTTTTATACCCTACTTTTGGGGTAAAAAATGTGTCTTATGGAGCAAAAAATACGGTATTTATTTTTAATTGTTTCCTTTCACTCTGAAATATTAACAGCTTGAGAATCCAAATCCTTTCAGGAGAGAATTGGTATATTCTAGTGTTATGGTTAAGATTTAATTGTATGACGATTGTATATGTATGGGAACTGTCCAATCAAACGTGGATCATCTGAGAAGAGATTATCGTGTCCAGGAAAGTGACAAATAGGTCTTTTGGCATAGAACCCAAGGGTTACAGTGCAAAATTCGATTTAGCGGGTCTGCCGAATTTTTTGAAAAGATTATGTTGGAGCCGAATTTATTCATACCGAATCGCGTTCAAAAACGGCTATTTCCGGGCTGCAGAGAGCCTTTATAGGGGTGTAGAACACTGTGCCGTGTAGTAACACGTATAGGGAGTCTGCTGTGGTAGTAAAATAATACTGTCAGTCAGTATAACATGCAGATGACAGGCGTCGCTATTAGAATCACTGGAAGATTTACCAGATTGTCGGTACTCAGACCCAGAAATCGCCAGCACCGGAAGGAAGCAAATCCACAATATATAGAAAGAATTTCCAGCGAGCCGCTGTATACTTCAATTAGATGCTTTATTTTCCATACATCAGAACATATAGCAAATGGACGAAGGTTGGACGGGCCGAAAATATGGAAAATAAATGTATCTAATTGAAGAATACAACCGCTCACTGGGAATTATTTCTATATATCTTAGAATCACTGCACACTTCACTTATTGGGCAGTCATGGGGTCAAAACTGACCAAATAACGAAGTATGAACTCAGCCTTACAGGTCAATGTTAGTGCCAAGAAGAAGCGCACTCCTTTACACCCTCGTCAGCTGATTCCACATAGATGTCTACAGAACCTGTTCTATTAAACGCTTATACAAGTAGAGCCCGCCGACAGAGTGGAGAGGGTGTCAGCAGTAAGTTTGTGTTGACGTCACTGATTATTTTGCCCTTCCCCTGATCCGTCAGAACAATAACCCACAAAAAATGGATCCTGTCTGTGGAGCATCTGCCTTCACTCAGTCAGCATTTGCTCAGTAATCCATCAGTATTGCCAATGCAAAAAATAAAATAAAATACAGGAGTGGATCTAAAACAGAGATGACACGTAAATGGAATATTTGCATGTCTTCTGTGTTTTGTACCCACTGCTGCTTTTGGCTACCAAATCATAATCCAATACTGATGGGACCATACGGGCCTTACAGCTGCTACATAGACAGGATCCGTTGTGCGTCCCATTTTCCCTTTCTTCTGACAAATCAGAAGAAGGGTCAAATAAATGGTGATGTCAGCCAGGCCGAAAGTCAAAATAGTGGCCCAGTCATGAAGTTGTGAAGGTGGGAACAGCATGAGAAGTCCACAGATTGGCTCTATGACATAGTGGTGAGGTGGTGACAGCATCAGGAGATCACAGAGTGGCAAGGTGACATAGTGAGGAGATAGCAGCAGCATCAGGAGATCACAGAGTGGGGAGGTGGGTGGCACTACCAGTACCCGCTGACGAAGGTAGGTGAAAGAAGGAGCACTTGGAATCAGATGTGTGGCAACAGGCGGATGGCAGAGAGCCTTTATAGTGGTGTAGAACACTGTGCCTTGTAGAAACACGCATAGGGAGTCTGCTGTGGTAGTGAAATAATACCGTCAGTCAGTATAACATGCAGATGACAGGCGTCGCTATTAGAATCACTGGAAGATTTACCAAATTGTCGGCACTCAGACCCAGCAATCGCCAGCACCGGAAGGAAGCAAATCCATAAAATGCGGTTGCATTCTTAAATAAGATGCTTTTATTTTCCATACATCAGAACATATAGCAAATGGACGAAGGCTGGACGGGACGAAAATATGGAAAAAAAAATGTATCTAATTGAAGAATACAACCGCTCGCTGGGAATTCTTTCTATATATCTTAGAATCACTGCACACTTCACTTATTGGGCAGTCATGGGGTCAAAACTGACCAAATAACGAAGTATTAACTCAGCCTTACAGGTTGATGTTAGCGTCAAGAAGAATCACACTCCTCTTACACTCTCGTCAGCTGATTCCACATAGATGTCTACAGAACCTGTTCTATTAAACGATTATACAAGTAGAGCCCCCTGACAGAGTGGGGAGGGTGTCAGCAGTAAGTTTGTGTTGACGTCACTGATTATTTTGCCCTTCCTCTGATCCATCAGAACAATAACCCACAAAAAATGGATCCTGTCTGTGAAGCATCCGCCTTCACTCGGTCAGCATTTTCTCAGTAATCCAAAAAAAAAAACAGGAGTGGATCTAAAACAGAGATGACACGTGAACGGAATATTTGCATGTCTTCTGTGCTTTGTACCCACTCCTACATAGACAGGATCCGTTGTGCATCCCATTTTCCCTTTCTTCTGACAGATCAGAAGAAGGGTCAAATAAATGGTGATGTCAGCCAGGCCGAAAGGCAAAATAGTGGCCCAGTCATGAAGTTGCGAAGGTGCGAACAGCATGAGAAGTCCACAGATTGGCTCTATGACATAGTGGTGAGGTGGAAGCAGCATAAGGAGACCACAGAGTGACCCAATGACAGTCAGGAGGTGGCTGCAGCATCATCAGTAGAAGGCCACAGAGTGGCACAATAACAGAGTCTGGAGGTGGCGACAGCATCAGGAGACCACAGAGTGGCAAGGTGACATAGTGAGGAGATGGCAGCAGCATCAGGAGATCAGAGTGGGGAGGTGGGTGGCACTACCAGTACCCACTGACGAAGGTAGGTGAAAGAAGGAGCACTTGGCATCAGATGTGTGGCAACAGGCGGGTGGCAGCATCATAATAGTAGCTGAGGCAGGTAGCTAGAAGAAAACGGTCTCTTCTTTCAAGGTTTAGGTGAGGCGGCATGGATGATCTAATCTGATCCATCAGGCATTGGTGGGTGGAAATCCTGGTTGATCCACGCCTCATTCAACTTGACAAAGGGCAGTCTTTCCACATTTTGGGTGGACAGGCAAGTTCTTCTTGGGGTAACTATGGTTACATAGGATGTCTCTATAGTAGTTCAGTTTGTCCTAAAAAAGACCCCCATTTTGGATCGGTAGCGAGGGTCCAACAAGGTGGAGAGCCAGAAGTCATCACTTGAATGGTAACAATTTGGCTGTCACTACGCAAGCAAGTGAGCATGCATTGGGCCATTTGTGCAAGTGTCTCGGAGGGATTTCCTGCCATCTCCACTGCATACTGCCACGGTGTGTCTGGGTACTCTGTCTCGTTTTCCTCATTGCCCTGTAGATCCTCTGGCTGCTCCTGCTCCTCCTCTCCTGTCACCTGAGTAGAAAAACCACCCATTTCGCTACACATTGCCCCTGCTCCAATATCCTCCTCCCCCTCCTCCTCCAGTTCAGCTCCCACAGGGCTCATGTGGCCATGCGATGTAGGTGCCACTTCTCCAGTCCCCTGACCAGCAAGATTTACCAGCATCTGTTCCAGGACATGAAGCAGTGGAATAACGGTGTTCATCCCATAGTCCTGGCGACCGACAAATAACGTGGCCTCCTCAAACAGCCTGGGCAAACGGCAGGTGTCACACATGAGCTGGCACTGGCTGACATCGAAGTTACACAGGGGAGTACTCCTGTCCGCTTGGATCATCAAGAAATCGTTTAAGGCCTTTCTCTGTCCGTATAGTCGGTCCAACATATGGAGGGTGGAATTCCAACGGGTGGAAACGTCGCATATCAGCCTACGTTGGGGGATGCCGTTCTGCTGCTGCAGCTTAAGGATGGTGTGCTTTGCGGTATACGAGTGGCTGAAGTGCATGCAAATTTTCCACTTAGTGGAGGAAGAGGCAGATGTCTCCTCCACATCTTGGCTCTGGTCAGTAGCTGCTGACTGTCCTCTAGTAGCTCGTCCTCGCTGTATAGTGGAGCTGAGCCCACAGCATATAATACTTCTCTGGCTGAGGGAACAGAAAAGAACAGAGGCAGGTTTAGGACTGGTGAGGGAACAGGGCCTGCTCTCGGGCCATGCCAAGGGCTGTGTCTGACGAACCCACCGACTGTTGTCTGGGGGTGTCTGATGTCACATGGGATGAAATGGATGACCAAGTCAACCAATCAAGAACCGCTGGGTCGCTGAGTCCCGGAACCCGCACCATCTTGGTACACTCGCTACGCTCCTCTAATGCGCTGGGGAATCCAAGATGGCGCGGGTTCCGGGACTCGGCAAGCTCAAGTTCTTGCAGTTCTCGCGAGAACTTGAGCTCCTTCTCCCTGGCTAAGAGCCGAGCGCTGCTATTGGATGCGCTCGCAGCCAGGGAGCGAGGAGGAACGCCCGGACACGCCCACCATAACTTTGGAGATAACGCCTACTATAACCAAGACGCCTCATTTGCATATGAGGCGCAGAAGATATCGGGGAGCAAGGCGGGCGAATGGGGGGTCGTTTTAAAAAAAGAAAAATGGTGAAGACATCAGGGGTTTGACCCCTATAAGGTGATATAACTTTTGGATATATTTTTTTTAGGTGAAAGGTCCTCTTTAAGCCTTGGGTCGCTGACAATTCCTCAAAATACAGCTTATGTGGCCTTCCATTCGAGCCCAACCGTTTGTTCGGTTCGGAGCTAGATAAGATCATGGAAGGCCTTTCAGACAAGAAGGTGAAGAGCCTTCCCCAGCAGTCCTTTCGAGGGCAGGGCAGACAAGACCGCAGTGGTAGGTCTGGCCAGCAAACAAGCTGTCGAAGTGACTGGAGAGCGCAGCAAAAGGGTTTGAGGTGCTCTCGTGGAGGAGCCAAAGATGGAAAATCCACCTCCTGACTACGGGCCTCTTCGAGGCTCTTTATTAATTCCCATTACTCCTGCCGTCCTGCCAATAAGCTTCCCCACTCCTATGCTTCATGTACCCGTCGGGGGTCGTCTCTCCCACTTCTGAGAAGAGTGGATCCGAGAGATCTCGGATCCCTGGGTCCTGAACATCATTTCCGAGGGTTATTAAGTCAACCTCACCTCTATTCCACTGGACAGGTTTGTCAAGATCAACCTTCTACAAGCTGCCAGGCAGGCGATCCTGGAGGCTTACATTCAGGACTACATTTGCAAGGGGCTCTGGAGGAGGTTCCAGCAGGAGAACAGGGCCTAGGGATCTATTCAGCAGTTTTTCTGGTTCCCAAGGCTTCAGGAGATCTCCGGATGATTATCGATCTGAGATATTTCAATCGGTTTATAAGGAAGGTATAGAAACCATCAGGTCAGTAGTTCACGTCCTCAATCCTGGAGACGCGATGGCAACCCTGGACCTCAATGATGCATATCTGCACATCCCGATCCGTCCTGCTTCCAGGAAGTATCTCTGGATCACGGTCCAGGTGTCCGGTGTCGTCAGGCATCTTCTGTTTGTTGCCCTTCCCTTTGGCATTTCTTCTGCCCTCACACTTTTACCAAGGTGGTGGTTTCTGTGGTGGCGGCTTTAAGGCTTCAAGGACTGACCATCATTCCTTATCTAGACGACTGGCTTTGAAAGCCTCTGCTCTAGCGGTCCTAACCCAACTTCTTCAGGTAACAATCTCCTTTCTGTTCCGCCTAGGTTGGATCATCAGCTGGCAGAAGTCGAACGTGAGCCCGTCGACTTCAGTAAGATATCTAGGCTTCATAATCGACTCCACTGGGATGTCGCTCCAGTTGACTCCAGAAAGAAGATCCCGGGTTCAGAACACGGCAAGTTCCTTTCCGTTCCCCGGCGAGTTCCAATCCGGACTCTCATGAAGATGTTAGGGCTCATGTTAGCATCTGCGGAAGCAGTCCCTTGGGCTCTATGGCTCCTCCGCCATCTACAGTCGGAGGTCCTCTCCAAATGGAATGGCAGCCCTGCTGGGCTAAACTTCCTGTGCTCCCTGTCTTGGCGAACTCGGTATTCCCTCAGATAGTTGTGCCATATTTTAGACGGGAAGTCTATGACCCAGCCAATCTGGGTCATATTGACTACGGATGCGTCCCAAGTAGGCTGGGACGTTCACCTAGACGACACTCCAGTTCACGGGACCTGGTTTCCTCAGGAGTGGCTTCTTTAATCCAATCTCCGTGAGATTCAAGTTATCCGGCTAGCCCTCCTTCACTTAGCCCCTCAGATCCGGGGCAAAGCAGTGAAAGTCCAGTCAGACAATATGACTGCGGTACTTTACATCAACAAGCAGGGAGGCACGAGATCACTTCCCCTCCTGTCAGAGATCAGGGTGATTCTGGATTAGGCAGAGTTGTACCTTTCCCACTTATCTGCGATCCACTTCCAAGGCTCCCTCAATATGATAGCGGCTGAGCCGTGGTCTTCCGTCGGTGGAGTGGTCTTTACATCCGAAGATAATCAAGCAGATAGTCCTCAAGTGGGGTATGCCAGAGGTGGATCTCATGGCAACAAGGTTCAATGCCAAGGTGGAGAGGTTTTGCTCCCTTTACAGGGAGGACAACCCCCTGGCGTTAGACGCTCTGTCAATATCCTGGAGGTTCAGGCTGGCATACATCTTCCCTCTGTTTTCCATGATCCCGAGGGTATTGATAAAAATCCGTCAGGATCAGGCCTCGGTGATAGCCATCATACTGTTCTGGCCGTAGCGATCCTGGTTTACCTAGCTCACCCAGTTGAGTCGAGGACAATATTGAAGGCTCCCCCCACAGCAGACCCTGGTGTCGTGGGACACTTACCTCTGCTCAGATTTGCACAGATTAAACCTGACAGCCTGGAGGTTTATCAGTCCCTTCCCAGAATGCAAGGCCTTTCAGAGTCGGTCCTGAGAACGCTGTCTCATTCTAGAGCGGACTCTACCAAGAGAGCCTACTCTCGTATTATGAGGATATTCTCATCCTGTTGTACCTCAACTAAGGTGGCATCTGCATATCCGCCGCTCTCCGCTATCCTTCAGTTCCTGCAAGACGGCCTTGATAGAGGCCTTGCCCTTCTACTCTGAAGGTTCAAGTTTCAGCCATCTGAGCTTGCCTTAACAGGCTTTTCTCTCGGGACCCGCTGATCAAACGGTTCCTTAAAGGAGCTGAACGAATAAAGCCTACAGTACGGAGACCCATTTTTCAATGGGATTTATCAGTAGTTCTCAGAGGGTTAGCATCTCCCCCCTTTGAACCGTTAGAGGAGGTGGACATCAAGTTTTTCACTTGGAAGTTTGTGTTTCTCCTTGCAGTGACTTTGGCCAAGAGGGTCTCTGAGCTTCAAGCTCTCTCAGCACATGAGCCCTATACCATTTTCTTACATGACCGGGTCCTTCTTAGATTCCTCCCATATTTTAGGCCTAAAGTTCCTTCCTTCCAGAACATCAACCAGGTGATATCCCTCCCGGTTCTGTCAACATCTACCACCTCCTCCTAGGAACCTGCTAGACATCCTCTGGACGTCTCGAGATGTCTCCGGATCTATGTGGATAGATCAAGGAGTTCAGGAAAGATGAGAATCTGCTAATCCTGTTGCCGGTAAGTTTAAAGGCTATAAGGCATCCAAACCTTCCATCAGTCGGTGGATTGAGGAGGCTATTAAGGAATCCTGTATTCTCAATCTCTGGACCCTCCGGGATTTGTGAAGGCCCACTCTACTAGAGCTGTGGCTACTTCTTTTGCTGAGAGCAGTCTTCTGCCTCTCGACATGATTTTCAAAGCTGTCTCCTGGAGCTCTAAATCGAAATTCATCTCCCATTATAGACTAGATGCCAGTCTAGCTGAATTTTCGGCCTTTGGGCAGACTATTCTTAGTTCTGCCAGGCAGGAAGGCCCTCCCTAGGGGTTTCTTCTTGCTATCTCCCCATCTGTGCTGCTGGTAGGACGTAAGAGAATCTTTCATTTCTAACTATAATTTGTTTTCCCTTAGTCCTAACAGCAGCACACAAATTTTCAACCCTAGTAAGTCTAGTTTTTTTCCTACTATAAACACAGTGGGCTCGGGATTGACTTCCTTCTTTTAAGGAGATACTTAATTGTTAAATTGAGTTATAAGTCTTGGGCTCATTAAACATTCCGCCGGTCCTGCCAGTCCACGGGGGGTGGTTAACCGTATCTGTGCTGCTGTTAGGACTAAGGGAAAACAAATTATCGTTAGAAATTAACGATTATCGGTTGAGTTCCAGGATTTAGAAAGCGCAGCCTTTGGATGGTTTAGGCTAGGTTCACAGTGACGTTTGAAAGATCCGGCATACTGTTCCCTGCCAGAAGAGCCTCACAGATCTCCCGAAAACTAGTGTGAAACTAGCCTTATTTTGAAATTTGTGCATCAAGAGACCCTTCCTATGGGTGGGATTACTTCTTGCTAATTTCCCCTAATTTCTAAAAAATACATGTCCAGTTGCTCTGATTTATTACTACTGATATATCATGACCTAGATGAATGAAGACCGCCAAGGAAGATATGAGATGTATAACTGGCTGTGCACGATCTCTATGGGAGAGTAGGCAATAAAAGCTCCATTGTAAGAGACTAATTGTCACGGTCCTTCTGGTGACTGATGTCAGGATATCAAGGAAACTGGCTTAGCGTGGAGGAATCTAACAGCCTCCTTGATTTCTCTTGATTCAGTATTGATAGGGGCAATGACCACTTCCCTTGTCTCAGCTGTTGCTCAGTGGTCATCACTTCTACCCTTTATAGTCTGACCCCTCCCTTCTGACTATGCGGTAGATAGCTTGATTTGGTTTTGGAAAGAGCTGGAGTGTGGTTCCCTCTGAGTTCCTGCTTATCCTTCAACAGAACTACAGAACTACAACAGAAGCTAAGTGTCTCGCTTGTTTGTATTTTGTCTTTTCCCCTTGGTTGTTGTTACTAGGCCTCAGGGAGACGCTTGTTCCTTCATCTTGAAAGGAACGGGTTGTCTCAGCCCTCCAGGTTCCTGTGCATGGGCATTTCTACCTTCAAGGGGTGCCCATACGGTTAGGAGTCAGGGCCAGGAGTAGTGTTCTTTAGGTGGTGTGACGAGACCAATCTCGCCACATTGCATTGGAGAAACCTGGTTGCTCGCCTGCTGCCTTTGGACTATGGCCCCCTGTTAAAAGACATCTTTTTTACCTGCAGAAAAGCTTAATTCGTGCTTTTCTGCCTGGGGTTCGGTAGTTTTGGTTGAAAGTGTTATACCCCAGATAGGAATCCCATGGAGCCCATTCGTATGAAACTGACTGTAAAGACTTTGGCTCCATGGCGATTAAACTGTATTCGTGTGGTCTGAGCGCCATTCACTTAATAATGTGCGCTCAGACCTGAGCTATCTGGGGATATGTTAAATGTATAGTTTTAATGTAATGTGTCTTACCTGGTGTATTTTAACAGTAATGCTTGTTCTGTGTCCCCATGTGCATAATGGAGTCTTGTCTCTGAAATGTCTGTGTGTATTGTAAAGGGTGGGACATTGTATATTGAATAGTGATGTCTGTCCTATTGTCCCCACGTGTGTATTGGCGATTCCCCTTTGTCCTGAGAGATAATTGAATGACTCCTCAATTGTCTCCAGGACAGAAGACATTGTGTATTCTTCTGCCTGTGATGATTGCATTACCCATGTAGGGGATTGGATCACAGGCAGAGGGAGGGATATGCTGGGGGTGTCTGTATTGTCCCAATGTGTGTGATTGGCTGCTGTATCTCTGTGTCGCAGTCTTCCTTCTGGTCCCCTAGGGAGTGTCCACCAGGTGGGAGACCTGCATAAATACCGAGCAGGTAGCCCTTAATAAAACTGAGAATTCCTGTTTACCATCAATACGGAGCCTCGTCTCGTTCTTGGGGGATTCACTGTATGCTGTTAGAGACTGATTGCCAGGAGTGTAAGCTGATTGTCTGCTTTTCCTGTTCGTCTGCTAGCAGCTATTTGGGAAGGTTCCAGTACGGGAGTTGGAGTGCTATTTTGTATCCAGTTCGGGAGTTTGGTGTTCTGCAGTAGCTGTGCCTATATCTCTGTAAAGGGGGCCGATCGCCTAAACGGTTTTTACCCCTTGTCTGCAGAAGCGGTCCGTTACAATTGGTGGCGAGCAGCGGGATCGTTCCTACAGCCAGAAGGACAGCTACAGGAGACACCATTTCCTTGGATTTACAAGTGGGGGCAACGCATGTCCCAGTACAGCGACCCTAAAAGCAACAGAATGGAACCAGCAGTGTCATACGAGGAGGAGGACCTGGATGGCCGGGATGCATTAAGGAAAGGCATCTGGCACCAGGCCCTGGACAATGTACAATACCAGCGGGGTGAGAGTCTCCCCAGTGAAGAGCAGCGGTGGCAGAAGCAAGTGGCCCTGCGGCTGCCCTTTCTGGGAGAGCAGCCCCTGGATGAATGGGTGAAGGAACTAGAGCACCGGGTATGGCAGGAGCTATGGCTGGAGGATGCCTACCAGGCGCTCTGGTGGTATATGGCACAGTATATACCCTGGACAGCCGAGCATGACAAGCCAGAGGGAGAGGAGTTTGATGGTTCTGGCTTGTTATGGGAGTCCTTTGCAGAGCCTGACTTCGGGAGTCCTGCACAGAACAGACTTCAGGACATTTTCTACGAGAGGGAGGCTAGGCATGACGGGGATGACCCCCATGAGGTAGAGCAAGACCTGGCTCACCTAGCAACCCTGGAGTGGGAACTGGAGCAGGACTACCGAGATCTCTTCCACTCCATTGGGAAGGCTCAGCAGGACAGCAAGGTGACAGATCCAGTTCCAGACCCATTCCGCTGGGAAGATATTATTGAAATTTACTGGGAGGAACCCCAGGCGGGAGGTGGAGATGGGACCGAGGTCTCTCCACCGGTATTGCAGGGAATTGGGAGCCTGAGCTCCATTCCCCAGCGGGAGATATTGCAGGGAATTGGGAGCCTGAGCTCCATTCCCCAGCGGGAGATATTACAGGGAATTGGGAGCCTGAGCTCCATTCCCCAGCGGGAGATATTACAGGGAATTGGGAGCCTGAGCTCCATTCCCCAGCGGCAGGCTGAGCTACAGGGGGCAGAGGTAGTTGTTCCTGCCCCACAGCAGCAGCGTGATTTTTCGGGAATTGGGAGCCCGGTCTCCATTCCCCAGTGGCAGTATTATTTGTTGGGAATTGGGAGCCCGGTCTCCAGTCCCCAGCGGCAGAGTAACCAGCAGGGAATAGAGAGCCCAGTCTCCTTTCTCCAGCAGCAGGACTCTGTATTGGGAGGAGAGACAGTCGGTCTCCCTCCACTGAGGAGGAAGGTATGTATGGGAGAGGAGCTTACTACCACCTCTCCCCAGCGGCGGATCATTAATGGGCAGGGAATAGAGAGCTCAGTCTCCTTTCCCCAGCAGCAGAGCTGTGTAACCAAAGGGGAGACAGTCGGTCTCCAGCAGCAGAGCTGTGTAACCAAAGGGAGACAGTCGGTCTCCAGCAGCAGGACTGTATATCTAAAGGGGAGACAGTCGGTCTCCCCTCCAACAACCAGGCTTCAACCAGGCTACCCTCCCAGTAGCGCTGGCAACAGGAGCAGAGTGACGCGGGTCTCTGCCCATGCAGCACCCCACCAAGTCAGCGTACCCGTACCCAGCACAGCCGTGGTGAGGCACCTGGACATGGACAAGCTTCTCCTCTACCCAGTTGCAGTAACTATTTATTGTGGGTGGGCTGTGCTGTTGATTGTGTTTTGTGGGTGGGCTGCTGGACTAACAAGGGCACTGACCGGCAGGAGGTCAGATACCCTGTTAGTCTGTTTGGAAAAGGGAGAGATGTGACGAGACCAATCTCGCCACATTGCATTGGAGAAACCTGGTTGCTCGCCTGCTGCCTTTGGACTATGGCCCCCTGTTAAAAGACATCTTTTTACCTGCAGAAAAGCTTAATTCGTGCTTTTCTGCCTGGGGTTCGGTAGTTTTGGTTGAAAGTGTTATACCCCAGATAGGAATCCCATGGAGCCCATTCGTATGAAACTGACTGTAAAGACTTTGGCTCCATGGCGATTAAACTGTATTCGTGTGGTCTGAGCGCCATTCACTTAATAATGTGCGCTCAGACCTGAGCTATCTGGGGATATGTTAAATGTATAGTTTTAATGTAATGTGTCTTACCTGGTGTATTTTAACAGTAATGCTTGTTCTGTGTCCCCATGTGCATAATGGAGTCTTGTCTCTGAAATGTCTGTGTGTATTGTAAAGGGTGGGACATTGTATATTGAATAGTGATGTCTGTCCTATTGTCCCCACGTGTGTATTGGCGATTCCCCTTTGTCCTGAGAGATAATTGAATGACTCCTCAATTGTCTCCAGGACAGAAGACATTGTGTATTCTTCTGCCTGTGATGATTGCATTACCCATGTAGGGGATTGGATCACAGGCAGAGGGGAGGGATATGCTGGGGGTGTCTGTATTGTCCCAATGTGTGTGATTGGCTGCTGTATCTCTGTGTCGCAGTCTTCCTTCTGGTCCCCTAGGGGAGTGTCCACCAGGTGGGAGACCTGCATAAATACCGAGCAGGTAGCCCTTAATAAAACTGAGAATTCCTGTTTACCATCAATACGGAGCCTCGTCTCGTTCTTGGGGGGATTCACTGTATGCTGTTAGAGACTGATTGCCAGGAGTGTAAGCTGATTGTCTGCTTTTCCTGTTCGTCTGCTAGCAGCTATTTGGGAGGTTCCAGTACGGGAGTTGGAGTGCTATTTTGTATCCAGTTCGGGAGTTTGGTGTTCTGCAGTAGCTGTGCCTATATCTCTGTAAAGGTGGCCGATCGCCTAAACGGTTTTTACCCCTTGTCTGCAGAAGCGGTCCGTTACAGGTGGTGACCCTTTCCCTTCCCTAGCGTTGAGGCCTAGTGGTTCCCCCCCCTTCCTGGTTGTCGGTGTGCTGTTTACTCTTTTACCTCATCCGTGACACCAATAGACAGTTAGGCCTCATTCACACTTTTGTATTTCGGTCGGTATCTTGTATCAGTATCTGTAAGACGTAACAGGGAACAGAATAAAACAGAGAAAAGTATAATGGAACGTCTTCCATGTTCGGGAGCTACTCCTAGCTTTATCCTACAAATACTGGTGTAAGATACCGACCAGAATACACAAGTGTGAATGAGGCAAAGAGAAGGAAACGGAAGGAAATAGAAGATCTGGGTTTTTTAACAAGTTATTGTCAACTCAAATTGTTATTTTTCCCACATCACCTTTATCTTGATATAATGTATTAATGAAAATTAAATACCATTCCATATGTCCACATAGGTTTCATAAAAGTCTACAGGTCGTGTCCTTCCGTTTCTCACTGTGTCCCTCTGGATTCTCCTGCAGTCAGGCTCGGACTGGCCCACAGGGGTACAGGGGAATCCCCCGGTGGGCCCCTAGTCTCCCACCCCCTGCACAAGTGACACATAACACATTAAACTTACTGCACTACATACATATATTCAGTGTACAGCACCTCCACCAGCCTATGTTAATATAAAAATGTATTTATTATATTTGAATGTATCCGTACGGTGGGCCACCAAAATACATTTTACTGGTGGGCCCTAGGTACCCCAGTCCGACACTGCCTGCAGTGCTGGCGGAGGTATGAATACGGTAAGAAGCGAGGTCCATGGGGACAATCATCTTCACTGCTCTGACAGTAAACAACGCTTCTTCTTCTTCTTCCTCATATCCACAATACTTTCCCTCCATGGATCCTGGTCACTGTTGACCTCAGGGAAATATAATTTGGGTCTTTGGCAGACCCAGGGTAATTCCACAGAAGAATATACTCTCACATAGGCTGTTTAATGCATGTAAACACTTCCACATTCCAAACAAGAATTTAGTTTCTTCTATGTGTGAATTCTCTGATGAGTTTCAAATTCAGATTTTCTTTTTCACATGAAGAAAATCAAAATTGCTTCTCTGCTGTATGAATTTTCTCATGTGTAGTGAGACTTGACTTTCGTGTAAAACAGTCACCACATTTGGAGCATATAAATGTTTTTTCTTCTGTGTGAATTTTCTGATGCACCTTGAAGCTCTGATGATAAAGAAAACATTTCCCACATTCTGCACATGAATACGGCTTCTCTCCTGTGTGACTTCTCTGATGCACCCTGAGGTTCTGTTTACAAATAAAACTTTTCCCACATTCTGAACATGGATATGGCTTCTCTCCTGTGTGAATTCTCTGATGCACCTTGAGTTTATGCTTAGTAATAAAACATTTTCCACATTCTGCACATGAATACGGCTTCTCTCCTTTGTGAATTATTAGGTGTGTATATAAATCAGAGTTTTGTGTAAACTGTTTTCCACATTCCCCGCACTGAAACCTTTTACCCCCTTTCTGCCCGGTACTTGGGGTAACAGTCTGTGATTGGTCAGGAGAAGGTTCCTCATGATCATTGGGATTATATGATAGATCTGTACTGTGAAGTCCTGGATGTACATTATGGGGAATAAGGTTTTCCTTTGAAGAATGCTGCAGGATATCTTCTTCTTCTCTAAGATCTTGTGATAACATGAAGGTTCCTTCAGAGTTCTTCCCTGTTAGGAACACAAAGTGGATACATTTATAACCTCATTTTAACCTGAAAAAAACACTTTAAAACTTGGATCCGAACTCAGCTTTAGTTCTGACTGCTTCCTCAGAACCGAAGCCAAGCCTGGCTCCAAGTTTTTTTTTTGTCAAGTCTTTATTTATAGAAAGACATATTCAACATCATAATAATAGGGCATTACGGCCCAAAGGTCATAGAGCAGCATTAATAGCACATAAAATGCACATGGAAACTTATACATACATATGTCCAATTTTTTCCTCTTTGTCGAACATTAAAAGGTATAGAGTAAATGAGTCAGGCAGAGCGTTATACAATCAAGACGGAGAAATCAAATCACATCTAGACCGAATGCCGAGGGGGATTAAGTATAAAGTATTAGGAGGAGTAGGGGGATGTCGGATGACTAGAGCGCCACTTTAACCATGGAGACCAGAGTAATACATGTTTGTCGTGTGAAAGAGTTTCCCAACTAGATAATTCCTCCATTCTACAGATATCATCCACCCTATCAACCCAATCCGCCAAAGAAGGTGGAGAAGGGGACAGCCAATGTAAGGGGATGAGCAGTTTGGCTGCAGCTACCAGTTGATAAGGTAGAGGATATGTCGCCAACGGAATATGTTGACTGGGCACATTCAGTAACACCATCAGGGGCGTAATATGTTCAGTTATAGAGCAAATTTGGCGTATCAACGAGGAAACGTTGTTCCAAAAAGGGGTGATACTAGGGCAAGTCCACCATATATGGTAGGCCGTGCCCTTATCGTTGTGGCATCTCCAACAGACGGAGGGCACTGTGGGATTGATTTTGTGGAGTAAGTCAGGGGTCCTATACCATCTTGTGGCCAATTTATAGGAATTTTCCTGTATTCTTATACACTTCGAAAAGCCATGGAAATATTTCAAAGCTGACGAGATTATATGACCAGAGAAGGACAAGCCCATTTCTCTCTCCCATTGTAGTAGAAAAGGGGGGGGGGGGGGGGCGGGAACATGGTACAAGTCAGACAGCTTGATGTACAGGAAAGAGATCAATTTCTTTCTGGGCCTGGTTACATTAATGATCAAATCATACCAGGAAGGGACATAATCTGATTGTGCAGTGGCTAAGTATTTCTGACAGTAAAGCTTGAAATGAGAATAATGAATGTGAGACCATTTGTGCACAGAGAACGACGCCTGGAGACCGGCCAGGGTAGGCAATTTCCCACCTTTCAAAACGTCCCCCACCAACGACCCCTTAAAGGCTTGCCAAATGTTTAGGGAGTCAACGTAATCTTTCTGAAGGAGGTATGGCAATAAACACATAGGCATGAAAGGGGAAGGGCTCTTCTGAAGACCCAAATGCGGTGCTAAGGAAGCCCAGGTTGACACAACCCCTTAAACACGCTAGTTTTATCGACAAGATCTGGCTCCAAGTTTTAAAGTGGTTTTCCACTTTAAAAATCAACTACTAAAGTTATTCATCGAAGTCTAGCGCGACTTCGCAAACAACTGACTTAGGCTCATCGGAGACATATGGAGACGGATCTCCGTACAGAATTAATCAGAAGTTTTGAATGAAATGATTTAGCATCCGAAGCTCGCTTCTCTCATCACTAATATTCACACATACAAAGAGAGAACGGGAAGGAATTTATAAAAAAATTGGGAGGAACTGGTAATAGATATCTATATATTTAAATGGTGACTTAGATGGTTGTTTCACACAACTTTACATAAATGAATAGTAAAAATATAGGAAAGTTTTTAATATCTACAGTATTATCAGAGAAAACACCTAGTTCTCCAGTTATCAAGTCTTTCCTTCTCTACTCCCTTTTTACACTACCTTTCTCTTGAATTCTATTAGAAATGTATCTTCTTAAAGGGCAGATTCGTACCTATGACACTGGCTGACCTGTTACATGTGCACTTGGCAGCTGAAGGCATCTGTGTTGGTCCCATGTTCTTATTATCCCATACCTGTGGTGACATGGACTGGAATGTCCTCCTCCACCTCACTCTTACACCGGGGATCGCCCATCATCCGCTCTTCTTCATCCTCCACTTTAATATCAGTCACATCTTCCCCCTGATTTGTCATCTGTAACAATTCAGGACAATACAGCAGACAGGTGGGAAATCTAACAGATCCACAGAAGAGACCCCCACCATCTATGACCCCTCTATGACTGCAGGACCCCCCTATATAGATGTGTATAGGGCTCAGCTCCATCTACCTGATGGTTCTCTGGGGGCTTCTCCTCTGGACAGTCCTGGGAATACAGAGGACGGGGACATCTCTTGGGGGGATTTCTCCTCCTGGATCCATCTGTGGAGACACACAGGGACAGGAGAGATTATTACATCATACATGAAATAGTGACTGAATACAGCTGAATACCCTGCACGCCCCCTCCATCAGCTGTGGGACCACCTCGATGGTTGTGCTCACTCTATGGATCCTCCCCCACGCCCCCTCCAGCAGCTGTGGGACCACCTCGATGGTTGTGTTCACTCTATGGATCCTCCCCCACGCCCCCTCCAGCAGCTGTGGGACCACCTCCATGGTTGTGTTAACTCTATGGATCCTCCCCACGCCCCCTCCAGCAGCTGTGGGACCACCTCGATGGTTGTGTTCTCTCTATGGATCCTCCCCACGCCCCCTCCAGCAGCTATGGGACCACCTCGATGGTTGTGTTCACTCTATGGATCCTCCTCCACGCCCCTCCAGCAGCTGTGGGACCACCTCGATGGTTGTGTTCACTCTATGGATCCTCCCCACGCCCCTCCAGCAGCTGTGGGACCACCTCGATGGTTGTGTTCACTCTATGGATCCTCCCCACGCCCCCTCCAGCAGCTGTGGGACCACCTCGATGGTTGTGTTCACTCTATGGATCCTCCCCACGCCCCTCCAGCAGCTGTGGGACCACCTCGATGGTTGTGTTCACTCTATGGATCCTCCCCACGCCCCCTCCAGCAGCTGTGGGACCACCTCGATGGTTGTGTTCACTCTATGGATCCTCCCCCACGCCCCCTCCAGCAGCTGTGGGACCACCTCAATGGTTGTGTTAACTCTATGGATCCTCCCCACGCCCCTCCAGCAGCTGTGGGACCACCTCGATGGTTGTGTTCACTCTATGGATCCTCCCCACGCCCCCTCCAGCAGCTGTGGGACCACCTCGATGGTTGTGTTCACTCTATGGATCCTCCCCACGCCCCTCCAGCAGCTGTGGGACCACCTCGATGGTTGTGTTCACTCTGTGGATCCTCCCCACGCCCCTCCAGCAGCTGTGGGACCACCTCGATGGTTGTGTTCACTCTATGGATCCTCCCCACGCCCCTCCAGCAGCTGTGGGACCACCTCGATGGTTGTGTTCACTCTATGGATCCTCCCCACGCCCCTCCAGCAGCTGTGGGACCACCTCGATGGTTGTGTTCACTCTATGGATCCTCCCTCACGCCCCCTCCAGCAGCTGTGGGACCACCTCGATGGTTGTGTTCACTCTATGGATCCTCCCCCACGCCCCCTCCAGCAGCTGTGGGACCACCTCAATGGTTGTGTTCACTCTATGGATCCTCCCCACGCCCCCTCCAGCAGCTGTGGGACCACCTCGATGGTTGTGTTCACTCTATGGATCCTCCCCACGCCCCCTCCAGCAGCTGTGGGACCACCTCGATGGTTGTGTTCACTCTATGGATCCTCCCCACGCCCCTCCAGCAGCTGTGGGACCACCTCGATGGTTGTGTTCACTCTATGGATCCTCCCCACGCCCCTCCAGCAGCTGTGGGACCACCTCAATGGTTGTGTTTACTTTATGGTTCTTCCCTAACGCCCCCTCCAGCAGCTGTAGGACCACCTCGATGGTTGTGTTCACTCTATGGATCCTCCCCCACGCCCCCTCCAGCAGCTGTGGGACGCACAGAGGAGTCTACAGCTCTTTTCACTCTGTATAGAATAGTGTCATCTACTGGACCGGCCGATGGAGGCCACGAGGACACTATATCTGTCAGGGGGATGGAGCCTATGGAGAAGTGTGATGTATATGGGAAATGTGACCGGAGAATAACATGTGGAGCTCCTACATTACATGTCATTACACGCGTGTACACACTGCACATGACCGGACTGAGGCTTTAACACGGCCTCTTCTCACCTCGTCTCCTCTTACCTGGTGATGTCAGAGGCCGGGGAGCCTCCATCATGGCCTCCTTGTACAGATCCTGGTGTCCTTCTATATACTCCCACTCCTCCATGGAGAAATAGACCGCCACATCCTGACACCTTACAGGAACCTGACAACACAATGACACCGTCATCACCCAGACCCCTCCAGTGCTGTTACTGGAGAATTTCCCAGCATTCCCAGCAGTGTCACCTCTCCAGTCAGCAGCTCCATCATCTTGTGGGTGAGCTCTAGGATCTTCTGCTCATGTATCAGGGGAGGCTCTGTGATGGGGGTCCTGCTCCACCCTCCGGACTCATGGATGATGGGAGTCCCCCGATGTCTTCTTCACTATGGTGTAATCCTGTGGATGGAGAGAGACACTTAGGGAAAGAAATTCCTTCCTGACTCCGGATCTACACTCAGAATCCCTCCCGGGATCATGGCCCCATCTCCAGTAATCTAGTCACTAGAAGCTGGAATATTATTACCCTCCAGACCTCCAGGCCCCTTCTGGACTCTTCTAGAGAATCCCCATGACTCCTTCCTCTGGCAGAGAGCTCCATAGTCTCACTGCTCTTACAGTAAAGACTCCTCCTCTATGTTGGTGCAGAAACCTTCTTCCCTCTAGACGTAGTGGAGGCTCCTTGTTATAGTCCAGTATCATCTAGATGTCAGACTAGTGGTAGAAATCCTCCTCCAGGCCACACTCCGCCATCTCCTCCTCTGCTTCCTCTCCTCCTGGGTACAACGTGCCTACTTACCTTCTCATGGCTCCTACAACATGACTATTGGTCCCCATGATCCATCACTGACCATACTGGGGGCTGATCTTCAGGTTCTCCGTCACTTGGAAGGTCTGGGGGCCGTTCTCCAGGACCCTGGACTCTTCCTATCACTTCCTATGATGGATTCTCCTTCCCGATGTCTGACTTGTTACAGAATACAATACAGAGGAGAGAAATCTAGAGAAGTTTACCTCTCCGCTCAGCAGGGAGATGATCTCCAAGGTGAGGTCTAATATTCTTCTGCTGATCTCCTTCCTGTCCATCCTTGGTGGTCATTCAGGAGAAGAGGAGAGAACTGGAGGAGCTGGAGGCTTCTAGTACTGCAGGCGCCTTTATGAGGAGAGGCTGGAAATCCTCCAGGGACAAGAGCATTAGTGAGATCCAGAACCGCACTCACTGCTCCTGGAGAGACCCCGCTTCTCAGAGCCCCCAGCACCGGGGATAAAGGGGGATTCTGGAGAAATGGCTGATACCAGAGAGAAGAGGAGGCTCCAGACACCACAGCAGTGACTACCGACCAGGACCTGCCTGTATCTGCTGCACTGCAAGAGCTGAAGGACCTGGGGTGATGTCACCGTCATGTGATCAGTGCAGGGGGCGGAGCTCAGAAGTGGAGAGAAGTGGTGATGAAAGAACCTGTGATGATGTCACTGTCATGTGATGTGAGCCCCGCCCCTTCCTGATCACATGACAGTGACATCACTCCAGGTCCTTTTCTACAACTTCTCTCCACTGCTGCGCTCCGCCCCTTCCTGATCACATGACAGTGACATCATCCCAGGTCCTTCAGCTCTTGCAGTGCAGCAGATACAGGCAGGTCCTGGTCGGTAGTCACTGCTGTGGTGTCTGGAGCCTCTTCTTCTCTCTGGTATCAGCCATTTCTCCAGAATCCCCCTTTATCCCCGGTGCGGGGGGCTCTGAGAAGCGGGGTCTCTCCAGGAACTGCGGATCTCACTATTAACAACGTGCTATTCCGGCCTAAGCCTGCAGCACATCCAGTTCACTGTGACCTGAGGCTGGTTAGACACACGCCTGGCCGCTGTTCTGTAACAGAGTGGGAGTATGAAGTGGGTCGGGGGCAGACTTGAAGGCTCAGATCATCTCATGGCAGGCTGATCGACTTTGGGGAAGATGGCGGCGGACTGCTGTCGGCTCCTGGGCTGCACCAGCGCAGGCAGTGAGGACTGAACACGCCCAGAGGAGAAGGAGTCGTGAGGGGCCTCAGAAAGGAGTCAGAAGAGGCACAGTGCGGGAGCCAGCTGCTCTGTTCCGGCTGGTGACTAGACCACTGGAATGAGAGACATGATCGGGAGAGGCTACGGTGTCTCGAGTCGGGAAGGAGTTTCTTTCCTAGGTCTCTCCATCCTGGCGTATGCGGACTCCATCATCCATGAGTCCGGAGGGTGGAGCAGGACCCCATCACAGAGCCTCCCCTGATACATGGGCAGAAGATCCTAGAGCTCACCCACAAGATGATGGAGCTGCTGACTGGAGAGGTGACACTGCTGGGAATGCTGGGAAATTCTCCAGTAACAGCACTGGAGGAGTGCTGAGGTGATGGCGGTGTCATTGTGTTGTCAGGTTCCTGTAAGGTGATCAGGAGTGTGGCGGTCTATTTCTCCATGGAGGAAGTGGGAGCATATAGAAGGACACCAGGATCTGTACAAGGAGGCCATGATGGAGGCTCCCGGCCTCTGACATCACCAGGTAAGAGGAGACGAGGTGAGAAGAGGCCGTGGTAAAGCCTCAGTCCGGTCATGTGCAGTGTGTACACGCGTGTAATGACATGTAATGTAGGAGCTCCACATGTTATTCTCCGGTCACATCACGTTAGAGCCTACATTTCCCATATACATCACACTTCTCCATAGGCTCCATCCCCTGACAGATATAGTGTCCTCGTGGCCTCCATCGGCCGGTCCAGTAGATGACACTATTCTATACAGAGGATCCTGCAGGAAAACCTGCGCCGTGCCGTATACATGGGGCTTATGGGTGACGTCTGCCCCTGTGTGACTGTATAGGATGATAGGACTGTACAGGGCGACGTCACCTCCTTCTATCAGAGATCTACGTTAGGAAACCCTCCTGATATCTACCTCTGATGGAGGCTCAGACGTGGTGTGAACACATCCTTATTCCAGAGTCACTTCCCAGTAGTTCTCCTCCCTTCATGTCTGGGATCCTTCTTTTGAGGAACACTCAGCACCTTTTGAGTCTTTTCCTTCTTCCCTGGTACAATGTGTGTGTCCTCACTTGCAAACGTACTGGGACGCCCAGGGGTCAAATAAAGTCATTGTACGACAAAAGGCCAAAGTGTGCTGGTTTCCAGGTAACCCGGATGTTAATGGGATTAATGCATGCCACAGTCTCCAGCCGATCCAAAGCTTGGAATAGAGCAGAAGATAGACTTCAGAAGCAGCCCGGTCATAATTCATGTTTTATTATGTATAACCTATGGTCCTGTGATCAGGGAACTGGGGGGCTTCTTTGGTCTCAAGCGCCAGGATTTTCGACCTTAGGAAACCTACGGAATTACATATTGGTGGAAATGAATACTATTTCATATTTGTGTTTGCTATGCCCGGGTCGGTAAAAATATCCTGTAAAACGTTGCTGGTTATATTATCCCTCTCAGGGATACCTACAAGAATTTTGGCTCAGATTAGGAGTATCCTGTACAATTTGGCACTTTTTGCATGTCATTAGCCTGCTTCCTGTTGCATGACTGGGGGGGGGGGGGGGGCAGAAGACAGCTAAGAGACTAGGGTCAGATCCCCTAGATACAACTAGTTGTAGGTCTGATCAGCTGCTCTCCCATCACTGATCTCACCTATCTAATCTGTATGCATTTTATACTTTTATTGCTGTACTGTTTGCATATGTGTGTGTGGTGTTTTTGGTCGTTGTTTTGTAACCTGGTAGTACTATATCTTTTTGTATGTTAAATGTAATAAGTCGTTGCTTGATGCTGTAAATATACACACCCTCTAAGTACCTCTTTGTTGTGTTACTCCCAAAGGCCTGTGTGCGAGGTCTGCTGGACGTATTGTTGAAGTTTGTTCCTGCGAGTGCTGCACATCTGTACCCGGGGTGTGACATCGGTTGTACTAACGGGTGGTGGCAGCTTTGTACGTGGATGTGAGGACGTGTTTGGAGGTCGCTTATCTCCTTGGTAGCCTAATGCGTAAGGCGAGAGTGAAAGCAGATTATCCTCCAAAGTAACGAGCGCAGTGAATGCTAGAGCGCCCCCTTGTGGCTTGTCACCTCGCATGTGTTCCTATTGTGACATACTCTGCTTGTCAGCCGCAGGTCAGACCCATCCTCTTTGCAAGCTTTTCAGTCTGGAAATCTAATGTGTCTCTCAACTGTAGAGACTATAAAAGAAAGCATTAGGTAAATGTAAATGTACGTATGCGGATGGATTGAACGCACTGATAGATGGAACCTGGACCTGATGGATTGAACTCCCTTTCTTTACCAAACATTAAAGTCATAAATCTGATTCCAAAAACAGGTCAAAAATGTATTATACCTGATTTTCCTAACCTCTTAACACAAAATCTTTTTTTTAATCCTAACAGATCATCTCTGTAAGAATTCTGATGAAAATGTCATGTTATCAGTAGATTATAAAGTAAAAGATGAAGATATCGGGCAGCGCTCTTCAGGAGAAAACTTCATTACCCATAATGTACATCCAGGACTTCCCAGTACAGATCCATCATATAATCGTCCTAATCATGAAGAACCTTCTCCAGATCAATCACAGATTGTTACCACAAGTATCGGGCAGAAAGGGGGTCAAAGGATTCAGTGTGGGGAATGTGGAAAAGAGTTTAAACAAAGATCCAGTCTATATGCACACAGAAGAATTCACACAGGAGGGAAGCAATTTTCTTGTTCAGTTTGTGGGAGATGCTTTACATATAAATCACAGCTTGTTAAACATGAGAGAATTCACACAGGAGAGAAACCATTTTCATGTTCACTATGTCAGAACTGCTTTAAATCTAAATCCGATCTTACTAAACATGAGAAAATTCACACGGGAGAGAAGAGATATTCATGCTCAATGTGTTTGAAATGTTTTTCAAATAAATCAGGTCTCATTATACATGAGAGAAGTCACACAGGAGAGAAGCCATTTTCATGTCCAGAATGTGGGAAATGCTTTACAAATAAATCAGATCTAGTTAAACACGAGAGAGTTCACACGGGAGAGAAACCATTTTCATGTACAGACTGCGGTAAATGCTTTGTTACAAAAACCAAACTTAAGGATCATAGGAGAATTCACACAGGGGAGAGGCCGTATTCATGTTCAGTATGTGGGAAATGTTTTACAGAGAAATCATATCTTGTTAGACATGAGAGAATACACACAGATGAATCAAGTGCTATTATATATCAAGGAAGTAACTCTGTATTGAAGCCATATTCGTGTTCAGAATGTGATAAGTGTTATAAAGATATATCAGGTTTTATTATACATCAGAGAAGTCACACAGGAGTGAAGCCCTATTCATGTCCAGAATGTGGGAAATGTTTTGCAAGGAAGTCAATTCTTGATATACATCAGAGAATTCACACAGGAGAAAAGCCGTTTTCTTGCTCAGAATGTGGGAAAAGTTTTACAGATAAATCACATCTCATTGTTCATCAGAGAAGTCACACAGGAGAGAAGCCATATTACATGTTCAGAGTGTAAGAAATGTTTTTTTACTAAAGCCAGTCTTAAGGATCATCAAAGAATTCACACAGGACAGAAGCCATTTACATGTTCAGAATGTGGAAAATGTTTTACGCAAAAGTCAAATCTCATTACACACGAGAAAATCCATGGAGATAAATCATTTTGAGGTTCTACATATGAAAACGTTTAACAATGAAATCTAAATATATGAAATTTAGAGAATTCACACAAAGAGGACACCATATTTACATCCCCAACCAATAAGAGGGTTTATTTTTAGGTAGCATTAGCCTGGATCTGCCAAACATGGTGGATATAAGGAAGAATCGAAGAGCCTTGTTTACTGTCAGAGCAGTGAAGATGAATTATCCCCATGAACCTCGCTTCTTCTTACTGTTTTTATACCTCCACCCACACTGCAGGATAATCCAGAGGGACACAGTACAAGCTTCATTCTTTGAAGCTTGTACAAATAAGGCTCCGTGTCATGTCTCCCACTTCGTATTGGCCAAGAGTTCTTGGTGTCTACTCTCTTTCTTGCATTTTGCAGACTGGTCTAGAGCATTTGCAGTTGTCCGAAAATCTCCACTCTCTAGATGGTTCAATGATTGATATCCTATTGGTTGTGCATCCTCCCTTTCCAGATTCATAGGCATTCATGACCTTTCTGAAAGGCTCAGCTTAATCAGATGCTGTGCTGGTATTGAATTGCCCCAAATGTATATCTAATACATTTGATTGGGATCTCTGCTCATCAGAAACTGAAATCTATGCCAGGTAGGACATGTTGGGTAGAGGTCCGTTGGGCCATATAGGCCCCCTACCATCCACACATCAGGAACTTTTTCTTTAGAGAATGCCAAGACTGTTCGAAGCTGTCATCTAAGCAAAAGGGGGCGACTGTGAAGTATCTAAAGTATAAGACATTCAGGATTGGGATGATTTACTCATCATTTCTGTGTCTTTAATATGAATTTACAATGAAGAAAACAAAGAACAAGAAAAACCATGGAATGAAAAGGTGTCCAGACTTTTGGCCGGTCCTGCATTTGTGTTACTGTCCACAGAGCAGGGATTTCACGTGGACTGGTCCTGACTAGAGATGGCCCGAACTGTTCGCCGGCGAACATAGCTTGTTCGCGTCCGCCGCGGCGGGCGAACATATTCGATGTTCGTGTTCGCCCCTATACTTTATTATTGAGCAAACTTTGACCCTGTACCTTACAGTCAGCAGACACATTCCAGCCAATCAGCATACCCTCCCTCCCAGACCCTCCCACCTCCTATCTAAACGCAAGGACAGCATCCATCTTAGATTCATTCTGAAGCTGCAGTGTTAGTAATTGTAAATCACAATGCGATTAATATAACCTGTATTATTCACATTGCGATTACAACTTAGATCTGAGTTCCTAATGGTTGTATTGCTAGAATATAACGAAGATAACGAATATAGCGCTATATCCTCAATCTTCGTTATATTCTAGCAATACAACAACCGTTAGGAACTCAGATCTAAGTTGTAATCGCAATGCGAATAATACTTACAATTATTAATCAGTTTGCGAATCCATTTGATGCCTCTATTTGATTGTATATGATGGTTGACTATGACTACCACCAACGTTCTGCTGCCTTCAAAGCAAGATATCTGAACCCCCCAGGGGCCATTTGGGCGTTTTTGATAGAAAACGCATCAAAAACGCATGTGCGTTTTTATAATTTCTTCATTTTTTATTTTATTTTTTTGTGTATTTTGCCACATTTGGTTGCATATTTACATTTGGTATAGGCAAATATGGTAGTCTAGATCATTACTCTGCCCAAATCTATATTCAGCTACATGGCTTAGAAAATATGCTGTCAAACAATGATCCTAGGTTTTGGTATAGACACATGATGTAGACTACCAGATTTGCCTATACCAAATGTAAATATGCAACCAAATGTGGCAAAATACACAAAAAAATAAACTAAAAAATGAAAATCAAAAACGCCCAAATGGCCCCTGGGGGGTTTCGATATCTTGCTTTGGAGGCAGCAGAACGTTTGTGGTAGTCATAGTCAACCATCATATACAATCAAATAGAGGCATCAAATGGATTCGCAAAGTGATTAATAATTGTAAGTATTATTCGCATTGCGATTACAACTTAGAGCTGAGTTCCTAATGGTTGTATTGCTAGAATATAACGAGGATATAGCGCTATATTCGTTAGTCTTCGTTATATTCTAGCAATACAACCATTAGGAACTCAGATCTAAGTTGAATTCTCAATGCGATTAATATAACCTGTATTAATCGCATTGCGATTACAACTACCACACTCTGCGTCAACTAGGTATTTTTCCATGGGAGTTTTGCCATGGATCCCCCTCCGGCTGCCACAGTCCAGGTGTTAGTCCCCTTGAAACAACTTCTCCATCACTATTGTGGCCAGAAGGAGTCCCTTTTGTTTTAAAAATTCGCCTGTCTATTGAAGTCTATGGCGGTTCGCACTGTTCGCACGTTCGCCAACATTTGCGGAAGTTCGCGTTCGCCGTTTGCGAACAGAAAATTTTATGTTCACGACATCACTAGTCCTGACACAGCCGCACAATCATCTCCCATCATCCTGCTCTGTATGTTATGCAGAATTTTGTAATGATCATAGATTTTCCAAATAAAATGTTTTTTCTTATTCTGTGTAAATCTTTTTGTTATACTCTGTGTTTGGTGAAATCAGTTTTGTCCCTTAAGGGCTCTTTCACACAAGTGAGATTTCCATCTGGATGTGATGTGTGTAGCAAACACAGAGCATCCGGACTTGATCCATTCATTTTATTTGGGTCTATGTACACGAGCGTCATCTGTACATTCAGGAAAAGTTGCCGTTGTATTGGGAGTTTTTCACGTAGCTCTGACTCCATAGAAGTGAATGGGGCTTGCGTGAAAAATGGAAGGCATCCATATGCATTTTTTACTGATGGTTGCTGGGAGATGTCGATTGTCATTCTTCAGTTTTTCTTCACGCTCCTACAAAACGCATGCAGTCTGGGCAAAAAAAACGGAACACACTGAACCCAGTCGCAGGAAAAACTCAATGTGCTTGCAAACCCATCAGTTTTTCCCTGAATACATCCTGACACAATCCGTATCGCTCATGTGAAAGAGGCCTAAAGGCTTTATCTGTCTCTGTATACAAGCCAATCAGGGGCTTGGCTATAGAGGAAGCGGCTGCTTTGGGGCCCAAAACAGAAGGGACCCATCCAAGAGGAGGATTAAAAGATTTTATTGTCAGGGCTCCCTTAACAGTATTATACAATGACATTATGTACAGTGACATACTGAAGTCTGCAGCTCTCCAGTTGTTGCAAAACTACAACTCCCAGCATGCCCAGACTGCCTACAGCTATCAGCCTACAGCAGGGTATGGTGGGAATTGCAGTTTTACGACAGCTGGAGAGCCACAGGTTGGCCTTCCCCTGTATATACATTTAGGAAGTGGATGGATCAGCTGTCGGGTCTCGTCTGAGAGAGTGATCTTGATTAGCCACAAAGTGGGGGTTGCATCATATCATTGGGGGACACAGGACCAAGGGTATAGTTGTTGCCACTAGGAGGCGACACTAAGCTAGAAAGTGTTAGCTCCTCCTACCAGCTATACCCCCTCCAGTCTGGAGAGAGCCAACCAGTTTTTAGCTTAGTGTCGTAGGAAGAAGAACCCCTGCCTTTCATTTTTTATTTTAGTTTATTATTTTAGTTTTTTCCCTCTCTAGGCATGGGAAACTGTCGCCTCACCTCTCTGTTCACAAGGGCAGAAGGCTAGGGTTGGTTTCCCTCCCCACCCTACCTCCCCTAAGAAGACAAAGTAGACTAGAGAAGCCAAACTACTCTGCTTCCCGCCAGCCATGTGGTCACCTATTCTTCTGCAGTCCCTCCCTCCACTCCAGCTGGCTGCCACTTTGGTGCCAGCAGCTGAAGAGGTGACTCTGCTGGAACACTGAGGGAGGGCAAAGAGAAGAGGATGAGTAAATTGGGACTGGGTAAGTATGCCCCCTCCTCTTTCTCCCCTTTACCCTTTTTTTCTCCTTCCTTCCTTCCTCCTCCTCTCCTCCATGTTCTACAGGCCTTTCTGGGTCCCCTTCCCTTTGACAGCTCGGGGAGGGTTGTCTTCTTGAGTCTGGCTGCTGTCCACCGTGTCGCACTCCCCAGTTTGACCGAAAGTTACTTCCAGTTGGCTCCCGCCATCTACTCCAGGCCCAGGCTTTTGTAGCCTATTCTGCCTGGGCTCGCTTCTTCCCCTACACTATCCGGGTCAACTTAATATCGCTTCCGGTCAGCCCTGCTGACAAATTTGAATCCCTGTACTTAAAGCCTACTCCATTTGGGGCGCTCCATCTGGGCCTGCATCTTCCAGCTGACCAAAAGTTACTTCCAGTCAGCTTCCCCACAAACCAAGCCCCTGGCTTTTGCGGCCACAGCCTCTGGGCCTTTTTCCCACCAGGAACATTTTTCACAGACTTCACTACGGGTGCGGTTCCTTGTTACTTCTCTTGCTAGTTCTGCAGCAAAAGGCCTCACCATCTTGAGGGATATCAGGACATGGATACAGTTTGCCTTTCTCTGATCTGCTCCCTGGTAGGACAGTATCTTTCTTCTTTTCTCTTCTTGCTGCCCCCTCTTGTTCTAGGGCTAGTTAATTGCAGTTTTCTCTGCTCAGCCATCTACGAACCTTCAAGTGATTCCCTTTCAGCATCTGCCCCACCCATTACACCTGTACCACATGTGGTCAGCCAGACCCCCTGCGCTCTGCATGCCATGCGCCCAGACCATTCACAGCTACTCTATCACCTGAGCAGTTGACACCCCATTCTGATCAAATGGAACCAGAATGGGCCCCTACCTCGTCTTAAGCAGTGGCCAACCTATCTAAGGTCTCTCAGTCCACCCTCGAACTAATGGGTTGGCTGGTCAATCAAACACCACATGTGCAGCTAACCCGCTTGTTAGGTGTCCAACGCAGAGGCAGACACTCAAAAAAACAGACCAGAACAGGACATCATTCCTCTTCAGGTTCCTCCGCTAGAGAGCCATTCGGATGTCTCCTCCTTTCAAGGTGAGATTCAGTCCAAGTAAGAACTACTGGATTCTGATTCAGATCTTGACCAAGAGCAATCCTCTAACATTGCATCTATAGTGGACAGCTTAGTCACAGCAATTCGCGACTATTTTCAGGTCCAGAACAACTCCCCCTCGATCAGCAACCAGAGTGTCTCCTCTCTATGAGCATGGCACGTTCCTAATGCCTTTCCTCTACATGAAAGTTTTTCTGTCAGTATTGCTGAGGACCTGGTGGAGGACCTGGTGGCCAAATGGTTGGTCCTTTCAAAGGTCGACCCACCGTTTGCCTACCTTACAAAACACGCCACTATTCCAGGGGCAAGTGAGGCTTCTTTTCAAGATCTAGTAGAGCGTCCCCTTTGCTAGATTTGCATTTGGAGGCTCCGCTTTTCATCCCGCTTTGGTGTCGATTGCAAATACTGTTTCTGAATGGGCTCTCTGTGTTCATCAGGACATTTCCTCCGGAGTGCCCCCTGCCGATCTACAGTCTTTGGCATAACAAATTTCATAAGCTGGCAAATATGTGAAGTCTCCCTGGACGCGGGCACTCTAATTGCCTGCTTAACCACTCTCAAATTGTTTGGACAAAATAATCCCTGAGGCCACAGGAGACAAAAGTACATCTCCACCAAAACAAGCCTAGGTGCCCGTCTTGTCCCAAAAGTTGTGGGACTCACCTCCAGTCCTTTTATCGCCTGCCCACCTCCCGACCTTCGGGAGCGGCGGCCTCCTGGAAATCAGTACCAGACCAAAAAAAAGAAGCTGTCCCTTAAGACCCACTTTGACTGGCACCCATGGGCCCATTCCTTGTGCTTTATCTCTATTAGGCAACCTTCTGCTTGGAGGAGCACCCCCACCCTTTCGGGTATGGGGCAAATTGCTTCTCTTTCTGGAATTCTGTCAGTCCCACATAATGGACACCTGGGTGATCGAAATTGTAACCTCCGTTTACAAGTCTGAGTTCTCTTGCATACCTTTGGACCGCTTCTTCCTGTCCCAGCCCCCAAAAGATCAATTTTGGGTTGATCCTCTAGTCTTCTATCTGGACGACATTTTCACAAGGCTCCATCTTTTTCTTAGAGCAGGGAGAGTCTGTACATCACCTTGATGCGCTTTGGCTGGATGGTGATTTCCAGAAGTCATCACCAAGGTAGTCTCCACTTTCCATCTCAATGAGGATATCGTCCTCCCTTCTTTCTGACCTTCTCCATCCCATCCTCAGGAATGTGCCCTCCACCACCGGGATGTGGTCCAAGCACTAAGGGTTTATTTGTCCTCATCCACACTGTTTTACCGCACAGACTGTTTGTTCATCATTCTGGATGGCCCATGCAAGGGTTTGGCGGCCTCCAAGGTTACTATTGCCAGGTGGATCCAGCTAGCCATTTCTGAGGCTTATCCTGCCAAAGGCGAGGCACTGCCTTGCAACATCGCGGCCCATTCGACCAGGGCTGTGGGTGCTTCTTGGGCTACGTGGTCTTCCCTGCACACATTTACAAAATTCTATCAGGTGCATACTTTCACTTCAGCAGACATTTATTTGGGTCGCAAGGTACTGCAGGCCACAGTGTGTTAGGAAACCATGGTTGAGACTGTGCATGGGTTTGAGGATCTATCTTTCCCCGTGGACTGCTTTGGAATGTCCCCAATGATATGAGCAAGAAAACAAGATTTTTGTGTACTCCCCTGTAAAATCTCTTTCTGGAAGAGTTCATTGGGGGACACAGCTCCCACCCAGTGTGTTGACTCTTAGTTTCCCTGTTGGGGCTGAGTCTCTTTTTGCCAGTTGGGTCCTTAGTTTCTTGGTTCAGACCCTTCATATTTCTTTTGTTTATGTTACTTCTCTTGCTGCGCCGACTGGTTAGCTCTCCCCAGACAGGAGGGGATATAGCTGGCAGGAGGAGCTAACACTTTTCTAGTTTAGTGTTGTCTCCTAGGGGCAGCATCTAGCAGCTATACCCATGGTCTTGTGTCCTCCAAGAGAGATTTTACAGGTGAGTACAAAATAATCTTATTTCACTTCTGGCCTTCCTACTGGAAGGGTTCTCAAAGGTCTGAAGCTGTGATGGCTAACCTCCGGCACTCCAGCTGTGGTAAAACTATGACTCCCAAGACGTACACTTGCTTGGCTATTCTCATAGAAATGAAGGGAGCATGCTGGGAGTCATAGTTTTACCACAGCTGGAGTGCCGGACGTTAACCATCACCGGCTAAAGCCTAGCAGTTCAAATCTCCACTCTATGGGCTTGGTCAGGCAAGTCTATTTCACAGGCTTACCAAGCCAAACTTCTCTTTTAAACTCTAAGTTCAACTCTTAGTTTTACTTTTAACTATCAGTATCGTTACTTCCTCATGTCCTAAAGTGCTTTTGGTTCTTAACATAAAACGAGATCAGGATGGCCCAGACCAAAGCTCCCAATCCTTGAATTTAGGCAGGAACCTGCACATGCATGGGCGTAGCTATAGGGGGTGCAGAGGTAGCAGTTGCTACCGGGCCCAGGAGCCTAAGGGGGCCCAAAGACCCTTGTGCCACATAGGAAGACACACAAAGCACTGAGGGAAGGGGGGCCCAAGCTGAACTCTTGCACCAGGGCCCATGAGCCGTTAGCTATGACCCTGTGCACATGTACCTGGAAAAAGGGCATTCAGTAGATCAGATGACTTTACATCATGTTCCTACGGGAGATAAAGGCAGTTAAGGTCCTCCGAGGCCACTTTGACCAGATAGTTGAGATATGTAATTGCCTTTAGTTATAAATTAACGCATACGATTCTGTCTGAAAGAGGTGTAAGGGCTCAGGATACACAAGCAATAGCAGCCTCTGGGCAGAAAGAGGCAGATTCTCAGTTGACTGCATTTGTGGAGCAGCCTCTTGGTGTTGATACCCTTATGAAGCACTAAAGCTTTCGATGATTTCTTCAATCAGTGCTCCTCCCACTTGGACAATCTTACTGTATCCCATTGTTTCACCGGATGATCAGGTATTATGTATGAAAGTGACCGGCTCAGCAGATATTGGCGTCATTTGATCACTTGTACCATAGACTGCGGTAGTATACTGACGCTACTAGACAGCCGATCAGCCCGAAAACCAAATACTGGCTCCTACTATATAAATCTGTGTGTGGTTTCAAACCAATAGCCCTCACAATAATATATCAGATACCCACACACCAAATAACCAATACTAGAGTAATCAAAAGAACTGTATTGGTATTGGTACATATTAAATAACAGCGGCATACATATCCTGCAAATAAGAGAATATACTGGACATGTAGTAAAAAAGCTTCATATCTCATATGGGCTTAGTACATCCTAATATAGTGCGTAATCCTATCATTCTGACCCCTACAGTTCATATGGATAAAGTGCTTAGTGCAATCCTAAAGACAAATAATAATAGTAGAATATAATAAATCAATAAAAGATCAGAGACAACCTCCAAGTGTAAACCAATTAGAATCAGAGAGTATATAATAAAAATACAGACCAGTATGTCTTTAACCCCGATGTACGTTTCGCCTTAATTTTCCTCAGGGGATCCTCTGCTTCCTCAGGGGAAAAATATTAATATAAATAAATATATATATTGTGGGGAGTCGCTCTGGTAGACAGCGGTGCGGGTGCAGTTTAGAGGCAAAACAAGGAGTCCAGATTGTGCAACAAACAGTGTTTTATTCACACTTGCACACCATAAATGAAAACCAGTCTCCTTGGTGACAGTTCACACACAACGGAAATAACGTGGCAAAACAAAAACAGGCCAACACAGGGTCCAGTCACCTGGGTGGTTTAGGTGCGGGTTCACACCTAGCAGTCAGCCCAGCCGCAGGCGATTCCACCTTCAGGTTGCAGGGAAACACCACCTTGCTGAGCTCCGTCCTCCAGCACAGAGAACCTCACAGCCCTGTTAGCAGCTCCAGGATAATCACCACCCAGACACAGCTGCTGGCTGTGTTTTATATCCAGCCCAAAACCAGGACTGGACCGTGGGGAGTAGGCACCCACCCTACACTTTACCTACTCCCAGTAAGAGCCGGCCCGGATTAGCTTTGCAGCCAAACTAAGTAACAAAGTCTAGCAGCATAAGCTGCTGCAGACAAAAACCCGGCTCTCACCTCACCGAGGCCAGCAACCTCGGTGACACGTACCTGCCATCGCATATGATACCTTGCACCCTCTTACACACCCCCTTTGTTCAGCCCTGAGGGTGAACACACGTGAGGCAGTGGACGCGGGACAGGGCATCTGCGTTGCCCTGCAAGCGGCCTGCCCTGTGTTCCACGGAGAATTTGAAATTTTGAAGCGATAGGAACCACCTGGTGACCCGAGCATTCCTCTCCTTGGCCTGACTCATCCATTTGAGGGGAATGGTCGGTCACCAGACGGAACCTCCTCCCTAACAGGTAGTAGCGGAGACTTTCGAGTGCCCACTTGATAGCCAGGCACTCCCTCTCCACTATACTATATCTGGACTCGGCGGGGCTGAGCTTACGGCTCAGGAAGACAACGGGATGTTCTTCCCCGTTGACCTCCTGCGACAGTACCGCACCGAGGCCTACCTCCGAGGCGTCGGTCTGTACGACAAACTCCTTGTTGAAGTCGGGTGTCACCAAAACCGAGGACCCACACAGGGCCGACTTCAACGCGGAGAAAGCCTCCTCCGCCTTCTCACTCCAGCTAACCCTCCCAGACTTTCGCCCCTTCAACAGGTCTGTCAATGGCGCTGCTATTGTGGCAAAGTGGGGCACAAACCTCATGTAGTATCCTACAATCCCCAGGAACAACTTTACCTGCCTGGTGGTGACCAGTCGGGGCCAGTTACGAATGGCCTCTACCTTAGTTACCTGAGGTTTGATGACTCCCCGCCCAATAACATATCCCAGATATTTTGTCTCCTCTAACCCTATGGAGCACTTCTTTGGGTTAGCGGTCAGTCGGCTTTCCTCAGGGCATCCACTACCGCCTGCACCTTGGGTAAATGGCTTTCCCAGTCGGTGCTGTGGATGACTACATCATCTAAGTAGGCCGAGGCGTACCGGCGATGTGGTCGCAGCACTATGTCCATTAACCTTTGGAAAGTGGCGGGGCGCCATGCAGGCCAAAGGGTAACACCTTGTAGTGATACAGGCCCTGCGGGTAACAAATGCGGTTTTTCCTTAGCCGACTCCGTTAAGGGTACCTGCCAGTACCCTTTAGTGAGGTCCAGCACAGAAAAATAACGGGCTTGTCCTAAACTTTCAACAAGCTCGTCTACACGGGGCATGGGATACGCGTCAAACTTGGATACTTCATTTAACTTGCGAAAGTCGTTGCAGAACCGCAACGTCCCATCCGGCTTGGGTATTAGGACTATGGGACTGGCCCACTCACTTTTCGACTCCTCAATGACATCGAGCTTCAACATTAACTGCACTTCCTCCGCGATGGCCCGCCACCGAGCCTCGGGTACCCGGTATGGTTTTAACCGGACCTTGGCCTGAGGCTCAGTGACGATGTCATGTCGGATGAGAGACGTGCGGCCAGGGAGGTCGAGAACACATCCGTGTTCCGACTGAGAACTCCTGACTTCCTGAACTTGTTTGGAAGACAGGCTGTCTGCAATTTTTACCGTGGTTACGGCTTCACAGGCCTCGAACTGTGGGGCTGGACCCTTTTCACCTAGAAGCCCTGGCCGGGGCTGTGGTCGTCGGCCGCGTCCTATCTTTCCACGGCTTAAGTAAATTCACGTGGTACACCTGCTCCGGCTTGCGCCGCCTGGCTGGTGTACCTTGTAATTACTTCCCCTACCTTCTCGATCACCTCATAGGGGCCCTGCCACCTAGCTAGGAATTTGCTGTCAAGGGTGGGTACCAGAACCAAAACCCGATCTCCCGGATTGAAGTCCCGTACCCGAGCCTGACGGTTGTACACCCTACTCTGGGCTTGTTGCGCTGCCTCCATATGCTCCCGGACCAAGGGCAACACCCTTTCCATCCGTTCCTGCATCTGGGCGACATACTCAATGACACTTTTGTGGGGGACAGGCTGTTGTTCCCATGCTTCCTTGGCGATATCCAACAGGCCCGAGGGTGTCTGCCATAAAGCAGTTCGAAGGCGAGAACCCAGTAGAGGCCTGGGGCACCTCTCGCACTGCGAACATGAGATAGGGCAGAAGCAGATCCCAGTCCTTCCCATCTCTAGACACCACCCTCTTTAACATATTTTTTAGAGTTTGGTTAAACCTCTCCACAAGACCGTCTGTTTGCGGATGGTAAGCGGACGTCCGTAACTGCTTTATACGCAACAATTTACACAGTTCCCTCATTACTTTGGACATAAAGGGGTCCCTTGGTCTGTCAGAACCTCTTTTGGCAGGCCCACACGGGAAAACATCTCCATTAACTCTTTGGCAATGAGCTTAGCTGAGGTATGTCGCAGAGGCACCGCCTCCGGATACCGAGTGGCATAGTCGAGAACTACCAGAATGTGTTGGTGGCCCCTGGCAGACTTTGGTACAGGCCCAATTAAATCCATAGCGATTCGCTCAAGCGGTACTTCAATGATTGGCAGAGGTACCAGAGGACTACGGAAATGTGGCTGGGGGCTAGTTATCTGACAGGTCGGACAGGACTTACAATAATTCTCTACCTCCTTGAACACACTGGGCCAATAAAATCGCTGCAGTATGCGGTCCTGGGTTTTCTGCCACCCCAGGTGTCCCCCAAGAACATGTTGGTGGGCAAGCTCCATGACAAGCTTGCGATACGCTGTGGGCACCACCAACTGTTCAACAGGTTCGCCTCGGATTTGGTTCACCCGATACAACATATCCTGCAGAACAATAAATCGTGGGAACATTAATTCAGCCCCTGGTTTCTGGGGTTTCCCATCAATTTCAGCACATTCTCCCAGGCCCTGGTTAGGGTTTGGTCCCGGTGTTGTGCGGTCCCAAAATTTTCCCCGGAGACATTGAGGTCTGCCAACTCAGGTCCCGGTGGCAAGTCCTCCGTGTCTCCCACCATTACACTCAGTGGGGTTGTCTCCCCCTCTACCGCTGGAGCAGTGGTCACCCCTACCGCCGGCCCCTTCAGACTCGGGCTCCCAGGGTTCTGGCCTTCCAGTGGTATCAGGCCACTCCACTAGGGTCACCCCTGTCTCGGGTCCCTCAGATACCTTTATTACCGGCCACAGCGCCGGAAAACCGGGAAGTCCCTCCCAAGTATCAGTTCGTGTGGGAGTTTAGTAGCGACAGCCACCTCGTGGGTCCACCTACCAGCCGCGGTGGACAAAGTCACTAGTGCAGTGGGGTAGTCTTTCAGGTCTCCATGGATGCACAGGACCCGACTTTACGGCCAGTATACTCCGCCCAGGCCGTACAAGGGCAGCCCTTACCAGGGAGACTAAACTCCGGAGTCCAGCAGAGCCACCGCCAGAGAGTCTCCCACCTCTACCTGACACAGGTGGTTATGGTCCTGCACCTCACGGGTGCCAGTTGCGCACAGCTTCCGTGCATACAGGGAGTGACGACCCCGTAGTTCATATCCATCGGCTCATCCCGATGCGGACAGTCGGCCCTGATGTGGCCTGGCTCCTGACACCTCCAGCATACCACGGGAGGCGGACTCGCAGGGGGTATATACCGTGCAGGCCGCTCTGTCGCCGGACGTCGGAACTGGGGCAGAGGCCTCCGGGGTTTGACTGACCCCTTCCCCGTAAGAGTCCCCTGCAGGTTTCTGGTGGCCTCGTAGCGCTCCACCAGGTTGACCATCTCCAGGGCATTGGTGGGCGATACCTGGCCGATCCAGTGCTGGAGGGGATATGGCAGGGCCCTCCAAAAGATGTCCGCCAACAGTCGATCCAGCATGGCAGTGGGACTTAGTAGATCGGGCTGCAGCCACTTTTGCAGCCTGTGCAGCAGATCGTAGTACTGCGGCCTAGCGGGTTCAGTCGTTTTAAAGTCCCACTGGTGGACTCTTTGGGCGCGGACCAGCACGTTCACGCCCAGTCTGGCGAGGATCTCTCCTTTCACGGTGTCATAATCTGCCGCTTGATCGTCCAACAAGTCGAAAAACACCTGCTGGGGTCCGGAAGCCAGGAAAGGAGCGACCACCTCAGCCCACTGGTCACGGGGTAACTTTTCCCTCACGGCGACCTTCTCAAAAACCGCCAGGTACGTCTCAACGTCGTCTGCGGGGGTCATCTTTGGGATCGCCGCACGGACCGCTTTCCGGGCATCATGGACGTGGTGGGACGCTCCTGCCGCCTGTAACGCCATCACATGTTGTAGCAATAGTTGGTTGGTCTCCCGCTGCTGCACGTTAGCTTCTACGAGAGCCTTCACAGCAGCCTCCATGTTGCCAGAAACTCCTGCTTGCAGCTTTGCTGGCTTAATATATTCCATGCACTTTAGAAAAACAAAACTTCGGCGTTCACGCCAGCCTCACTGCGCATGCCCGCATCCGACACCAAATGTGGGGAGTCGCTCTGGTAGACAGCGGTGCGGGTGCAGTTTAGAGGCAAAACAAGGAGTCCAGATTGTGCAACAAACAGTGTTTTATTCACACTTGCACACCATAAATGAAAACCAGTCTCTTTGGTGACAGTTCACACACAACGGAAATAACGTGGCAAAACAAAAACAGGCCAACACAGGGTCCAGTCACCTGGGTGGTTTAGGTGCGGGTTCACACCTAGCAGTCAGCCCAGCCGCAGGCGATTCCACCTTCAGGTTGCAGGGAAACACCACCTTGCTGAGCTCCGTCCTCCAGCACAGAGAACCTCACAGCCCTGTTAGCAGGCTCCAGGATAATCCACCCCCAGACACAGCTGCTGGCTGTGTTTTATATCCAGCCCAAAACCAGGACTGGACCGTGGGAGTAGGCACCCACCCTACACTTTACCTACTCCCAGTAAGAGCCGGCCCGGATTAGCTTTGCAGCCAAACTAAGTAACAAAGTCTAGCAGCATAAGCTGCTGCAGACAAAAACCCGGCTCTCACCTCACCGAGGCCAGCAACCTCGGTGACACGTACCTGCCATCGCATATGATACCTTGCACCCTCTTACAATATATATTGTGGTAAGGTGCAAGGTACCGTGGTCGATGGCAGGTACGTGTCACCGAGGTTCCTGGCCTCGGTGAGGTAAGAGCCGGGTTTTCTTGCGTGTCAGCAGCAGCTAGTGCTGTTTTGACACATTTCTATTTAGTTTGGCTGCAAAGCCAATCCGGGCCGGCTCTTACTGGGAGTAGGCAAAGAGTTGGGTGGGTGCCTATTCCCCACGGTCCAGGCCGGTTTTTCCCGGGCCTTTATAAGACAGCCAGCACCAGCAGGTGAGGTGTGATTGTCCTGGAGCTGCTGTAAGGCTGTGGAATCATTGGAGTTTGGGAGTTCTCTGGGCTGGAAGCAAGAGCCCAGCAAGGAGGAGTGCAGACGGCCTGGAAACCTGACGTCGCTTGTCTTGCGGCTGGACTGACAGCCAGGTGCGAACCTGCACCTAAAACCCCCCAGGTGACTGGAGCCTGTATTGGACTGTCTTGTTTTTCTCATGATTTCTTATGTGTGTGAAGTAACACCAAGAGACTGTTTATTGTTTATCTTGTGCAAGTGTGTTTAAAACACTGTTTATTGCACCTTCGGGACTCCTGTTTTGCCTCGGTACTGCACCCGCACCGCTATCTACCAGAGCGACTCCCCACAATATATATATATATATATATATATATAATATATCATAACCTTCTGAAAACAGGAATAATAAGTGAAAAATTGCATCTACAGCATGATGACACCAAAAAACTAAAACTACAAGCCATGCCTCAACAAGCCTCTTATGGCTCCGTCCACACACATCTAAAAATGTTCCAATAATGATCAGGGGCCCTCTCATATCCGGCTTTCTCTCTGTAGTTCAGCCGTATTCACAAGGACATTATAAGCTTTACCTACAGAGATTGCATCTTCAATGGCATCCCGGCACAAAAAACACTGCGAAACATGAGCTTTTCCTTTTGATGCAGTGAAACATTGTGATCTTCTTTCCACTCGCTCTGTCCATGAGTCTTCATGGAGGAAATCACCCTACATGATGCCTCCATCTGAGGATTTATAGAATACGTACACACATGTATACCATAAATGATGTCATGCATGAACTGCTTTAGACTTGAAATATGATTTCACTTTGCAGCATTTTTTTATTTTGCCCATATGAATGCGGCATTTTTATTTACTTTTTAATTGTTACCTTTCAAAAGCCATAACATTTTTATTTTTCATCAATGTAGCGGTATGAGGACTTGCCTTTTGTGGGATGGGTTGTATTATTTAAGAGGATTTTCCGACAGTTTAATACTGATGGCCTCCCCTGTTCGGGGGGAGGGGGTCTGACACCCAGGACGGCCTCCAATAAGCTGTTTGAGGAGGCACTGGTGCTCACAGTGCCTTCTGACAGCGCACCAAGTACATTGTATAGCGGCTGGGCGTGGTATTGCAGCACAGCCCCATTCACTACTATGAGGCTGAGCTGCTCCACTGACCTAGGAAAAGCTGGAGAAGGCTGTGCCACTTGGTGGCTTCTCAAACAGCTGATAAGCGGGAGTCCTGGGTGTTGGTCCTCCACCGATCAGATACTGATGACCTATCCTGAGAATATCCTGAGCTCTAGTACAATAGGACACTTTTTGTGGCGCCGTGTTCTGAGAGGTCCCCACAGCTTCATGTTATTTTGAGAGGAAAATGGTTCTTCTAATTGATACAGTTTCAGGGGCTTTTTCATTGTTTTAATTGTTTCTTTTTGAAAAGTGAGGCGACCAAAACAATGATAAATTACATGTACAGGTATAAGTCCAAGGAGAGGAAACCTGAAGGCAAACTCTCCCACCATTCATCACTGGTTTACAAGACGTGGCCCCGTGCAGCGGAGCGTGAGCGAGAAAAGCTATTCCGCCTTTCTCCTGGTAAAAGATATGCCAAGTGTCCAAAACCCCTCTCTGCTTCCCGAAGCACACAGAGCTCCCCCGATCCCTAAAGAGCATCACACCTTCATCACCTCCTGTGAAAACATCTCCAGAACTGCCCCTCCTCCACAGGAATGTGGTCACATGGTTGTGATGTCATTACAGGTCCTTCACCATGACTTCATTACTACTTAGCTCCACCCCCAGCACTAATCACATGATGGGGACATCATCACAGGTCATTCACGATTTTTTCTCTCCACTACCAAGCTTCGCCCCTTCCTGCATTGATCACATGGCAGTGACTTCATCACAGGTCCTTTTCTACCACTTCTCTCCACTGCTGAGCTCCGCCCCTTCCTGATCACATGACAGTGACATCATCCCAGGTCCTTCAGCTCTTGCAGTGCAGCAGATACAGGCAGGTCCTGGTCGGTAGTCACTGCTGTGGTGTCTGGAGCCTCTTCTTCTCTCTGGTATCAGCCATTTCTCCAGAATCCCCCTTTATCCCCGGTGCTGGGGGCTCTGAGAAGCGGGGTCTCTCCAGGAGCAGTGAGTGCGGTTCTGGATCTCACTAATGCTCTTGTCCCTGGAGGATTTCCAGCCTCTCCTCATAAAGGCGCCTGCAGTACTAGAAGCCTCCAGCTCCTCCAGTTCTCTCCTCTTCTCCTGAATGACCACCGAGGATGAACAGGAAGGAGATCAGCAGAAGAATATTAGACCTCACCTTGGAGATCATCTCCCTGCTGAGCGGAGAGGTAAACTTCTCTAGATTTCTCTCCTCTGTATTGTATTCTGTAACAAGTCAGACATCGGGAAGGAGAATCCATCATAGGAAGTGATAGGAAGAGTCCGGGGTCCTGGAGAACGGCCCCCAGACCTTCCAAGTGACGGAGAACCTGAAGATCAGCCCCCAGTATGGTGAGTGATGGATCATGGGGACCAATAGTCATGTTGTAGGAGCCATGAGAAGGTAAGTAGGCACGTTGTACCCAGGAGGAGAGGAAGCAGAGGAGGAGATGGCGGAGTGTGGCCTGGAGGAGGATTTCTACCACTAGTCTGACATCTAGATGATACTGGACTATAACAAGGAGCCTCCACTACGTCTAGAGGAAAGAAGGTTTCTGCACCAACATAGAGGAGGAGTCTTTACTGTAAGAGCAGTGAGACTATGGAGCTCTCTGCCAGAGGAAGGAGTCATGGGGGATTCTCTAGAAGAGTCCAGAAGGGGCCTGGAGGTCTGGAGGGTAATAATATTCCAGCTTCTAGTGACTAGATTACTGGAGATGGGGCCATGATCCCGGGAGGGATTCTGAGTGTAGATCCGGAGTCAGGAAGGAATTTCTTTCCTAAGTGTCTCTCTCCATCCACAGGATTACACCATAGTGAAGAAGACATCGGGGGACTCCCATCATCCATGAGTCCGGAGGGTGGAGCAGGACCCCCATCACAGAGCCTCCCCTGATACATGAGCAGAAGATCCTAGAGCTCACCCACAAGATGATGGAGCTGCTGACTGGAGAGGTGACACTGCTGGGAATGCTGGGAAATTCTCCAGTAACAGCACTGGAGGGTCTGGGTGATGACGGTGTCATTGTGTTGTCAGGTTCCTGTAAGGTGTCAGGATGTGGCGGTCTATTTCTCCATGGAGGAGTGGGAGTATATAGAAGGACACCAGGATCTGTACAAGGAGGCCATGATGGAGGCTCCCGGCCTCTGACATCACCAGGTAAGAGGAGACGAGGTGAGAAGAGGCCGTGTTAAAGCCTCAGTCCGGTCATGTGCAGTGTGTACACGCGTGTAATGACATGTAATGTAGGAGCTCCACATGTTATTCTCCGGTCACATCACGTTAGAGCCTACATTTCCCATATACATCACACTTCTCCATAGGCTCCATCCCCCTGACAGATATAGTGTCCTCGTGGCCTCCATCGGCCGGTCCAGTAGATGACACTATTCTATACAGAGGATCCTGCAGGAAAACCTGCGCCGTGCCGTATACATGGGGCTTATGGGTGACGTCTGCCACTGTGTGACTATATAGGATGATAGGACTGTACAGGGCGACGTCATCTCCTTCTATCAGAGATCTACGTTAGGAAACCCTCCTGATATCTACCTCTGATGGAGGCTCAGACGTGGTGTGAACACATCCTTATTCCAGAGTCACTTTCCAGTAGTTCTCCTCCCTTCATGTCTGGGATCCTCTAGTCACTCCACAAGCAGAGAAGACACAAGGTGCTGTGTGTGACTGGAGGAGAAGGTGGGATCCCCGGGCTCTTCTCCTCCTCCTCCAGTCTGTGGTCCTGTCGGAGCGGACATGTGTCTTCTAGCAGGAGATGTACGGCCGGAGTGTTTGCAGAGGCCGGGCCGTAGGGTGGGTGCTGGATGGGTGCAGTAGTCGTACTCGCGGTTTTCTGAGGCTCTCTGGGCCGGTGTGTAGTGATGGGAAGGGCACTCAGGTTCTTCCCCTCAGGATGCTCTGATTCTGGGGTTCTCCTGCCTGATGGCGGTTGAGGTGCCCTTGATGTTGATGTTTTAAGGTGCGAGGCCGGGTCCCTGCAAATGTGGGATAGAAACAATGAGTTAACGGCAAACAATTATTTCAGGTTCTGCTCATTAATGATAGGTAGGGGTTAGCGAATCCAGCTTCACATCCAAGATCCGAAGTCGATTTGTTGCAAAACTTACTTTTATTGCTGTATGGAGACCCGTGTCCCTCGGTACCAAAGCCGACTGCGGATTCCGGTTTTAAAATGTTTTTAAAGTTGTAGAATCAAACCTCGAAGTTCTTTACTAAAGTCTCACATGACTTCGGCCTCCGCAAAGCCCACACATTTTAATGCTATAGGGAGACAAGTCTCCATACAGCATTAAACCGAAGTTTTGCAACGAATCGACTTTGGATCTTGGATCTGCAGCTCGATTCGCCCTCTGACTTCTCTACTCCACCAGAGGAAAGTGGCTGAACATAAAGACACTCTAATGGGAACCTGTCACCTGGAAAAGACAATTTACACTAATCACAGTACCTTAAAGTATCTCTCATAGTGTGGCCGAAGATGTTGTCATATCTTCTTTCTGCGTTTTGCTCTTTAAAACTTGGTTTGGTGCCTTTTTGAAGTCCTGCTGAAGTCAAGGGGGCAGTGGCCTCCTTGACTCAACCGTCCGATAAGCCCGCCCTATGCCGCTCCTCCGCTTATTGATGGCCATTTTTCCCTGAAGCCGGGATCGGGCTCTTCTCGCGCATGTGCCGTGCGCATCCTGCCACAGCACGATCCCGGCTACGGCTCACTCCCTCCCTGGCATCTTCATGTTCACTGCGCCTGCCTCATTCCCATACAGCGCGATCACGCCGCAGGGGAGAAGCGTCTTTTATGGAGTATTGAATACACTGTATTCCCATGCACCCCTTCCACCACTAAAAAGAGTATATGGTTCAATATTCCTTTTCTCGTCCTCCTCCTCCATCATATCAACATGCTTATTAGGCTGCCCTCACTCCTAATGTTTTAGAGGGTCAGCTCAGCAGCGGGCCCTTAACCATTTTTTTTTCGATGGTCAGCTCGGCAGCAGGCCCTCACCCATTTTTTTTCAATGGTCAGATCAGCAGCAGGCCCTCGCCCCTAATGTTTTAGAGCAGTGTTTTTCAACCACTGTGCCGCGGCACACTAGTGTGCCCTGAGATATTGTCCGGTGTGCCGTGTCCATGAGCTCGAATTATTCGCGAATATTCGTGGTAAAAAAATCGCATGCGATTTTTTTACCACGAATATTCGCGAATAATTTAAGCTCAACACTATTCTCGAAGTCGCGGCAGGTCTCGCGGGATTTGGGAACATGCGCCCCGCGCGACTTGCACAGCAGCACTCGGAGGTGGAGCAGAGCCGGAGAAGAGACTGAGAGGGAAGGAGGACGGGACTCATCATCCAGAGCCAGGACAGGAGCCATAGGAGCAGGTAAGTAAGTTCCTTCACAGGCACGCCAATTTAACTTCAAGCACAGCACCACCCGGTCCTGAGATATGAGGAGAGGAGAGGGGAGGGGGTGCTGGGAACTTGACAATGATGGATAAGCTGGCGGGAAAAAAGCCCTCAGCTCAGGATGCACCTGCTGCACTGTATCAGCGAAGATCAAAGAAATAATTTCTTTGTGTTTATTTCATTCCTATTTAAGACACTTTGACGAGAATTACTTTATATAGTCAATATAGGGCTTATAGGCTACAGAGTTTAATTTTTTTAACATTTTCTAATGGTGGTGGGCATCGTGATTTTTTTCATAAAAAAAAGTGTGCCTTGGCACAAAAAAGGTTGAAAAACACTGACTTAGTGCATAGGCTTTATGACTGTAGGAGCCCCACTACCTGGACAATTGTACCACAATGTGAACGGGGCCCTCCTTTATGTGATATAAAGGCTGTATCGGAGTGCCTCTTCCTTGTAAGTAAGTAAATATACAGGAAAGAATGTTTCCTAACAATTTTTCCTCTAAAATGGATTTTATCTTCGTCTTTGTGCGTATTATTGTCAGTCTGTAAAAGTGGCGTACTACTCGGGCAACATCGTTCCCAGCAGCGATCTGGGAGTCCGTCATCCAGACATGGTCCCCGTCCTGTTCCCGAACAATTTCGGTGGTGTTTCCATCAATTACTGACTGTTCCTATGAACCAGGCACCCTCCCCTCTTCAGAGCAGGGGGTGACTGGTCTAATGCTCGTGTTCCCCCATTGACTTCCATTGTGCTCGGTAGAGCATCCAAGCATCCTGAGGTGTTCTACTCAAGCACCTGCTGCTGAGCTGACCCTCTAAAACATTAGGAGCGAGGGCAGCCTAATAAGCATGTTGATATGATGGAGGAGGAGGACGAGAAAAGGAAGATTGAACCATATACCCTTTTTGTGTTGGAAGAGGCGTATGTCCAATACACCCTTTATTACATATAAAGGAGGGCCTCATTCACATCCTTGAAAAATTATGATTGATGGTCTGCTGGTGACCCTCAAAAACATTAGGAGCAAGGCCAGTGGCGGATCCAGAGCCTGGTCTCGGGAGGGGCACTTCCGGCAATCGATGCGCCCCTGCTCCGATCACTACAGAAATACAGCGCCCCATACCTCTTACATCCAGTGACGTCTCCTTTGATGTAGATGTTCTCTGTCCTCATCTTCTCCTTTCAGACCAGACCAACAGTTTTCTTCTCTGCAGTTTGACAACAAAAAAAAAACTCAGTTTACTACTTTTCCATCATCCTCTTCTGGACAAATCATCCTACTACCCCCAATACTGTGCCGCTGAGCTCCCCAATACTATACTGCAGAAACAGATAATACCCCTGATAATACTAGTACCACACAGATAATACCCCTGATAATACTAGTACCACACAGAGCCCCCATATAAAATACCCCTTCTTTGTGGCCTCAGTAGATGTCCCCATAGTGCCCCCCAATAATGTGCCAGTAAGAGGTGCCCCCATAGATGCCCCCCAATCATGTGCTAGTGAAAAGTGCCTCTCCCCCTCCCCCCCATCATGTGCCAGTAACAAGTGCCACTCTCTTCTCCCCCCCATCATGTGCCAGTAACAAGTGCCACTCCCCCCCCTCATGTGCCAGTGATAAGTGCCACTCTCCCCCCCATCATGTGCCAGCCTCTCTGCAACCGCCCCTTCCATGTGCCAGTTATAAGTGCCATTCCCCCCCCATCATGTGCCAGTCTCCTCTCCCCCTTATGTGCCAGTGATAAGTGCCACTCTCCCCCATAATGTGGCAGTCTCCTCTCCCCCTCATGTGCCAGTGATAAGTGCCACTCTCCCCCATCATGTGCCAGCCTCTCTGCAACCCCCTTCCATGTGCCAGTGATAAGTGCCACTCTCCCCCATCATGTGCCAGCCTCTCTGCAACCCCCTTCCATGTGCCAGTTATAAGTGCCATTCTTCCCCCATCATGTGCCAGTCTCCTCTCCCCCTCTCATGTGCCAGTGATAAGTGCCATTTCCCCCATCATGTGCCAGTCTCCTCTCCCCCTCCTCATGTGCCAGTGATTAGTGCCACTCTCCCCCATCATGTGCCAGCCTTCTCTATGCAACCCCCCTTCCATGTGCCAGTGATGAGTGCCACTCTCCCCCATCATGTGCCAGTCTCCTCTCCCTCCCCTCATGTGCCAGGGATAAGTGCCACTCCCCCATCATGTGCCAGTCTCTCTGCAACCCCCTTCCATGTGCCAGTGATAAGTGCCACTCCCCCCATCATGTGCCAGCCTCTCTGCAACCCCTTCCATGTGCCAGTTATAAGTGCCATTCTTCCCCCCATCATGTGCCAGTCTCCTCTCCCCCTCTCATGTGCCAGTGATAAGTGCCATTTCCCCCATCATGTGCCAGTCTCCTCTCCCCCTCCTCATGTGCCAGTGATTAGTGCCACTCCCCATCATGTGCCAGCCTTCTCTATGCAACCCCCTTCCATGTGCCAGTGATGAGTGCCACTCTCCCCCCCATCATGTGCCAGTCTCCTCTCCTCCCCCTCATGTGCCAGGGATAAGTGCCACTCCCCCCATCATGTGCCAGTCTCTCTGCAACCCCCTTCCATGTGCCAGTTATAAGTGCCATTCCCCCCATCATGTGCCAGTCTCCTCTTCCCCCCATGTGCCAGTGATAAGTGCCACCCCCCATCATGTGCCAGTCTCCTCTCCCCCCTCCTCATGTGCCAGGGATAAGTGCCACTCTCTCCATCCTCTCAGTCTGCCCCAACCCCCCTCCATGTGCCAGTAAAATTGTCAAATAATGTTAAATAATAAAATAATTAAAAAAAAACACTTATACTTACATACATGCGATGCGATGCAGGCCTCTTCCGGCCTGTGTCCCGCTCTGTACTGCTCAGGCGGCGCGATGACGTCATCACGCCGCCTGCACCGGCCTCTGATAGGCTGCCGGCACAAGGCCCGCAGCCTATCAGAGGAGCAGGGAAGGGAGACGCCTCTCCCTCCCCTGCCGCAGCACAGCCATCTGTATCTGTCCTGAGGACGGCGATACAGATGGCTATGGAGATGAACGCTTTTACAGTGGAAGCGCTTATCTCCCTGTGCCCTGCCACCGCCGCCACTGCTGCCCACATTCTCGAGGGGGGGGGGGCAATTTCCCTGTTGCCACCCCCCCTGGATCCGCCAATGAGCAAGGCCTGCTGTTGACCCTCTAAAACATTAGGGGTGAGGGTCTGCTTCTGATCTCACCATCTAAAACATTATGGGCGAGGGTCTGCTGCTGAGCTGACTCTAAAACATTGAGGGCGAGGGCCTGCTGCTGATCTCACCATCTAAAACATTGTGGGCGAGGGTCTGCTGCTGAGCTGACTCTCTAAAACATTAGGGGCGAGTGCCTGCTGCTGATTTCACCATCTAAAACATTATGTGCGAGGGCCTGCTGCCGAGCTGACCATCGAAAAAATTATGGGCGAGGGCCTGCTGCCGAGCTGACCATCGAAAAAATTATGGGCGAGGGCCTGCTGCCGAGCTGACCATCGAAAAAATTATGGGCGAGGGCCTGCTGCCGAGCTGACCATCGAAAAAATTATGGGCGAGGGCCTACTGCTGAGCTGACCCTCTAAAACATTAGGGGTGAGGACAGCCTAATAAGCATGTTGATATGATGGAGGGCGAGGAGAAGGACGAGAAAAGGAAGATCGAACCACATACCCTTTTAGTGGTGGAAGGGGTGCATGGGAATACAGTGTATTAAATACACCATAAAAGCCACATTTACATTGCCTTTATGTTCATCATCAGCTCAGCTCTCCTCTGGTGGAGTGGAGAAGTCAGGGGCAATCCAGGCCTTGTTCATTTTCACAAGAGTCAACCTGTCAGCATTGTCAGTTGACAGGCGGATGCGATTATCAGTTATAATGCCACCAGCAGCACTAAATACCCGCTCAGACAATACGCTGGCGGCAGGGCAGGCCAGCACCTCCAAGGCGTGGAGCGCCAGTTCGTGCGACGTGTCCAGCTTGGACACCCAGTAGTTGTAAAGCACTGAGGGATCATTGAGGACGCAGACACGGTCTGCTACGTACTCCTTTACCATCTTGGCGCTATGGCCTGTGGGGGGGGGGGGGGGGTATTTGTGCTTTCGTTCAAAGGCCTGGGGTATGGACATCTGTACGCCACGCTGGGACACAGAAGTGAATGTACTAGATGATGGCGCTTGCAAAGGTCCAGGTGCAGAGCGGTGGCATCCGGGCCTGCGTCTTAGACAGGGGATTAGCCGGCACGCTGGAGGTGGTGAGATTGCTAGTGTTCACGCCCGGTTCATTTTGGTATGGCACAGGTTGCAAATGACAATTCTTTTATCGCCCGCACTTTCATCAAAAAAGCCCCAGACTGCGGAACTCCTACCCCTTGGCAAGGGAGATTTCCGCAAGGGGGTGCTCCTGGGAACAGTTGTGGGCCTGTTTGGTGTGGCCCGCCATCTCCCTTTTGCTACCCCACTGCCTCTTCCAGCTTGTTGCGGTGCTGCGGATCACTCCCCCTCTGTACTGCTGTCCTCGCTTGGCTTGCCAGTGCCACCTTCCCAGGTTGGGTCAGTGATTTCATCGTCCACCACCTCCTCTTCCACTTTCTCAATTTGGTCATTCTCCTGACTTGTTGACCTAACTACAACCTCAGTGATTGACAACTGTGTCTCATCCTCATCATCCATCTCGTGAAACACTAATTGCCGTTCCCCACCGCCATCTTTTTCTGACTGTGGATGCTCAAGAGTTTGGGAATCAGTGCCCAAGATCTCCTCATTTCCCTCTTCAAGTGGGCTTGGCGAGAGGCCCAAATTAAGGATTGGGATTAAAAGAGCTCCTCGGAATATCCAAGTGTGGGATCACTTGTTTGCAAAGACTCTCCATGGTGGAAGGAAGGAGGATCAGGGTGAGGATTCTGTTGACCAGACTCTTGGCTGAGACTTGACTTTGTGGAAGACAGGGTGGTGCTTAACCGACTGGAAGCATTATCTGCTGCAATCAGACCGACCACCTGGTTGCACTGGTCTGACTTCGAGAGTGGTGTTCTGCGCCACCCTGCAAACTGGGACATGAAGCTCGGTATCATGGATGAGTGTGTTTCTTGTGCTCTGCCAGCAGGCAGTTTCACCGGGCCCAGGACGACGCTCCCTGCGTGCTCCATCAGCATCACGGCCACTTCCCCGTCCTTTACTGCTCGGCTTCATCATATTAAATGGTATATGTGCTTGCAAATATGTCACACGTACAGTAGCACATTTTTTTTAAAGTATGCGCAAATAAATTACAGTTAATGTCACAGATATTTGGGATGCGAAAACGTTATACAGGAGATGTAGCGCAGGTAATGTCACTGTCCGCAGCATCTACGAAAAAAAAGTACACTGGATGTCATAGATATTTTTAGGATGTGCAAACGTTATACAGAAGATGTTGCGCAGGTAATGTCACTGTCCACAGTGGACACCGTCTACGGAAAAAGTACACTGGATGTCAAAGATATTTTCAGGATGCGCACACTTTACACAGGAGATGTAGCGCAGATAATGTCGCTGTCTGCCAGCGGTTAAATAATTGCATGCAATTTAGCACAGGTTGCGCTAAAAATATATATTACTGCCAGACACAACAATAGTCCTTAAAATTACTTTTGGGTCTTTAACACCAACCCTGCCTAACAAAAAAGTAAAATTCAATTCCCTACACTGTCTGTCCCTTCTAGAGCACAGCTCTCCCTGACTAAGACTGAGCCGAACCACGTGTCATCGGGTGCTTTATAGCACCCGATGACGCGTATCCGGCCAACATGGCTACGGCATTACAGTGAGGGGCAGTACTTACCTGCACATTTATTGGCTGCAGCCAAAAAACGTGCGGGGATGAGACTCGAGCATCTAATTGTGGAGCCTCCGTACTAGTAATAGTAGTAATAGAGGGTTCAAGAAAAATTCCAATGGATTAGTAGACATTTAGGATTTATCCATGTATCGTAGTGCTGTCTGCTGCAAACAGACATCATTGTGCAATTAAATAGGGCCGTAGCTTACTGCAATTGCACAGTGATATGTGTTTGTAGTGGACTGAACTAAGTGTCTACATATCTGCTATGTGCCGCCCCCAGGGCCGATCGTGTCCCAGGTCTATAAAAAGCCCGAGTGGTGTGGTGCAGCCCCAATAGTTTTCTGTGTGTGTCACGGTGCTCCTACCTGGATACCGTTGATTCCCATGGTTTGACTCCGAAGCATTAAAGGAGAGAATAACGGTGGAGAAATAGTCGAGTCCAGACTTTATACCGATCAACAGCTTTACTTGGGCAAACTTGCATCCAGATAATATTCAGGCTTTTTCTTGGTTCCAGCAGGTTTTGGCATAAACTGGCAGGCAAACTTAAATATTCTGCTTTATCTCTCCGTTGTGCTAAACTTGGCTTTAGTCTGGTAGCTGGACTTTAGGGCTATTCTGATACCTCTAGAGTGGGGGTGCCTTCGGCTGTTGACTACCTTGTGACACACTGTTGGTTAATCTGTACGGAGTCAGTCATTCTCATCTCCTTCCAACTATAGACTAGACTAAAACTGACTAAGACCTCTCTGCAACCCCTCCCTTGGTAGGAATTAGGACTGACCCACTTCTGCCAAAAAGGGGGAGAATGGAATGGTAACAGGGGCATAACTACCATGCGACTTCTATGAGGCCCAGGGCATAAGGGGGCCCAGTCTTAGTTGGGATTATCGCCTCTTCTACTGGAGGTGGAAACTTAATCAGCACTCTACCCTCTAAAGGAACAAATTTTAGCAAGTAAGGCAGTGGAAAATTGGCCCAAGGGACATTGAAAAGGGTTTAGGCAGAAACCATCTGTCCTGTGTTGGGGGCCTGGTTTGATCCTTACTTCTCTATGTACGCCACTGAATGGTAAGTCCCATTCTATCTTAAGATCTCTCTGCCATATCCGCTGCCACCTGCTGGTGAACCAGGCACATTACATGAACATAACAGTTTCAGAGCAAGATTAGGAATGCATAGTGTAGGAGAACCTGGAATAAATACACAGATAACATTAGTGGTTAGCCCATTAGAGACAGTAGGAGGGTGTGGGGATGGTAGTGCCCCTCTGGGGTACTACATATCCATTGGAGCTCCTCTTGAACCCTCTATTACTACTACTAACAACAACAACAGTATTGTGTACAATATATGGACAGCACTACAATATATAGACAAGCCTACTAAACCATTGGAACTCCTCTTAAACCCTTTATTACTACTACTAGCAATGAGCGAACTTTAAAAAAAAGTTTGGCGTTCGGGTTGTGGTAATCGCCGCATCCCGTTATGGATTCCACTACCGCGGACTATCGCGTCATATGGAATCCATAAGGGACGGCTTCCACCAACCCGAACTGTTGAACAGCCGAAGGACCTGGGGTGACGTCACCGTCATGTGATCAGTGCAGGGGGCTGGATTTGATCCCGTGCTGAGCCACGCCCCCTGCACTGATCACATGACGGTGACGTCACCCCAGGTCCTTCGGCTGTTCAACAGTTCGGGTTCGTGGAAGCCGCCCCTTATGGATTCCATATGCCGCGATAGTCCGCGGTAGTGGAATCCATAACGGGATGCGCGAGTTACCACAACACGAACGCCGAACTTTTTTTTAAAGTTCGCTCATCTCTAGTTATTACAATAATAATATATTAATAACGTGTTTTAGAAGTTTTTTTAGGTGAATCCACCATTTAGAACTGCACTTCGTTTACCAGCAGTGCGCCCCCTGCTGGTGTGTATTATACAGGTTATACTACATGATACTTTATCTGGACTATCATATATTGTGTTTTTCTTTCTTTATGGTTACATTTTACGTTCTGTTTGATCCGACTGCCCCTGAACCATCAAGCCTGCCTTCGTTCTGTGGTTTGATTATTGATTGGACCGTCCATTGTGTGTTCTGCCTTTTTGATTAATGATTTTTTAGAATTAATGAATAATAATTGATGATGATCCCTGTGGTCGGTCTGTGCCCGGAGCTCCTCACAGTGTTTGATACGGGAATCGTGACAGTCTGTGGCAGCGGACCTGTGGGTGTCCTCCGCGCTGCTCCGTCCATAATGTCTTCGAGCCGTCTAAAGAGATTAATACCAAATATAAAAAGGACTCGCCCAGCTCCATCAACGGAAAGTAAAAGAGTTACTAACCACTTCCCGACCACCCATTGACTATAAACGTCCTTGGGTGGTCGGTTTATCTCTGAATGGACGTTCTGGAACGTCCATTCATAGATGGTGGCAGCTGCCGAGCGGGGGGCCCGCTGTTACTGTTCCTGGGTGTCCCTGCCTTCTAGATCGCTGTATTCGCTTGTATGACCTTATGGGGGACACAAAGTGTAAAATAATAAAAATAAATAAGTGTTTTGAAGAATTTTTTTGTAAAAGTTTCACATATAAAAAAAAAAATTCCCCCCAAATCCGTTATTTAAAAAATGTTAAAAAATAGAAGTGAAAAAATTAAATAGACATGGTAGGTAATATCACTGCGTCCGCAATAACCGGCTCTATAATAATATCATATGATCTACCCCATCAGGTAAACGCCGTAAAAAAATAAAAATAAATAAACATCACGCCAAAACAGATTTTTTTTTAGTGAGCTCACCTCCCAAAAAACATAATGTTAATCATTCAAAAAGTCATATGTACCCCAAAATGGTAGCAATAGAAAGGTCACCTCATCCCACAAAAAATGATCACAAGACCATAGCAGAAAATTTAAAAAAATATGGCTCTGAGAAAATTGCAACACAAAAACCATGATTTTTTTTTTTCTAAAAATGCTCTTATTGTGTAAAATGTAAAAAAATAAAAAAAATAAAAATATTTGGTATCGCTGCGTCCTTAACAATTGGCTCTACAAAAATATCACATGATCTACCCCATCAAGTGAACGGTGTAAAAAAAAACAAATACAAATTATGCCAAAAATGTTTTATTTAGTCGCCTAACCTCACAAAAAATATAATATCTATCAATGAGGAGGTAAATTCTAGAATGAGGAGGTAAGTTCTAGACTTGACAGCGGCGAATCAATGGATGTCATATATCTGGACTTCTCCAAAGCATTTGACACTGTACCTCATAAAAGGTTAGTATATAAAATGAGGATGCTCGGACTGGGAGAAAATGTCTGTATGTGGGTAAGTAACTGGCTGAGTGACAGAAAACAGAGGGTGGTTATTAACGGTAGATACTCAGATTGGGTCACTGTAACTAGTGGGGTACCTCAGGGGTCAGTACTGGAGGGGTCACTGTCACTAGTGGGGTACCTCAGGGGTCAGTACTGGGGGGTCACTGTCACTAGTGGGGTACCTCAGGGGTCAGTACTGAAGGGGTCACTGTAACTAGTGGGGTACCTCAGGGGTCAGTACTGGGCCCTATTCTCTTCAATATATTTATTAATGATCTTGTAGAAGGCCTGCACAGTAAAATATCAATTTTTGCAGATGACACTAAACTGTGTAAAGTAATTAACACTGAAGAGGACAGTTTTCTGCTACCGAGGGATCTGGATAGATTGGAGGCTTGGGCAGATAAGTGGCAGATGAGTTTTAACACTGACAAATGTAAGGTTATGCACATGGGAAGGAATAATGCAAGTCACCCGTACATACTAAATGGTACAACACTCGGTAACACTGACATGGAAAAGGATCTAGGAATTTTAATAAACAGCAAACTAAGCTGCAAAAACCAGTGTCAGGCAGCTGCTGCCAAGGCCAATACAATAATGGGTTGCATCAAAAGGGGCATAGACGCCCGTGATGAGAACATAGTCCTACCACTTTACACATCACTAGTCAGACCACACATGGAGTACTGTGTACAGTTCTGGGCTCCTGTGAACAAGACAGACATAGCAGAGCTGGAGAGGGTTCAGAGGAGGGCAACTAAAGTAATAACTGGAATGGGGCAACTACAGTACCCTGAAAGGTTATCAAAATTAGGGTTATTCACTTTAGAAAAAAGACGACTGAGGGGAGATCTAATAACTATGTATAAATATATCAGGGGTCAGTACAGAGATCTGTCCCATCATCTATTTATCCCCAGGACTGTGACTGTGACGAGGGGACATCCTCTGCGTCTGGAGCAAGGAAGGTTTGTACACAAACATAGAAAAGGGTTCTTCACTGTAAGAGCAGTGAGACTGTGGACTCTGTACTGTAACAGCAGAGAGACTATGGACTCTATACTGTAAGAGCAGTGAGACTATGGACTCTATACTGTAAGAGCAGTGAGACTATGGACTCTTTACTGTAAGAGCAGTGAGACTATGGACTCTTTACTGTAAGAGCAGTGAGACTATGGACTCTATACTGTAAGAGCAGTGAGACTATGGACTCTTTACTGTAAGAGCAGTGAGACTATGGGCTCTTTACTGTAAGAGCGGTGAGACTATGGACTCTTTACTGTAAGATCAGTGAGACTATGGACTCTATACTGTAAGAGCAGTGAGACTATGGACTCTTTACTGTAAGAGCAGTGAGACTATGGACTCTATACTGTAAGATCAGTGAGACTATGGAACTCTCTGCCTGAGGAGGTGGTGATGGTGAGTACAATAAAGGAATTCAAGAGGGGACTGGATGTATTTCTGGAGCGTAATAATATTTCAGGCTACAGCTACTAGAGAGGGGTCGTTGATCCAGGGAGTTATACTGATTGTCTGATTTTTTTTACTCCACTTAAGTGGGGAAAATTGGCTTCTACCTCACAGGGTTTTTTTTTTTTTTTTGCCTTCCTCTGGATCAGCTAGCAGGATGACAGGCTGAACTGGATGGACAAATGTCTTTTTTCGGCCTTATGTACTATGTTACTAATCAATCAAAAAGTAGTATGTACCGCAAAATGGTAGCAATAAAAACGTCACAACAGCCCGCAAAAAACAAGCCCTCACACAAGACTATAACCAGAAAAATGAAAAAAATATGGCTTGAAGAAAATGGCAACACAAAAACATGATTTTTGTGTAAAACATAAAAAAAAAAAACTAGATATATTTGGTATTGTTGCATCCATAATGACCGGATCTATAAAAATATCAAGTGAACGATGTAAAAAAAAAAAAATAGCAAAATGACTACAAACAGCTTTTTTATGACTTTACCTCCCAAAAATGAGATGAAAAGCAACAAGATAGCCATATGAATCCCAAAATGGTGCCAATAAAAACTGCAGCTTGTCCCGCACAAAATAAGCCCTCACGCAGCTCATACAACAAAGAGTAAAAAAAAGTTATTGCTCTTAAAAGCCATGACAGAAAATTCCATGTTAGAAAATCCAGATGCCGCTCCTTCCCTTCTGAGCCCTGGTGTATCCCCAAATAACAGTTTACGACCACAATCGGGGTGTTACTGTATACAGGAGAAAGTGGGAAACAAATTGGGGGGATATTCTCCTGTTATCTTTTGTGAAAAAGAAAGTTTGGGCCTAAAGCACCATTTTCTTATTAAAACAAAAATTAAATTTTTCATTTTCACACCCAAGTATTAAAAATTCTGTTAAACATCTGTCGAGTGAAGTGCTCGCTACACCCCTTAAAAATTCCTTGGGTGGTGTAGTTTACAAAATGTGGTCACTTTTTGGAGGTTTTCACTGTTGGGATACCTCAGGGCCTCTTAAAATATAACATTGCGTCCAAAGACCATTTCAGCAAAATCTGCCATCCAAGAACAATATGACGCTCCTTCCCTTCTGCACCCTGCCGTGTGCCCATACAGCGTCATACGACCATATATGATGTGTTTCTACAAACTGCTGAATCAGGGTAATAAATATTGAGGTTTGTTTTGTCATTAACCCTTGATGTGTTCCAGGAAAAAAAAAATTAAAATGGAAAATATACAAAAACCAGTGAAATTTTGAAATTTCACCTCTATTTTGCTTTAATTCCTATGGAATACTTATAGGGTTAAAAACATTTCTAAAACCAGTTTTGAATAGTTTGAGGGGTGTTGTTTCTAAAATGGGGTCATTTATGGGTTGGTTCTATTATGTAAGCCTCAGAAAGTGACTTCAGAACTGAACTGGTTCTTAAAAAATTGCTTCTAAAATTCTAAACCTTCTAACGTCCTAAAAAAATAAAATTATGTTACTAAAATGATGCCAACATAAAGTAGACGTATGGGGGATGTTATTAATACATATTTTATGAGGCATCAATATCTTAATGTCTTAAAAGCAGAGAGATTCAAATTTAGAAAACAGTGAATTTTTCACATTTTTATTAACTTTTGGATTTTTTTTATAAATAAAGTTAAAACATATTGACTCAAATTTACCATTAACATGAAGTAAAATGTGTCACGAGAAAACAGTCTCAGAATGGCTTGGATACGTAAAAGCATCCAAAGTTATTACCACATAAAGTGACACATGTCAGATTTGCAAAATTAGGCCTGGTCAGGAAGGGGGCAAATGGCCCGGTCTGGAAGGTCTTAAAGAAGACGACGATATCACAGGACGGGATAAATATGTGAGCACTGAGACCCCTCTGATCATGAGAACGAAGCTCCTGTGTTCTTGTGGATGGAGCAGACGTCTTCATAGATATCTCCAGCATTTCCACTGATGCTGACGGGAGCAGCAGACATGTACAGCCACCGCGCCATCCATGTGAGGACACAGGACCCCTGTTCTCATGGTTTGTGAGGGTCCCAGCGGTGGGATTTCTATGTGGGGTGACTGGATTATCTTGGGGTTTGGTAGAAAGTTGGTGAGGAGCAGAACACAGTTATTTAGGCCCCGATCACTAAACCTAGAAGTGAAGGAACCGAGAGAAGAGTCTGATCTATAGACAGATCTACAGGAGGCCATGCATTCAGTCACTGTGCTTGTGTCTCCACAGATGGATCCAGGAGGAGAAATCCCCCCGAGAGATGTCCCCGTCCTCTGTATTCCCAGGACTGTGCAGAGGAGAAGCTCCCAGAGAACCATCAGGTAGATGGAGCTGAGCCCTATACACATCTATATAGGGGGTCCTGCAGTTATAGAGGGGTCATAGATTGTGGGGGTCTCTTATGTGGATCTGTTAGATTTCTCACCCGTCTGCTGTATTGTCCTGAATTGTTACAGATGACAAATCAGGGGGAAGATCTGATTATTATTAAAGTGGAGGATGAAGAAGAGCGGATGATGGGCGATCCCCCTTGTAAGAGTGAGGTGGATGAGGACATTCCAGTCCATGTCACCACAGGTATGGAATCATGAGTGGAAAATTGAGAACTCTGAGTGCACACCACGCTAGGAGTGTTTAGACCACTCTTTCAGCTGACCGCTATCCCTCCGACTCCCCCACATACTTCCTGGCTCGGCTGAGTGTCTGGGTTTTCAGTGCGGCGTCCAGAAACTTCTTGAGGGAGAACAAACGAATCGGCCACTAAAATTCAGAACACCCGATACTTCTCTCCCATGAGCTGATCTGCCCTCAGTAAAGCCAGGCTGTTATTTTATGTTCTTTTTCAGTAGTCTCCAGTATTCTGACTGCTACAGATGTTCTGCTGCTGGTCTATGGATACCGGCTCCAGAGGAATAGGGAATATGAAGGAAGGACATCTCATCCTCCTTCCTGCTGTCACTACCAGAGTTTTGAGGAGTTCTCACAGCTCTGTTTCTCCGCCCCTGTGATGAGATCTTTACTTTCAGTTTCCCTCCTCCCAGCTGTCCCTCCTGTGATTGATTCCTCTTCCTATAAATCACCCCTCTTCCTGTTTAATCGTGCAGATTATATTTTTCATCTGAGTTGTGTCAGCCGCTGGAGTATCTACACTTGTGTGGTCTCTTTTCACTAGACCTGTGTTCTGCTGAAGCAAGTAACATCGGATATTGTCTGCTGTGTTTGGATCTGTCTTCACTGCTGCTGCAGCTCCTACAGATAAGTTTGCAGACATTGTGTGTTTTAGTTTATTTGCTGATTGGATCCGAGGCGACCCCAGTTCCGTCCGTATTCTGAGCAGGGCGCCGGTGGCCGTGCCCCCCCCCTTTATCATAGGGGTTTCAGCTGTCACCAGCCTTAGGTACGCGGGTATGCCGCGACCCACCATCAGGGTCTGGGCATGTACATAGCAGCATAGGGAGAGCTCTTAGGGTCTGACAGGGGTCACCCTTTATGCTCCCTAGTTTGGGTCCGGTCAGTAGCTTCAGCACTGTTTATGCTCCTGTTGTTCACATATACCCGTGACATTATAATCCGCCATAACCGTCTTTTGACATGGATCCACTTTCTGTCCTGGTTGACCGCATGCATGGTCTTTCTTTGGAGGTAGCGGATCTCCGTCAATCTATGACTCAGCTTCAAGCATCTGGCTCTGCTCGGGTCCATGGAGTTTGTTGCGAGCCGAAGGTCTCACTTTGTCTCACTCCATTGTCAGTCTAAGGGCAGTAGTGCGGACTCATTCAATGTGCAGGGGCCTCATCCTGTCTTGGTCCCCTCTGAGGAGGAGGCTATGCAGCTAGGTCGACTTGCCCCTGATAAAGGAGGATTTAGTACTCCGAGAATGATGTGTTTCTGTTGTGGGCGCATTGGTCATTTGGCAAATGTTTGCCCCTCTAGGGAATTCATTAACTTTACTAAGGGTGATAATAAAAGAAAAATCTCAAAAGGTAAAAAAAAAATCCTCAAGGTTTGCCTCATCTGCTACCCTGGGCAAAGTTGCTGTAGGAATAGATGCTTTTTCTCTGGCCTGCAGTTCCCGTTTTCTCCTTTCTGCCAGGGTGGCGCTAGGGAGCAAAGTCATTTCTTGTGAAATTTTTGTTGATAGTGGAGCGGCTGTCAATCTTATTGACAGTCAATTTGTAGCCATGCATGGTTTTCAGGTTTTGCACATTAGAAAAGGATATACCTGTTTTTGCTATTGACTCTGCTCGACTCTCACAGAGATCCCTGAAGGGCATAGTTCACAATATCCGGTTGGCTGTGAGTGACGCTCATGTGGAGGATATATCTTGTTTTGTCCTTAACGGATTGCCTACTCCTCTAGTCTTGGGGTTACCCTGGCTCACTAGACATAACCCCTCTATTGATTGGCAAGCAAGGCAAATAAATGAATGGAGTGATTTTGTAGAGAGAATTGTCTCACAGAGACTTTTGCAGAGGTTACTACTAAGTCTGTGCCATCATTTCTCTCTGAATTTTCGGACGTGTTTTCTGAGAGTGGTGTTCAGGAGCTACCTCCTCACCGGTATGACTGTCCCATTAACCTCATTCCCGGCGCCAAGCTGCCAAAATCACGCCTGTACAATCTCTCACAAACGGAAAGAATCGCGATGCGTACCTATATCTCTGAGAGTCTGGGTAAGGGGCATATCCGTCCCTCAAAATCACCTGTTGCTGCTGGTTTTTTCTTTGTTAAAAAAAAAGATGGCTCTTTAACACCTTGCTTAGATTTTAGGGAGCTGAACCGTATCACGATTCGTGATCCCTAGCCCCTTCCTCTGATCCCGGACCTCTTCAATCAAATTGTTGGGGCCAAGGTTTTTTCCAAATTGGATTTGAGAGGCGCGTACAACCTGGTCAGGGTCAGAGAGGGGGATGAATGGAAAACGGCCTTTAATACCCCTGAGGGGCATTTCGAGAATCTCGTTATGCCTTTTGGCTTGATGAATGCTCCGGCCATCTTTCAGCATTTTGTTAACAGTATTTTCTACCATTTAATGGGGAAATTTGTGTTGGTGTATCTTGATGATATTTTGATTTTTTCCCCTGATGTCCAGACCCATCAGGATCATCTTTTTCAGGTTCTGCGGATTCTGCGGGAAAATAAATTGTATGCCAAGCTGGAGAAATGTGTGTTTATGGTATCAGAGATTCAATTTCTGGGTTTTCTCCTTTCTGCTTCTGGTTTTCGCATGGACCCGGAGAAGGTCCGTGCTGTGCTTGAGTTGGAGCTTCCTGAGAATCAGAAGGCATTGATGCGCTTTCTGGGTTTTGCGAACTATTACAGAAAGTTCATTTTGAATTATTCCTCTGTTGTCAAGCCACTCACGGATATGACAAAAAAGGGGGCAGATTTTTCCTCTTGTTCGGAAGAAGCGCTTACAGCTTTTTCTAAGATTAAAGAGAGTTTTGCGTCTGCTCCCATCTTGGTGCATCCCGATGTTTCTTTACCTTTTATTGTTGAGGTGGATGCTTTCGAGGTGGGTGCGGGTGCGGTTTTGTCCTAGGGCCCCTCTCCTGCCAAATGGCGACCCTGTGCCTTTTTCTCTAAAAAACTCTCCCCTGCAGAGAAAACTATGATGTGGGAGATAGGGAGTTGTTGGCCATCAAGCTGGCTTTCGAGGAATGGTTGGAGGGAGCCAGGCACCCTATCACCGTTTTTACCGACCATAAGAATCTGGCGTACTTGGAGTCGGCCAAGCGTATGAATCCGAGACAGGCCAGGTGGTCTCTGTTCTTTTCCAGGTTCAATTTTGTGGTTACATTCCGCCCTGGGATTAAAAATGTGAAGGCGGATGCCCTCTCTCGCTGTTTTCCGGGAGGGGGAAACTCCGAGGACCCGGGTCCCATTTTGGCAGAGGGGGTAGTTGTTTCTGCTCTGTATCCTGATTTGGAGGCCGAGGTCCAGGCTGCCAAGACAGAGGCACCTGCTCGTTGTCCTTCTGGGAAGTTGTTTGTGCCTCTTGAGTTACGTCACAAACTTTTCAAGGAGCATCATGATACTGTCCTTGCTGGTCACCCCGGGAGTAGAGCCACTGTAGATCTCATTACTCAGAGATTTTGGTGGCCGGCTCTTCGTAAGTCAGTAGAGGGTTTTGTGGCAGCTTGTGAGACGTGCGCTCGCGTTAAGGTCCCTCGTTCACGGCCTTCAGGTCCCCTTCTCTCGTTACCCATACCTTCCCGTCCTTGGACACACCTGTCCATGGACTTTATCACGGATCTTCCTCGTTCCTCAGGGAAGTCAGTGATCCTGGTGGTGGTGGACCATTTCAGCAAGATGGTCATTTCATACCCTTCCCTGGTTTGCCCATTGCTAAGACGTTGGCGCAAGCTTTTGTCGACCACATTGTTAAATTGCATGGCATCCCCTCTGATATTGTTTCCAATAGAGGCACGCAGTTTGTGTCCAGATTCTGGAAGGCTTTCTGTTCTCGCCTGGGGGTTCGGCTGTCCTTCTCTTCTGCTTTTCACCCGCAGTCGAATGGTCAGACTGAACGCCTCAATCAGAATCTGGAGACATATTTGCGCTGTTTTGTGGCAGAGAACCAGGAGGATTGGTGTTCGTTTCTGCCTCTTGCTGAGTTTGCTTTTAACAACCGTCGTTAGGAATCTTCTGATAAGTCACCATTCTTTGGTGCATATGGGTTTCATCCGCAGTTTGGGACATTCCCTTTCCTCGTCTTTGTCTACTATTTTTCAAAAGATTCAGAGTAATCTAAGAAAGATGAGTGAGAAATATAAGCGTGTGGCGTGTGCCTGGTCCGGACCTGAATGTGGGTGATCTGGTGTGGTTCTCTACAAGAAATATTAAACTGAAGGTTCCCTCCTGGAAATTGGGTCCCAAGTTTATTGGGCCTTATAAGATCCTGTCCATCATCAATCCTGTTTCCTTCCGTCTTGATCTTCCACAGGTTTGGAAGATACATAATGTATTTCACAGGTCTCTCTTAAAACCATATGTCCAGCCCACGGTACCCTCCTCTTTGCCTCCTCCTCCGATTTTGGTTGATGGCAATCTGGAGTTTGAGGTTTCCAGAATTGTGAACTCTCGCCTTGTCCGCGCTTCTCTTCAGTACCTCGTTCATTGGAAGGGTTATGGTCCTGAGGAGAGAATGTGGGTTCCGGTGTCGGACATTAAAGCCACTCGCCTCATCAGGGCTTTTCATAGGGCTCATCCTGAGAAGGTGGGTCCTGGGTGTCCGGAGTCCACCCATAGAGGGGGGGGGGGTACTGTCACTACCAGAGTTTTGAGGAGTTCTCACAACTCTGTTTCTCCGCCCCTGTGATGAGGTCTTTACTTTCAGTTTCTCTCCTCCCAGCTGTCCCTCCTGTGATTGATTCCTCTTCCTATAAATCACCCCTCTTCCTGTTTAATCGTGCAGATTATATTTTTCATCTGAGTTGTGTCAGCCGCTGGAGTATCTACACTTGTGTGGTCTCTTTTCACTGGACCTGTGTTCTGCTGAAGCAAGTATCATCGGATATTGTCTGCTGTGTTTGGATCTGTCTTCACTGCTGCTGCAGCTCCTACAGATAAGTTTGCAGACATTGTGTGTTTTAGTTTATTTGCTGACTGGATCCGAGGCGACCCCGGTTCCATCTGTATTCTGAGCAGGGTGCCGGTGGCCGTGCCCCTCCCACTATTGTAGGGGTTTCAGCTGTCACCAGCCTTAGGTACGCGGGTATGCCATGACCCAGCATCAGGGTCTGGGCATGTACATAGCAGCATAGGGAGAGCTCTTAGGGTCTGACAGGGGTCACCCTTTATGCTCCCTAGTTTGGGTCCGGTCAGTAGCTTCAGCACTGTTTATGCTCCTGTTGTTCACATATACCCGTGACACCTGCTGGATCCACTTCTGGATTTGGCTCAAAAACTCCATCTAAACCTCAACCATTTTCCTTGGCTGTTGCAGCCCATTTACTCCAGGGGTCCTAGATGTTATGATATCTGGTCAAATTGTCAGTTTTTATAAAGTGTCTTCTCATTTTCTAACATAGAATGTTTAAGATGGCCTCCCTCCCATGCCGTATCTGTCCTCGCGCACAGTTTTTAGTATCTGTAACTATGGATGGTGCTGATAACTTCCCTCTGATCTGTGCATCTGGGGCAACACCACCACATGTGTTTCCGACCACCATAACTACAACACTCATCATTCTCATAAAAGCCAATTTTATACAAAATGTATAAAACATCCTCGTAGACCTCTCTCCAGGACTCTGAGATACTGTTTGGAAATTTTTCTCTATTTCATCTAATTTCTCATAGGTCGACTCGAGTGGATCCACCCACCATTTCTCATAGCATCATTTTGAATATTTTTCAGTAACCGGCTTTAACCCCTTAAGGATGATGACTTTTTTAAAATTATTTATATTTTTAACTCCTCCCCTTTCCAAGAGCCATAAATCAAAATCTGAAGTTATTTACTGAAGTTTCGCGAGACGTCAGAGATTATGAATTGCCCTCGCCAGAGCCCATACATTTAAACACTGTACGGAGATGGATCGCCAGGCAGCATTAAAACTAAGTTTTGAGATCTTTGATCCAAAACTCAATTCGTTCAACACTATTCAAACCATTGAAATTTCAGTAATCGGTTTCAAAGCCCCAAAATGTCACCAATGGTAAATGAGCAGATAACGAAAACAGATAAAACAGTCAGAAGTAGCTGCTAACGAGCTTCTAATCCAGCTATTTTACCAGAGAAATGTCCTTGATTGGTTGGATCTGAGTCTGGTTTTAGCTTATGCAATGAGCCGCTCCGCAGGGTCCAATCACATACCAGGTTTAATGGAATGCCAAGTGGTGCGGTGCGGCCTATATGTGTCACGGTACTCCTACCTGGATAAAGCAGAACACCAGGCTTAGGCTCTGAAGCAAATAAAGGGGAAATAGTTGAGTTAGGGGATAAAGAATAACTTGAGTCCAGACCTTGGTAAACTTTAACAGCAGCTTTACTTGGGTAAACTTGATTCCAGACAATATTCAGTTTTTTCTTCCATTCATGTTTTCTCTTGGTTCCAGAAGGCTTTGGCATAAACTGGCAGGCAAACTTGATAACTCTGCTTTCTCTCTTTCTCTGCTGGGCTGACAGACTTGCTTAATAACTCAGATTTCTCTACTTTCTCTCTGCTGTGCTAAGCTCTGCATGGATCTGGTTACTGGACTTTTGGTCAGTTCTGGTATCCTTGGATTGGGGTGCCTTGGGCTGTTATCCCCCTCCTGACACTCAGGAAAGTAAATTAGCATGGATTCCGAGTGCTCTACAAGCTACTTCTCTTTGGTGGCTCCTGCTCCAGCCGAAGAACAATTTCCTCTGGCTGCTACTTCTTTCAGGTCTTCTCAGCTCTACTATGGAGTCTAAAACTGGAACAATCTAGAACTGCAACCTCTCCCTTCTGGTAGGAAGCAGGACTCACTCATTCCTGCCCAAAAGGAGGAGAATGGAATGGTAAGTTCCATTCTATCTAGAGATCTATCTCTCTGCCATATATGCTGCCATATGCTGGTGAACCAGGCATATTACATGTACAAAACGGTTGCATAACAATAATATCAATGCACAATGGTGAAAGACCTGGAAATAAATAAAAAGATGACATTGATGTTAACTATTAGAGACAGTAGCGGAGTGCAGAAATGGTAATACCACTCCTGGGTATTACACTTACGATGGGTCAGAAAAGACCATTGTATGTTAAAAATATTATATCCTGAGGGACTACTGTATATCCGTCATCCGTTAAAGGTTAATAAGAAGTTTTCATTTAAAATTTTTTTATTTATTTTATGTGATTTAAACTTTTTTCAGACCGATTCCCTTTATCTGCAGGAATTCTATCGCATATCTCAACTTCAGATAAAAAAGGGTGCATTAGATAAATCATATTCTAATACAATACATACAAATAGGGTTATTTATCAAATTGGTGTAAAGTAGAACTGGCTTAGTTGCCCATAGCAACCAATCAGACTCCACCTTTAATTTTTAACAGCTCCTTTCCAAAATGAAAGGTGGAATCTGATTGGTTGCTATGGGCAACTAAACAAGTTCTACTTTACACCAGTTTGATAAATCTCCCCTAAAGTCTTTTACCCCAGATGTTGTCATCTGGGGTAAGCTCCATTTTTTAAACAAAAGTTACATCTATAAATCTCCTATTTACAAAAGAAGGTGAAAAACTGTTACTACCCTTCATTTTCCGAACCTCCTCCTAACACAAAATCTCATTTTAATCCTAACAGAAAATCTCAAGAATTCTAAGGAAAATGTCACATTAACAATAGACTATAAAGAAAAAGATGAAGATATCGAGCAGCACTCTTCAGAAGAAAACCTAATTACCTGTAATGTACATCAAGGACTTCACTATACAGACCTGTCATATACTCCTCCTAATCATGAGGAACCTGCTCCTGACCAATCACAGATTGTTACCATAATTATTGGGCAGGATGGGGGTAAAAGTTTTCATTGTGGGGAATGTGGAAAACACTTTAAACACAGATCCACTCTTAATGCCCACAGGAAAATTCACATTGAAGAGAAAGTATTTTCATGTCCAAAATGTGGAAAATGTTTTACAAATAAATCAAATCTTGTTAGACATGAGAGAAGTCACACAGGAGAGAAGCCATTTTCATGTTCAGAATGTGGGAAATGTTTTATACAACAGTCAAATCTTGTTATACATCAAAGAATTCATACAGGAGCGAAGCCATATTCATGTTCAGAATGTGGGAAATGTTTTAAAAGTAAAGCAGAACTTGTTGCCCATCAGAGAAAACACAAAGGAGAGAAGCCATATCCATGTTCAGAATGTGGGAAATATTATGGAACGAAAACCATACTTAAAGAACATCAGAGAATTCACACTGGACAGAAACCATTTTCATGTTCAGTTTGTGGGAATTGCTTTAAATGTAAATCAAGTCTTACTCAACATATGAGAACTCACACAGGTGAGAAGCGATTTGCATGCTCAGTGTGTTCAAAATGTTTTTCAAATAAACCTGGTCTCGTTATACATGAGAGAAGTCACACAGGAGAGAAGCCTTATTCATGTTCAGAATGCAGAAAAGGTTTTACAAATAAATCAGATCTTGTTAAACATCTGAGATATCACACAGGAGAGAAGCCGTATCCATGTTTAGAATGCGGGAAAAGCTTTGTTACGAAAACCAAACTTAAAGATCATCAGAGAATTCACACAGGGGAGAAGCCATATTCATGTTCAGTATGCGGAAAATGTTTTACAGAGAAATCATATCTTGCTAGACATGAGGAAATTCACATAGATAGATCAAATGTTATTCTAAAACAAGAAGGTCAAACTGTGCTACTGCAAGTGCTATAAAGATATATTCGGTTTTATTATACATCAGAGAATTTACAGGAGCGAAGCCCTTTTCCTGTCCAGAATGTACAAAATGTTTTACCAAGTATGTCAGTTCTTGATCTATATCAGAGAATTCAGACAGGAGAGAAGCTATTTACATGTTCAAAATGTGGAAAAAAAGTCAAGTCTTGTTGCACATGAGAAAAATCACACTGGAGATAAATGATTTTGATGTTCTTTAGGTACCATATGTTTTAAAACATCATAAAATCTAATTTTGAAACTTACATAGAGAAAAACCACCCAAATTCGATTAACCTGAGGTCAACAGTGATCAGGATCAATGGAGGAAAAGTATTGTGGATTTGAGGAAGAAAATAAGAGCCTTGTTTACTGTCAGAGCAGTGAAGATGAATTGTCCCAATGAACCTCGCTTCCTACTGTATTCATAGCTCGACTCCAGGATCGGACTCGCCCACAGGGAAACAGGTGAATACCTTGGTGGTCCACTGACAAAGATGGGCCCTCAGTAACCCATTACAGCCTCTCAACATGCCTATATCCATACAACTCAGTGGTTAAGGTGACTTCTCGGTACAAAGGCAAGCCAGCCAGTATCATCTTTCCCCACTGACCCAACTTCTCAAGGTTTTTTCAGGAATTACCATAATGAATCATCTTGAGCGTCTTGTTGCTGCTATGTGAGTAGGTAATATTTGCATGTAGCTCTACAGTGGGCGGCCAGAATTAATATTACTGGTGGGCCCTATGTACCCTAGTCTGACACTGCTTCACCCACACTGCACGAGAATTCAGAAGAACATCGTGAAAAAGGAAGGACTTCCCTTAGAGACTTTTAGGTAACATAGGTGGACATATTGATATTTTTATATTCATTTGTACAGTACAGAAAGATAAAGGTGATGGGGAAAATAACTTAAATTTGGAATAATTTGTTACACAAAATATTCATAGATTTACCATATCCTTCTCTGCCTTGAAAAACCAGCGATGTCCCTTTGGCAAAATTAACCTACAGCAGGTGTTCATTAAAGAGTCATTCACATACTGTATGTGTATTTTGGTCAGTATGCAATGTCCATATTTGTAACCCAAAATTAGGAGTAGGTCTAAAACATGGAAAACACGATCATATCTGAATTAAATTCTACTCTGTCTACGTTCTATTTGCTTACAAATATTATGTTACAAATGTTACAAGCAACAGGGGTCTACATCATGTTCATCTGGTTACTAATTTAGTTTGAGCATTTACCTTGTATCTGAATCTGTGTGTGGTTATTGCCTTCTCTGATTGATAAGGGTGGAGTTGCTGATAGTTGAGCCTTTTATATATCCAGACTTTACTCCATTCTAGTTGTTGGTATAGTGTTTGCCATATACATTTTTGTTCTAGTCCTGTGTGTTTTATGTTTATTCTGGAAAATGTATTTCCACCATTTCTTGCTGTGTTTGGCATGCCAAGACGTGTAAGTGTGTGTATATCTGTATGTGGCACTCATACCCCATACTGGACAAATTGAGATGTTTTGAATGTGTTGCATATCATTTATATGTCTATCGATCCTGTGATTCCCATAATGCCATGTCTTTTCATTCTTGATGTTGAAATTTCAATGTTGAAGATTGTAAACACTTTAAAAACCTTTTGTGACTTTTCAAATAAAAACATCTTGAAATTCCAGTCTTCTTGGCCGTCCTACACAGCAGAACACAAAAACAGTGTTAGTAATTCACATGATGAAACATTAAAAGGCCCACCAAGCCACTCCGTCTGTTTTTCCACCACTCTGCTGGTCGGGTGGCATTCATCATTGTGTCAGGTTTGATATTCTTTCATGTTTATTTTTGCTTTGATGGAGCCTACTGGTTCATTAAGGTTCATTAATCTTTTTGACTCCTTTCTGGATTGGCATGTGGTTTGCTTCCTGGCAGTAAGCTCGATGGCCACATTCAACTGGTTCTTGAAGCCTGCCCCTTTTGGTGATGCATCTAATGACACAAGCAGGTGCAGGCTATTTTTGACGTGGTGGAAGTGGAGTGTTGTCTCCATTGTTTTTTGCACATTTTTCCCTAAGTTTCAAGCGGTGAAGCTTGTTTCTTCAAATTCCTCTGGGAGTGGGCTTTCTTTTGGGTTTTAAGGATTATAGGGGTTTTCATTTGGTCTCCATTCTGGTTAGGGCAAGGTTGCTCCGAGGATGTAGATGGGTGAACAGAAGCCATCAAACTTTTTTAAGGTGCAATTTGATTTGTGTCCTCGAACCCTTTCTCAAGGCTTACTGGAATACAGTGGCTATGCTGTTAAGTCCCCTGCCATGTGTCTTATCTTAATGACAAAATATCACAAAATCTTCAACAGATAGTTCCAGATGAAAAGAGATCAAAGTTCATGTACAAAACACTCTTATTAGCATAAACAAGGTGGCCTTACACATTACACAGACGTTGGTTGGTAGTTGAACAATCATCTGGTGAAGAAGCGGTTTTCAGGCATGTCAGAAATTAAATGCCGCATTAGATACTCCACAATAAAGCATCCAATGTACTTGGACTTTGAAAGGGCCGATACATATTCAATAGGTGACAACCAACAGCTATCTCTCCCAAATCCCTCCAGGCTTCATCATACACATTCAGCTCGGCCGAACATGTCTGTGTATTCTATGGGGACAGTGGAGAGAGACGGACAAATGGTGGCAGCTTATGTCACTAAAGAAGAAAAGCAAAAAATTTCATTTTAGCCGATCCTTTTCTCCTCTGACATCATCTGGGGAGGGGGGGGGGGTTCGGCGGACATAAGACTAATGTGTAAGGCCACCTTTAGACCATCACTGATTATTACTAGTGTTGAGCGAACAGTTCGAGCATCGTTCGGGTCCGTACCGAATTTTGGGGTGTCCGGGACCCGGACCCGGACATTTTCAAAAAAGTTCGGGTTCGGTGTTCGTCGATTACTTCCCGCTTTCTGAAGGGCTGCACAGCAGCCAATCAGCTAGCGTTTTACTTCTTGCCCTAAGAGCCCATCACAGCCATGCCTACTAATGGCATGGCTGTGATTGGCCAAGTGCAGCATGTGACCCAGCCTCTATATAAGCTGGAGTCACGTAGCGCCGCACGTCACACTGCTCTGATTAGTGTAGGGAGAGGACGCAGCTTCTGTCAGGGCGAGATTGGGCAGGTTAAAGTCAGCAACAGCACCTAATGAACGGATCGATCTACAGCTGAGAATCATTGAACTTCTGCTAGTTACTTGCTCACTGGTTTTTAGGCTGCACAGAGCGTTTTTCTGTTACTTATTTTCTGGGTTGATCGGCGGCCATTTTGTGACTTGTGGTGCGCCAGAACAAGCTGCCACCAAGTCCATCAATCCATCAATACTAGTTTTTTTGCTATATCCTACATCAGGGGCTTGGCTGTGCTAATTGTCACCCCTAGAAACTCAGGAAAGAAATTTCTATATTTTATTAAGGGGTTAATTACAATTGCCCAAATACCAATCCCCTAAATCTGGTGTTCCAGCTTTGGCTAGACAAGTATAATACTGTCTGCTGTCTGGCAAAGGATAGATTATTTTCTGTGGTGAAATTAACCTGCCAATATAGCAATACCCTGAATCTGGTGTCCCAGCTGTTGCAGGCCAGATTTCATAGTGTCCGCTAAAACATATATTTTGTTCTGGGGTGAAATTAATCTGGCAAAATAGCAATACCCTGAATCTGGTGTCCCAGCTGTTGCAGGCCAATTGTAAATCTGTCCATAAAAGGATACCTTTCATCCAGGGCCTAAATACTAGCCCTAAAAGAGATATTCCCCTAAATCAGTGGTTACTGCTGTGCCTGGATTAGTGTAATATAGCTACATAAATAAATAGGCAGATAGTGTTAGGTGCCTGTAAAAAAAGGCCTAAATTTGAAATCAATACATTGGGCCAAATATTTTTTCCTTATTGTGGTGCTTGGTGAACGGTAACAATGAGGAAAACATCTAGTAAGGGACGCGGTCGTGGTGGTGTTAGTGTATCCTCTGGTGCTGGGAGAGGACGTGGCCATTCTGCCACAGCCACATGTCCTAGTAAACCACCTACCTCAGGTTCCAGTACCCGCCAGAATTTACAGAGATATTTGGTGGGGCCCAATGCCGTTCTAAGGATGGTAAGGCCTGAGCAGGTACAGGCGCTAGTCAATTGGGTGGCCGACAGTGGATCCAGCATGTTCACATTATCTCCCACCCAGTCTTCTGCGGAAAGCGCACAGGTGGCACCTGAAAACCAAGCCCATCAGTCTGTCACATCACCCCCATGCATATCAGGGAAACTGGCTGAGCCTCAAGTTATGCAGCAGTCTCTTATGCTGTTTGAAGACTCTGCTGGCAGGGTTTCCCAAGGAAATCCACCTAGCCCTTCCCCAGTGGTGGAAGACATAGAATGCACTGATGCACAACCACTGATGTTTCCTGATGATGAGGACATGGGAATACCACCTCATCGGAGTCCACACGTCTCTGATGATGACGAAACACAGGTGCCAACTGCTGCGTCTTTCTGCAGTGTGCAGACCGAACAGGAGGTCAGGGAGGAAGACTGTGTGGAAGACGATGCAGGGGACGATGAGGTCCTAGACCCCACATGGAATGAAGGTCGTGCCACTGACTTTCATAGTTCAGAGGAAGAGGCCGAGCCAACAGCGTAGCAAAAGAGGGAGCAGGGGGCAAAAGCAGAACAGCCGCCGCCAAGAGAGTTCGCCTGATACTGGCCACCGCCACCAGGGACCGAGCACCCCAAAGGCAGCTTCAAGGAGTTCCCTGGCATGGCACTTCTTTAAACAATGTGCTGACGACAAGACCCGAGTGGTTTGCACGCTGTGCCATCAGATCCTGAGGCGAGGCATTAACGTTCTGAACCTTAGCACAACCTGCATGACCAGGCATCTACATGCAAAGCATGAACTGCAGTGGAGTAAACACCTTAAAAGCAAGGAACTCACTCAGGCTCCCCCTGCTCCCTCTTCTGCTGCTGCCTCGGCCTCTTCCTCCGCCTCGGGAGGAACGTTGGCACCTGCCGCCCACCAAACAGAGGATGTGCCACCGACACCACCACCTGCGTCACCAAGCATCTCCACCATGTCACACTGCAGCATTCAGCTCTCCATCTCACAAACCTTGGAGAGAAAGCGTAAATTTCCACCTAGCCACCCTCGAGCCCTGGGCCTGAATGCCAGCATTTCTAAACTACTGGCCTTTGAAATGCTGTTATTCAGGCTGGTGGACACAGACAGCTTCAAACAGCTGATGTCCATGGCTGTCCCACAGTATGTTGTTCCCAGCCGCCACTACTTCTCCAAGACAGCCGTGCCTTCCCTGCACAACCAAGTATCCGATAAAATCAAGTGTGCACTGCGCAACGCCATCTGTGGCAAGGTTCACCTAACCACAGATACGTGGACCAGTAAGCACGGCCAGGGACGCTATATCTCCCTAACTGCACACTGGGTAAATGTAGTGGCGGCTGGGCCCCAGGCGGAGAGTTCCTTGGCGCACGTCCTTCCGCCGCCAAGGATCACGGGGCATCATTCTTTGCCTCCTGTAGCCTCCTCCTCCTACTCGGCTTCCTCCTCCTCTACTTCCACCAGCTCATCCAGTCAGCCACACACCTTCACCACCAACTTCAGCACAGCCCGTGGTAAACGTCAGCAGGCCATTCTGAAACTCATATGTTTGGGGGACAGGCCCCACACCGCGCAGGAGTTGTGGCGGGGTATTGAACAACAGACCGACCAGTGGTTTCTGCCGGTGGGCCTCAAGCCCGGCCTGGTGGTGTGCGATAATGGGCGAAATCTCGTCGCAGCTCTGGGACTAGCCAGTTTGACGCACATCCCTTGCCTGGCGCATGTGCTGAATTTGGTGGTGCAGAAGTTCATTCACAACTACCCCAACATGTCAGAGCTGCTGCATAAAGTGAGGGCCGTCTGTGCGCGCTTCTGGCGTTCACATCCTGCCGCTGCTCGCCTGTCTGCGCTACAGCGTAACTTCGGCCTTCCCGCTCACCGCCTCATATGCGACGTGCCCACCAGGTGGAACTCCACCTTGCACATGCTGGAGAGACTGTGCGAGCAGCAGCAGGCCATAGTGGAGTTTCAGCTGCAGCACGCAAGTGTCAGTCGCACTGCGGAACAGCACCACTTCATCACCAATGATTGGGCCTCCATGCGAGACCTGTGTGCCCTGTTGCGCTGTTTCGAGTACTCCACCAACATGGCCAGTGGTTCGCTTAGGGCGATGATGGAAGAGGAGGTGACCCAGGAGGAGGAGGAGGAGGATGAGGGGTCATTTTTAGCACTTTCAGGCCAGTCTGTTAGAAGTGGCTCAGAGGGAGGTTTTTTGCAACAGCAGAGGCCAGGTACAAATGTGGCCAGCCAGGGCCCACTACTGGAGGACGAGGAGGAGGTGGAGGAGGATGAGGATGAAGCAGGTTCACAGCGGGGTGGCACCCGACACAGCTCAGGCCCATCACTGGTCCGTGGCTGGGGGGATACGGAGAACGATGACGATACGCCTCCCACAGAGGACAGCTTGTCCTTACCTCTGGGGAGCCTGGCACACATGAGCGACTACATGCTGCAGACTACAGCAGCACACATGAGCGACTACAACGACAGCAGAGTTGCGCACATTTTAACGTGTGCGGACTACTGGGTTGCCACCCTGCTGGATCCCCGGTACAAAGACAATGTGCCCACCTTACTTCCTGCACTGGAGCGTGATAGGAAGATGCGCGATTACAAGCGCACGCTGGTAGAGGCGCTCCTGAGAGCATTCCCAAATGTCACAGGGGAACAGGTGGAAGCCCAAGGCGAAGGCAGAGGATGAGCAAGAGGTCGCCAAAGCAGCAGTGTCACGGCCAGCTCTTCTGAGGGCAGGGATAGCATGGCAGAAATGTGGAAAAGTTTTGTCTCCACGCCACAGCTAACTGCACAACCACCTGATACGGAACGTGTTAGCAGGAGGCAGCATTTCACTAACATGGTTGAACAGTACGTCTGCACACCCCTCCACGTACTGACTGATGGTTCGGCCCCATTCAACTTCTGGGTCTCCAAATTGTCCACGTGGCCAGAGTTAGCATTTTATGCCTTGGAGGTGCTGGCCTGCCCGGCGGCCAGCGTTTTGTCTGAACGTGTATTCAGCACGGCAGGGGGCGTCATTACTGACAAACACAGCCGCCTGTCCACAGCCAACGTGGACAAGCTGACGTTCATAAAAATGAACCAGGCATGGATCCCACAGGACCTGTCCGTACCTTGTGCAGAATAGACATTTATAACTGCCTCCCCATCAACCATGTATTCTTGTACTCCGAGCACTTCTTTATTGAATCCTCATTTTTTTAACTTTACCATGGTCTTGCGGTGCAACCCAAAGTTGAATGAACCTCTCCTCTGTCTGGGTGGTGGGGCCGAAATAACTGAAAGTGGCCTTCTCCGGTGGTGGTTGATATGAGGCATGATTCCTTGCTGTGGGACCTCTCTCTCTGTCTGGGTGCTGGGCCGAAATAAATGAGAGTGGCCTTCTCCGGTGGTGGTTGATATGACGCATGATTCCTTGCTGTGGGACCTGTGTTCTCTGTCTGGGTGCTGGTCCGAAATAAATGAGAGTGGCCTTCTCCAGTGGTGGGTGATATGACGCATGATTCTTTGCTGTGGGACCTCTCTCCAATTGATATTGGTTAATTTTTATTTATTTTATTTTAATTCATTTACCTATCCACATTTGTTTGCAGGGGATTTACCTACATTTTGCTGCCTTTGGCAGCCGTCTAGCCCTTTCCTGGACTATTTTACAGCCTTTTTAGTGCCTAAAAGTTCAGGTCCCCATTGACTTCAATGGGGTTCGGGTTCGGGATAAAGTTCGGGTCGAGTTCGAATCCCGAACCCGAACATTTTCGGGAAGTTTGGCCGAACATCTCGAACCCGAACATCCAGGTGTTCGCTCATCTCTAATTATTACACTTCTCTGACATTACAGTTGTTCAGACCATACATATTAAGTTAAACAGGGCGATGGATGAAAGAACATTCAGGGAACATTCTTCCAAAGAAAGATCATTCACCCCTGCTTTTTCAACAACAGATCTTTTATCTGAGTACTGGCCTACTTCTTTTCTTCTTCTGAGACAATGATGGAATGTCATCAGTCGGCTAAAACAATTGTTTGTTGTTAACTTTCACCCAATGAATATTTCGTTTGGTTGAAATCTTCCGTTTTGATCAACTTTAGACAATATTTTTGTAGGTCATTATTATACTTTCAGAGTTTTCTTCCCCCAAATTTTGAATGGGTTGCGCAGTGTCATGATAGTGATGATCTGTCCCAGAAAAATGGGTGTACTGTCAGAAGATGGCACCAGTCTGAAGAATCCCTTAGATCACAAATCCGCTCAAGTCAGAGTGACGATAACTGCCGCATTTGTAGCTAAGGCATTGAGAGTTTGGCTGTTTCAACTTCAAGCTGACTTCCAAGACAACGTCCCTAGGGACAAATTACCAAGGTCCAACCCAATCGCACACTTCTTTGGATTGGCGGTTAGACCAGCTTTCCTCAGGGCATCTACTACCGCCTGCACTTTGGGCAAATGGCTTTCCCAGTCGGTGCTGTGGATGATTACATCATCTAAGTAGGCCGAGGCGTACCGACGATGAGGTCGCAGCACAATATCCATTAACCTTTGGAAGGTGGCGGGGGCGCCATGCAGGCCAAAGGGTAACACCTTGTAATGATACAGGCCCTGCGGGGTAACAAAAGCGTTTTTTTCCTTGGCCGCCTCCGTTAAGGGTACTTGCCAGTATCCTTTAGTGAGGTCTAGCACAGAAAAATAACGGGCTTGCCCTAAATTCTCAACAAGCTCGTCTACCCGGGCATGGGATACGCATCGAACTTGGACACTTCATTTAATTTGCGAAAATCGTTGCAGAACCGCAACGTCCCATCCGGCTTGGGTATTAGAACTATGGGACTGGCCCACTCACTTTTCGATTCCTCAATGACATCGAGCTTCAACATTAATTGCACTTCCTCCGCGATGGCCCGTCGCCGAGCCTCGGGTACCCGGTATGGTTTTAACCGGATTTTGGCCTGAGGCTCAGTGACGATGTCATGTTGGATGAGAGACGTGCGGCCAGGAGGTCCGAGAACACATCCGTGTTCCGACTGATGAACTCCCTGACTTCCTGAACTTGTTTGGAAGACAGGCTGTCTGCAATTTTTACCGTGGCTACTGCTTCGCAGGCCTCGAACTGTAGGGCTGGACCCTTGTCACCTAGTAGCCCTGGCCGGGGGCTGTTGTCGTCGGCCGTGTCCCTGTCTTTCCACGGCTTCAGTAAATTCACGTGGTACACCTGCTCCGGCTTGCGCCGCCCTGGCTGGTGTACTTTGTAATTTACTTCCCCTATCTTCTCGATAACCTCATAGGGGCCCTGCCACCTAGCTAGGAACTTGCTGTCAGGGGTGGGCACCAGAACCAAAACCGAAGTTCCGTACCCGAGCCTGACGATTATACACCCTACTCTGGGCTTGTTGCGCTGCCTCCATATGCTCCCGGACCAGCGGCAACACCCTTTCCATCCGGTCCTGCATTTGGGTGACATACTCAATGACACTTTTGTGGGGGACAGGCTGTTGTTCCCACGCTTCCTTGGCGATATCCAACAGGCCCCGAGGGTGTCTGCCATAAAGCAGTTCGAAGGGCGAGAACCCAGTAGAGGCCTGGGGCACCTCTCGCACTGCAAACATGAGATAGGGCAGAAGCAGGTCCCAGTCCTTCCCATCTCTGGACACCACCCTTTTTAACATATTTTTTAGAGTTTGGTTAAACCTTTCGACAAGACTGTCTGTTTGTGGATGGTAAACGGACGTCCGTAACTGCTTTATACGCAACAATTTACACAGTTCCCTCATAACTTTGGACATAAAAGGGGTCCCTTGGTCGGTCAGAATCTCTTTTGGTAGGCCCACACTGGAAAACATTTCCATTAACTCTTTTGCAATGAGCTTAGCCGAGGTATGTCGCAGAGGCACCGCCTCTGGATATCGAGTAGCATAGTCCAGAATCACCAGGATATGTTGGTGACCCCTAGCAGACTTCGGTACGGGTCCGACCAGATCCATGGCAATACGCTCAAATGGGACCTTAATTATTGGGAGAGGGACCAGGGGACTTCTGTAATGCGGCTGGGGGCAATTTACCTGACAGGTCGGACAGGACTTACAGAACTCCTCTACTTCCTTAAACAAACCGGGCCAGTAAAATCGCTGTAGTACGCGGTCCTGCGTTTTCTGCCACCCCATGTGTCCCCCAAGAACATGTTGGTGGGCAAGCTCCATAACAAGCTTGCGATATGTGGTGGGCACCACCAACTGTTCAACGGGCTCACCTCGGATTTGGTTCAAACGATACAACATATCCTGAAGAACAATAAATCGTGGGAACATTAATTCAGCCCCAGGTTTCTGGGGTTTACCATCAATCATTACAACACTTTCCCAGGCCCTGGTTAGGGTTTGGTCCCGGTGTTGTGCGGTCCCAAAATTTTCCCCGGAGACATTGAGGTCTGCCAACTCAGGTCCCGGTGGCAAGTCCTCCGTGTCTCCCACCATTACACTCAGTGGGGTTGTCTCCCCCTCTACCGCTGAAGCAGTGGTCACCCCTACCGCTGGCCCTTCAGACTCGGGCTCCCAGGGTTCGGGCCTTCCAGTGGTATCAGGCCACTCTACTAGGGTTACCCCTGTCTCGGGTCCATCAGATACCTTTATTGCCGGCCATAGCGCCGGAAAACCTGGGAAGTCCCTCCCAAGTATCAGTTCGTGTGGGAGTTTAGTAGCGACAGCCACCTCGTGGGTCCACTTACCAGCCGCTGTGGACAAAGTCACTAGTGCAGTGGGGTAGTCTTTTAGGTCTCCGTGGATGCACAGGACCCCGATTTTACGGCCGGTATACTCCGCAGGCCGTACCAGGGCAGCCCTTACCAGGGAGACTAGACTCCCGGAGTCCAGCAGGGCCACCGCCAGAGAATCTCCCACCTCTACCTGACACAGGTGGTTATTGTCCTGCCAGTTGCACACAGCTTCCGTGCATACAGAGAGTGGCGATAGCCGTAGTTCCCTTCCATCGGCTCACCCCGATGCGGACAGTCGGCCCTGATGTGGCCTGGCTCCTGACACCTCCAGCATACCACGGGAGGCGGATCCGCAGGGGGTACATTCTGTGCAGGCCTCTCTGTCGCCGGACGTCGGAACTGGGGTGGAGGCCTCCGGGGTTTGACTGACCCCTTCCCAGCAAGACTCCCCTGCAGGTTTCTGGTGGCCTCGTAACGCTCCACCAGGTCGACCATCTCCAGGGCACATACCGGAGACGCCTGGCCGACCCAGTGCTGGAGGGGATAAGGCAGGGCCCTCCAAAAGATGTCGGCCAGGAGACGGTCCAGCATAGCAGCCGGACTTAGAACCTCAGGCTGCAGCCACTTTTGCAACCTGTGCAGCAACTCATAATACTGCGGCCTGGCGGGTTCAGCCGCTTTAAAGTCCCACTGGTGGACCCGCTGAGCCCGGACTAACACGTTCACCCCCAGTCTGGCCAGGATCTCCCCCTTCACCGTGGGGTAATCAGCAGCCTGGTCATCTGCCAAATCAGAGAAAACCTGCTGGGGTCCGGATGCCAGGAACGGAGCGACCACTTCAGACCACTGGTCACGGGGTAGCTTCTCCCTCACGGCTACTTTCTCAAAGACCGCCAGATACGTCTCAACGTCGTCCGAGGGGGTCATTTTTGGGATCGCCGCACGGACCGCTTTCCGGGCATCATGGACATGGTGGGACGCTCCTGCAGCTTGTAAAGCCATCACCTGCTGAAGTAGCAGCTGGTTGGTCTCCTGCTGCTGCTTGTTGGCCTCCCGCTGCTACAAGTTAGCCTCCACAAGGGCTTTTACAACCGCCTCCATTGTGTCAGGGAACACAGGCTGCAACTTTGCCGGCCTAATATAGGACATCCAGTCGTGCCCAGCACAAACAAAAATTTTCGGCGTTTACGCCAGCCTCACTGCGCATGCCCGCATCCTCCACCAAATGTGGGGAGTCGCTCTGGTAGATAGCGGTGCGGGTACAGTACAGAGGCAAAAGGAGTCCAGTAAGTGCAGCAAACAGTGTTTAATTCACACTTGCACAACATAAACAGCATACAGTCACTTGGGGTTAATTCACACCCAGCAGAAAAACGTGAGGCAAAACAAAAAGTCGAATACAGGTTCCAGTCACCTGGGAGGTTTAGGTGCGGATTCACACCCAGCTGTCAGTCCAGCCGCAAGACAGTCGACGTCAGGCTTCCAGGCCGCCTGCACTCCTCCTTGCTGGGCTCTTGCTTCCAGCCCAGAGAACTCCCAAATTCAAATGATTCCGCAGCCAACAGCAGCTCCAGGACAATCACTCCCACCTGCTGGTGCTGGCTGTGTTTTAAAGCCCGGCAAAGTCCGGCGTGGACCGTGGGGAATAGGCACCCACCCAACTCTTTGCCTACTCCCAGTAAGAGCCGGCCCGGATTGGCTTTGCAGCCAAACTAAATATCAAATTGTCAAGCAGCACTAGCTGCTGCTGACACAAAAAACCCGGCTCTTACCTCACCGAGGCCAGGAACCTCGGTGACACATACCTCTTGTCGACAACGGTACCTTGCACCTTACCAAATGTGACAGAAAAAAATCAAATGGTCAATTTACAATTTTTTTGGGCACTTCACCTCTCAAAAAAATTAACTTAAAAGTGATCAATAAATCAAACATATTCTAAGATAATATCTATAAAAATTACAATACAAGAGCCCCCAATCAGCTCCATAGACATAACGATAAAAAAATGTTGGGGGTCAGAATATGGCGATGACGAGAACATTTATTTTTCCAAAGGTTTAATTTTTTTCAGTATTAAAACACAATAAAACCATATAATATCGCTGTAATCGTACTGACCCGGAGAATGAGGAGAACAGGTTAGTTTTATCTCATAGGGAACACTGTAAAAACAAAACCCATAAAACTATTTAAATGTGGTATCTCTGTAATCGTACTGACCCGGAGAATGAGGAGAACAGGTTAGTTTTATCTCATAGGGAACACTGTAAAAACAAAACCCATAAAACTATATAAATGTGGTATCTCTGTAATCGTACTGACCCGGAGAATGAAGAGAACAGATTAGTTTTATCTCATAGGAAACATTGTAAAAGCAAAACCATAAAACTATATAAATGTGGTATCACTGTAATCGTACTGACCCGGAGAATGAGGAGAACAGGTCAGTTTTATATCATAGAGAACACTGTAAAAACAAAACCCATTAAACTACATAAATGTGGTATCACTGTAATCGTACTGACCCGGAAAATGAAGGAAACAGGTCAGTTTTATATCATAGGGAACGCTGTAAAAACAAAACCCATTAAACTACATAAATGTGGTATCACTGTAATCATACTGACCCGGAGAATGAAGGAAACAGGTCAGTTTTATATCATAGGGAACGCTGTAAAAACAAAACCCATTAAACTATATAAATGTGGTATCACTGTAATCGTACTGACCCGGAGAATGAAGGAAACAGGTCAGTTTTATAACATAGGGAACGCTGTAAAAACAAAACCCATTAAACTACATAAATGTGGTATCACTGTAATCGTACTGACCTGGAGAGTGAATGGGGAAAGGTCAGTTTTAACAAATGCCCTTGTTTAGATGGAGTGCATGTCTTGGGTCACAGGCCACATGATGTTTGAAGCCTCCAAGAAAAAAAATCTCTCTCATTCAGGTGGATTAAGGCTGTTTTCAAAGCCCAGGTGCAATTTCGGCATCTGCTAGATGGCAGAGCCATCAGGGTTCAGGTGGACAATGTGTTTTCAGTCAGTCACTAGAATTGCCAGGTCCTGCATCTCCTCACGAACAAAGCTGACATAATGAAATGAGCAGATGTCTTTGTCAGAGACTTGATAGCAGTCCACATCAGAGGCAAGGCCAATGTCTGGGCAGGCAGACCAAGCTGAGAGCAGCCCATTCCAAGGTCTAAAACCATGAGGTAGACAGAATCTAGAGACCAGTTATAGAACTTATGGCCGCTTGAGCTATGTCGGGCATTTTCATGAGTGTATATGATACCTGATCATATTAGTCCAAAATAGATGATCATTGTCTTTAAGAGACAGGCTGAACCAAAGTTTTGATACACGGCTGGAACAGGCCAAGATTTGAAGTCACACACAGTTCAGTCTGTGTAAGAGTTTATACTAAATACAAAGAACATTGTATTTTAAAAAGTTATCTGTAGGGAGTAGACTGGATTCTCCAGACATGTCCGTCTGAAGAGAACAAGGCCCATTCATATCATTATGGTCCATAGATCAACAGTGTGAGAAACATTCAGAGAGACGCCTAGAGGTCTGTCTTTAGTTGTTTCAAAGTTGTCTAAACTAATCCTTATCTCTGATTTACGATGATGAGGGTCAAATGTATATAATATAAGAGTGCCATAGTTAACTCTTTATAGTATGGTGCTAATAGCTTGCACAACAGTGCCATCCGGAGACAGATGGATATCGCCACACCATCCTCCATAGTTGCATTATGGCTAAATATGATCTCATAGGATCATTACCATATGAGCATATGATTAGAAGATCTTAATCCAGGGGGAAGGTAATGTAAGATAAGGATTGGAATAATTACTGTTGGAACAAGCAAAGAACAAGCAAAGAGCAGGAACATTCCAGGATTCAGCCTGAACACACAAGAGAGAGGGGTCTTTCAATATGAGAGTCATGGTGAGACATGCGATGATGGACCACCCAGCTTTCCTAGGAGCAGAAGTGTGATTCCTGCTAGGACTTGGTAAGAGACATAAAGAATGATATTTCATTTTATTAAGACTAATTGGATAATGTGGGTGAAGTCATACCATCTAGATTGGCGAATACATAAACACATTAATTAATTGACCATCTCCATATTGAGATGTAGTCTTAGGATATTGTGAGGCTTCATTCTACCTGCAGAAGAATCAAGACTCATAATCTAGCAAAGTATTAAATGATTGTATATATATACATATATAAATATATTGATAGTAGCATTCTTCGCCAAGCTAGGTGATAAATTCCCACTGGAAAGACTTGTTCCAAGTTCTTCCCATTTCTGTTGTGTGTCTTAATAGTCTTACCAAGTCATACATGTGAAAATAGTCCAGGATGGGGCGGAAGGATACAGTTATCTCTTCTACGTTATATCCTTGGATGGATTTGCCCATTCCTGAAGTCATGTGAGGTGTAGTTGGTTAGAGGGGGGCAGAATGTATTCACCATTCCATATTGGTGTCTAGGATTAGACATGCCTATCCTGATATCATGAGGTTTCCTCTGGACAGAAGTGATGTATATCATTTAACTTCTTGTTTTGATATCCTAACCAAATAATAGCTTTGTTATAATGTGACAAGTTGCTTCTCCCCACATGTATTGCTGAGCTTATATTGCTTTATATCGATGATAAATAATTGTGTTTATTTACTTATTTTAAGCTTGTAACGCTTTATATCAACACCGTATATAGTCATTTGCATATATCATTGTGTTTATTTACTTATTTATGTTTAGAACCTTGTAACCAATAAATCTGCATATTTTTATAATACCTGCGTATTATTATTTAATGTCAAAACTATATCTTTAGCATTAATGTCATCTCACATGAAAATAACTTATTATCTGAGGAAATAGTCGGCCTCAGATGTGAATTGTATCGATTGGGTTATCTACAATTCACCAGGTCATGATTTCAAGAAGTTTTGAAAAATTCATAGTTAATTATTTTATGACCATAATTAATAATTCTTAATTGAATTATTATTATAAACCCGACAGCCACAACAGATTGCAATATTTTCCCCTCTATTTCATCACAACAGACCTTTTTGTCTGGATATGTTTTCAATCAAAGGAGACTTCAATCTAGCCTACATCTTCCTGGAGAATCCAGTCATCTTGAAGTTCTGAAGAAGATCCGATAAGAAGGAGATTGCAATAATACCTTTCTTATCCAAAATGGTCTGGCTTCCCATGCAACTACCAATGTCTCAACTGAGTAAATCTTTGCAAACTGTCTCAACACCCGGACTTCCTAGTCGAGAATATAGCATATTTCCAAAATTACAAAGTGCTCAGCTTGACGGCCTGGAAATTGATAGAGACTTTTAATGAGACTTTTGATTTTGATTTAAGTGTCTGTATAGAGACATTAATGCAGTGCAGAAAGCCCGTCACTACTAAGTGCGTACAGAAGTGAATTCTCAATTAATTTAATATTTCGTGCAAAGATCTGGGAAAAGAAGAGTGAAGAGCCAGCTTCCCAGGACATCTTGGCCTTCCTACAGGCAAGGTTTACAAAGGTCTAAGGCAGGCATCCTCAAACTGCGGCCCTCCAGCTGTTGTAAAACTACAACTCCCACAATGCCCTGCTGTAGGTTGATACCTGTAGGCTGTTTGGGCATGCTGGGAGTTGTAGTTTTGCAACAGCTGGAGGGCCGCAGTTTGAGGATGCCTGGTCTAAGGCCTAGTAGTTCAGATCTTTGAAGCTCAAGTTCCTAACCTACAAGTTCCTCATAGAGGCAGTCACTATTACCTATAAAGTAAGTGATCTAAAAGTCAGAGAAAACCTATATAGCCATTCTTCTGGGAAGAGCGGTGCTGAGAGCGCTAACTCCTTTTAGAGCAGAATTTAGGTTGCACAGGAACTCCATGCTAACTCAGTTCACCCCAAAGATTCTTATTATTCTGGTAAATTATATTAGCTAACGGAAATGCACCCATTGTTCTGAACGGTCAGAATAATCAGCATCCTATATTTATTAAAAATCATAATGCTTATTATAGAGGAGCTTATGTGGATCAGCTGTGTCACTAGAACAGATATGATTTGAGGCTACTCCTAAGGGTGTTAGCAAAGTGTCCCCTCAGGTCTTCCAGTGAGGAGCACCAGACGATCAGGCAAAACTGTACTCAGGGACAGGTCAATGTCAGGGCATTCAGAGAAGGAGCAATACAATAAACAGTTCAAGGTTATGGCTGGCAGCTCAGGGTGAAAACGGAGAACAGACAGGGGTCAGGTTAGGCAGGGGACGGTCAATTCCAGAAGTCGATACATTGAACCGCCAAGTGGAACACTTTGCAGGAAACTAGCAAACTAGAACCTATTGATCAAGCACCTTCACATAGGGAAATTAAATCAGTCATTGGTTCAGAAAAATTAGGGTGCACTGACTCTTTAATAGGTGGAAAGAGTATGCTTACCCTATAGGCAGAAACAGACATTACCAGCGGTAAGCAGTCTTTATATATGTGGAAGGAGAATTGTTACTCTGGTGGAGGGGCAGAGAGAGGGATACCTTGGTGGGAGAGGACTGCCAGACCCCTGAAGCTATGGAGCAGGTGGGCCAGTTGGAGATGAGCAGAGGTGGGCACAGGCTGCCATCATGACAGTACTCCCTACTCCCTACGTCTCCTTTTTTTTTTGGTCTAGACTGTTGCACAATTTTTTGAGAAGGGCTGGTACATACATATTTTCAGCAGGTTCCCAGGATCTCTCCTCTGGACTGTAACCTTTCCAGTCCACCAAACAGTAGGTTTTGCTTTCCTTTTCTTCTTTATATTCAGAATGCTCTAAATGTCTTTTTTTTTCTCAGAACCAAATGTAAGCAGAGCAGCAACAGAGGATCTGGAGTATTGATTAGGAACCGGAGGTTTGAGGTGTGACACATAGAAGGAATTAGGGATATGGAGAGATGGTGGTAACCACAGCTTATTACAGAGCACGAAAGGTTTGGATTGTGGTAGTCACCGCTTATAAAAGACAGGATTGATTTCAATATCTCGAAAGGCCCCAAAAAGTGAGTGAATTTGTAGCAGGGTACCTTGGAAATAAGGTCTTGCTACGTATGAGAAGCGGGAAGTCCTGCCGGTTTAGATGTATGCCCCAGGTGAGAATCTGCTTTCTTTTGGGCACAGGAACATATATCTGAACCGGAGGAATGTCTTTGACCAAGAACAGGTGATACAGAGATGATTTAGTCGGGATCAATATATTGTGGCTCTTCAGCAGAGCCAAAAGAATGGGAAAGGGCATCTAAGGTTCTTCTCAGCAGGTTGGACGTTTAAGACAAAATCAAATTGTGAGATTGTTGTTATCTGTGTAAATGGTGACAGAATGACAGGACCCCTTCAGAAGGTGACACCACTCCCCCAGAGCCAACTTGATAGCAATCGGTTCTCTGTCTGAAGAAAAACGTAGAGAAAATAAAATGGAAGTGACCATCTTAATGGAAACTCTTTGGGTAAGGAGAACACCAGCTGCCATGGAGGATATATTCAACTCCAGTAAGAATTGTTTTTTAAAATCTGTGGAGGAGAAGGCCTGCTTGAGAGACAAAACTGCAACTTTAGCCTCTGGTGTTAATTCCCTAGCGTTCACCACTTTTCAGATAAGAGCAGATAAAGGGATGTTGAGGGTGGAAAAGTGAGAGATAAATTGTTGCAAAGTTTTGGAACTGCTGAATGGCTTGCACGCCCATAGGATGAGACCATTCCAGAACTGCACTCAGCTTTTCAGGGTCAATTTCAATACCACAATCACAAATTGCATAACCCAGACGGGTGGGAGTTTTTAAAATAAAAAATTCCTTGAACTTGGTGTGCAGTCTGTTCGCTCATAGACACAGGAGGACAGTACGACTGTGAAATGTCAGGTCAGGAGAGAAGACCAGAATGTCATCCAGATAGACGACAACACAGAAAAAGATCATGGAAGACGTCATTTACGAAGACTGCAGGAATTTTGCAAAGGCCAAAGGGCATGACAAGTTATTCATAATGGCCGTCATGGGTGTTCCACTCATCACCCTCATGTATACGGATCAAATTCACAAAGAGTTCAAAGATAAGGTGCTGAGGATACTTGTTCTTCACCGTGATCTTGTTCAGACCATGGTAAACTATACACGACTGGAGAGAACCATACTTTTTTTTGGCGAAGTAAAATTGGCCCAGCTGGTGAGGAGGACTGCTAAAGGAATTCCTTTCTCCTTAATATAGTATGACATAGCCTGGGTCTCAGGCAAAGACAGTGGGTAAACTTGACCACATGGGAATGTGGTACCAGGCAGAAGATCAATAGGACAGTCATAGGGCTGATGCTGGGGCAGATCCTTAGCTAGAGGACTAATAGACAACGGCAGGAAGTAGAAGGAGATGCAGAGGGGAACCCGAGAGAATCAGGCGTAAAGTGGACAAGGTCGATCAGAGTTCAGTTTGGACCAGCTGAGCCAGTGGAAAGTGCATAAAGAGGGAAAACATTAAGTTTCACATTGAAATCTGCTTTAGATTCAGTCAAAAGATATTGCATTCTACTACGGGTCATCGGGCTACAGAGACTTTCTTCTGTGTGGTGATACAAAAGTGCTCCTGCAGATTAATTTCAAAGGAACTTGTTTTTTGAGCATAAAAGCATGGAGCAATAGCTCTACATTTATTTGTTTAGAAGAAGTAGCATCATTAGTCCAGAGACCAGTACCACCAGGCAGAGCGAGGGGGGTGGCGGCGGGGCAGGGCCATTAAACAAGGCAGTGGCTGTGCTGACCATTGGAGAGCAGTGGAAGTTCGGCAGAGGCCACTGACAGGACATGCATGAATATCAGTATATGGTTACAATAACTTCTAATGTTTTACTACTATTCTACACATACCCTAAAATCTAGTTTAGTCCATAGTAAAGGTTCACTCTACACTAGTAATAGCAGCCTCCGAGGTAGAAAAAGGAAGATCCTCGTGAATTTGTGGAGCAGCCTCTGGGTTTATATGAAGCACTAAAGCTTTTGTCCCTTCATGTCCTCAGTCAGTGCTCTTCCCACCATCTTGCCGTAACCCACTGTTTCGCTGGATGATTATGTATTGTATATAAAGGTGAATGTCTCAGCAGATATTGGCGTTGTTGTTTTTTCGTTTATACCATAGACTGCAATATTTTACTGCCACTACTAAATAGCCCTCCAGTACACGAACTTTTCTATTTTAGGGGTCTTAATCAGAATGTAGGTTTCCATCTCTCTTAAGCATTTGTCATTTTTATTAGTAAATTTCTTTAATAACATCCAGGGTATTTACCAGACATGCTGTAATGGCAGTGGTTGTGGAACCGCTGTCTAAACCAAACACATTTGACTTGGGGCTAGTCTTAAGAGCGTTACCCTGGCAATCCTCTGGTTTTCACACTCTAACCCCTACACAGGAATCTGGACTTCGCTGCAGGGGAACTGCCAGGCTGTTACCTCTTGGAGTCATTTCTGTTCAGTCGATAGTTGAACTACAGGAAGAGCATTGAAGGCAGGCAGTGAAGGGTCAATATGGAGAACAGGAACAGGTCAGGCAGTAAAGGATCAGAATTCAGGAAATTCTATCTCAGAAGTCACTAGGGCAGATGAATGAAATCCTGAAAACCAGTGGTTTACTCGACTCTTGGAGAGTACTAAACCCCTCAGTAAAGGACTTCTCCTTTTACTCAGCAGTTCACCGCTCCTACCAGAGGCTAGACTTCGTACTTGTGTCAGAAGCACATATTAATATATTATGCAAGTCAACCATAGGCCCCATAACAATCTCGGATCATGCACCGGTGTCCACTGTCCATTCCATCCCCAACTTACAGAGGGGGGAGTGGCAGTGGAGACTGAACGAAACATTGTTAGATTCGGACAAACATGTCTCCGATATCTTGATATAAGAAAGGATAGGGGCAACACTGAGCTATATCTGGGCTGTGACACTATCAATAGAAAATATTTAAAAATGTTAAAAACTGGATTTTATTATTTCTTAAAAACCAATACGCATCAATCAGGTATATAACCGTGTTCCTTGTTGGATAAAACCACCTCCTTATTTAGTATAAACGGCAACGTGAGGAGAATACCTATGCACCTGGACTGTGCATATAAACAAACCAGGGCTGGGTCTATGTGCAAATGAGCTGTGCAAACAAATTGTGCAAATATGCAATAGGCAAAGAAAAATAGTGCAAATTCACAATAAGCAAAATTGAGATGACATTGTGCAAATAGCTGAGCACCTCAGTGCATAAACCAGTGCAAATAGTAAAATGTATCCAAAAAATGTCCGAAACACGGGTCCGTGAAAATAGTGTGAACAAAGTCAGAGATCCGGTTCTTGAAAGTCTCCTTCAGCAGTGTACAAGCCGCCACTGTATGTATTTATATATAAACAGTTTATGGAATATCCTGCTCGTTCTTGATAGAGGACCCAAATGGTTTCCAATTGAATGAGAAGGAGTCTCCGATAAAGTGCAATATAGTGCAATATTAGTATAAGTGCGATCTTAGCATATCAGAAAAGATGTTGGCTTGCCTCCTGTATACCAAAATATACCGGTGTGAACAGGCAAGCGTCCACTTCTCCCCGGCTTGGTAAGTCGTCGGCCGTTGTGTTCACTCCCCTTTTTTCTCCGTCCCACCGTCCCAGCTGCCTTACCTCCGCTCCTATGCTCGGTCTCTGCTGCAAGCTCTGCACGCCCGCGGCGTCCCGCTCGGCGTTCTGAACACACGTGGCGTCCCACGTGGTTACCTATATGGAGTCGGTTGGCGCTGGGTCCTAAAGTCCGTAATTGTATCTCTTCGTCCGTACTCTTTTGGTGAAGATTCTTTGATTTTTCGTGAGGGACGTGGGAGGAACAGTTATCACAAGGTCACCGCCAGTATCCCAGACGCGTTTCGGGGTTTAACCCCTTCTTCAGTGGATGTCTCCGATATCGCTTCTAAATTGGGCTATTATTTCCAAGACAATATCGCCTCAGACACTTCCCAATCCATAGCTAAATGACCTTCTCGGTCGGATCTCAACTATTGAATCCACACAGAAAAGGTCCGTCGCTGCTTCTGCCCAAGACGAACTCCTGTCCCTGAGGAGACAATTGAAAGAGCTCCTTAACATTAATTGTGCCAAAAACTATCAATATACCAAATTTAAACAGTACATCCATGGGGATAAGGGTAATAGGTTCATGTCTTATTTGATTAAACAAAAGAGAGAGTACCAACACATAGCAGCCATTAGATCGAGTTCTGGTTCTCTAGTCTCCTCAACTAAAGAAGTTGCAAATGAATTTTGTACATCTATGCCAAACTTTATAATTTAGGAACAGATGATCACCCTCTCATATCCGCCTCTGCTGTGCAGGATAAGGATAGGGGTATTGACAAATTCCTGAGTAGTCTGTCCCTCCCACATATCTCCATAGCAGATAGAGTGAAGCTGCAAGCCCCCATTACGGCTGAGGAAGTAACTAAAGTGATTAGGTCCATGCCATTGGGCAAAGCTCCGGGACCTGATGGGCTCCCGGCCAGCTACTACAAGAAACTTCTTACAGTTCTGCTCCCTCCCTTGACTGATTGGTGCCAGGCGTTGGCAGATGGGGCCATCTTGCCCAAGCAAGCTCTTGAAGCTACCATTTCGGTGATTCACAAAGAGGGTAAGGATCCATGTGAATGCGGCAACTACCGGCCGATATCCTTGCTCAATTTGGATGTTAAGGTTTGGGCTAAACTCCTAGCCATGCGCCTCCAGTCCATAATCCCAACAGTTATACACCCAGATCAATCAGGGTTTGTGGTGGGGTGCGAGGGCAACCATCAATCATGTCGGCTCATCAATGCGATCACCTGGGCTCGGAAACATAACGAAGCCTTGGTGCTTCTTGGGACGGATGCCGAAAAGGCATTCGACCGTGTCGATTGGTCTTTCATGAGAAAAGTTCTCACCAAATTCGGTATATCAGAACCAAGTGTAGAGGCAATCATGACTCTCTATCACCAGCCGAGTGCAAGGGTGAGGGTTAACGGCTCCCTGTCACAGCCCTTCACCATCTCAAACGGGACGCGTCAGGGGTGCCCTTTGTCCCCCACCCTATTTATCCTAGTGATGGAAACATTACTTCAAGCTTTTAGGGAAAACACACAAATAAGGGGCTTGTCAGTTGCAAAAGTAGAACATAAATGTGCTGCCTTTGCAGACGATCTTCTGCTCCTCATCACAAACTCTGTTCAAGCCTTCCCACAAGTCTTGCACCTCTTCTTAACTTTTGAAATCCTATCAAACTTTAAAATTAACTTTTCTAAATCAGAAGCCATGGGTGTAGCCGTCTCCTCAAGAATCTTAGACGCCCTGAAGTCCTCGTACCCATTTAAATGGTCTACAGCGGCTCGGCCTTACCTTGGAATCTCTTTGACATCTGACCCAAGTAGCCTCTATAGTACTAATTATATCCCCCTTCTCCAGGAGATCAAGGAGCAATTTGGCTCACTCTCCTTGCCTTGGCTATAGTGGTTAGAGAGGAAAAACCTAATACAAGCGTTCATAATGCCCAAACTACTTTATCTTATACAAATGGTCCCTATACATCTCACCCAGAGGTTCTTTGAGCAAGTCAGGAATGTGTTTTCCTCCTTTCTCTGGAAAAATACCAAACCGAGATTAGCTTATCGTAGACTGTCAAGACACCGCAGAGAGGGAGGCTTTAGTTTGCCAGATCCGCACACGTACTACAAGGCGATTCAGTTAAAACGATGGCTTCAAGTATGTATTCCCAAGTTTAGCACAAGTGGTACAAGCATTGAGCGAGAGCTGCTGTCGGATAGGCAGATGGCGGCGATGTAGGGTCTGACTGATTGTGTGTGTCCCCCGGAACACCTTCTTAGAGGTATTTATTCCACCTTCCGTGAGGTACATGCCAGCACTCCCATTTTATCGCAGCCGCCTGCAGCTTTAACAGCGGATCTCATCCCTTTCCTCCCATTTAGTACCCCCGTTCTGGAAACTATTTAAAACGGTAAAGGTGAGCCAGGTCTTAGCAAGCACCCCTGAGACTCTCCCGGTTATTCACCCACAGATTGAGTTTGGTAAGAACTTCCTAGCCAAACGCGAGTTTGAACGTTCTTACTCTGAACTAAAAGGCAAATTCCCCCCTGCCTCCTCGTCCACATGGTTTAAAAAATTAATGCTAGGCACACAGATACCAAGACATCTGATATCGGTGCTCTATAAGGCACTGAATTCAGATACAGAACAAGTCACCCCAGCATATATTAAACATTGGGAACTGGATCTTAATACCACAATCACACCTGCCGAGATAACCATGATACACCTGCGATCACATGGCTTTTCTAAATGTATAAAAGTGCAAGAGCACTCATATAAGACCATGACGAGATGGTACAATGACCCTAGTAAACTCCACAGTAAGGGCCTCTTGTGCTCAGATACATGCTGGAGGTGTAAAACACACCCCGGCACTCTAGGACATATATTATGGTTTTGCCCTAAGATACAGACTTTCTGGAATCAAATAGAGAGACATGTCAATCAAATATGCAGGACGAATATCTCATTAACCCCTAGATCAGTATTGTTGTAGCTGCCTTCGCCCACATGGCGCCCGGCAAGACACGATTTACCTACTTTACTGGTGCAAGCCGCAAGGCTCCTAATTCCTTTAAATTGGCTTAGAGAAGAACCCCCCTCGATTGAGCAATGGCTTGACAAAGTAGACCAAATATGCCTCATGGAAGAATTAGCGGTTTGGGCATCTAGGACACACTCTAAATACCTTACCCTGTGGCGGGCTTGGAAAAGCTATCGCAACCCAACACCCCAGTGAGGTATTCAGACATACTCTCCATTCTCAGAGGTGAACTGGTGACATGGAGCACCGACTAGTCCTCGCAGTATATAGTCAGGCCTCGATCAAAAAGACATATACCTCTACCAAAAGGACATATACTTCTGCCCCTTCCCTTTATTCTCATTTTTATTTTTTTTCATTGGCGCCAATATTTCCAATTGTGGCAAACCGGCCTCACACCTCAGAACACCTTTTCCTATATACCTCCTGTAAGTGGTTGGCCCTGGGACTCGGCCTCGAGACGCTGGTAAGCGACTTCGTGATAACTGCCTATTGAGACTGCTATGTAATATTTGCCCCGGGACACAGATGTGAGCTCCACTTTATATGAAAAGTGTTCCTTGAGTTTATATCCCCTTTCCCCTCAGCCCTTCTTTCCTCGTCCACTCCACTCTTCCACCCCCCCACCCTCATTCCATCTTCCCTGCCTTATGCCTTCCCCATTTGTTTATGATTCAATTCATAAAATGGACATCTCTATATACGAATCACTGTAATTTTGCTTTGTGAGGAATGTTGATGTCACTGTCTTACATTTGTCCAAATTCTTAAAATAAAAAGAGATTTCAAAGAATTCAGGAAATTAATGGAGGTCAGTACATGAGCAGATAAAGAACTATAGCATGCCTTAGCAGGAACTAGCAGACAAGGAAACTTACTACTCAGACACCCTCACACTAGGGATGGTACCTTAAGTGCCCCAAAGTGGTCATCCATAGGCTGGTGAAGATAAAGATATGCACGCCCTGGCCCATAGATAGCAGCAGACAGGAAGACAGAAGGGAGATGGCACCTGTGCATGCCATCTCCCTGTACAGCTGATCTGCGGGTGTCAGACCACTGCCGATCGGATATTGATGACCTGAGGATAGGTCATCGATATGAAAAAACCCGGTCAACCCCTTTAATACAGAAAATAAAGACTTGCATAGTGATTCTTTTAGATATATATTTGCAATTACATGTGTATCCAGGTGGATTTGACTTGAAGCTTCACCAATGTTGGTGTTTCCACATGTGCCTCTTATCATAGTCCCAGATTTAAGTAAATGGGTACCAGCCCTTGAGTCCGGATATGGAAGGGAATCAGACACACATTTATGTAATGGTCTAATATGCAATTAGTTTTGTAAAGGCTTCTACGTAGCCAGTGAGATCAAACTACAATAATTATTCCTGTTTAAGGAAAGTATAAACCTCTCTGAGGAGCCTGGTCAAAGAGTACATTATAGGGTGACAGAGAGGTGTTCTTCTCAAGAGGGGTCCTTACAAATACAAAGCTACAGGGAGGCTTTCTGGGGTCTTTTTGCCTCCAGCATGGTCCTTAGAATTTTTAAGTTTATTATACCTTTTAACATTCTATAATTCTACCGTTAACATACCGATTAACATTCTAATTTAGAGATGGTAGGGAGTGTCACCGGCTTGTTCTATGCCCAATGCTTTCATTATTACTTGTATCACTTCTCCAGTAAAAGGAGTTCCCCTATTGCATTCAACTGTTCCTAAGACCCCACATCTACATAGCGCCTCAGCCAGTATCTTATTTTGCTGTTGCTACAGGTCAGGAATCCCCTGAACAGAGATCAATATAGACAAGGACATATTCACACTGTCCCACCTTTGTAACTGAATGTAGCCCATCTGCAGTCTCTGAAATGGATTAGATGACTCGGTCATATTGTTTCCTGGAACTCTCACGGTTCTCCCAACATTATTACAGACACACATCATGTAGCCTTGAAGAAACCTGGTGGCAGTGTTATTGAACCCACCACTAAAGATCAAAATCACACATCGTCTCTGAACTCCATACACGGCCCAGTTCTACCTACCGTCCAGAGCTTGTCCTCATTGCTTCTACTTTGGGGGTCTACCAGCCCTGGGGTGCCTGAATCACATAGACCTGATCGGTCTAACTGTTGAGAACTGTTGGCTCTTCTCAATGATCAGAGAATATTGTATAAAATATATCAAAAATATCATAATACAAAATATAAAACGGTGAAAAACACAATTGTGACCCAAAGGGATTACGTGTAAGAGGTAAAGACAGAGTAATTTTGGGCTGTCAGGGAGGAGATGTCAAAAAGATGCTTCTACAAAAGGAAACCAAATGGATTATAGTTTTGAAAACTGAGATTCCCCAGGGTTTGAATGATGTTGTGAGTTTTATGTCCTTCTCGGAATATAGCGCTCTGTTAATGACCGGCGGTATAATGTTGATTATTTTATTAGGTTTTTTTTGTCTTTTTTTCTGATTAATAATTCTCTTACAGCATTCATGAGGATAACCTTTGGGAATATATTGTGGCCCCCTAGAAATAGGCCCAGATGAGATTTGATTGAAGAAGAAGCATCTTGTCTCCAGTTCTGCACTAGTCACTTTACTATCACAATATGGATTGTTTTAGATTTACTATTCACTGTATTATGTTCATATTTAGTGTATCATGTTGAGTAATTGTCACTATTTTATCACTTGCGATAAGTATTTTTAATATGATTAAAAAATGGTTGACAATGGCTACACCCGATACAAAGAACAGAAGGAGGTGCACAGCCACAAAGTTTCACCCAAAAAACCAAAACAATGTGCACTTGTGGACTAGTGGTGGCACACTCCACAAGAGGGAACACAGGAATGATATATAAATCATTTATTATATTAAAAACCTATTAAAAGCATATAAACATAAATGGTACAACCAATAATAAATAAAAGTAAAAATAAAATAAAATAATTTGAAACACTATTGTAGTTGTTACGCTGCTAGCTACACTTAAGCCAGTTAAGTCATAGTCCGCATTTGGCAGTCCATTAAGATCTGTGACCAATGTATTATGACTGAACTTGGCCAATGAGGGGTTATCCACGTAGTTATTGCTGTCCCAATGTATAGTCACAGTAGATTAATCACAATGTGGCGATGGAATAATCATACTAATGCCCCTTGTCCGCACCAATATATCAGAGTGGTGCCTGTATAGAATATGAGCGGTGTCACTTAAGACAATACTTGCCAGTATATAATTTCCCACGTCTGACCGTGGTCAATGCGGTCCCGATACTGTATGGCAATAAAGTTGTAATAGTGCACAGTCACAATATGGCAATGGAATAGCCGTAGTTGTATTTCATCTCCACATAGATGAGACAGAGCAGTGTCTGCTATGCAAATAGAATGAGTGCAGACCGCGGTCTGTTACTCTGCAGATTAACTGTTCTTGAAATACCACTGCAAAGTGGTATTTCCCACTTATTGAGGGTCTGGTGCCCCTTACCTTGCTGGTTCCCTCTGTTTGGATGGTCGCTAACCTCCGTTCACCTGCGGCGCCCCGCGTGGTGTTCGGGTCTCAAATGCGGCGTCCCACGTGACCCGAGGAGGAAGCAGTCGGGGCAGTCCGTGTCTTTGTGGTGGAGCGTCCTGGGTCCTAGCGCTTGGCAGTGAAGCGTTCTAGATCCTAGCGTTTGGCAGTTTCTTTATGTATTGAAGCAAAGCTAGGAATTCAGACAATAAATTAATTCCTCTTATTCTTATGTCTCCAAAAGCATTGATCCCCTACAGTTGAGCCCAAACGCGTTTCGGGGGTAGCCCCCTTCTTTAGTGGTCGCCTGTAGTGGGTCTGAATGGAGCCTTATATAGGTCCATAGCTAAAGATATTACAAAGATCTGGACTGGATTAAATGTATCATGAAATGTATTTTTACTTTTATTTATTATGGTTTGTACCATTTATGTTTATATGCTTTTAATAGGTTTTTAATATAATAAATGATTTATATATCATTCCTGTGTTCCCTCTTGTGGAGTGTGCCGCCACTAGTCCACAAGTGCACATTTTTAATATGATATTCTTTTCATCACTGAGTATTTTTGTACAAAATTATGGTATAAATATTTAGAAATTTACATCTGCACATTCAGAATATGTCTTCCAATGTAATGAACTGTCTGTGGTCATGTTCACGTATATGAATTGTTGTCTTTATCTTCTGTATTTTCACTTTGTTTTATTTCTCTTTTATTTCTTGCTTGTGGGTTGGCCATTTGGCATGTAGTAGTGCTGGATACTAACAATATATTAGTAAGAGGTTTGTATTAACTTCCTCTACATGAAAGACACTTACTGAAGTGAGACAACCCCTTTAAGGTCGGACTATGTCTCTCACCCTTTGCTTTATCTCATGAGCAGCATATTCTAAATTAACTATTTAGTAATTTTTGGATTTGGGAGGTCTGGGGTTGTATGGATTAACCACAATATACGTGGTACTGGTAATAATTTGATATATATACAATACAAACATGTCCGCGGGGAGAGGTAGTGTTCTGGCCAAGCTCTACCTGCCCATAACCTTCTCTTCCCATCATATGGAGACACTATTGTCACTGCAAGATTAGTAAAACTAAAGGGAAGCTCTTTTTGGATACATATAGCTACCGACCAACCGTAAGGGAGAGTCTATGCGATATCATATCGCTCTGTTACCCATTCATAAATCAGTGGGTATGGACTCGCACTACAAAGAACTTTAATACTACTGCTCCCCCTAATGGACACTAATGGGATTTACAATGACCAACTAACAGTGTATGTCCCATACTTTTACACACAGTGATTACATTGTTATTCCAATTTTAATATATATATATAATATATTTTTTATAATTTTCTTTTCTCCTATTTTTTAGGGATTTTTATCTGTCTTAGTTGATCAACTATAATAACATCTCTTTATATTTTTACTTAAATTTTTCTTATTAAATAGTTTGTATTATATATATATATCAAATTATTAACAGCACCACGTATATTGTGGTTAATCCATCCAACCCTAGATACATTGAGTGCCTCCCAAAGACTTACTATAACCTATTGTTTCTTGCGACATTGGGGTGAGTCGCCGGGTAGAGCACCTAACCCAAGTTTGGTGTAGCCACTGACCCAGTTTGTCTATTTAGTAATTTTGTCTGCAGACCTTCATAAATTACACAATTGTCCAATTACTATTACTTAAAACATTTTTAAAACCAACCCATTGGAAATCTATATTATCCAATATTATTGTGCAACCAAAAAAAATACAATCAGTGGCGTAACTAGAAATAACTCAGCCCCACAGCAACTTTTTGAACAGGTCCCCCTAGCACCTTCCTCCCATGGAACCGCCATTCCTGCAGCTAGTCAAGGTCGCTCTCTCAGACGAGGCCTGGCAGCTACTCCGTCCATTTCCTACAGTGTCTCTGTATATAATGTCACTTTATAATACTGATGAGGGAGCCCTGACAAAAATATCTTTCAGTCCTCCTTCTGGGTGGGCCCCAAAGCAGTCGCTTCCCCTATAGCAGGGATGGCCAACCTGCGGCTCTCTAGCTGTTGTAAAACTACAATTCCCATCATGCCCTCCCGTAGGCTGATAACTGTAGGCTGTCTAGGCCTTAAAAATCCAGTGTATAATTTCACGCTGGCCAGTGTGGAGACGTCATATGGATTTTGTGGAGGATTTTCAAACAAGATGGTGGCGGCCAGCTCTTTGCGGATCACACTAAACCTAAGTTTCACACAACCCATTCATGCATTGCTACACAAACAAGGGTCAACAAAAGGACAATACTTGAACAATGGTCATGACAAGTGGGAAGGCACAGAAAGCACAAAATATCTAAGTTCCCCTTAGACTGGGTGATACAACAGGCGATTGTCGGGAAAAAAAGCATTCACATGGGGCACCAAAAACTGTTGTTGCAATTTAGGACAAGTCCCAAGCTAGAGGACTATACATGTTTTGTTTGTGGGATTCAGATTGGTTAATGGTCCAAGGAAATTTGGCCGGTCAGCAGAGTGATCAAGCAATCAAGCTATACAGATTCCACTGCAAGGGGAGGGGAAACTAGTTAAAACACCGCCACTGCAGTTCAGGCATAGCTAGAAGCCTGCCTCATACAGTGAACATCTACAGTCACGGGTGCAGCTATAGTGTAGAAGAATCAGGAGAGAGGGAGAGAGATAAAGACTTTCACAGCTAGCATATATTTGGGTGACATTTAACATGTCATTTTCTGATGATACATTCCCTGCAGAACAGCCTTTCTTATAGCAATCTCTTTGGCTAAACATTTACAGGAAATAAAAACAATTTTTTCAAATAAACTTCTCTCAGAATAATAGATAATTTATGTCAAACATTTAGCACATAAAGAACATAAACATTATCTCCGGTGTGAAATGTCTCGTGCAACAAGACTTGACTTTTGTGTAAAACAGTTTCCACATTCTGAACATGTAAATAACTTCTGTCCTGTGTGACTTCTCTGATGTACATCAAGAAATAACTTCCTTGCAACATATTTCCCACATTCTGGACATAAATAGAGCTTCCATCCTGTGTTACATCTCTGATGTACAATAAAACCTGATATATCTTTATAGCATTTCCCGCTAACTTTCTTGACATATAACAACACGATCTATCTATGTCTTCATGTCTAACAAAATATAATTTCTCTGTAAAACATTTCCCACATACTGAACATGAATATGGCTTCTCCCCTGTGTGAATTCTTTAATGATTGGTTTTCCTAACAAAGCTTTTCCCACATTCTGAACGTGAACTGAACTGTGTGACTTCTCTCATGTTTAACAAGATCTGATTTATTTGTGAAACATTTCTCACATTCTAAACATGAATACGGCTTTTCTCCGGTGTGAATTCTCTCATGTATAACAAGACCAAGTTTATTCGAAAAACATTTCAAACACACTGAGCATGCAAATCTTTTCTTTCCTGTGTAAATTCTCTCATGTTTAGTCAGATCTGAAAATGGGTTCTCTTCATTGTGAATTCTCTGATGATCATTAAGTCTGCTTTTCGTAACATAGCATTTTCCACAGTCTGAACATGAATATGGGTTTTCTCCCAAGGGATCTCTCTCATGTACAAGAAGTTCAGATTTTATTTGTAAAACATTAACCACATTCTGAACATGAATTTGGCTTCTCTCCTGTGTGATATCGCTTATGTTTAACAAGATGTGGTTTAATTGCAAAACATTTCCCACATTCTAAACACGAATAAGGCTTTTTCCTTGTGTGAATTCTCTCATGTTTAACAAGATCTGATTTATTTGTAAAACATTTTCCACATTCTGAACATGAAAATGGCTTCTCTCCTGTGTGAATTCTCTCATGTATCACAAGTTGTGATTTATTTACAAAACATTTCCCACATTCTGGACATGAAAATGGCTTCTCTCCTGTGTGAATTCTCTCATGTATCACAAGTTGTGATTTATTTACAAAACATTTCCCACATTCTGGACATGAAAATGGCTTCTCTCCTGTGTGAATTCTCTCATGTATAACAAGTTGTGATTTATTTATAAAACATTTCCCACATTCTGGACATGAAAATGGCTTCTCTCCTGTGTGAATTCTCTCATGTATAACAAGTTGTGATTTATTTATGAAACATTTGCCACATTCTGGACATGAAAATGGCTTCTCGCCTGTGTGAATTCTCTCATGTCTAACAAGACCGGATTTATCTGAAAAACATTTAAAACACGTTGAACATGCGAATCCCTTCTCTCCTGTGTGACTTCTCGTATGTTTAGTAAGATCTGATTTAAATTTAAAGCAGTTCCCACATATCGAACACGAATATGGTTTCTGTTCAGTGTGAATTTTCTGATGATACTTAAGCTTGGTTTTTGTAATAAGGCATTTCCCGCATTCTGAACATGAATATGGCCTCTCTCTTGTGTGACTTCTCTTGTGTTTATCAAGATCCGATTTACTTATAAAACATTTCCCACATTCTGGACATGAAAATGGCTTCTCTCCTGTGTGAATTCTCTCATGTCTAACGAGACTAGAGTTATTTGCAAAACATTTCAAACATATTGAGCATGCATATCGCTTCTCTCTCGTGTGAATTTTCTCATGTTTAGTAATATCTGATTTACATTTAAAGCAGTTCCCACATATTGAACATGAATATGGTTTCTGTTCAGTGTGAATTTTCTGATGATACTTAAGCTTGGTTTTTGTAACAAGGCATTTCCCACATTCTGAACATGAATATGGCCTCTCTCCTGTGTGACTTCTCTCATGTTTTACAAGATCTGAGTTACTTATAAAACGTTTGCTGCATTCTGGACATGAATATGGCTTCTCTCCTGTGTGAATTCTTCTGTGTATATATAGATTTGAGCTCCTTGTAAACTGTTTTCCACATTCCCCGCACTGAAATCTTTTACTCTCTTTCTGCCCGGTACTTGTTGTAGCAATATGTGATTGATCTGGAGAAGGTTCCTCATGATTAGGAGGATTATATGATGGATCTGTACTGGGAAGTCCTGGATATACAATGCAGGTAATGAGGTTTACTACCGAAGAGCGCTGCCCGATATCTTCATCTTCTCCTTTATAATTTTGTGATAACATGACGTTTCCTTCAGAGTTCTTACTCGGATTTGCTGTTAGGATTAAAATTATATTTGTGTTAAGAAAATAAAGGGTAGTAAAAGTCTTTCCCCTCCTCTTGAAAATAGAAGATACATGGATTTGACTTTGATTAGAAAATGTTTGAGTTTGATCTGATTAGCTGCTGACATCGGCTGAGGTAAAAGACTATGGGGGTCATATTAATAGGTTTGCCTATTTTTGGGGTATTTCTGGCCAAGATTGTGGCACAAAGGTTATTTGAGCCACAATCTGAGACTATTCCCCGCACATGCCAGGTCTAAAAAAGGGGGCATGGCGTGGGCAGAGACACGTCGGCACACCCGTGTCATTTAGCATTTTTTACGCCTGTTTTAGACGTAGAAAATGGTCCAAATTTAAGCCAGTAAGGAAACCGCCAAAGTTATGTAGAGGAAAGCACCTCTTCATTACTTTATTACAGCGCACAGGGTTATTAAGAGCGGCAAAGTATATAAAAAAAATTCTATAGATTATTATTAACCCCTTTGTTTTAAATGACGGATATATCCATCATACACATATGGGATATGTAAGCAGGTTCTGGAGCTAAGCCATCTCCATACGCGGAGGGTGCCGGCTGTGTAATACAGCTGAAAGTCAGCTGCAGTGACCAGGATCAGAGCGAACTCTGATCCCAGTCAATAGCAACCACATGATCTGAGAGGGTGGGCTCCCTGCAGTGAAATTGCACCATTTTGATTGGTAGCTAAGAAGCTAGTAGAAACCCCATATACTGCGATAGTATACTGTTAGTATACTAGTATACTAGTATACTAACAGTCTGAAGTACGTTATGCAGCAAATACTAATGAGTGCTTCAATTTTATGAAATTTTTTTGGGGGGTCAGTTTGTGCATGCAGGACACACTCAGCTACTGAAAAGGAAGGCATCCGTACAGGCCCTGCGCCGGAGAGCGGACAGGGAGCCAGAAAACCAAACTGTCCGGCCTAAAAACGGACGTCTGGCCACCGTAGGAGCGGGAGAGGTGAGTTGATTTTTTTTTTTGTCTGTCATGTACATGGGGCTCTGCTCTGAGGTCTGAATGGGGGTCTGAACGGTGGCTCTTATTCACATTGGGCTCTGATTGGGGGTCATTCACATTGAGAGTATGATCTGAGGACTGAGTGGGGGCTCTTATTCGTAAGGGGGCTCTGATCTGGGGTCCGATTGGGGGATCTTATAAACACTAGGGATCTGATCTGAGGGATGACTGGGGTCTTATTAATATTGGGGGTCTGATCAGAGGTCTTATGAACATTGGGGGTCTGATCTGAGGTCTGATTGGGGGTCTTATGAACATTTGGGGTCTGATTAGGGGTCTTATTAATACTGGGGGTCTGATTGGGGCTCTGAGCTGAGGTCTGATTGACATTGGGGGTCTGATTAGGGCTCTGATCTGAAATCTATAGAAAAATATTATTTTTATTTTCCTCCTCTAAAACCTAGGTACGTCTTATGGCCAGGTGCATCTTATAGGGTGAAAAATATGTCAATTCTTATTGCGTCAGAAAATGTCTGAACTAATAAAATATAAAGATATTCATCATGAACGGTGAACACTGTAATGAATAAAATAAAGACTGGATGATTTGCTGTTTTTTGTTCATCTCTCTCTCAAAAGTATGAAATATAAAGTTATTAAAAGCTGTATGTTGCCGAAATGGAACCAATAAAAACTACAGTTTGTCCTGCAGAAAAGAAGCCCTCCACAGCTGTGTAGATGGAAACAAAAAACATTAGCGGTGTCAGAGTATAGTAATAGATTAAAAAATGTCAAAGGTTTAAATTATTATTTTTTTAAGCAGTAAAAAACACAAAATTTTGGTATAGCTGTAAAGGTAGCTACCTGCACAATACGGTCATCATGTAATTTGTGGTGTACAGTGAATGCCATAAAAACCCAACAAACATGGCAGAATTGTGGTGTTTTTTTTTCATCCTACAAATAATTTTTTTCCCATTTTTCAATGCATAATATGGCAAATTAAATGGTGGCATTAAAAACAACTTAAAAGAGGCCTTCATACAGCTAATTAAATAGAAAGGCGGGTTAACCCTTTCACACCCGGTGATGTACATGTACATCATCGGGCGTGTGTTTAAAGATGGCGCCCGCTCCGGGGGCCATAGCCGCGGTTGGCCAATCCTGACCACGGCATCTGAGTGGGCTGAAAGCTTTCGGTTGTGCTCCGGCTCCCCCGTGTGGCAATCAGAGGAGCCGGAGGGTGTATGCAGCAGCCCCTGTCTTTATGAATGCCACGAGGCTGCTGCATAATATATCCTATGGGGCTCTTGTCTGTAATAGGGCTCCATAGGAAGGTAGTGAAATCATCATAGACTCCAATGCAAGTGCATTGGAGTCTATGAGAATAGCAATCAGATGGTTGATTGTTATAGTTCCTTATGGGAACTATAAAAACGTGTAAAATAAATAAATAAATAGAAATAACATAAAAAATTTAATCACCCCCGTTTTCCCAAAATAAAAATAAAAGAACTAAAAAAATTAATAGTATAAAAATAGTATAAAAATATATTCTCCATACGGCAAACAGGAAAATGGAGAAAAGCGTCCAAATAGCCGATTCACCGTTTTCGGTCGCTTCCTTTTCTACAAAAATTAAATAAAAAGTGATCAAAAAGTTAGGGATGTCCCGATACCATTTTTTAAAGACCGAGTACGAGTACCGATACTTTTATTTAAGTACTCGCCGATACCAATTACCGATACCAATTATAACAATGAAATAAATAACACATTTATTTCGTGACCACCGACCAACCAAAAGTCCAAAAAACAGAACAGCCCCCCAGCCTCTCATCAGCCCCCCAGCCTCTCATGTGCCCCTCATCAGCCCCCCAGCCTCTCATCAGCCCCCCCCAGCCTCTCATCAGCCCCCCCAGCCTCTCATCTGCCCCCCCAGCCTCTCATGTGCCCCCCAGCCTCTCATCAGCCCCCCCCCCCCCGCCTCTCATCAGCCCCCCAGCCTCTCATCAGCTCCCCCAGCCTCTCATGTGCCCCCCAGCCTCTCATGTGTCCCTCAGCCTCTCATATGCCCCCCAGCCTCTCCTTATCAGCCCCTCCAGCCTCTCATGCCCTCTCTCATCAGCCCCCTCCAGCCTCTCATGTGCCCCTCAGCCTCTCATGTGCCTCTCATGTGCACCCCAGCCTCTCATGTGCCCCTCAGCCTCTCATGTGCCCCTCAGCCTCTCATGTGCCCCTCAGCCTCTCCCTCTTATCAGCCTCCTCTGGTAACTCAATCCTGCCTCCCTCCCCAGTATTATTCATTGGTGGCAGTAGCCACAGGGTCCCCCTCCTCCCCCCCATCATTGGTGGCAGCGGCAGTTCCGATCAGAGTCCCAGCAGTGTAATGCTGGGGCTCCGATCGGTTACCATGGCAGCCAGGACGCTACTGAAGTCCTGGCTGTCATGGTTAGTTAGTGAGCAGCATTATACTCACGTGCACCGTGGCCGCCGGGCGCTCCTTCTTTTGTCTGTGCGGCGCATTGCTAATGATTATAGGCATTAGCAATGCGCCGCACAGACCTATGAGTTACCAGAAGAAGGAGAGCCGGGCGGCCACGGTGCATGTGAGTATAATGCTGCTTACTAACTAACCATGACACCCAGGACTTCAGTAGCATCCTGGCTGCCATGGTAACCGATCGGAGCCCCAGCATTACACTGATGGGACTCCGATCAGAACTGCCACCAATGATAGGGGGAGGAGGGAGGGCGCACTGCCCACTGCCACCAATGATGGGGGGAGGAGGGGGACCCCGTGGCCACTGCCACCAATGATTAATACTGGGGAGGGAGGGGGGATTGAGGGTGCACTGCGCCACCAATGCAAACATTGAAGAACATTCCCGGCACCCGACCTCTGACCGGGCTGCGATCCGCGCAAATAACCCCTCAGGTGCCACACCAGAGGGGTTAATTGCGTGGATCACAGCGTCGGGTGTCGGGAATGTGAGTCACAGCGGGCACAGCTCCTGTACAGCCGATCTGCTGAGAGCGCCGCCGCTTGCAGACCAACAGGTATCGGCGACATTTGCACGAGTACAAGTACTCGCGCAAATGTCCGGTATCGGGACATCCCTACAAAAAGTCATACACACCCCAGAATGGTATCAATGAAAAGCTTAGATCGCGCCGCAAAAAATGAGCCCCCATACAGCTCCGTACACATAATTACAAAAAAGTTATAGGGGTCAAAATATGTCTATTGTGGTACTTGTGGTCCGCTGCGGGCATCCTCCACTGTATGCATCTTTGCTGGGGATCGCCATTAGCAACGGGCTACGAGTGCAGGATCTGCTCCCCTGTATATAGATGCACAACTGCATTTTTGGGTTGAGCACATCCTGCTTCATGCCGCCTTTTAATTGTTTTGTGTATATATAATTTTTGGAGGTGTATAAACTCCTATGTAAATGCATCCTGTTTTCCATCCACAGGCTACATTTCGGTGCACCTGTGAGGCCTGGGCCATATCAGCCAGTCTTGGGTGGGGCTCACAGCCTTCTCCCCCTTCCATTGCAGGCATGGTTACATGCTGGGGGTAACTGGGGAGTCTGCTGCGAGTCGGCCTAATACATTCCTGTAATGCCCCCTGGCCCCTGGTATTGCCCATACGGCACAGGTAGGTGAGTGTTAGGTCCCGAGCTACTTGAGAGACCTTGGCGCGGTGCTCGGGCTTAGACTTGTTCTCTACTGCAGGACATGTTGACTAATCTCTCAATTTTAACATCAGTTCGAGGGCTTAGTAAGACCGCAGTGTGCACCTGTTTTGTTATTTGTTACTGTCAAAACATGGCGACAAAATTAAAAAAAAAGTTTTTTTTCCCACTTTTAAATTTTTTTTATCACTATCAAAACGCAAGAAAAACTATACATATAAGGTATCACCGGATTCATACTGACCTGTAGAATAAAAGTAACTGGTCAGTTTTATCGCACATCGAAGGTCGTAAATAAAAAATCTGTAAAACTGTGGTGGAATTGCTTTTTTTTTTTTGCAATTCCACCCCATTTGGAAATTTTTCCCCGCTTCCCATTACATCACATGCAAAATTAAAGGAAGTCTTTCACCTAACATCCCCATTAAAGAACACTAACATCAGGATCTCCATTACATTCCCCATATTATAATGTTACCTTCCATATTGCTGTCCATCGCCTATTTTCTCAGAAAAACGCTATTATTCCATATGATAATTAGCTTCTGAAGGTGCCCGGGGCGGTGTTCATGCGGCCGGTGCCCATGCCCCTCGGCGCTTTTCAAACCAAACACCTCCCCTTTCACCCCTCGGGCCCGCCCTAGGTTCTTCTGATTACCTCTTCCCTTCAGTGAAAAATCCAGCGCCTCCGCCGTTCAACAGAATCTCCGAGTCTGCGCACAGCATGACCCATTATGGGCCGAGGCACCAGAGCGTTTAATGCGCATGTGCCGGCCCGTACAGCCCGATCCCGGCGCATGCGGCAGGAGAAATTACTCAAACAAATTCACAGCTTCAGATCCCCAAGTACAAAGCAGGTCTTAAAGGGAATCTGTCACCTGGATACTCAATATTAAACCAAACATGGGTCCTTATAGCTCTTCATACCTTCTTTCCATAGGTGTTCTTTTCATTTGGATCTGGCTTTCTATCTTCATAAAAATCCACTTTTATCTTTATGCTAAGATCTGAAAAAGGACCCTGAATCTGCTCTGTCCTTTAGGGGTTACTGCAGCTCTAAGGTGGAGCCTCACCTGAAGAAACCTCCCTTCCTACGTTCATGATTCCATACCTGTGGTGACATGGACTGGAACGTCCTCCTCCACCTCACTCTTACACGGGGGATCGCCCATCATCCGCTCTTCTTCATCCTCCACTTTAATATCAGTCACATCTTCCCCCTGATTTGTCATCTGTAACAATTCAGGACAATACAGCAGACAGGTGGGAAATCTAACAGATCCACAGAAGAGACCCCCACCATCTATGACCCCTCTATGACTGCAGGACCCCCTATATAGATGTGTATAGGGCTCAGCTCCATCTACCTGATGGTTCTCTGGGAGCTTCTCCTCTGGACAGTCCTGGGAATACAGAGGACGGGGACATCTCTCGGGGGGATTTCTCCTCCTGGGTCCATCTGTGGAGACACAAGCGCACAGTGACTGAATACATGGCCTCCTGTAGATCTCTCTATGGATCAGACTCTTCTCTCAGCTCCTTGACTTCTAGGTTTAGTGATCGGGGCCTCAATAACAATGTTCTGCTCCTCACCAAATCCCAAGATAATCCAGTCACCCCACATAGAAATCCCACCGCTGGGACCCCACAGACCATGAGAACAGGGGTCCTGTGTCCTCACATGGATGGAGCGGTGGTTGTACATGTCTGCTGCCCCACTCACGGTCAGTGGAAATGCTGGAGATATCTGTGAAAACGTCTGCTCCATCCACTCCATTCACAGGACCCTCGTTCTCATGATCAGCGGGGGTCCCATTGATCAGACACAAGCCGTCTTATGAACAGAGGATTATGTTTCATGTGGGAAAAGTCTATTAAAACCTTAAGGACCAAGCCAATTTTGAGGTCAAATTTTAGATTTTCCTACTCGCCTTTCTACAGCCATAACGTTTTAATTCTTTTGTTGTCATATTACATTCCTTTTCTGTGGGACGAGCTGTATTTTATAATTTTAGAATTCCTACAATGTTTTGAGAAACTGTTAAAAAAAGCTATTTGTGGAACAGAATGGAAAAAAAAACATAACTGGCCCTTCACTTTTACAATGTTCTGACATTTTCTTACCTTTATTCTGTACATCGGGAACTTGACCCTATGGCCATTTGTATTATACACTGCATTTCCTCAGACACCAGAGACGGGGTGTAATAGCAGCAGAAAGATAATAGCCCCCCCCCCCACTATGACACCAATCAGCCTGTGAATGCATCACGAGGAAGGTGCGGCGGCGATCAGTGCTCGTTATTGGGGGCCATTTATGTACCGCAGCTCCTGAGACTATTTCAAGCACTTCTTCACTGATGACTATATTGAGCTCAAGAAGTCATTCCTCATGGTCTCCTGAAGTGTGAACATCTTATAGCAAACCTGATCTACCCTACTTCACCACTTCAGTGTCTGGATTGCTGAAGCACACTCCCCCAAGAAGTGCATTTCCGTAGATGAGTCCCTGCTACATTTCTGAGGGAATGCTACAAAGGAGATGTGGATCCACTCACGAGGGACTGGTGTGGAGCTCTGAGAGGTCAGGCAAAACCATAGACACGGACAGGCTGAGGTTGAGGCAGGCAAGTCAATCCTAGGGTTAGGGTGGGCTGCTCAGAGTCAGTTCTGAAGAGTCTCTGCAGGAAGAACAACTGGAACCTATTGCTCAGGTATCGTTCCACAGGGAAAGGTACCTTAAGTACCCTCTGGTGGCCAGCAATAGGCTGGGGAACATTTAGGTAGGCATGCTGGTCCTTTAAGATCTGGAGAGAGGACATGCACAGAAAGGGCAGGCAAGAAGAAGGACTTCTCATATCAAGTCCCAGAGCCATAAAGTTCCAAGTGGAAATCAATGTTGTGGTAGAAGAAGCTGGCATTGTATAATTCATACGTGTTACGTCCATGTGCAGGCTGGAGGGGAACACTTCATTGATTTCAGAAAGTGGTGAGTCCCAGTGCTTCTGGAAGCGAGGCCCAAATTGTACCAGGGCAACATTTCCCCAGTGAAGTCCCCCAAACTGGCAGGAAGGGAAAGACTCAAAAAAGGTGCAGAGTGTGCCTCAAAAGAGGGGTAGGAAGGAACACCATTTACCCGTGTGACACCTGCCCCAACAAATATGGATTTTGTATGAAGGAGTGTTTTACAATTTGTCATACATACCTTGATTTTATTTAATTGAATCTTCTGTTATTAACCTAGATGTTCTCCAAAAAACTTCTACAACCCCATTACCCAAAAAGTTGTGACGCTGTGTAAATTCTGTGTAAACACCAGAATGTAATAAAAACTGTGAATCTTATAGCCGTCTTCCTTTACCAACAGTCTGTAAACATCTGGGAAGTGAGAAGACCCATTGCTGGAGTTTTAGGAGAGGAACGTAGACCCATTCTATTCTGACGTAGGATTCGAGCTGCTCAACAGTCCAGAGTCTTCTTTGCTGGATTTTTAGTTTCATAACGCACCAAATGTTTTCTATTGGTACAAGGTCTTGATGCAAGCAGCGACTTCATCACCCAGACTCTTCTTCTGTGAAGCCATGCTGGAGTGATAGATGCAGTATGTGGTTTACCATTTTCCTGCTGAAATATACAAGGCCTTTCCTGAATGAGGCAGTGTCTGGATGGAGCAGATGTTGTTCTAAAAGCTCTATATAGTGTTCAGCATTGACAGTGCCTTTCCTGATGTGTAAGCTGCTCACACCATGGGCACTAATGCCATCCCACGCCATCAGAGACACAGGCTTTTGTACTGGGCACTGATAACTGGCTGGATGGTCCCTCTCCTCCTGAGTTCACAGCACACTGAATTTGTGATTTCCAAAACGAGTCATCTGTCCACAGTTTTCCATTTTGCCCCAGTCCATTTTAAAAGAGCTTTGGCCCTTAGAAAACGGTGGTGTTTCGCCACAGTCACAGACTATGATTTTTGGAATTGTTCCGCCATACAGACATTTCCAGTACAGAATAATGCCTATTTTTATTGTGGTGCCATCTGAGGGTAAATCACAAGAATCCAGTACTGACCGCCGGCCTTGTCCCTTGCACAGATGGATATTTCCAGATTCTCTGAAGTTTTTGATGGTACGCTGTACTGTAGATGGTGGGATATCCAAGGTCTTCACTATTTTACGTTGAACATTTCCATTTTTAGACGCAGTTTTTCACAGATTCTTTCTGAGAGACTCTGCCTCTCTAACATGCTCTTTATATACCCAGTCATGTGATGTAGTAGCAGACGGCTCCGTCAGCAGTTTTTTATTAGTACCACTTACTTTTCCGGCCTTTAATGCCCCTGTTACAACTAGTTTGTGATGCGTTGCTGCTAGAGATGAGCGAAGTTTTTAAGAATTCGATTTGGCTGCTTTGCCGAATTTTACAAAAAAAAATTTGCTTCATAATGAATTACCCTACTCCATCACGAAGCACATTTCTTTGTAAGTAGCAGGCGCAATGACAGGGAACAGCTATTGTGCCGCCCCCATCATTGAACCTCTCAGATCCCGTGTTCGTTGCCGGGAAGCATGAGGAAATTTGGTTTTGCGGAGAATCTAATTTTCCCTGAAATTCATATCGAAGTCCACTTCGAATACTTCGATTCGCTCAACACTAGTTGCTACCATTGAGTTCTGAATGGGAAATTTTCTTTCATAAAATGGTGAGCGTCTCAATTTCAGCATCTGAGACGTGTTCTGTCATCTATTGGGAGATTTGCAGATCATTGTCTCATTTTCTTTACATTAAACTACATTTTACACAGAGCCCCAAACATTTTGGGATAGGGGGTTGAAGATGCCGCTCCTTGTCTTCTGAGCCCAGCTGTACGACCAGGCAGCAGATGAGATGCTGCTGTACCTGGGAGAACCAGCAAAGTGTGGGGTGGTGGTCTCCATTAGCACTGACATGGCGTATCTGAAGAGAAATTTTCACTCTGCACCATCCGCTCCCCATTTTTTTGGGGACAGCAAATGTGGGATCAAAATGTTCTCTTTACCTCCAGATGAATGTCTTAAGACTGTAGTTTCCAAATGGGGGCGCTTCTCTGGGGATTCCACAGTGCTGGTATCTCAGAGGCTTTGCAGATGTGACATGGTGCCCAAAAACTGTTCCAGAAAAATCTACTTTCCCAAAGCCAGATAGCCACCCGAAGCCCAAAAAGCAGGACACGACCACATGTGGGGTATTGCCGCACTCGGGAGAAATTGTGAGATGCCTTATATCCTAGTACTCCCACTGGAAACAAAAATGTTTGAGCTACAAATACATACTATTGGAAATAATATAATTTTTTCAGTCGATTCTAGTAAATTTGAAAATGGTCACAGTCTAAAGATGAATTCTTTTAGTGGTGTAGTTCTAAAAAGGGGTTTGTTTGTGGGGTTATTTCTAATGTTTTTGGAGCCTGAAGGGCATCCTAGTAAAAGAAGTTCTCGCCACCCACAAGGCGCTCCTTCATCTCCGAGGCCAGTGTTGGAGTCAAGTAACTCATTGGGGTCACATATGGCGCATTTCTAAAAACTGCAGCATCAGGGGAATAAATGATTATTTCTCTCTCGGCACCTGACGTGATGAAAATGGAAAATAGAAACCAAGAAGATCCCCCTGGTCTTAATCTGTATAACCCTAGAATAGAAGGGACGAGGGGGACATGATCGAAACCTGGAAATATGTTAAAGGTTTTAATAAGGTTCAGGAGGGAAGTGTTCTCAAGAAGAAGCTCAACACAAGAAGAAGAAGAAGGGGCACAATCTGAAAATAGCTGGGGGTATCTGCCCTTATATTATTTCTTAGTACAGATGTGCTTATCCCGGGCAGGTTTCCATTCACTTCCTGTAGATTTCCCGACCACATCTGCTGGGAGTTTGTTCCAAGCTTCAACCACTCCTGATCTTACCCCCAGCTATTTTCAGATTGTGCCCCTTCTTCTTGTGTTGAGCTTCTTCTTGAGAACACTTCCCTCCTGAACCTTATTAAAACCTTTATCATATTTCCAGGTTTCGATCATGTCCCCCTCGTCCCTTCTATTCTAGGGTTATACAGATTAAGGGGGTCATTTACTAACCAGAAATACATCTATATTAGGAGTATTTCTGGTGCAGGCCCAAAAAAGCGGTTGGTGCCGGCAGGCCCGTCTCATTCATCATTTTCTGTGCCTGTTTTAGGTGTAGAAAATGTTCTAAATGTAAGACAGCAAGGAAGCTGGCGTAGATTAAGACTGGCACAGAATACCCTGAAGTTATACAGAGACCAACGCCTCTTCATAACTTTGGCAGATCCACCGCCAGCTATGGGGTTATTAAGACCGGTGTCCAAACACTGGGCTTAAAGGGTAACTGTCATGTTTTCATAAAAGAACAATCAATTTTAGCTTATGTTACTGCTGCAGCAGCATTATGTATAAAGCAGTCTTTAGTTTCTTCACACACCACTGTTTTCCTTGAGCTTTTCCCTTAGTTACGGCTGTTTAAACATTTACAATACGAGGACCTTCTCAAGGCGGCTCCTCTGCCAGTTCTCTGAAGCCAAAACTGCTTTCCCTCACTTCCCATACACGCTCGCTGTAGCCAGCAGCTCCCTGCCAGCCAATCAGATTGGATTACTGAGAGACACGCCTCCTCACTCTGAAGCCTAATGCAGCCATGCAGTGTGAAGGACCGCCCCTCTGTCTTCTGTTTATACTAAAAGGGAGACAGACAAGCCCCAGCAACGGTCTTTTAAGGAACCAGTGGAAAGGGACAGAGGACATTAATGAAATATATTATAAGGTCATTACAGAGCTTTTGACATAGAAACATAGAATGTGTCGGCAGATAAGAACCATTTGGCCCATCTAGTCTGCCCAATATACTGAATACTATGAATAGCCCCAGGCCCTATCTTATATGAAGGATGGCCTTATGCCCAATATACTGAATACTATGAATAGCCCCAGGCCCTATCTTATATGAAGGATGGCCTTATGCCCAATATACTGAATCCTATGACTAGCCCCGGCCCTATCTTATATGAAGGATGGCCTTATGCCCAATATGCTGAATACTATGACTAGCCCCCGGCCCTATCTTACATGAAGGATGGCCTTATGCCCAATATACTGAATCCTATGACTAGCCCCCGGCCCTATCTTATATGAAGGATGGCCTTATGCCCAATATGCTGAATACTATGAATAGCCCCCGGCCCTATCTTATATGAAGGATGGCCTTATGCCCAATATACTGAATACTATGAATAGCCTCGGCCCTATCTTATATGAAGGATGGCCTTATGCCCAATATACTGAATACTATGAATAGCCCCGGCCCTATCTTATATGAAGGATGGCCTTATACTCAATATACTGAATACTATGACTAGCCCCGGCCCTATCTTATATGAAGGATGGCCTTATGCCCAATATACTGAATACTATGAATAGCCCCGGCCCTATCTTATATGAAGGATGGCCTTATGCCCAATATACTGAATACTATGAATAGCCCCCGGCCCTATCTTATATGAAGGATGGCCTTATGCCCAATATACTGAATCCTATGACTAGCCCCCGGCCCTATCTTATATGAAGGATGGCCTTATGCCCAATATACTGAATACTATGAATAGCCCCCGGCCCTATCTTATATGAAGGATGGCCTTATGCCCAATATACTGAATACTATGACTATCCCCCGGCCCTATCTTATATGAAGGATGGCCTTATGCCCAATATACTGAATACTATGAATGGCCCCCGGCCCTATCTTATATGTAGGAGGGCCTTATGCCCAATATACTGAATCCTATGAATAGCCCCCGGCCCTATCTTATATGAAGGACGGCCTTATGCCCAATATACTGAATCCTTTGAATAGCCCCCGGCCCTATCTTATATGAAGGATGGCCTTATGCCCAATATACTGAATCCTATGAATAGCCCCCGGCCCTATCTTATATGAAGGACGGCCTTATGCCCAATATACTGGATACTATGACTAGCCCCCGGCCTATCTTATATGAAGGACGGCCTTATGCCCAATATGCTGAATACTATGACTAGCCCCCGGCCCTATCTTATATGAAGGATGGCCTTATGCCCAATATACTGAATACTATGAATAGCCCCTGGCCCTATCTTATATGAAGGATGGCCTTATGCCCAATATACTGAATACTATATATAGCCCCCGGCCCTATCTTATATGAAGGATGGCCTTATGCCCAATATGCTGAATACTATGAATAGCCCCCGGCCCTATCTTATATGAAGGATGGCCTTATGCCCAATATACTGAATACTATGAATAGCCCCGGCCCTATCTTATATGAAGGATGGCCTTATGCCCAATATACTGAATACTATGACTAGCCCCCGGCCCTATCTTATATGAAGGATGGCCTTATGCCCAATATACTGAATACTATAAATAGCCCCCGGCCCTATCTTATATGAAGGATGGCCTTATGCCCAATATACTGAATCCTATGACTAGCCCCCGGCCCTATCTTATATGAAGGATGGCCTTATGCCCAATATGCTGAATACTATGACTAGTCCCCGGCCCTATCTTATATGAAGGATGGCCTTATGCCCAATATACTAAATACTATGAATAGCCACCGGCCCTATCTTATACGAAGGATGGCCTTATGCCCAATATACTGAATACTATGACTAGCCCCCGGCCCTATCTTATATGAAGGATGGCCTTATGCCCAATATACTGAATACTATAAATAGCCCCCGGCCCTATCTTATATGAAGGATGGCCTTATGCCCAATATACTGAATACTATAAATAGCCCCCGGCCCTATCTTATATGAAGGATGGCCTTATGCCCAATATACTGAATACTATGAATAGCCCCGGCCCTATCTTATATGAAGGATGGCCTTATGCCCAATATACTGAATACTATGAATGGCCCCCGGCCCTATCTTATATGAAGGATGGCCTTATGCCCAATATACTGAATACTATGACTAGCCCCGGCCTATCTTATATGAAGGATGGCCTTATGCCCAATATACTGAATACTATGAATAGCCCCCGGCCCTATCTTATATGAAGGATGGCCTTATGCCCAATATACTGAATTCTATGACTAGCCCCCGGCCCTATCTTATATGAAGGATGGCCTTATACCCAATATACTGAATACTATGACTATCCCCCGGCCCTATCTTATATGAAGGATGGCCTTATGCCCAATATACTGAATACTATGACTAGCCCCCGGCCCTATCTTATATGAAGGATGGCCTTATGCCCAATATACTGAATACTATGACTTGCCCCCGGCCCTATCTTATATGAAGGATGGCCTTATGCCCAATATACTGAATACTATGACTATCCCCGGCCCTATCTTATATGAAGGATGGCCTTATGCCCAATATACTGAATACTATGACTATCCCCCGGCCCTATCTTATATGAAGGACGGCCTTATGCCCAATATACTGAATACTATGAATAGCCCCCGGCCCTATCTTATATGAAGGATGGCCTTATGCCCAATATACTGAATACTATGACTAGCCCCCGGCCCTATCTTATATGAAGGATGGCCCTATGCCCAATATACTGAATACTATGACTAGCCCCCGGCCCTATCTTATATGAAGGATGGCCCTATGCCCAATATACTGAATACTATCACTAGCCCCCGGCCCTATCTTATATGAAGGACGGCCTTATGCCCAATATACTGAATACTATGACTAGCCCCCGGCCCTATCTTATATGAAGGACGGCCTTATGCCCAATATACTGAATACTATGAATAGTCCCCGGCCCTATCTTATATGAAGGATGGCCTTATGCCCAATATACTGAATACTATGACTAGCCCCCGGCCCTATCTTATATGAAGGACGGCCTTATGCCCAATATACTGAATACTATGACTAGCCCCCGGCCCTATATTATATGAAGGATGGCCTTATGCCCAATATACTGAATACTATATGAAGGATGGCCTTATGCCCAATATACTGAATACTATGACTAGTCCCCGGCCCTATCTTATATGAAGGATGGCCTTATGCCCAATATACTGAATACTATGACTAGCCCCCGGCCCTATCTTATATGAAGGACGGCCTTATGCCCAATATACTGAATACTATGACTAGCCCCCGGCCCTATATTATATGAAGGATAGCCTTATGCCCAATATACTGAATACTATGACTAGCCCCCGGCCCTATCTTATATGAAGGATGGCCTTATGCCCAATATACTGAATACTATATGAAGGATGGCCTTATGCCCAATATACTGAATACTATGACTAGTCCCCGGCCCTATCTTATATGAAGGATGGCCTTATGCCCAATATGCTGAATACTATGACTAGTCCCCGGCCCTATCTTATATGAAGGATGGCCTTATCCCCAATATACTGAATACTATGACTAGTCCCCGGCCCTATCTTATATGAAGGATGGCCTTATGCCCAATATGCTGAATCCTATGAATAGTCCCCGGCCCTATCTTATATGAAGGATGGCCTTATCCCCAATATACTGAATACTATGACTAGTCCCCGGCCCTATCTTATATGAAGGATGGCCTTATGCCCAATATGCTGAATACTATGACTAGCCCCGGCCCTATCTTATATGAAGGATGGCCTTATGCCCAATATACTGAATACTATGACTAGCCCCCGGCCCTATCTTATATGAAGGAAGGCCTTATGCCCAATATACTGAATACTATGAATAGCCCCCGGCCCTATCTTATATGAAGGATAGCCTTATGCCCAATATACTGAATCCTATGAATAGCCCCCGGCCCTATCTTATATGAAGGATGGCCTTATGCCCAATATACTGAATACTATGAATAGCCCCCGGCCCTATCTTATATGAAGGGTGGCCTTATGCCCAATATACTGAATACTATGACTAGCCCCCGGCCCTATCTTATATGAAGGGTGGCCTTATGCCCAATATACTGAATACTATGACTATCCCCCGGCCCTATCTTATATGAAGGATGGCCTTATGCCCAATATACTGAATACTATGGATAGCCCCAGGCCCTATCTTATATGAAGGATGGCCTTATGCCCAATATGCTGAATACTATGAATAGCCCCTGACCCTATCTTATATGAAGGATGGCCTTATGCCTATCCCATGCATGCTTAACCTCCTTCACTGTATTTGCAGCTACCACTTCTGCAGGAAGGCTATTCCATGCGTCCACTACTCTCTCAGTAAAGTAATTCTTCCTGATGTTACTTTTAAACCTTTGCCCCTCTAATTTAAAACTATGTCCTCTTGTAGCAGTTTTTCTTCTTTTAAATATTCTCTCCTCTTTTACCGTGATGATTCCCTTTATGTATTTAACAGTTTCTATCATATCCCCTCTGTCTCTTCTTACTTCCAAGCTATACATGTGAAGGTCCTTTAACCTTTCCTGGTAAGTTTTGTCCTGCAATCCATGTACTAGTTTAGTAGCTCTTCTCTGAATATCCTTCTGCAGATCTGGTCTCCAGTCCTGCACACAATACTGCCAATGAGGTCTCCCTAGTGCTCTGTAGAGCGGCACGAGCACCTCCCTACTGTTAATGCCTCTCCCTATACACCCAAGCATTCTGCTGGCATTACCTGCTGCTCTATGGCATTGTCTGCCCACCTTTAGGTCGTCTGATATAATGACCCCTAAATCCCCTTCCTCAGATACTGAGGTTAGTACTGTATCACTGATTTTATATTCTGCTCTTGGGTTTTTACGCCCCAGGTGCATTATCTTGCACTTATCGACATTACATTTTAGTTGCCAGATTTTTGACCATTCCTCTAGTTTTCCCAAATCCTTTTCCATTTGGTGTATCCCTCCAGGAACATCAACCCTGTTACAAATCTTTGTGTCATCAGCAAAAAGACACACCTTACCATTGAGGCCTTCTGCAAGATATTAAACAATATGGGTCCCAGAACAGATCCCTGAGGTCCCCACTGGTAACAATACCATGGTCAGGTATATATGAAAGTTACATTTTAATAAATGACCCCCTACGTTCTTTTTTAGGGGAGGTCTCCAGAACTGGACGCAGTATTCCGGATGTTGTCTCACTCGCGCTCTATATAGTGCGATCACAAGCTCAAATTCTGACAAGAGATGGGATTTAAATGTCACTTTCTGTATGTATTCATTCCTAGGGGTTAAATATGGGGAGGTCTAATACGCAGGCTACTCATAAGCCACGCACAACCGAACTGGTCGCTTAATAAATGGAAATTGTCTTGAAGATTTGCTACTAAACTTCCTCGGCCCGAACGTCCTAAAAAGACGTTTATAAGATGATAGAAGAGAAAGACTAGAAATGGTCAATGTTCATTATTAAAGAGAGTCTGTTACCAGAGACCTCCGTATGAAACCAGGGGAGCAGTCACACGGCCGAGGGTCATAAAACCTGTGTGAAGGAGCTGACTGGAGCAAGGAGGCCGTCACCATCGCCCTCATCGCACCAAAGCTCCGCTCCTTCCAGCGCCCAGCCGCTCCCTCCCTGGTCGTCAGGGCCAGGCGGTGGTGATGTAATCTCGCCTGGTGCACACCCAGTATAGCCGATTACCACACTGGCCAGTATAAGGGCTGAACTGCTCGTCATCACCACTGCCCGTCTGTAAATGTAACAACGGAACTTTACCATCAGCATAAAGTACAGTGTGTCACAAAACAATAGTCTCAGAATGTCACCAGAAGTCATTATCATGTAAAGTGATTTAGGTCAGTTCTGAAAAAAGGGGTTACTGGAGCTCTAAGGTGGAGCCTCACCTGAAGAAACCTCCCAATTCCCTTCCTCCATTCATGATCCCATACCTGTGGTGACATGGACTGGAATGTCCTCCTCCACCTCACTCTTACACGGGGGATCGCCCATCATCCGCTCTTCTTCATCCTCCACTTTAATATCAGTCACATCTTCCCCCTGATTTGTCATCTGTAACAATTCAGGACAATACAGCAGACGGGTGGGAAATCTAACAGATCCACAGAAGAGACCCCACAATCTATGACCCCTCTATGACTGCAGGACCTCCTATATAGATGTGTATAGGGCTCAGCTCCATCTACCTGATGGTTCTCTGGGGGCTTCTCCTCTGGACAGTCCTGGGAATACAGAGGACGGGGACATCTCTCGGGGGGATTTCCTTCTATGAGTCCATCTGTAGGAAACACACAGGGACAGGAGAGATTATTACATGAGATGATGGGAGTAGTATCCAGGGGATCCTGACACCTCTATAATCAGGTAGATCTCTTCTTACCTGGTGATGTCAGAGGCCGGGGAGCCTCCATCATGGCCTCCTTGTACAGATCCTGGTGTCCTTCTATATACTCCCACTCCTCCATGGAGAAATAGACCGCCACATCCTGACACCTTACAGGAACCTGACAACACAATGACACCGTCATCACCCAGACCCTCCAGTGCTGTTACTGGAGAATTTCCCAGCATTCCCAGCAGTGTCACCTCTCCAGTCAGCAGCTCCATCATCTTGTGGGTGAGCTCTAGGATCTTCTGCTCATGTATCAGGGGGGGAGGCTCTGTGATGGGGGTCCTGCTCCACCCTCCGGACTCATGGATGATGGGAGTCCCCCCCGATGTCTTCTTCACTATGGTGTAATCCTGTGGAGGGAGAGAGACACTTAGGGAAAGAGATTCCTTCCTGACTCCGGATCTACACTCAGAATCCCTCCTGGGATCATGGCCCCATCTCCAGTAATCTAGTCACTAGAAGCTGGAATATTATTACCCTCCAGACCTCCAGGCCCCTTCTGGACTCTTCTAGAGAATCCCCCATGACCCCTTCCTCTGGCAGAGAGCTCCATAGTCTCACTGCTCTTACAGTAAAGACTCCTCCTCTATGTTGGTGCAGAAACCTTCTTCCCTCTAGACGTAGTGGAGGCTCCTTGTTATAGTCCAGTATCATCTAGATGTCAGACTAGTGGTAGAAATCCTCCTCCAGGCCACACTCCGCCATCTCCTCCTCTGCTTCCTCTCCTCCTGGGTACAACGTGCCTACTTACCTTCTCATGGCTCCTACAACATGACTATTGGCCCCCATGATCCATCACTGACCATACTGGGGGCTGATCTTCAGGTTCTCCGTCACTTGGAAGGTCTGGAGGCCGTTCTCCAGGACCCCGGACTCTTCCTATCACTTCCTATGATGGATTCTCCTTCCCGATGTCTGACTTGTTACAGAATACAATACAGAGGAGAGAAATCTAGAGAAGTTTACCTCTCCGCTCAGCAGGGAGATGATCTCCAAGGTGAGGTCTAATATTCTTCTGCTGATCTCCTTCCTGTCCATCCTCGGTGGTCATTCAGGAGAAGAGGAGAGAACTGGAGGAGCTGGAGGCTTCTAGTACTGCAGGCGCCTTTATGAGGAGAGGCTGGAAATCCTCCAGGGACAAGAGCATTAGTGAGACCCAGAACCGCACTCACTGCTCCTGGAGAGACCCCGCTTCTCAGAGCCCCCAGCACCGGGGATAAAGGGGGATTCTGGAGAAATGGCTGATACCAGAGAGAAGAAGAGGCTCCAGACACCACAGCAGTGACTACCGACCAGGACCTGCCTGTATCTGCTGCACTGCAAGAGCTGAAGGACCTGGGATGATGTCACTGTCATGTGATCAGGAGGGGCGGAGCTCAGCAGTGGAGAGAAGTGGTAGGAAAGGACCTGGGATGATGTCACTGTCATGTGATCAGTACAGGAGGGGGCGGAGTTTAGTAATGGGAAGTAGAAGTCCTGGTGAAGACTCTGTGATGATGTCACACCCATGTGACCAGACTCCTGTGAGGGGGGGCAGTTCTGGAGTTTGGTAGAACCTGAGATGTTTCCACAGGAGCAGTCGGAGCTGTATGAGGCTTGTTGAGGGACGGTTGAGCAGAACTTGAGATTATTTGATCACTTTTTATTAGAGATGAGTGAACCATTTGAGATTCGGTTCGGTTCAGGTTTCCAGATTTTTGAAAACCTTCCGTTTGGACCCGAATCGATTTGGACCAAACTCCAGTGGCTCCATTTGTTTTTCTATTTGGTGTATGACCTCCTCTAGTCTCCTTGGAATTTTTAGGAAAGCTCGTTATCTCGTTCCATTTATTTTTTATGAATTTGTTCGCTGGGTCAGGCATGCATAGTGACTGATGTGTGAGTGACGCTGACGTAGCTGTGGGTGTTATCATACAGCGTGTTTAATGTCACACCGCGCCGGCACATGTGTTCTGGGTTTTCATATTCCAAAGTTTCTAAGAATTGTCCCTTATCGGGGCAGATAATGTTTATACAAGCACGCAGAGGGCGCAGTGATCGTGGTCGCAGAGGGTGTGACCGGGCACGGCGGAGCGAGGGGGCCCACTGCACTCACATGTAACAGGGCTGGCGCTGTCACTGTACTTCATTCCGGGCCCCGTCAGTGTGCTGATCTCAGCTGCATCACATGCGGTGGGACCAGGATCTTTCAGGCCCCAGCTCTGCCCTACTAGTAGTATTCACAAATAAGGTGGGTGGGTGAAGATGAGCACACTGACCGGCCCGGCCTGAAATACAATGAAAGTGGGGGGGAATACTGGGGGCAGTGGGGGACTTTACTGGGGGAAGTGGAAGGACATTAGTGAGGGACATTACTGGGGGCGGTGGAAGAATATTACTGGGGGCAGTGGGGGACATTACTGGGGGCAGTGGGGGACTTTACTGGGGGAAGTTAAAGGACATTAGTGGGGGACTTTACTGGGAGCAGTGGGGGACACTACTGGGGTCAGTGGAAGGTTATTACTGGGGGCAGTGAGGGATGTTGTGAAAATTATTATGATGTGTTTTCTAATATTGTCATCGTGTCTCTCAGTGTGTAAACCACTGGAAGTGGATATCTTGCTGCGGATATAGAGACGCAGCAAGCAGTGTTTTCTTGGCGAATGGATAGATGCCGGCTGGGGCCCTCCACCCAAAAGGCGGATTTATTGGCTTGGCGTGTATGCATTTATTAAGAGAACAATATACGGAAAGGAACGTGCATTCGTTATTTCCAGTGTGCCTGATCAACCACGGGAGATGGTGACGCTGTTCCTATAAGTAGGCCCACATAAGAATCCTGGTGAGCCTTGTTGAGCATTGATCACTGATCGGTGCTGAACAAGACTCCCCCCTAGTGGTGACTAAGAGACATGTTGTGGTATTCTTTCTGTGGGTGTGTGTGTCATCACTTCCTGTATGTCTGTACTGTACCTGAAGGGAGTGGTCAGGTGTTGGGCCCGCCCACTTCCTATTGTTATCCCTTGGTCTATGTAAATAAAGAAAGGGTCTGAGAGGGCAGTCTCTCACCAGATCTCAACCATGAAACATCTTATCTCATTACTGGAATAGTGCGGCCTTTCCTTACACAAAAGAGCTGATACACGTGCTTGGGAGCGCGGGGAAGGGAAATTACTATAACAGGGACATTACTTGGAGCAGTGAGGGGCACTACTGGGGGCAGTGGAGGGTTATTACTGGGAGCAGTGGGGGACACTACTGGGGGCAGTGGAAGGTTATTACTGGGAGCAGTGGGGGGCACTACTGGGGGCAGTGGAAGGACATTAGTGGGGGACTTTACTCAAGTAGCTCGGGACCTAACACTCACCTACCTGTGCCGTATGGGCAATACCAGGGGCCAGTGGGCGAATTACAGGAGTGTAAAGGCCGACTCGCAGCAAAGTCCCCAGGTACCTCCAGCATGTAGCTATGCCTGCAATGGGAGGAGAGAGAAGGCTGTGAGTGGGGAAAACTTGGATTCTGAGACCCCTGGGGATGATGTTTTTTGAAGATAGTTTTCTAGGGCAGCCTTATTCCACCAGATCTTGTTGCGTTTTCTTGGCAAATCCCCAACTTTTTGTTTAAGGTCCTTAATATCACGTGTCTTTGAGTCTCTTAAGACTAGCCCCAAGTCAAATGTGTTTGGTTTAGACAGCGGTTCCACAACCACTGCCATTACAGCATGTCTGGTGAATACCTTTGATGTTGTTAAAGAAATTCACTAATAAAAATGACAAATGCTTAAGAGAGATGGAAACCTACATTCTGATTAAGACCCCTAAAATAGAAAAGTTCGTGTACTGAGGGCTATTTAGTAGTGGCAGTAAAATATTGCAGTCTATGGTATAAACGAAAAAACAACAACGCCAATATCTGCTGAGACATTCACCTTTATATACAATACATAATCATCCAGCGAAACAGTGGGTTACGGCAAGATGGTGGGAAGAGCACTGACTGAGGACATGAAGGGACAAAAGCTTTAGTGCTTCATATAAACCCAGAGGCTGCTCCACAAATTCACGAGGATCTTCCTTTTTCTACCTCGGAGGCTGCTATTACTAGTGTAGAGTGAACCTTTACTATGGACTAAACTAGATTTTAGGGTATGTGTAGAATAGTAGTAAAACATTAGAAGTTATTGTAACCATATACTGATATTCATGCATGTCCTGTCAGTGGCCTCTGCCGAACTCCACTGCTCTCCAATGGTCAGCACAGCCACTGCCTTGTTTGATGGCCCTGCCCCGCCGCCACCCCCCTCGCTCTGCCTGGTGGTACTGGTCTCTGGACTAATGATGCTCCTTCTTCTAAACAAATAAATGTAGAGCTATTCCTCCATGCTTTTATGCTCTAAAAACAAGTTCCTTTGAAATTAATCTGCAGGAGCACTTTTGTATCACCACACAGAAGAAAGTCTCTGTAGCCCGATGACCCGTAGTAGGATGCAATATCTTTTGACTGAATCTAAAGCAAATTTCAATGTTAAACTTAATGTTTTCCCTCTTTATGCACTTTCCACTGGCTCAGCTGGTCCAAACTGAACTCTAATCGACCTTGTCCACTTTACGCCCGATTCTCTCGGGTTCCCCTCTGCATCTCCTTCTACTTCCTGCCGTTGTCTATTAGTCCTCTAGCTAAGGATCTGCCCCAGCATCAGCCCTATGACTGTCCTATTGATCTTCTGCCTGGTACCACGCTCTCATGTGGTCAAGTTTACCCACTGTTTGTGCCTCAGACGCCGGCTATATCATTCTATATTAAGGAGAAAGGAATTCATTTAGCAGTCCTCCTCAACAGCTGGGCCAATTTTACTTCGCCGAAGAAAAGTATGGTTCTCTCCAGTCGTGTATAGTTTACCATGGTCTGAACAAGATCACGGTGAAGAACAAGTATCCTCAGCACCTTATCTTTGAACTCTATGATGTGCTCTGTAGAGCCGGAGTGTTCAAGAAGTTGGATCTCCAAGAGGATTACAATTTGATGCGTATCAGTGAGGGCGATGAGAGGAACACCCATGACGGCCTCTGCAAAACTCCTGCAGTCTTCGTAAATGATGTCTTCCATGATCTTTTTCTGTGTTGTGGTCTATCTGGATGACATTCTGGTCTTCTCTCCTGACCTGACATTGCACACTCGTACGGTCCTCCTGTGTCTATGAGCAGAACAGACTGCAAACCAAGTTCAAGGAATGTTTTTTTAGAAAAAAAAAACTCCAACCCGTCTGGGTTATGTAATTTATGATTGCAGTGTTGAAATGGACCCCGAAAAGCTGAGTGCAGTTCTGGAATGGTCTCATCTTATGGGCGTGCAAGCTATACAGCAGTTCCAAGGCTTTATAAATTACTACCTCTGAAAGGAGGTGAACGCTAGGAAATTGACACCAGAGGCCAAAGTTGCAGTTTTGTCTCTCAAGCAGGCCTTCTCCTCCACAGATTCTAAAAAACAATTCTTACTGGAGGTGAATATATCCTCCATGGCAGATGGTGTTGTCCTTACCCAAAGAGGTTCCGCCATTGAGATGGTCACCTCCATTCTTTCTTCCCAGCAAACTGCAATTACTTCAGACAGAGAACCGCTTGCTATCAAGTTGGCTCTGGAGGAGTGGTGTCACCTTCTGAAGGGGTCCTGTCATCAGTGGCATACACACAATCCATGGGGCCCCGGTGCGAAACTGATCCATGGGGCCCCCTCCCCATCGCCGCCCCCCACCCCTAACCTGCCTCCACCCCCTGTACACTAAAAACATCCTATATTGTGCTCCAGGCAGTAATCCCTGTATAGTGTCCCCAAAAATAATAGAGTTGCCCCTACAGTGCTTCCCCAATAGCAACGCCCCCCATGCTGCCTCCATATGGTAATTTCCCCCACACTGCCCCCCATAGTAATTTGCCCCCCCCCCCCACACACACACACAGTCATTTCCCCCACACTGCCCCATACACTAATTTCCCCCACACAGTAGTTTCCCCCATACTGACCCCATATAGTAATTTCCCCCACACAGTAGTTTCCCCCACACTGACCCCATATAGTAATGTCCCCCACACTGTAGTTTCCCCCACATTGCCCCATATAGTAATTTGCCCACCATAATCTTTTGCCTCCACACCGTAGTTTCCCCAACACTGCCCCCACACCGTGGTTTCCCCACACTGCCCCCACACAGTAGTTTCCCCACACCGTAGTTTCTCCCACACTGCCCCACACACAGTAGTTTCTCCTACACTGCCCCCACACAGTAGTTTCTCCCACACTGCCCCCACACAGTAGTTTCTCCCACACTGCCCCCCACACAGTAGTTTCCCCCACACCGTAGTTTCTCCCACACTGCCCCCCACACAGTAGTTTCTCCCACACTGCCCCCCACACAGTAGTTTCTCCCACACTGCCCCCCACACAGTAGTTTCTCCCACACTGCCCCCCACACAGTAGTTTCTCCCACACTGCCCCCACACAGTAGTTTCTCCCACACTGCCCCCACACAGTAGTTTCCCAACACTGCCCCCACACAGTAGTTTCCCACACTCCCCCTCACACTTTAGTTTCCCACACTGCCCTCACACTGTAGTTTCCCACACTCCCCTCACACAGTAGTTTCCCCACACTCCCCTCACACTTTAGTTTCCCCACACTGCACCCCACACAGTAGTTTCTCCACACTGCCCCTCACACAGTAGTTTCTCCCACACTGCCCCCACACAGTAGTTTCCCACACTGCCCTCACACAGCAGTTTCCCACACTGCCCTCACACAGTAGTTTCCCACACTGCACCCCACACAGTAGTTTCCCCACACTGCCCCCACACAGTAGTTTCCCCACACTGCACCTCACACAGTAGTTTCCCCACACTGCCCTCCACAGTAGTTTCCCCACACTGCCCCTCACACAGTAGTTTCTCCCACACTGTCCCCACACAGTAGTTTCCCCACAATGCCCTCACACAGCAGTTTCCCCACATTGCCCCCACTCTGCCCCCCACTCTGTAGTTTCCTTCACACTGCCCGTGTAGTGGTGCACCTGCCCTCACCTGTGGTTCCCCACTCCCCCACCTGTGGTTTCCCCACTGCCCTCACACTGTCGTTCCCCACACTCCCCTCACAGTAGTTTCCCCCACACTGCCCCTCACACTGTAGTTTCACCCCCACTGCCCTCACCTGTAGTTCCCCACACTGCCCTCACCTGTGGTTTCCCCACACTGCCCTCGTCACACTGTAGTTTCCCCACTATGCAGTTCCCCCTGCCCTACACTGTAGTTTCCCCCACACGCCCCCACATACTGTCGTTTCCCCTCACACTGTAGTTTCCCCACACTGCCCTCACACTGTAGTTGCCTCCCCACACTGCCCCTCACACTGTAGTTTCCCACACTGCCCCTCACACAGTAGTTTCCCCACACTGCCCCTCACACTGTAGTTTCCCACACTGCCCCTCACAGCAGTTTCCCCACACTGCCCTCTGCCCCCACTCTGTAGTTTCCTTCACACTGCCCGTATAGTAATTCCCCACTGCCCCTCACACTTAGTTTCCCACTCACACTGTAGTTTCCCCACACTGCCCCTCACACTGTAGTTCTCCACACTGCCCCTCACACAGTAGTTTCCCCACTGCTCACACGTAGTTTCCCCACTGCCCCCACATGTAGTTTCCCACACTGCCCTCACACAGTAGTTTCCCACACTGCCCCTCACACTGTAGTTTCCCCACACTGCCCTCACACTGTAGTTTCCCCACACTGCCCCTCACACTGTAGTTTCCCACACTGCCCCTCACACTGTAGTTTCCCCACACTGCCTCGTAGTTCCACTGCCCCCACTCTGTCGTTTCCTTCACACTGTAGTTTCCCCACACTGCCCGTATAGTAATTTGCCCCCACTGCTCTCACACTGTAGTTTCCCACACTGCCCGTATAGTAATTTGCCCCCACACTGCTCTCACACTGTAGTTTCCCCACACTGCCCGTATAGTGTTGCCCCACACTGCTCTCACACTGTAGTTTCCACACTGCCCTCACGTGTTTCCCACACTGCCCTACAGTAATTTCCCCCACTGCTCTCACACTGTAATTTCCCCCACACTGCCCTCACACTGTAGTTTCCCACACTGCCCGTATAGTAATTTGCCCCCCCACACTGCTCTCACACTGTAGTTTCCCACACTGCCCCTCACACTGTAGTTTCCCCACACTGCCCTCACACAGTAGTTTCCCCACACTGCCCGTCACACTGTAGTTTGCCCCACACTGCCTCACACTGTAGTTTCCACACTGCCCTCACACTGGTTTCCCACACTGCCTCACACTGTAGTTTCCCCACACTGCCCTCACTGTGCTCCTTCACACTGCTCCCTCACACTGTGTTTCCCCACACTGCTCTCACACTGTAGTTTCCACACTGCCGTATAGTCATGCTCTTCCTTCACACTGTAGTTTCCCCACACTGCCCGTATAGTAATTTGCCCCCCACACTGCTCTCACACTGTAGTTTCCCCACACTGCCCCTCACACTGTAGTTTCCCCACACTGCCCCTCACACTGTAGTTTCCCCCACACTGCCCCCACTCTGTCGTTTCCTCTCACACTGTAGTTTCCCCACACTGCCCGTATAGTAATTTGCCCCCACACTGCTCTCACACTGTAGTTTCCCCACACTGCCCGTATAGTAATTTTCCCCCACACTGCCCCTCACACTGTAGTTTCCCCACACTGCCCCCCACTCTGTCGATTCCTTCACTCTGTAGTTCCCCCCACTGCCCGTATAGTAATTTGCCCCCCACAATCATTTGTCCCCACAAAGTAATTCCTCCATTATCTCCATAATAATTTTTCCCCCACATGTCCGCCAAAGTTGGCACATAAAAATAAATAAAAAAAGAGATAAAAAAACCTAATAGCTAAATACTTACCTGCGCTTGCTTGCAAAGAAGACGCGCACACTTCTCTGTGCTGCTGCGTCCCGGTCGTGCGCGATGACGTCATCACGCACGCCTGTGCCGGGATGTCACTACCGCATAGGCCTCAGGCCTATTAGACCTGAAGCCTATAGCGGTGAGTGGCGGCAGGGCAGGGAACTATGCGCTCCCTTGCCCCGCCGCAGTATGGTGTCAGCGCTCATTCTGGCACCCCAGTGAGGGCCCGGTACAGCGCTACTGCAGGGGTCCACAGGCGGCCGGGGCCCCTGGAGTGCCGGGTCCGGTCGCAACTGCGACCGCTGCGACCCCTGTATGTACGCGCCTGCCTGTCATTCTGTCACCATTTACACAGATAACAATCTCACAATTTGATTTTGTCTTAAACGTCCATCCTGCTGAGAAGAACCTTAGATGCCCTTTCCCATTCTTTTGACCCTGCTGACAGGGCGGAAGAGCCACAATATACATCATTGATTCCGACTAAATCATCTCTGTATCACCTGTTCTTGGTCAAAGAGATTCCTTCGGTTCAGACTGTAAGAGGTGCAAGGTGTTGTATTTGATAGCAGTACGTGTCACCCGAGGTTGCTGGCCTCGGTGAGGTAGCCAGGGTTTTTGGTCTGCAGCAGCTAGTGCTGCTCTGTTAAATAGCATGGCTGCAAAGCCGATCCAGACAGCTCTTACTGGGAGCAGCTAAAGAGTAGGGTGGTGGCTGCTCCCACGGTCAGTCCATGTTTTGGGGCTGGGTATAAAAGCGCAGCCAGCAGCTGTGTCTGGGTGTGTGTGATTATCCTGGAGCCTGCAAACAGGGCTGAGGAGTTCTCTGTCCTGGAGGAAGGAGCTCAGCAGGTGGTGTTGCCCTGCGACCTGAAGGTGGAATACGCCTGCGGCTGAGCCGACTGCTAGGTGTGAACCGCACCTAAACCACCCAAGGTGACTGGACGTGTGTTGGCCTGTTTTTGGTTTCTTTCCACATGATTTCTGTTGTGTGTGAACTGTCACCATTAGACTGTTTTCCATTTCTGGTGTGCACAAGTGTGAATAAAACATGTAATTTATGATTGCAGTGTTGAAATGGACCCCTGAAAAGCTGAGTGCAGTTCTGGAATGGTCTCATCTTATGGGCGTGCAAGCTATACAGCAGTTCCAAGGCTTATAAATACTACCTCTGAAAGGAGGTGAACGCTAGGGAATTGACACCAGGAGGCCAAAGTTGCCGTTTTGTCTCTCTCAAGCAGGCCTTCTCCTCCACAGACTCTAAAAACCTTCTCTTACTGGAGGTGAATATATCCTCCATGGCAGATGGTGTTGTCCTTACCCAAAGAGGTTCGCCATTGAGATGGTCACCTCCATTCTTCTTCCCAGCAAACTGCAGCTACTTCAGACAGAGAACCGCTTGCTATCAAGTTGGCTCTGGAGGAGTAGATGTCACCTTCTGAAGGGGTCCTGTCATCAGTGGCATACACCAATCCATGGGGCCCCGGTGCGAAACTGATCCATGGGGCCCTCCCCATAGCCGCCCACCCCTAACCTGCCTCCACCCCCTGTACGCTAAAAGCATCCTATATTGTGCTCCAGGCAGTAATCCTGTATAGTGTCCCCAAAAATAATAGAGTTGCCCCTACAGTGCTTCCACAATAGCAACGCCCCATACTGCCTCCATATGGTAATTTCCCCCACTGCCCCCATAGTAATTTGCCCCCACACACACACAGTCATTTCCCCCACTGCCCCATACACTAATTTCCCCCACACAGTAGTTTCCCCCATACTGACCCCCATAGTAATTTCCCCACACAGTAGTTTCCCCACACTGACCCCATATAGTAATGTCCCCCACACTGTAGTTTCCCCACATTCTGCCTATAGTGAATTTGCCCACCATAATCATTTGCCTCCACACCGTGGTTTCCCACAGCACTGCCCCCACACCGTGGTTTCCCCCACACTGCCCCCCACACAGTAGTTTCCCCCACACCGTAGTTTCTCCCACACTGCCCCACACACAGTAGTTTCTCCCACACTGCCCCCCACACAGTAGTTTCTCCCACACTGCCCCCCACACAGTGGTTTCTCCCCACACTGCCCCCCACACGTAGTTTCCACACTGCCTCCACACAGTAGTTTCCCCACACAGTAGTTTCTCCCACTGCCCCACACACAGTGTAGTTTCTCCCACACTGCCCCACACACAGTGGTTTCTCCCACACTGCCCCCACACAGTAGTTTCTCCCACTGCCCCCACACAGTAGTTTCCCAACACTGCCCCCACACAGTAGTTTCCACACTCCCCTCACGCTTTGGTTTCCCCACACTGCCCCTCACACTGTGGTTTCCCACTACTCCCTCACACAGTAGTTTCCCACCTCCCCCTCACACTTTAGTTTCCCCCACTGCACCCCCACACAGTGGTTTCCCCACACTTGCCCCTCACACAGTGGTTTCTCCCGCACTGCCCCCACACAGTAGTTTCCCACACTGCCCTCACACAGCAGTTTCCTCCACACTGCCCCCTCACACAGTAGTTTCCACACTGCACCCCACACAGTAGTTTCCCCACACTGCCCCTCACACAGTAGTTTCTCCCACACTGTCCCCACACAGTAGTTTCCCCACAATGCCCCTCACACTGCAGTTTCCCCACATTGCCCCCACTCTGCCCCACTCTGTAGTTTCCTTCACACTGCCCGTATAGTAATTCTAGCCTTCCACACTGCCCTCACACTGTAGTTTCCCCACACTGCCCCTCACACTGTGGTTTCCCCACACTGCCCTCACACAGTAGTTTCACACACTGCCCCTCACACTGCAGTTTCCCCACACTGCCCCCACATGTGATTTCCCCACCTACACTCCCTCACACAGTAGTTTCCCACACTGCCCCTCACACTGTAGTTTCCCCACACTGCCCCTCACACTGTAGTTTCCCACACTGCCCCTCACACTGTAGTTTCCCCCACCACCTCACCGTGTTCCCCACTGCCCCCACTGTAGTTTCCCCACACTGCCCCCACTCTGTCGTTTCCTTCACACTGTAGTTTCCCCACACTGCCCGTATAGTAATTTGCCCCACACTGCTCTCACACTGTAGTTTCCCACACTGCCCGTGATAGTAATTTGCCCCCCACACTGCTCTCACACTGTAGTTTCCCCCACACTGCTCCCTCACACTGTAGTTTCCCCCACACTGCCCGTCACACTGTAGTTTCCCCACACTGCTCTCACTCTGCAGCTTTCTCTCACACTGTAGTTTCCCCACACTGCCCGTATAGTAAATTTGCCCCCCACACTGCTCTCACACTGTAGTTTCCCCACACTGCCCCTCACACTGTAGTTTCCCCACACTGCTCCCTCACACTGTAGTTTCCCCACACTGCCCTCCACTCTGTCGTTTCCTTCACACTGTAGTTTCCACACTGCCCGTATAGTAATTTGCCCCCCACACTGCTCTCACACTGTAGTTTCCCCACACTGCCCCCACACTGTAGTTTCCCCCACACTGCCCGTATAGTAATTTGGCCTCCCAGCCCCACACTGCTCTCACACTGTAGTTTCCCCACACTGCCCAGTATAGTAATTTTCCCCACACTGCTCCCTCACACTGTAGTTTCCCCACCTGCCCCCCACTCTGTCGATTCCTTCACTCTGTAGTTCCCCCCCACTGCCCGTATAGTAATTTGCCCCCCACAATCATTTGTCCCCACAAAGTAATTCCTCCATTATCTCCATAATAATTTTTCCCCCACATGTCCGCCAAAGTTGGCACATAAAAATAAATAAAAAAAGAGATAAAAAAAACCTAATAGCTAAATACTTACCTGCGCTTGCTTGCAAAGAAGACGCGCACACTTCTCTGTGCTGCTGCAGTCCCGAGTCAGTGCGCGATGACGTCATCACGCACGCCTGTGCCGGGATGTCACTACCGCATAGGCCTCAGGCCTATTAGACCTGAAGCCTATAGCGGTGAGTGGCGGCAGGGCAGGGAACTATGCGCTCCCTTGCCCCGCCGCAGTATGGTGTCAGCGCTCATTCTGGCACCCCAGTGAGGGCCCGGTACAGCGCTACTGCAGGGGTCCACAGGCGGCCGGGGCCCCTGGAGTGTCGGGTCCAGTCGCAACTGCGACCGCTGCGACCCCTGTATGTACGCGCCTGCCTGTCATTCTGTCACCATTTACACAGATAACAATCTCACAATTTGATTTTGTCTTAAACGTCCATCCTGCTGAGAAGAACCTTAGATGCCCTTTCCCATTTTTTTGACCCTGCTGACAGGGCGGAAGAGCCACAATATACATCATTGATTCCGACTAAATCATCTCAGTATCACCTGTTCTTGGTCAAAGACATTCCTCCGGTTCAGACTGTAAGAGGGTGCAAGGTGTTGTATTTGATAGCAGGTACGTGTCACCGAGGTTGCTGGCCTCGGTGAGGTAAGAGCCGGGGTTTTTGGTCTGCAGCAGCTAGTGCTGCTCTGTTAAATAGCATGGCTGCAAAGCCGATCCGGGCCGGCTCTTACTGGGAGCAGCTAAAGAGTAGGGTGGGTGGCTGCTCCCCACGGTCCAGTCCATGTTTTGGGGCTGGGTATAAAACGCAGCCAGCAGCTGTGTCTGGGTGTGTGTGATTATCCTGGAGCCTGCAAACAGGGCTGAGGAGTTCTCTGTCCTGGAGGAAGGAGCTCAGCAAGGTGGTGTTGCCCTGCGACCTGAAGGTGGAATCGCCTGCGGCTGAGCCGACTGCTAGGTGTGAACCCGCACCTAAACCACCCAAGGTGACTGGACCGTGTGTTGGCCTGTTTTTGGTTTTTCCACATGATTTCTGTTGTGTGTGAACTGTCACCATTAGACTGTTTTCATTTCTGGTGTGCAAGTGTGAATAAAGCACTGTTTGATGCACAATCTGGACTCCTTGTTTTGCCTCTAAACTGCACCCGCACCGCTGTCTACCAGAGCGACTCCCCACATTTGGTGGAGGATGCGGGCATGCGCAGTGAGGCTGGCGTGAACGCCGAACTTTGTTTTTTGCTGGGCAAAAGTGAATGTCCTATATTAAGCCGGCAAAGTTGCAGCCTGTGATCCCCGACAAAATGGAGGCGGCTGTGAAAGCTCTCATAGAGGCTAACGTGCAGCAGCGGGAGACCAACCAGCTACTGCTACAGCACGTGATGGCGTTGCAAGCGGCAGGAGCGTCCCACCGCGTCCACGATGCCCGGAAAGCTGTCCGTACCGCGATCCCTAAGATGACCCCTCGGATGATGTTGAGACCTATCTGGCGGTGTTCGAGAAGGTGGCCGTGGAGGGAGAAATTACCCGAGAACAGTGGGCAGAGGTCATCGCTCCGTTCCTGGCGTCTGGACCCCAGCAAGTATTTTTGACCTCCCAGGTGACCAAGCAGCTGACTACCCGACTGTGAAAGGTGAGATCCTGGCAAGACTGGGGGTGAATGTTTTGGTCCGGCCCAGCGGGTGCATCAGTGGGAGTTTAACCCGCTGAACCCGCCCGGCCACAATACTATGACTTGCTACAACGGTTGCAAAATGGCTGCAGCCAGACATACTGACTCCCACTGCTATGCTCGACCGCCTGTTAGCCGATGTCTTCTGGAGGGCTTTGCCTTACCCTCTCCAGCACTGGATCGGCCAGGTATCGCCCACCAATGCCCTGGAGATGGTCGACCTGGTGGAGCGGCACGAGGCCACCAGAAACCTGCAGGGGAGTCTTGCTGGGAAGGGGTCAGTTAAACCCGGAGGCCTCTGCCCCAGTTCCAACGTCCGGCGACAGAGCGGCCTGCACGGAATATACCCCTGCGAGCCCGCCTCCCGTGGTATGCTGGAGGTGTCAGGAGCCAGGCCACATCAGGGCCGACTGTCCGCGTCGGGATGAGCTGATGGAGGTGAACTACGGGGTCGCCACTCCTTGTATGCACGGAAGCTGTGCGCAACTGGCACCCGTGAGGTACAAGACCATAACCACCTGTGTCAGGTAGAGGTGGGAGATTCGCTGGCGGTGGCTCTGCTGGACTCCGGGAGTTTAGTCTCCCTGGTAAGGGCTGCCCTGGTACGGCCTGCGGAGTATACTGGCCGTGAAGTCGGGGTCCTGTGCATCCACGGAGACCTGAAAGACTATCCCACTGCACTAGTGACTTTGTCCACAGCGGCTGGTAGGTGGACCCACGAGGTGGCTGTCGCTACTACACTCCCACACGAACTAATACTTGGGAGGGACTTCCCGGTTTTCCGGCGCTGTGGCCGGCAATAAAGGTATCTGAGGGACCCGAGACAGGGGTGACCCTAGCAGAGTGGCCTGATACCGCTGGAAGGCCAGAACCCTGGGAGCCCGAGTCTGAAGGGCCGGCGGTAGGGGTGACCACTGCTCCGGCGGTAGAGGGGAAACAACCCCACTGAGTGTAATGGTGGGAGACACGGAGGACTTGCCACCGGGACCTGAGTTGGCAGACCTCAATGTCTCCGGGAAAATTTTGGGACCGCACAACACCGGGACCAAACCCTAACCAGGGCCTGGGAGAATGTGCTGGAAATTGATGGTAAACCCCAGAAACCAGGGGCTGAATTAATGTTCCCACGATTTATTGTTCTACAGGATATGTTGTATCGGGTGAACCAAGTCCGAGGTGAACCTGTTGAACAGTTGGTGGTGCCCACAGCGTATCGCAAGCTTGTCATGGAGCTTGCCCACCAACATGTTCTTGGGGGACACCTGGGGTGGCAGAAACCCAGGACCGCATACTGCAGCGGTTTTATTGGCCCGGTGTGTTCAAGGAGGTAGAAGATTATTGTAAGTCCTGTCCAACCTGTCAGATAACTAGCCCCCAGCCTCATTTCCGTAGTCCTCTGGTACCTCTGCCAATTATTGAAGTACCGTTTGAGCGAATCGCTATGGATTTAATTGGGCCTGTACCAAAGTCTGCCAGGGGCCACCAACACATTCTGGTAGTTCTCGACTATGCCACTCGGTATCCGGAGGCGGTGCCTCTGCGACATACCTCAGCTAGGCTCATTGCCAAAGAGTTAATGGAGATGTTTTCCCGTGTGGGCCTGCCAAAAGAGGTTCTGACAGACCAAGGACCCCTTTTATGTCCAAAGTAATGAAGGAACTGTGTAAATTGTTGCGTATAAAGCAGTTACGGACGTCCGTTTACCATCCGCAAACAGACGGTCTTGTTGAGAGGTTTAACCAAACTCTAAAAAATATGTTAAAAAGGGTGGTGTCTAGAGATGGGAAGGACTGGGACCTGCTTCTGCCCTATCTCATGTTCGCAGTGCGAGAGGTACCCCAGGCCTCTACTGGGTTCTCGCCCTTCGAACTGCTTTATGGCAGACACCCTCGGGGCCTGTTGGATATCGCCAAGGAAGCATGGGAACAACAGCCTGTCCCCCACAAAAGTGTCATTGAGTATGTCACCCAGATGCAGGAACGGATAGAAAGGGTGTTGCCGCTGGTCCGGGAGCATATGGAGGCAGCGCAACAAGCCCAGAGTAGGGTGTATAATCGTCAGGCTCGGGTGCGGGGCTTCCATCCGGGAGATCGGGTTTTGGTTCTGGTACCCACCCTTGACAGCAAGTTCCTAGCTAGGTGGCAGGGCCCCTATGAGGTGATCGAGAAGGTAGGGAAGTAAATTACAAAGTACACCAGCCAGGGCGGCGCAAGCCGGAGCAGGTGTACCACGTGAATTTACTTAAGCCGTGGAAAGATAGGGACACAGCCGACGACCACAGCCCCGGCCAGGGCTTCTAGGTGAAAAGGGTCCAGCCCCACAGTTCGAGGCCTGTGAAGCAGTAACCACGGTAAAATTGCAGACAGCCTGTCTTCCAAACAAGTTCAGGAAGTCAGGGAGTTCATCAGTCGGAACACGGATGTGTTCTCGGACCTCCCTGGCCGCACGTCTCTCATCCAACATGACATCGTCACTGAGCCTCAGGCCAAGATCCGGTTAAAACCATACCGGGTACCCGAGGCTCGGCGACGGGCCATCGCGGAGGAAGTACAGTTAATGTTGAAGCTCGATGTCATTGAGGAGTCGAAAAGTGAGTGGGCCAGTCCCATAGTCCTAATACCCAAGCCGGATGGGACGTTGCGGTTCTGCAACGACTTTCGCAAGTTAAATGAAGTATCCAAGTTTGATGCGTATCCCATGCCCCGAGTAGACGAGCTGGTTGAAAGTTTAGGACAAGCCCGTTATTTTTCTGTGCTGGACCTCACTAAAGGGTACTGGCAGGTACCCTTAACGGAGTCGGCTAAGGAAAAACCGCATTTGTTACCCGCAGGGCCTGTATCACTACAAGGTGTTACCCTTTGGCCTGCATGGCGCCCCCGCCACTTTCCAAAGGTTAATGGACATAGTGCTGCGACCACATCGTCGGTGCGCCTCGGCCTACTTAGATGATGTAGTCATCCACAGCACCGACTGGGAAAGCCATTTACCCAAGGTGCAGGCGGTAGTGGATGCCCTGAGGAAAGCCGGACTGACCGCTAACCCAAAGAAGTGCTCCATAGGGTTAGAGGAGACAAAATATCTGGGATATGTAATTGGGCGGGAGTCATCAAACCTCAGGTAACCAAGGTAGAGGCCATTCGTAACTGGCCCCGACCGGTCACCACCAGGCAGGTAAAGTCGTTCCTGGGGATTGTAGGTTACTACATGAGGTTTGTGCCCCACTTTGCCACAATAGCAGCGCCGTTGACAGACCTCTTGAAGGGGCGAAAGTCTGGGAGGGTTAGCTGGAGTGAGAAGGCGGAGGAGGCTTTCGCCGCGTTGAAGTCGGCCCTGTGTGGGTCCCCGGTTTTGGTGACACCCGACTTCAACAAGGAGTTTGTCGTACAGACCGACGCCTCGGAGGTAGGCCTCGGTGCGGTACTGTCTCAGGAGGTCAACGGGAAGAACATCCCGTTGTCTTCCTGAGCCGTAAGCTCAATCCCGCCGAGTCCAGATATAGTATAGTGGAGAGGAGTGCCTGGCTATCAAGTGGGCACTCGAATCTCTCCGCTACTACTTGTTAGGGAGGAGGTTCCGTCTGGTGACCGACCATTCCCCCTCAAATGGATGAGTCAGGCCAAGGAGAGGAATGCTCGGGTCACCAGGTGGTTCCTATCTCTTCAGAATTTCAAATTCTTCGTGGAACACAGGGCAGGCCGCTTGCAGGGCAACGCAGATGCCCTGTCCCGCGTCCACTGCCTCACGTGTGTTCACCCCTCAGGGTTGAACAAAGGGGGTGTGTAAGAGGGTGCAAGGTGTTGTTTTTGATAGCAGGTACGTGTCACCGAGGTTGCTGGCCTCGGTGAGGTAAGAGCCGGGGTTTTGGTCTGCAGCAGCTAGTGCTGCTCTGTTAAATAGCATGGCTGCAAAGCCGATCCGGGCCGGCTCTTACTGGGAGCAGCTAAAGAGTAGGGTGGGTGGCTGCTCCCCACGGTCCAGTCCATGTTTTGGGGCTGGGTATAAAACGCAGCCAGCAGCTGTGTCTGGGTGTGTGTGATTATCCTGGAGCCTGCAAACAGGGCTGAGGAATTCTCTGTCCTGGAGGAAGGAGCTCAGCAAGGTGGTGTTGCCCTGCGACCTGAAGGTGGAATCGCCTGCGGCTGAGCCGACTGCTAGGTGTGAACCCGCACCTAAACCACCCAAGGTGACTGGACCGTGTGTTGGCCTGTTTTTGGTTTTTCCACATGATTTCTGTTGTGTGTGAACTGTCACCAAGAGACTGTTTTCATTTCTGGTGTGCAAGTGTGAATAAAACACTGTTTGATGCACAATCTGGACTCCTTGTTTTGCCTCTAAACTGCACCCGCACCGCTGTCTACCAGAGCGACTCCCCACAAGACATATGTTCCTGTGCCCAAAAGAAAGCATATTCTCATCTGTGGGAATAAATCTAAACAGGCAGGACTTCCCGGCTTCTCATACGTAGCAAGACCTCATTTCCAAGGTACCCTCCTACAAATTCACTCGCTTTTTGGGTCCTTTCGAGATCAATTGAAATCAATCCTGTCTTTTATAATCTGTGACTACCACAATCGGTCCATATCCACAATTGCGTCCATGTATCACAGCCAATTCCGAGCCAATGACTGATTTCATTTCTCTGTGTGAAGGTGCTCGGTCAAAAGGTTCTAGTTTGCTAGTTTCCTGCAAAGTGTTCCACTTGGCGGTTCCATGTGTCGACTTCTGGAATTGACCGTCCCCTGCCTAACCTGACCCCTGTCTGTTCTCCGTTTTCACCCTGAGCTGCCAGCCATGACCTTGAACTGTTTATTGTATTGCTCCTACTCCGAATGCCCTGACATTGACCTGTCCCTGAGTACAGTTTTGCCTGATCGTCTGGTGCTCCTCACTGGAAGACCTGAGGGGACACTTTGATAACACCCTTAGGAGTAGCCTCAAGTCATATCTGTTCTAGTGACACAGCTGATCCACATAAGCTCCTCTATAATAAGTATTAGATTTTTAATAAATATAGGATGCTGATTATTCTGACTGTTCAGAACAATGGGTGCATGTCCGTTCGCTAACATAATTTACCAGAATAATAAGAATCTTTGGGGTGAACTGAGTTCGCATGGAGTTCCTGTGCAACCTAAATTCTGCTCTAAAAGGAGTCAGCGCTCTCAGCACCGCTCTTCCCAGAAGAATGGCTATATAGGTTTTCTCTGACTTTTAGATCACTTACTTTATAGGTAATAGTGACTGCCTCCATGAGGAACTTGTAGGTTAGGAACTTGAGCTTCAAAGATCTAAACTACTAGGCCTTAGACCTTTGTAAACCCTGCCTGAAGGAAGGCCAAGATGTCCTGGGAAGCTGGCTCTTCATTCTCCTTTCCCAGATCTTTGCACAAAATATTAAATTAATTGAGAATTCACTTCTGAACGCACTTAGTAGTGACGGGCTTTCTGCACTGCATTAATGTCTCTATACAGGCACTTAAATCAAGTCTCATCAAAAGTCTCTACCAATTTCCAGGCCGTCAAGCTGAGCACTTTGTAATTTTGGCAATATACTATGTTCTGGACTAGGAAGTCCGGGTGTTGAGGCATTGGTAGTTGCATGGGAAGCCAGACCATTTTGGACAAGAAAGGTATTATTGCAATCTCTGATGCTCCTTCTTATTGGATCTTCTGCTATATTGAAGGCTCCTTTGATTGAAAACATATCCAGAGAATAAGGTCTGTAGTGATGAAATAGAGAGAAGAATATTGCAATCGTTTGTGGCTCAAGTTGCCATAAGTTCTATAACTGGTCTCTAGATTCCGTCTACCTCATGGTTTTAGACCTTCTGATTGAGTTCCCATACCCCTGGAATGGAGTTCCTGTGCAACCTAAATTCTGCTCTAAAAGGAGTCAGCGCTCTCAGCACCGCTCTTCTCAGAAGAATGGCTATATAGGTTTTCTCTGAATTTTAGATCACTTACTTTATAGATAATAGTGACTGCCTCCATGAGGAACTTGTAGGTTAGGAACCTGAGCTTCAAAGATCTGAACTACTAGGCCTCAGACCTTTGTAAACCTCTGCCTGTAGGAAGGCCAAGATGTCCTGGGAAGCTGGCTCTTCACTCTTCTTTTCCCAGATCTTTGCACGAAATATTAAATTAATTGAGAATTCACTTCTGAACGCACTTAGTAGTGACGGGCTTTCTGCACTGCATTAATGTCTCTATACAGGCACTTAAATCAAGTCTCATCAAAAGTCTCTATCAATTTCCAGGCCGTCAAGCTGAGCACTTTGTAATTTTGGCAATATACTATGTTCTGGACTAGGAAGTCCTGGTGTTGAGACAGTTTCCAAAAATTGACTCAGTTGAGACATTGGTAGTTGCATGGGAAGCCAGACCATTTTGGACAAGAAAGGTATTATTGCAATCTCGGATGCTCCTTCTTATCGGATCTTCTTCAGAACTTAAAGATGACAAAGGAAACCTATGGTGTAACCGTTTAAAATTATATTTACAACCCAACGGCCTAACCCTTGATTTCACCAGGAGGAGGGGAACATAATGCCAGTCTTCTGCCCACTGGCATTTCCTTGTGTCAGAAATTGTCAGAAACATCCCTAGTAGCCTCCTCAGTTATTTCTTCGCTGGAAGACATGGGATCCAGGGTGAACCACATCAAAAATAAGATGGGGGAACTGACTAGCTCTCACAGTGAGCTCATTGACGCTCACTACTCTCTGGAAAAGGAGGTTGCAGAGCTGAGGGCCAAGCTAGCTGATTTGGAGGACAGAAATAGACGCAATAATCTAAAATTTAGAGGGATCCCTGACTCCGTTACCTCTGCTACCCTGCAGCAATACCTGGGGGACATGCTAAAGTAGATTTTTCCAGACAAGGATCCCCAATTGCTCCTGACTGATAGGGCTCATCATCTGCCCAAACCAAAGCATATTCCACCCACCTCACCTAAAGATGTGATCGCACGGTTCCACTTTTACGGTACTAAACAGGAGCTGGTATCTTATCTCAGAAAACATCGGGGTCTACCACCACCTTTCCAGGATATTGAAGTGTTCGCAGACTTATCTAAAGTCACCTTACAAGCTAGAAAGCAACTTTCCCCAATAACCCGGGTATTGAGAGACCTACGGATCCCGTACAAATGGGGTTTCCCGCTGAAGCTTTTGATCCATAAGGATGGGAAAACATACGTCATCAAGAATCTGGAGGAAGGAGAATCCCTTTTAGGTGCTTGGAACGCTGGAAAACCTGCACCGACTGCTCATGTAAGAAAGAAAACCCCTTCCCGTGTGCTACCGGAATGGTCCACAGTGGGGGAATAACCATTGTTGTCTTTTCATAGCAGTTTTTCCTATTCTCCTCGCCGAGTTGGATACGACTCGAGGGGATGGCAGGGCAAGGCTGGACTGCTGATCCCCCGCTTTAACTGGTCTGGGTTCAGAGTGACCCCTATAAGGCTGGTTTTATACTGTTCGATTCTTCAATGCTTGTTTTACTGGTTGTGATTTTTCTAATGTTTGCTTACTATGTTGCTTTTACTTATATCGATGGTCATATATCTTCGGGGTTCATGTCAATTCAGGTACAACTAGAAAGGGAACTACTATGTATTCAGCTTTATTGTATACTCTGTGTCTATGGCGGTTAAGCTACTATCTATTAATGCCAAGGGGCTGAACTCCCCATATAAGAGAGCCTCGCTATGGAGAGATGTGTGTTCCTCGCAAGCAGATATATTGTGTGTCCATGAAACACACGTTGTCCATAATAAACACCCAGACCTCATCCGACAAGGTTTTTGTAATATTATAATGGCTAATTCCACTAAGAAAAAGGCTGGAGTAGCCATTGCAGTGAGGGACTCCCTAGGCTTTCAGTTGGAGGAGGTCTCAGTGGATCAGGGAGGTAGATATATTATACTGGTAGGTTCAGCCGTTTGGTTGCTTTAACTCTGGTCAACATCTATGCTCCCAACAAATCCCCCATCCGATTTTTAAATCATATCTTGAAAAAAGAACATAAAATGCAGAAGGGAAATTTGATGTTATGTGGGGACTTTAATATCATCCCTGATAGACATTTAGATTTGACGGGTAGTGGCAGAACGAAGACCCCAACTTTGGGTCGATGGTTGAGAGACAACTAACACTATGATACTTTTCGCTGTCTAAACGCAAACTCAAAAGAATATAGTTTTTACTTTGCAAGACAAAGATCGTTTTCCCTTATCGATTTATTTCTTACTGATAGACCCTTACTATCTAGGATAGTCAAATCTTCGATAGGGGTCACAACATGGTCTGACTATGCTCCAATAATATGTTCCATATCCCGGTCCCACATCTACAACTTCCAAAAATCCTGGAGGAATAACATCTTCCTTCTGTGACACCCAAAATATAACCAGCAAACCGAATCTCACATATCCGAATACTTTTCTATCAATAATACGGAGGGTGTTAATATATTCACTCTCTGGCAAGCTAGGCTACTGTCAGAGGAGAGCTGCTAAAGCAAAGCTCTCACTTTAAAAAATCTCGAGAGGCCAAACTCACAACCCTCTTAGAGAAGGCGTCCAAATTAGAAGGGACAATTGAGGGACAATTTGTCCCTAGAACTCCACAGAACACTAATGTCCACGAGACATAAAATTCACTCCCTCTTACAACTGGACTAAGATCGGCAGATTGCTTCGATGCGGTTAGCTGATTATCAGTCCTACAATAAACCTGGTAGACCTAGGACTAATGGCGAGAAAAATGAAACCATTAATTCAAAAGTCAACCATCCCTTACATGTTAGCCACGGATGGAGTATCTAAACTTACTCACCCAAATGATGAGATAGCAGACGCCTTTAGCAACTATTATTCTAAATTATATAACCTTGACAGTGATCCTTCCACACCACAAACCCACATCAGAAAACATAACATCTTTTCTTCAAAAAGTTAAACTTCCCACTCTGGATGCTGACCAACTTGCAGAACTTAACTCTCCGGTCTCTGCTACTAAAGTAGAAGCTACAGTTAAATCTCTGAAACAGAAGAAATCCCCAGGCCCTGATGGATACTCAAATGAGTATTACCAACTATTTCTACACTTAGTAGTGATGTTTAACAAGGTTTTAACTGGAGAGCAATTTCCAGCTGAAATGCTGCAGGCTACAATGGTCACAATCCCAAAACCGGGTAAACCTATGGACTCCCCCGCTAACTTCCATCCAATATCTCTCCTAACTTGCGATGTGAAACAATATGCAAAATTGTTAGCTCGCAGATTATTAAAAATTTTGCCTCAGCTGATACACAGTGACCAAGTTGGATTCACAAAAGGCAGGAAGGCACCAGATGTCACTTGACGGATATTGAGACTATTACAGAAAGCTGGGGGGATGGGGACGCCTTCTCTGCTTCTTACCTAGATGCGGAGAAGGCGTTCGACCGCATACATTGGGTGGTTCGCAGCGACAGTTCTAGATAAATTTGGATTTGAAGGCCCTATTAAAAACGAGATCCAAGCATTATACTCAAAACCTTCAGCCAGAGTGTTAGCTAATGGTTCCCTCTCCTCACCTTTTACGATCACAAATGGCACCGCCAGGAGTGTCCTCTTTCCACTTTTTTTTTTGATGGCGATGGAACCATTTGCGGAAAGGATAAGGATGTCAGAGGCTATAAGGGGTATATCAGCTGGTAAACGTCAACACAAATTAGGGTTGCTCGCAGACGATGTTATTCTGACCCTAACTGATCCCTTGTCTTCCCTGAGGACCACGTTGCAGATTATTTAGGGAGTTCGGGGAAGTCTCATGCTATAAGATTAACGAATCTAAGTCCCAAATTCTAGCTATTAGAATCCCTTCTTCACTACATTCAGTACTGGAGAATGAATTTCCCTTCCAATGGGCCACTTCCTCGATTACTTACTTGGGCATTCAACTTTGCTTTCCACTTTCACGGCTGGTTTCATGTAACTATGACATGCTGTACAAATCGTTTCAAAACGATCTAGACCGCTATAGTAAATTGACTCTAACCTGGTTGGGGCGCATAGTAACATACAAAATGATGATCCTTCCAAGAATCATTTACCTTTTCCGCACTTTACCAATCCCTCTACCTGCCGCAGTCCTGGCCAAACTTAAGACTCAGATGCTCTCGTTTATCTGGAAGAGGGGACTTCACAGGTTGGCAGCCTCTATACTATATAACCACAAGACCCATGGGGTTATGGGAGTTACGAATCTACAAGGTTAGTATGAGTCCTTTGTTTTTAAACAGATGAAGTATTGGGGGACAAAAAGCAGTTTTCCTAGTTGGCCATCAATAGAAGTAGATCTCAATAAGAGGAAATTGCTCTACTCATTGCTCATAGTTCATACTATAGACCCAAAATTCCCGCTTCCATCGGCCCTGACGCTGAAAGCCATTCAAATCTGGAAAGCACTACTCCAACGCTTAGGTCCAATGTCCCCGATGAAAGTGGTGCAAGTTCCCATAGAGGTCCTGCGATATTACATCCCATATTTCTCGGTGGGAGGGTGCAAAAGAGCTGGGTTACAGGTGCTGAATGACTTCTTTGACAAAAATGTACTGAAGTCTTTCTCGGCTTTACAATCACCCTATGGGATACCCGGATCTTGGCACTATCATTTTACTAGGATCACCCATCTCTTGAATAAGTTCCCTAGGAAAGATATACCATTGCCTGAAGCCCTATATAATTATATTGCGCCTTTGCAGGGTGGTTCATGGACTCCTTCCAGCGCGATTTACAATACTGTTACAGGGGACCTTCTCCTGACCAAAAGGGTGCATTTACTTAACTGGGAGAAAGATCTACGGATCTCGTTTTCCACCGCTCAATGGCAAAATGCCTTACGACATACCTTTCAGGCTACGAAATGCTCTAACCTCTTAGAGTGTTACCATAAAATACTTACCAGGTGGTACTTTACTCCCGCTAAACTTAGTAGATTTTACCCCAATGTGGAGAACTCGTGCTGGCGTTGCCGTAGATCACCCGGCGACCACATACATATATTCTGGGACTGTAGACTTATGCGAAAATTCTGGGCTAATGTCGAGAGTTTACTGAGAGAAGTGACAAGCTTCAATATTAGCCTGACTCCGGCTTTGACACTCCTCTCGTTAGAGAGATTCTACGCCATTTTAGACTACTGACCTGTCATGTTTTGCTCACAGCTAAACTTTTGGTCGCAAAACATTGGAAATCCTCCAATGTCCCATCTATGACTGAACTCATAGACAGGGTCTCTACCCACGCTATCTATGAGCACCTTTGGGCACAGAGGAAAAATAGGGTACAACATTTTCTGGCCTCTTGGAAAAACTGGCTCTCGAAATTCCCTTTACCAGTATGACATCCCCCTTGATAAGAGCAAACTCCTGACCATTACTGTTCTTACACTTTTGTTTGTGTGTTCCTTTATTATTGTTCTCCGTATGTGACGGTAAAAATGTCAAAGTATCTATTGTTCTACGTGGGCAGCACTCGAGCGGGTGCTGTAGGACATACTCTGTATGGAAAACTTGTTCATGTTAGTGCTTAGTGGCTGCGACCACTTTTGTTTTTGTTTTTTATCTCGATGTGAAGTTGATCTCTCTTTATTAGTGGCTGCGTCCACAACCGATACATCTTTATTGCAAATTTCAATAAAAATTATTGTGAGAAAATAAAGGTGGCCCAACACATTAGTCTTATGTCCGCCGAACCCCCCCCCCTCCAATGATGTCAGAGGAGAAAAGGATCAGCTGAAATGAAATCTTTTGCTTTTCTTCTTTAGTGACATAAGCTGCCACCAGAACTTGTCCGTCTCTCTCCACTGTCCCCATAGAATACACAGACATGTTCGGCCAAGCTGAATGTGTATGATGAAGCCTGGAGGGATTTGGGAGAGATAGCTGTTGGTTGTCACCTATTGAATATGTATCGGCCCTTTCAAAGCCCAAGTACATTGGACGCTTTATTGTGGAGTATCTAATGCGGCATTTAATTTCTGACATGTCTGAAAACCGCTTCTTCACCAGATGATTGTTCAACTACCAACCAACGTCTGTGTAATGTGTAAGGCCACCTTGTTTATGCTAATAAGAGTGTTTTGTACATGAACTTTGATCTCTTTTCATCTGGAACTATCTGTTGAAGATTTTGTGATATTTTGTCATTAAGATAAGACACATGGCAGGGGACTTAACAGCATAGCCACTGTATTCCACTAAGCCTTGAGAAAGGGTTCGAGGACACAAATCAAATTGCACCTTAAAAAAGTTTGATGGCTTCTGTTCACCCATCTACATCCTCGGAGCAACCTTGCCCTAACCAGAATGGAGACCAAATGAAAACCCCTATAATCCTTAAAACCCAAAAGAAAGCCCACTCCCAGAGGAATTTGAAGAAACAAGCTTCACCGCTTGAAACTTAGGGAAAAATGTGCAAAAAACAATGGAGACAACACTCCACTTCCACCACGTCAAAAATAGCCTGCACCTGCTTGTGTCATTAGATGCATCACCAAAAGGGGCAGGCTTCAAGAACCAGTTGAATGTGGCCGTCGAGCTTACTGCCAGGAAGCAAACCACATGCCAATCCAGAAAGGAGTCAAAAAGATTCATGAACCTTAATGAACCAGTAGGCTCCATCAAAGCAAAACTAAACATGAAAGAATATCAAACCTGACACAATGATGAATGCCACCCGACCAGCAGAGTGGTGGAAAAACAGACGGAGGAGTGGCTTGGTGGGCCTTTTAATGTTTCATCATGTGAATTACCGGCAGCCAGAGACTTAACACTACTGTTTTTGTGTTCTGCTGTGTAGGACGGTCAAGAAAACTGGAATTTCAAGATGTTTTTATTTGAAAATTCACAGAAGGTTTTTAAAGTATTTACACTCTTCAACATTGAAATTTCAACATCAAGAATGAAAAGACATGGCATTATGGAAATCACAGGATCGATAGACATATAAATGATATGCAACACATTCAAAACATCTCAATTTGTCCAGTATGGGGTATGAGTGCCACATACAGATATACACACACTTACACGTCTTGGCATGCCAAACACAGCAAGAAATGGTGGAAATACATTTTCCAGAATAAACATAAAACACACAGGACTAGAACAAAAATGTATATGGCAAACACTATACCAACAACTAGAATGGAGTAAAGTCTGGATATATAAAAGGCTCAACTATCAGCAACTCCACCCTTATCAATCAGAGAAGGCAATAACCACACACAGATTCAGATACAAGGTAAATGCTCAAACTAAATTAGTAACCAGATGAACATGATGTAGACCCTGTTGCTTGTAACATTTGTAACATAATATCTGTAAGCAAATAGAACGTAGACAGAGTAGAATTTAATTCAGATATGATCGTGTTTTCCATGTTTTAGACCTACTCCTAATTTTGGGTTACAAATATGGACATTGCATACTGACTAAAATACACATACTGTATGTGAATGACTCTTTAATGAACACCTGCTGTAGGTTGATTTTGCCAAAGGGACATCGCTGGTTTTTAAGGCAGAGAAGGATATGGTAAATCTATGAATATTTTATGTAACAAATTATTCCAAATTTAAGTTATTATTTTCCCCATCACCTTTATCTTTCTGTACTGTACAAATGAATATAAAAATATCAATATGTCCACCTATGTTACCTAAAAGTCTCTAAGGGAAGTCCTTCCTTTTTCACGATGTTCTTCTGAATTCTCCGTGCAGTGTGGGTGAAGCAGTGTCAGACTAGGGTACATAGGGCCCACCAGTAATATTAATTCTGGCCGCCCACTGTAGAGCTACATGCAAATATTACCTACTCACATAGCAGCAACAAGACGCTCAAGATGATTCATTATGGTGATTCCTCAAAAAACCTTGAGAAGTTGGGTCAGTGGGGAAAGATGATACTGGCTGGCTTGCCTTTGTACCGAGAAGTCACCTTAACCACTGAGTTGTATGGATATAGGCATGCTGAGAGGCTGTAATGGGTTACTGAGGGCCCATCTTTGTCAGTGGACCACCGAGGTATTCACCTGTTTCCCTGTGGGCGAGTCCGATCCTGGAGTCGAGCTATGAATACAGTAGGAAGCGAGGTTCATTGGGACAATTCATCTTTACTGCTCTGACAGTAAACAAGGCTCTTATTTTCTTCCTCAAATCCACAATACTTTTCCTCCATTGATCCTGATCACTGTTGACCTCAGGTTAATCGAATTTGGGTGGTTTTTCTCTATGTAGGCTTCAAAATTAGATTTTATGATGTTTTAAAACATATGGTACCTAAAGAACATCAAAATCATTTATCTCCCGTGTGATTTTTCTCATGTGCAACAAGACTTGACTTTTTTCCACATTTTGAACATGTAAATAGCTTCTCTCCTGTCTGAATTCTCTGATATAGATCAAGAATTGACATACTTGTAAAACATTTTGTACATTCTGGACAGGAAAAGGGCTTCTTGGATGTATAATAAAACCGAATATATCTTTATAGCACTTGCAGTAGCACAGTTTGACCTTCTTGATATATAATAACATTTTTTCTATCTCTGTGAATTTCCTCATGTCTAGCAAGATATGATTTCTCTGTAAAACATTTCCCACATACTGAACATGAATATGGCTTCTCCCCTGTGTGAATTCTCTGATGATCTTTAAGTTTGGTTTTCGTAACAAAGCTTTTCCCGCATTCTAAACATGGATATGGCTTCTCTCCTGTGTGGTATCTGATATGTTTAACAAGATCTGATTTATTTGTAAAACCTTTCCCGCATTCTGAACATAAAAATGGCTTCTCTCCGGTGTGACTTCTCTCATGTATAACGAGACCTGCTTTATTTGAAAAACATTTTAAACACACTGAGCATGCAAATCGCTTCTCTCCTGTGTGAGTTCTCATATGTTTATAAAGTCTTGATTTACATATAAAGCGGTTCCCACATACTGAACATGAAAATGATTTCTCTTCAGTGTGAATTCTCTGATGTTCTTTAAGTATAGTTTTCGTTCCATAACATTTCCCACATTCTGAACATAAATAAGGCTTCTCTCCTGTGTGTTTTCTCTGATGGACAACAAGTTCTGATTTACTTTTAAAACATTTCCGACATTCTGAACATAAATACGGCTTCTCTCCTTTGTGTTTTCTCTGATGGACAGCAAGTTCTGATTTACTTTTAAAACATTTCCGACATTCTGAACATGAATAAGGCTTCTCTCCTGTGTGATATCGCTCATGTCTAATAAGATTTGATTTATTTGTAAAATATTTTCCACATACTGAACATGAAAATCGCTTCTCTCCTGTGTGACTTCTCTCATGTCTACCAAGATTTGATTTATTTGTAAAACATTTCCCACATTCTGGACATGGAAATACTTTTTTTTCAATGTGAATTTTTCTGTGGTGGGCATTAAGAGTGTATTTGTGTTTAAAGTGTTTTCCACATTCCCCACACTGAACTCTTTCACCCCCTTTCTGCCCGGTACTTGTGGTAGCAATCTGTGATTGGTCAGGAGCAGGTTCCTCATGTTTAGGAGGATTATATGATGGGTCTGTACTGTGAAGTCCTTGATGTACATTACAGGTAATTAGGTTTTCTTCTGAAGAGTGCTGCTCGATATCTTCATCTTTTTCTTTATAGTCTACTGTTAATATGACATTTTCCTTAGAATTCTTGAGATTTTCTGTTAGGATTAAAATTAGATTTTCTGTTAGGAGGAGGTTAGGAAAATGAATAGGAGATTTATAAATGTAACTTTTGTTTAAAAAAAATGGAGCTTACCCCAGATGACAACGTCTTGGGTAAAAGACTTTAGGGGAGATTTATCAAACTGGTGTAAAGTAGAACTTGTTTAGTTGCCCATAGCAACCAATCAGATTCCACCTTTCATTGTGTAAAGGAGCTGTCAAAAATGAAAGGTGGAATCTGATTGGTTGCTATGGGCAACTAAGCCAGTTCTACTTTACACCAGTTTGATAAATGACCCTATTTGTATGTATTTTATTAGAATATGATTTACCTAATGCACACTTTTTTATCTGAACTTGAGACATGCAATAGAATTCTAGATGAAAAAGCTGAAAAAGGGAATCGGTCTGAAAAAAGTTTAAATCACAAAAATAAATACAAAATCTTAATTCCTATTAACCCTTGACGGATGACGGATATACAGTGGTCCCTCAGAATATAATATTTTCAACATACAATGGTCTTTTCTGACCCATCGTAAGTGTAATACCCAGGAGTGGTATTACCATTTCTGCACTCCGCTACTGTCTCTAATAGTTAACATGAAGGTCATCTTTGTATTTATTTCCAGGTCTTTCTCCATTGTGCATTGATATTATTGTTATGCAACTGGTTTGTACATGTAATATGCCTGGTTCACCAGCAGGTGGCAGCGTATCTGGCAGAGAGATAGATCTCTGGATACAATGGAACTTACCATTCTATTCTCCTCCTTTTGGGCAGGAATGAGTGAGTCCTGCTTCCTACCAGAAGGGAGGGGTTGCAGTTCTAGATTGTTCCAGTTTTAGACTCCATAGTAGAGCTGAGAAGACCTGAAAGAAGTAGCAGCCAGAGGAAATTGTTCTTCGGCTGGAGCAGGAGCCACCAAAGAGAAGTAGCTTGTAGAGCACTCGGAATCCATGCTAATTTACGTTACTGAGTGTCAGGAGGGGGATAACAGCCCAAGGCACCCCAATCCAAGGATGCCAGAACTGACCAAAAGTCCAGTAACCAGATCCATGCAGAGTTATGCACAGCAGAGAGAAAGTAGAGAAATCAGAGTTATTAAGCAAGTCTGTCAGCCCAGCAGAGAAAGAGAGAAAGCAGAGTTATCAAGTTTTCCTGCCAGTTTATGCCAAAGCCTGCTGGAACCAAGATGAAGCCTGAATGTATGAGAAGCCCGAATTTTGTCTGGAATCAAGTTTACCCAAGTAAAGCTGCTGTTAAAGTTTACCAAGGTCTGGACTCAAGTTATTCTTTATCCCCTAACTCAACTATTTCCCCTTTATTTGCTTTGGAGCCTAAGTCCAGGGTCCTGCTTTATCCAGGTAGGAGTACCGTGACACATATAGGCCGCACCACACCACACCACTCCATTAAACCTGGTATGTGATTGGACCCTGCGGAGCGGCTCGTGGCATAAGCTAAAACCAGACTCAGATCCAACCAATCAAGGACATTTCTCTGGTAAAATAGCTGGATTAGAAGCTCGTTAGCAGCTACTTCTGACTGTTTTATCTGTCTTCGTTATCTGCTCATTTACCTTTGGTGACATTTTGGGGCTTTGAAACCGATTACTGACATTTCAATGGTTTGAATAGTGTTGAGCGAATTGAGCTTTGGATCAAAGATCTTGAAACTTAGTTTTAATGCTGCCTGGCGATCCATCTCCGTACAGCGTTTAAATGTATGGGCTCTGGCGAGGGCAATTCATAATCTCTGACGTCTCGCGAGACTTCAGTAAATAACTTCAGACTTTGATTTATGGCTCTTGGAAAGGGGAGGAGTTAAAAATGAAAATTATTTTAAAAATGTCATCATCCTTAAGGGGTTAAAGCCGGTTACTGAAAAATATTCAAAATGACGCTATGAGAAATGGCGGGTGGATCCTTTCGAGTCGACCTATGAGAACTGGGATGACATTTCCAAAGAGTATCTCAGAGTCCCGGAGACAGGTCTACGAGGATGTATTATACATTCTGTATAAAATTGGCTTTTATGAGAATGATGAGTGTTGTAGTTGTGGAGGTCGGAAACACATGTGGTGGTGTTGCCTCAGGTCGGAGGGAAGTTATCAGCACCGTCCATAGTTACAGATACTAAAAACTGTGCGCGAAGACAGATACGGGTATGGGAGGGAGGCCATCTTAAACATTCTATGTTAGGAAATGAGAAGATACTTTACAAAAACGGACAATTTGACCAGATATCATAACATCTAGGACCCCTGGAGTAAATGGGCTACAACGGTCAAGGAAAATGGTTGAGGTTTTGATGGAGTTTTTGAGCCAAATCCAGAAGTGGATCCAGCAGGAAGGAGGATGAGACGCCTTTCCTTTATATTCCCTATTCCTCTGGAGCCGGTATCCATAGACCAGCAGCAGAACGTCTGTAGCAGTCAGAATAATGGAGGCTACTGAAAAAGAACCTAAAATAACCGCCTGGCTTCACTGAGGGCAGATCAGCTCGTGGGAGAGAAGTATCGGCTGTTCTCAATTTCAGTGACCGGTTCTTTTGTTCTCTCGGGAGATAAACCTCCACAAGAAGTTTCTGGACTTCCCACTGAAAACCCAGACACTCAGCCGAGCCGAGCCAGGAGGTATGTGGAGGAGTCGGAGGGATAGCGGTCAGCCGAATGAGTGGTCTAAACACTCCTAACGTGGTTCATTACTCCATACCTGTGGTGACATGGACTGGAACGTCCTCCTCCACCTCACTCTTACACGGGGGATCGCCCATCATCCGCTCTTCTTCATCCTCCACTTTAATATCAGTCACATCTTCCCCTGATTTGTCATCTGTAACAATTCAGGACAATACAGCAGACAGGTGGGAAATCTAACAGATCCACAGAAGAGACCCCCACAATCTATGACCCCTCTATGACTGCAGGACCCCCTATATAGATGTGTATAGGGCTCAGCTCCATCTACCTGAGGGTTCTCTGGGGGCTTCTCCTCTGGACAGTCCTGGGAATACAGAGGACGGGGACATCTCTCGGGGGGATTTCTCCTCCTGGATCCATCTGTGGAGACACAAGCACACGGTGACTGAATACATGGCCTCCTGTAGATCTCTCTATAGATCAGACTCTTCTCTCAGCTCCTTCACTTCTAGGTTTAGTGATCGGGGCCTGAATAACAATGTTCTGCTCCTCACCAAATCCCAAAATAATCCAGTCACCCCACATGGAAATCCCACCGCTGGGACCCCCACAGACCATGAGAACATCACAGGACGGGATAAATATGGGAGCACTGAGACCCCTCTGATCATGAGAACGAGGGTCCCGTGTCCTCCTTGTGGATGGAGCAGACGTCTTCATAGATATCTCTTGTGACGGGAGCAACAGACATGTACAGCCACCGCTCCATCCATGTGAGGACACAGGACCCTCGTTCTCATGATCAGAGGGGTCTCAGTGCTCACATATCTATCCCGTCCTGTGATATCGTCGTCTTCTTTAACCCTTTCAGGACCGGGCCCTTAACCCCCTTCCTGACCAGGCCTAATTTTGCAAATCTGACCAGTGTCACTTTATGTGGTAATAACTTTGGAAGGCTTTTACGTATCCAAGCCATTCAGAGACTGTTTTCTCGTGACACATTGTGCTTCATGTTAATGGTAAATTTAAGTCAATATGTTTTAACTTTATTTATAAAACAAATCCAAAAGTTTAGAAAAATGTGAAAAAATTCACTGTTTTCTAAATGTGAATCTCTCTGCTTTTAAGACATTAAGATATTGATGCCTCATAAAATATGTATTAATAACATCCCCCATACGTCTACTTTATGTCGGCATCATTTAAGTAATGTAATTTTACTTTTTTAGGACGTTAGAAGGTTTCGAATTTTAGAAGCAATTTTTTAAATTTTTAGGAAAATTTCCAAAGTCAACTTTTTTAAGGACCAGTTCAGTTCTGAAGTCACTTTCTGGGGCTTTTATAATAGAACCAACCCATTTTAGAGACGACACCCCTCAAACCATTCAACACTGGTTTTAGAAATGTTGTTAACCCTTTAGGTATTCCACAGGAATTAAAGCAAAATAGAGGTAAAATTTCACTGGCAGATTTTCCATTTTAATCAATTTTTTCCTAGAAGACAGCAAGGGTTAACAATAAAACAACCCTCAATATTTATTATCTTGATTCTGCAGTTTTCAGAAACAGCCCATATGTGGTCGTATGCCGCTGTATGGGCGCACGGCAGGGTGCAGAAGGGAAGGAGCGTCACATGGATTTTCTAACATGGAATTTTCTGTCATGGTTTTTAAGAGCAATAACTTTTTTTATTTTTTCTTGTATGAGCCGCGTGAGGGCTTATTTTGTGCGGGACAAGCTGCAGTTTTTATTGGCGCCATTTTGGGCTACATTTGGCTTTCTGGTTACTTTTTATCTCATTTTTGGAAGGTGAAGTCATAAAAAGCTGTTTGGTGTCATTTTTCAATTTTTTTTTTTACACCATTTAATTGATAGATCATGTGATATTTTTATAGATCCGGTCGTTATGGATGCAACAATACCAAATATGTCTAGTTTTACACAATAAAAATATATTTTTTTAAATCAGATTTTTGTGTTGCCATTTTTTAGAGCCATATTTTTTTCATTTTTCTGGCTATAGTCATGTGTGACAGCTTGTTTTTTGCGGGACGAGGTCACACTTTTATTGCTACCATTTTTGGGTGCATACGACTTTTTGATTGATTGATATTATGTTTTTTGTGAGGTGACAAAAAAAACTGTTTTGGCATAATTTTTTTTTTATTTTTTTTTTACACCGTTCACTTGATGGGGTAGATCATGTGATATTTTTGTAAAGCCAATTGTTACGGACACAGCGATACAAATATGTCTATTTGTTAATTTTTTTTTACATTTTATACAATAAGAGCATTTTTAGAAAAAATATCATGTTTTTATGTTGCAATTTTCATAGAGCCAAATTTTTTTGGTCTTGTGTTGGGGGCTCATTTTTGCGGGATGAGGTGATGTTTTTATTGCTACCATTTTGGGGTGAGCTCACTAAAAAATCTGTTTTGGCGCAATGTTTATTTATTTATTTACAGCGTTCACCTGATGGATCATAAGATATTATTATAGAGCCGGTCGTCTATTTTATTTTTTTACTTCTATTTTTAACATTTTTTTAAAAACTGAGTTGAGGGGGAAATGTGAAACTTTTTTTATTTTATTTTTAAAACACTATTTTTTTATTTTACACTTTGTATCCTCCATAAGGTCATACAAGGTCTCTGGGGGACATTCAACTTCACTTTAAAAAAAAAAATATTGATTTCTCCTGTAACTGGGGCTGACATAAGAGAACCAGTTACAGGGGAACACCCCCTAGAGAGGCTGTAGAGCAGTATACAGCACTGTACAGCCTCAGTGCAGGGCTGACATAGGAGAACCAATTACAGGGGAACACCCCCTAGAGAGGCCGTACAGCAGTATACAGCGCTGTACAGCCTCAGTGCAGGGCTGACATAGGAGAACCAGTTACAGGGGAACACCCCCTAGAGAGGCCGTACAGCAGTATACAGCGCTGTACAGCCTCAGTGCAGGGCTGACATAGGAGAACCAGTTACAGGGGAACACCCCCTAGAGAGGCTGTACAGCAGTATACAGCACTGTACAGCCTCAGTGCAGGGCGGACATAGGAGCCCCAGTTACAGGGGAACACCCCCCAGAGAGGCCGTACAGCAGTATACAGCGCTGTACAGCCTCAGTGCAGGGCTGACATAGGACAACCAGTTACAGGGGAACACCCCCAGAGAGGCTGTACAGCAGTATACAGCACTGTACAGCCTCAGTGCAGGGCTGACATAGGAGCCCCAGTTACAGGGGGAACACCCCCCAGAGAGGCCGTACAGCAGTATACAGCGCTGTACAGCCTCAGTGCAGGGCTGACATAGGAGCCCCAGTTACAGGGGGAACACCCCCCAGAGAGGCTGTACAGCAGTATACAGCGCTGTACAGCTTCAGTGCAGGGCTGACATAGGAGCCCCAGTTACAGGGGAACACTCTCAGAGAGGCCGTACAGCAGTATACAGCGCTGTACAGCCTCAGTGCAGGGCTGACATAGGAGCCCCAGTTACAGGGGAACACCCCCAGAGAGGCTGTACAGCAGTATACAGCGCTGTACAGCCTCAGTGCAGGACTGACATAGGAGCCCCAGTTACAGGGAACACCCCCCAGAGAGGCTGTACAGCAGTATACAGCGCTGTACATCCTCAGTGCAGGGCTGACATAGGAGCCCCAGTTACAGGGGGAACACCCCCAGAGGCTGTACAGCAGTATACAGCGCTGTACAGCCTCAGTGCAGGACTGACATAGGCGCCCCAGTTACAGAGGGAACACCCCCCAGAGAGGGTGTACAGCAGTATACAGCACTGTACAGCCTCAGTGCAGGGCTGACATAGGAGCCCCAGTTACAGGGGGAACACCCCCCAGAGAGGCTGTACTGCAGTATACAGCACTGTACAGCCTCAGTGCAGGACTGACATAGGAGCCCCAGTTACAGAGGAACACCCCCCAGAGAGGCTGTACAGCAGTATACAGCGCTGTACAGCCTCAGTGCAGGGCTGACATAGGAGCCCCAGTTACAGGGGAACACCCCCCAGAGAGGCTGTACAGCAGTATACAGCGCTGTACAGCCTCAGTGCAGGGCTGACAGAGGAGCCCCAGTTACAGGGGAACACCCCCCAGAGAGGCTGTACAGCAGTATACAGCACTGTACAGCCTCAGTGCAGGGCTGACAGAGGAGCCCCAGTTACAGGGGAACACCCCCCAGAGAGGCCATACAGCAGTATACAGCACTGTACAGCCTCAGTGCAGGACTGACATAGGAGCCCCAGTTACAGGGGAACACCCCCCAGAGAGGCCGTACAGCAGTATACAGCGCTGTACAGCCTCAGTGCAGGGCTGACATAGGAGCCCCAGTTACAGGGGGAACACCCCCCAGAGAGGCTGTACAGCAGTATACAGCGCTGTACAGCCTCAGTGCAGGACTGATTGAGGTCTATGGAAGACACGACAGCTCCTGCACTCCCCCGGACCCCGGCAGTCACATGACCGCCGGGCTGGGACAGGAAGTGGCATAGCGCTTCCTGATCTGTATACACAGCGCAGTCGGCTTTGGTCCCGAGGTATCAGCCAGTACAGAAGCCGACTTCGGATTCCTGTTTTAAAATGGTTTTAAAGTTGTAGAATGGAAGCCCGAAGTTCTTCACCAAAGTCTCGCACGACTTCCGACTTTAATGCTGTTTAATGCTGTACAGACACGGGTCTCCATACAGCAATAACAGGAAGTTCTGCAACAAATTGACTTCGGATTTCGGATGTGAAGCTGGATTCGCCAACCCCTACCTATCATTAATGAGCAGAACCTGAAATAATTGTTTGCCGTTAACTCTTTCTTTCTATCCCACATTTGCAGGGACCCGGCCTCGCACCTTAACCACTACAGGACCGCCTAACGCACGGATGCGTCCGGTGGCCGGTCCTGTACTTCTGGGTTGACGCGTCGGCGCGTCATCTCGCGAGACGCAAGACTTCCTGTGAACGGGCGCGCGTCTTAGGAGTTATACTGCAGCCTGCCAGCGATGATCAATAAATAAATCAGACGGCGTTTTGTTTTGTGAACAGCGTCTGATATAGCTGCTACCCGGTCCTCTGGTCCCATTTTCTGGGATCGACAACCAGAGGAGCAGGGAGCTCTGTAAAGTAGCACCAAACACTACACTAACCCCCCCTCCCCCCCTCACTTATTAACCCCTTCTTAACCCCATCTAGATTCCCTGATCACCCCCCTGTCATTGATCACCCCCCTTGTAAGGCTGGATTCAGACGTCCATATGTGTTTTGCGGATCCGTGGATTCACGGATCCGATCCGCAGATCCTCAAAACACGGACACCGGCAATGTGCTTTCCGCATTTTGCAGATCCGCACATTGCCAGAACTATATAGAAAATGCTTTTTATTGCCTGCAATTCCGGACAAGAATAGGACATGTTCTATATTTTTGCGGAACGGAAGTGCAGACCTGGAAGCGCGGATCCGTAATTCCGGATCCGAGCGGGACAAAGTCTGTCCCCATAGAAATGAATGGGTCCGCAATTCCGTTCCGCAAACAGAATTTCGGACGTGTGAATGGGGCATAAGGGTCCCTTATCACCGCCAGTTAGTTAGCTACTTGTTAGGTAGCTAGCGCCCACCGCACCGCACCGCAGTCACTGATTTTGGCAGAGATTTTTTCATCCACATTGATCGATGCGAATGGAGAAATCTGTGCCGTTCATTATTTTTCTTTTCAGCGCAGAGGCCGAACGGAAAAAAAAATCTCATTACCCGTCTGCTCAATATACGGAGAATCGCAGAAACTCCTAATGCTGGCCATACGTGTAATGACTGCGGAGACCCTCAAATGCCAGGACAGTATAAATACCCCACATGTGACCCCATTTTAGAAAGAAGACACCCCAAGGTATTCTGTGAGGGGTATGGTGAGTTCATGTAAAATATTATTTTTTTGTCACAAGTTAGTGAAATATGAGACTTTGTAAAAAAAAAAATAAAAAAAAAAAAATCAATTTCCGCTAACTTGTGCCAAATTTTTTTTTTTTCTGTGAACTCGCCATGCCCTCACAGAATACCTGGGGTGTCTTCTTCACAATGGGGTCACATGTGGGTATTTATACTGCCCTGGCATTTTAGGAGTCCTAAAGCGTGAGAATCCAAATGCGTAAAAATGCCCTGTGAAATCCTAAAGGTACTCATTGGTTTTAGGGCCCCTTTGCGCATCTTGGCTGCAAAAAAGTGGCACACATGTGGTATCACCGAACTCAGGAGAAGTAGGGCAATGTGTTTTGGGGTGTATTTTTATATATGCCCATGTTGGGTGAGAGAAATATCTCTGTAAACGACAACTTTTTAAATTTTTCTATACAAACTTGACAATTTACAGAGATATTTCTCTCACCCAGTATGGGTATATGTAAAAATACACCCCAAAACACATCGCCCTACTTCTCCTGAGTACGGCGATACCACATGTGTGACACTTTTTTGCAGCCAAGATGCGCAAAGGGGCCCAAATTCCAACGAGTACCTTTAGGTTTTACATGGCTGCTCACAATTTAGCCCCGCCCAAAATGCCAGAACAGTAAATACCTCACATGTGACCCCATTTTGGAAAGAACACACCCCAAGGTATTCGCTGAGGGGCATAGTGAGTCCGTCTGAGATATTTTTTTTTTTTTTTGCCAGAAGTTAGCAGAAATGGAAACTTTATTATAATTTTTTTTTCCTCAGAAAGTGTCATTTTCCGCTAACTTGTGAAAAAAAATGAAATGATACATGAACTCACCAAGCCCCTCCGCGAATACTTTGGGGTGTCTTCTTTCTAAAATGCCGAAATTCACTTTTTTGCACCATAGTTTGTAAACGCTATAACTTTTACCCAAACCAATAAATATACACTTATTGGACTTTTTTTTTTATCAAAGACATGTAGAACAATAAATTCAGAGAAAAATTTATATAAAAATGTAGTTTTTAAAAAAAAATTTACAACACAAAGTGAAAAATGTCATTTTTTTTGCAAAAATGTCATTAAATTTGTATTAATGGCAAAAAAAGTAAAAATGTCAGCAGCAATGAAATACCACCAAATGAAAGCTCTATTAGTGAGAAGAAAAGGAGGTAAAATTCATTTGGGTGGTAAGTTGTATGACGGAGCAATAAGCGGTGAAAGTAGCGCAGTGCAGAATTGTAAAAAGTGGCCTGGTCATTAAGGGGGTTTAAGCTAGGGGGGCTGAAGGGGTTAAAACATCTACGACAAGGGCACCTCGACCGCCATCAGGCAGGAGAACCCAGAATCAGAGCGTCCTGAGGGGAAGAACCTGAGTGCCCTTCCCATCACTACACACCGGCCCAGAGAGCCTCAGAAAACCGCAAGTACGACTACTGCACCCATCCAGCACCCACCCTACGGCCCGGCCTCTGCAAACACTCCGGCCGTACATCTCCTGCTAGAAGAGACATGTCCGCTCTGACAGGACCACAGACTGGAGGAGGAGGAGAAGAGCCCGGGGATCCCACCTTCTCCTCCAGTCACACACAGCACCTTGTGTCTTCTCTGCTTGTGGAGTGACTAGAGGATCCCAGACATGAAGGGAGGAGAACTACTGGAATAAGGATGTGTTCACACCACGTCTGAGCCTCCATCAGAGGTAGATATCAGGAGGGTTTCCTAACGTAGATCTCTGATAGAAGGAGGTGACGTCGCCCTGTACAGTCCTATCATCCTATATAGTCACACAGGGGCAGACGTCACCCATAAGCCCCATGTATACGGCACGGCGCAGGTTTTCCTGCAGGATCCTCTGTATAGAATAGTGTCATCTACTGGACCGGCCGATGGAGGCCACGAGGACACTATATCTGTCAGGGGATGGAGCCTATGGAGAAGTGTGATGTATATGGGAAATGTGACCGGAGAATAACATGTGGAGCTCCTACATTACATGTCATTACACGCGTGTACACACTGCACATGACCGGACTGAGGCTTTAACACGGCCTCTTCTCACCTCGTCTCCTCTTACCTGGTGATGTCAGAGGCCGGGAGCCTCCATCATGGCCTCCTTGTACAGATCCTGGTGTCCTTCTATATACTCCCACTCCTCCATGGAGAAATAGACCGCCACATCCTGACACCTTACAGGAACCTGACAACACAATGACACCGTCATCACCCAGACCCTCCAGTGCTGTTACTGGAGAATTTCCCAGCATTCCCAGCAGTGTCACCTCTCCAGTCAGCAGCTCCATCATCTTGTGGGTGAGCTCTAGGATCTTCTGCTCATGTATCAGGGGGGCAGGCTCTGTGATGGGGGTCCTGCTCCACCCTCCGGACTCATGGATGATGGGAGTCCCCCGATGTCTTCTTCACTATGGTGTAATCCTGTGGATGGAGAGAGACACTTAGGGAAAGAAATTCCTTCCTGACTCCGGATCTACACTCAGAATCCCTCCCGGGATCATGGCCCCATCTCCAGTAATCTAGTCACTAGAAGCTGGAATATTATTACCCTCCAGACCTCCAGGCCCCTTCTGGACTCTTCTAGAGAATCCCCCATGACTCCTTCCTCTGGCAGAGAGCTCCATAGTCTCACTGCTCTTACAGTAAAGACTCCTCCTCTATGTTGGTGCAGAAACCTTCTTTCCTCTAGACGTAGTGGAGGCTCCTTGTTATAGTCCAGTATCATCTAGATGTCAGACTAGTGGTAGAAATCCTCCTCCAGGCCACACTCCGGCCATCTCCTCCTCTGCTTCCTCTCCTCCTGGGTACAACGTGCCTACTTACCTTCTCATGGCTCCTACAACATGACTATTGGCCCCCATGATCCATCACTGACCATACTGGGGCTGATCTTCAGGTTCTCCGTCACTTGGAAGGTCTGGAGGCCGTTCTCCAGGACCCCGGACTCTTCCTATCACTTCCTATGATGGATTCTCCTTCCCGATGTCTGACTTGTTACAGAATACAATACAGAGGGAGAGAAATCTAGAGAAGTTTACCTCTCCGCTCAGCAGGGAGATGATCTCCAAGGTGAGGTCTAATATTCTTCTGCTGATCTCCTTCCTGTCCATCCTTGGTGGTCATTCAGGAGAAGAGGAGAGAACTGGAGGAGCTGGAGGCTTCTAGTACTGCAGGCGCCTTTATGAGGAGAGGCTGGAAATCCTCCAGGGACAAGAGCATTAGTGAGATCCAGAACCGCACTCACTGCTCCTGGAGAGACCCCGCTTCTCAGAGCCCCCAGCACCGGGGATAAAGGGGGATTCTGGAGAAATGGCTGATACCAGAGAGAAGAAGAGGCTCCAGACACTACAGCAGTGACTACCGACCAGGACCTGCCTGTATCTGCTGCACAGCAAGAGATGAAGGACCTGGGATGATGTCATTGTCATGTGATCAGGAGGGGCGGAGCTCAGCAGTGGAGAGGCGAAGTGGTGGAGAAGGACCTGGGATGATGTCACTGTCATGTGATCAGTGCAGGAGGCGGAGATCAGTAGTGGAGAGAAGTGGTAGAAAAAGACCTGTGAGATGTCACTGTCATGTGATCAGTGCAGGGGCGGATCTCAGCAGTGGAGAGAAGTGGTAGAAAAGGACCTGGGGTGATGTCACTGCCATGTGATCAATGCAGGAAGGGTCGACGCTTGGTAGTGGAGAGAAAAAATCGTGAAGGACCTGTGATGATGTCACCATCATGTGATTAGTGCTGGGGGTGGAGCTAAGTAGTAATGAAGTCATGGTGAAGGACCTGTAATGACATCACAACCATGTGACCACATTCCTGTGGAGGAGGGGCAGTTCTGGAGATGTTTTCACAGGAGGAGATGAAGGTGTGATGCTCTGCAGGGATCGGGGGAGCTCTGTCTGCTTCGGGAAGCAGAGAGGGGTTTTGGACACTTGGCATATCTTTTACCAGGAGAAAGGCGGAATAGCTTTTCTCGCTCACGCTCCGCTGCACGGGGCCACGTCTTGTAAACCAGTGAGGAATAGAGATGAGCAAACTTTAAAAAAAGGTTTGGCGTTCGGGTTGTGGTAATCGCCGCATCCCGTTATGGATTCCACTACCGCGGACTATCCCGGCATATGGAATCCATAAGGGGCGGCTTCCACCAACCCGAACTGTTGAACAGCCGAAGGACCTGGGGTGACGTCACCGTCATGTGATCAGTGCAGGGGGCGTGGCTCAGCATGGGATTACCACAACCCGAACGCCGAACTTTTTTTTAAAGTTCGCTCATCTCTAGTGAGGAATGGGGGGAGAGGTCACTTTCTTTGCCTTCAGGTTTCCTCTCCTTGGAGTTATACCTGTACGTGTAATTTATCATTGTTTTGGTCGCCTCACTTTTCAAAAAGAAACAATGAAAACAATTAAAAAGATTTTACCAAAAGACAGGCTGACAATGTTTCCCAAGTGCCTGCCAAGGGATCCGCAAAAAAAACGGACACGGAACGCGGATGACACACGGATGGCCATCCGCATTTTTCACGGACCCATTGACTTGAATGGGTCCGTGAGCCGTTTTTCACGGACAAAAATAGGACAGGTTATAATTTTTTGACGGACTGGAATCACGGACCACGGACGCGGAGGACAAACGGTGCATTTGCCGAGGTTTCCACGGACCCATTGAAAACCAATGGGTCCGCAGAAAATCACGAAAAACGGAGCAACGGACACGGAATCAAACAACGGTCGTGTGCATGAGGCCTTAAAAATACAATTTCAACAGAATCTCCCTGCTTTTCAATGCTCTTTGTCCGTCAGTCAACAAGCTTTCATCTCACTAAAAAATGTTTAGGTAGAGCAGTGAGCCACGAATGCCCCAATGTCTTCATCAGAGGTGAATCTCCATCCTCGTAGGGCCACATAATCCAGTGACTGGAGCGGTTGTGTCGAAAAATGATGGATTTGTGCTTTCTGAAAGATGATTAAAATAAATTCTACAGCCAGAGTGCAGAAAATGTATGACTCACCCTCATATATACCATATAGTGGTGGCATTAAAGGGGTTTTCTGAGATTTTAATACTCAAGACTAGAGATGAGCGAACTTCAAAAATTAGTTCGGCGTTCGGGTTGGGGTAATCGCCGCATCCCGTTATGGATTCCACTACCACGGACTATCCCGGCATATGGAATCCATAAGGGCGGTCTCCACGAACCCGAACTTTGGAAAAGCCGAAGGACCTGGGGTGACGTCACCGTCATGTGATCAGTGCAGGGGGCGTGGCTCAGTACTGGAATGGATAAGAGGTGATCCAGTGCTGAGCCACGCCCCCTGCACTGATCACATGACGGTGACGTCACCCCAGGTCCTCCGTGTTGTCCAAGGTTCGGGTTCATTGAAGAATCCCCTTATGGATTCCAAATGCCGTTATGGTCCGTGGTAGCGGAATCCATAACGGGATGCTACGATAACCCGAACTTTGGAAGCCGAACTTAAAACACAAGTTCGCTCAACACTACTCATGACTTATTCTTCGACACCCAGGACTCCCGCTTATCAGCTGTATCAGCTTATTGGAGGCCGTCCTGGGTGTCAGACCCCCCTCCCCGAACAGATACTGATGACTTATCCAGAGGATAGGCCACCAGTATTAAACTGTCGGAAAACTATCTTAAATAATACAACCCATCCCACAAAAGGCAAGTCCTCATACCGCTACATTGATGAAAAATAAAAATGTTATGGCTTTTGAAAGGTAAAAATAAAAAAGTAAATGAAAATGCCGCATTCATATGGGCAAAATAAAAAAATGCTGCAAAGTGAAATCATATTTCAAGTCTAAAGCAGTTCATGTAGGACATCCAGAGATGAGTGTATTTTTCCAAAATTCGATTCGGCCGGTTGGCCAAATTTTTCGAAAAAATTTGCTTAAATCCAAATTTATTTGCGGTGAATTTGCGGCTATTTCCTGGCTGCTGAGAGCCTTTATAGGGGTGTAGAACTCTGTGCCTTGCAGTAACACGCATAGGGAGTCTGCTGGGGTAGTGAATCAATACTGTGAGTCCGTATGACATGCAGATGACAGGCGTCGCTCTTAGAATCACTGCACGCTTCCGTTATTTGGGCAGTCACGGGGCCAAAACTGACCAAATAACTCAAGTATGAACTCAGCCTTACAGGTTGATGTTAGCGCCAAGAAGAAGCGCTCTCCTTTACACCATCGTCAGCTGATTCCACATAGATGTCTACAGAACCCGTCCTATTAAACGCTTATACAAGTAGAGCCCCTGACAGAGAGGAGAGGGTGTCAGCAGTAAGTTTGTCCGGAGGTTCGCCGTAACGCGCGTCAGGGCTGACGCCATCCCGGTCCCTCTACTTTCATCTACTCGCTGGTGAGTCCCATTCTGGGTGTTGTTTCGGTTGTCCTGCTATATCCACTTGGTGAACACATAGAGACACTGACACTTGACATGTCCTTACATGTGGATATTTGCCAGACCTCAGTTAGGCCCAGATTCATCACATTGATCTTTAGTGATAGGCCTTTTTTGCAACACCATTCTAGGAGTGCTAGATATGTTTTATGTATTTCGATATAGGGTCCAGGGTGGCGTCTGGGTTTGTCTGTCACCTCCTTCTATGTTTTGTAACTTTTTAACATATGACCAATAAAGTCTTTTGATAATAATTTTTCAATATTTTTGCATGTATCCTTCACATAGGACGGCAGGGTCTCCACACATCTCCGCAGATACAAATCCACGAATCTACTATCCTGTTCACAAAGGCCACCAATCCCAGATACAATGGGATGTCCCGGAGGATTGGTACTGTCCATGTGTATCTTGGATAGTAAATAAAATGTTAGTGTCACCAGATGGTCCACCAGTAAGCCATCTTTTAATCTAGGAGGGAGTATCTGATTGCACACTCCAGATTGTAAGATCTCATCTAATTCTGTTTTAAATGTAAGAGTGGGGTTCTGATTAGAGATGAGCGAACTTTAAAAAAAAGTCCGGTGTTCGGGTTGTGGTAAGTCGCGCATCCCGTTATAGATTCCACTATCGCGGCATATGGAATCCATAAGGGGCGGCTTCCACGAACCCGAACTGTTGAACAGCCGAAGGACCTGGGGTGACGTCACCGTCATGTGATCAGTGCAGGGGGCTGGATTTGATCCCGTGCTGAGCCACGCCCCCTGCACTGATCACATGACGGTGACGTCACCCCAGGTCCTTCGGCTGTTCAACAGTTCAGGTTGGTGGAAGCCGCCCCTTATGGATTCCATATGCCGCGGTAGTGGAATCCATAACGGGATGCGCGACTTACCACAACCTGAACGCCGGACTTTTTTTTAAAGTTCGCTCATCTCTAGTTCTGATCCAATCGTCTATAGCTCTCTTCATGATTAAGCTGTCTTAAAGCTTCTTTTTCATACATCTGTGTCGGCCATAACACAACATTTCCCCCTTACCTGCTGGGTTGATAACCACGTCTTCAAAATTACGCAATTCTTTAATTGCGTGTCGTTGATATTTCGAGGGGGGAAAGCTGTGAACGGCGACACAGATGCATGGGTAATTTAGAAGTAGTTGTACCTTCCTGCTCATCTCATAGAGATTGTAAATCATCTGGTGCCTGTTGTTCTGCAGCAAATGTCAACTCGGTCACATCAGATTATTTACTGAATGGTTTCTTAAGTATTAGCTTCCTTCCAAATAGTTGTAGATCCTTCACCGCAGTGAAAAGATCAAAGCCATTGGAGGGAGCAAAGGTAAGAGCTTTCTGAAGTACATCTATCTGAGGTTTGTAAGTGTATGTGTAGATAGGTTAATAACTCTAAGGCCCCTTTCACACGGGCGAGTTTTCCGCGTGTGAGGAGGACGCATTGCACCCGCACTGAATCCGGACCCGTTCATTTCTATGGGGCTGTGCACATGAGCGGTGATTTTCACGCATCACTTCTGCGTTGCGTGAAAATCGCAGCATGCTCTATATTGTGCGTTTTTCACACAACGCAGGCCCCATAGAAGTGAATGGGGCTGCGGGAAAATCGCAAGCATCCGCAAGCAAGTGCGGATGCAGTGCGATTTTCCCGCATGGTTGCTTAGCAACGGGACCCGATCTCTATTATTTTCCCTTATAACATGGTTAATAAAGAATGCATTGTTAAATGAAGAGGAAGGGGTTAAAAATAATAAAAGTTAACTTACCTTAGCCACTTGTTGCGATCTGTCTTCTCTTTTCCAGCTTCAGCTAAGATCTAAAGGACCTGTGATGACGTCACATCACCATGGTAAGATGGACCATGTGATTGGACCATGTGATGTGACGTCATCACAGGTCCTTTAGATCTTAGCTGAAGCATGAAAAGAGATGACAGATCGCAACTACGCGATCAAGTGGCTAAGGTAAGTTAACTTTTATTATTTTTAACCCCTTCATCTTCATTTACACAGCATTCTTTATTAAGAATTAACCATGTTATAAGGGAAAATAATAAATTCTCCAGAATATCTACCCGAAACCGGACTTAAGTGATGAAGTCCGGCTTCGGGTCTGGGTACCAAACATGGCGATTTTTCACACGCACGTGCAAAATGCATTACAAACGTTTGCACCCGCGTGGGAAAATCGCGCATATTCCCGCAACGCGCCCGCCTCTTATCCGGGCGTCATGTTTAAAGAGGCCTTAGTGTTTCCTGTGTCTCTTTTCCATCCGATTCATGTTTCTGTTTTTCTTTTGACAGCGGGGGTGTTGGGTATATGGGGATGAGATACCCGTTCTGTTCCAGCATCCCCCGTCTTTCTAAAAAATGATCTCCACATGATTCTTCTGAAGCAACTGAGGTGCCTGACAGAGAGGGAGTAATGGAAGCTCTTCTATCACGTCTATGGTGCCACCGATAGACCTTCCACCAGATCTCTACAGAATTTCTTGGCCTTTAACTCCTGTATATTCCCTAACTTGATCTATTTCTTTTTCGATCTGCTCCAATGACTTACGATCAGACCCAATCAGAAGCTCAATCAAGGTAACAGAACTTACTAAGGGTTTCCTCCCATCTAGAGATAAAGACCGTGTCGGCTGTTTGTAAAGTGGGGAAACCAACTGAAAGGTGGCATGAAGCAGGATGTGCTCAACCCAAGATGCAGTTGTGCATCTATATACAGGGGAGCAGATCCTGCACTTGTGGCCCGTTGCTAATGACGATCCCCATCAAAATTGCATACGGTGGAGGATGCCCGCAGCGGACCACAAGTACCACAATAGACATCCTACACAAGATGGCAATTGTGTGGATGTGATAAACAATAGAGCAATAACAAATGACAAGACAGGTGCACACTGCGGTCTTACTAAGCCCTCAAACTGATGTTAAAATTTAGAGATTGGTCAACATGTCCTGCAGTGGAGGACATGTCTAAGCCTGAGCACCACGTCAAGGTTTCTGGGGGCAGTTGAAGGACATATTACCAGAGACCAGGGGCATACCGTATTTTCCGCCCCGTATGTAGATTGCAAGCCCTCATGGGCAGGGCCCTCTCTCCTTCTGTACCAGTTTGTAACACGTCTTGTTTATGCTTAGTACAATTGTCTGTATGTACAGCGCTATGGAATTAATGGGCGCCTAAATATGTATAGACACATTTCACCCCCAAAGTGGGGTATAAACGCCCTCATCTTATGGGCGAATACTAATGAAGTGCTTCCATTGACTGAGCCAGGAAGCTGTGAAGTCTCTGTACTTATCGCTTACTGGTCCTCAGCTGTCGACTGTGCAAGGCTGCGCACAGGGTGAGTGCGCTCTGTGATCTCGCGCTGTGCACAGCCTTCACAGCAGGATGAAGAGGATTGCGATGTAGGTGAGGAGCAGCAGCGAGCAGGAGAGGTAAGTGATTTTTTTATTTTAAGTTTTCTGTGGCATGGGGGCACATATGGAGGCTACTAAGTGATATGGGGGCTACTAAGAGGCATAGGGGCACATATGGGAGCTACTAAGTGATATGGGGGCTACTAAGAGGCATAGGGGCACATATGGGAGCTACTAAGAAGAATGGGGGCACATATTGGGGCTTGCCAATAGGCATGGGGGCTGATGAGAGGCATGGGGCTCTTATCTGAGGTCTGATTGGGGGTCATTCACATTGGGGGTCTGACTGCTGGTCTGACCTGAGGGTAATGAAAAATATTTTTTTCTTATTGGTCTCGTCTAAAACTCAGGTGCGTCTTATGGGCCGGTGCGTCTTATAGGGCGAAAAATGCAGTAACGATTGTGGTCGCAGAGGTTGCCACCGGGCCAGGTGGGGGGCCTGATCCAAATTTGCCCTGGGGCCCATACGGTGTTATGGGATGAAACATTTTTTTTTCAAAATAGCTTGAGGGACCAAGCCTCCAAAAATGATGCCTCGACAGGGTCAGAACGCTACCCATACGACACACACAAGTTCTCCCTTTTAATTGGGAGCAGGCGCAGTGTGGATTTGGAAAGGGTACGCATATAGTCAGGCAGCAGCCATATTGTACTGTACATGTTGGCAGGTGGCAGCAGCAGCCATACAGAACATGATGGCATCAGGCAGGCCGCAGCAGTGGCAAGATAGGGCACCTTCAGCACACTCAGATCTTTTCATTGACCTCAGCCAGAGGAGTGTGAAAATCTCCAGGCTCCAGGTTCATTTTGACAAAAGTGATGTTTTGGACAACTTGGTCCGTCTGGGTGTCACCACGCCCCTCGCGGCACTAAAATCCCTCTCCGAGATGACACTGGAGGCTGGACAAGAAAGAAGATAGAACATGCAGTGCCAGTTCGGGCCACTGTTTCAGTCTGCCTGCCAGAAATCCATAGGATCAGGGTATGTGCCGGAGACTGGACAGAGTTTAGGTAGGCCTGGACATGGGCATTGAGGCAGGCTTTCTGATTGGCCTCAGCCAGGCGTGGCCCGTGGAATGACTGCTCCATCATGTTGAGAAGACTGAAATGGCGGCTACTGCTCGTGGAGGTAAGTGACTCTGCAGCGGGTGGAAAGGGGGCCTTCCATTCAGACCTGCTGGCAGCAGGCGTCTGTTCACCATAAGTGGCGTACACAGTGTTTTCTGGTAATAACGCATTTTGTCCACCCTTTCTCTTTCATTTTGCCATGGTAGTGAGGGTCTAAAATCATGGCTATCCAGTAATCATCAGACTGCTTGATGTCAAGGATGCCTCTGTCACTGCGTAAGTAAGTGAGCACAGAGGTCGCCATTCTGACCAGCATGCTCAAGTTCTTTCCACCTCTGCCCAATATGATTGGGTGTCATGGCCAATGTGACCGTTGTCATCATCATCATCCTCTCCAGAGGCACCACCTCCTTCTCCCCCATGAGACGTACAACAAGGACCATTGGCTGTTCTTCTTCCTTCTACTTACTTTGCCACCTGTTACATAAGCGTCAATGTCTCTTCTAAAATATATATGAGGAGCACGAGGGACAACTAGGTGGCCTGACATCCGGTTTTTGGCTGGACAGTCCGGTTTTCTGTGTCCCTGTCCTTCATCCAGCGCAGGGCCTCGACGGACGCAGGGATGTCCTTTTCAATACCTCACGCTCAGATAACAGGATTGTGCTGCCTGAGCTGCAGCAACAAACTTACTGAGGCTTCTCTCACCCCCAATCAGACACTAGAGCCGGTGGACAGGTCACTCTATGGCTGACTGAGAAGGAGAGAAGCCCTCCCCAGGGAGACTCTCTTGACTATCTGTCATAGGGCACATGGGGTTTTCTTGCCACTGAAAGCCTTCTCTGGGACTGCAAGGAGGAGGAGCAGGAGGAATGCTGTGACCCCTGGCTCCACGGCACAGTGTCAGACTCAACTCCATGTCATCGTGCTGTGACTGAGAGGAAGACTGAGCCATCCAGTCTACAATCTCATCCCCCTTCTCCTCAACTATAATGTTGCGCCTTTCCGAAGCCAGAGACAATTGCGGCCTACTACTACTACTACTACTTCTGGCCGGACAGCTGGTGCTGCTACTACCCACATTCAAGCTTTAGGTCATCCGCACAGATAATGTGCGCTACACTGTGTATTGGTGATATGCTGGTTTAATTAAATTGAACAATCCCAACAAAAAACTTGCAACCGTGTGTAGACAGAAATAAACATAAACGGATAATTGCGGCCTGACACTTAATATCACGTTATCACCCACAGATATCGTTATGCGCTACCCTGCGTTTTGGTGTAGCGATCAAATATGTGCTGGTATAATTAAATTGAAACCCCCCCGAAAAATACATTTGGAACTGTGTGGAGAATAATCGGATTTAGCGATAATATTATGTTATCAATCACTGACGTTTTTGTTCACTACACATTTTAGACTGCTTTCACATCTGCACTCACCTTTCCATTCTGTAGCAGAGACAAAAGTCCAGCATGTACAACTGTTGTCTCCGCTACAAAAACCATCGCCTGAATGGAAACCTAACGGATCCAATTATAGTCTAAGGAGGCCAAAGGTTCAGCTCAGTTAAGTGCGAAATCCTATACTGGAGCAGAAGAACGGAAAGGTGAGCGCACATGTGCAGCGCCCGGTCTACCTAGGGGAGCGGTGAACGGGTGGCAATGTTCCGAGTGGGTGTAGTAGTACTCACAGTTAGGTTCTCACCTTTGGCTGGTGTACAGTGGATGGGAAGACAGCACTAAATCCTCCGGGGCACTCTATGTAGCAGGGACCACCAGCCAGATGTTGGTTGAGGTGCCCTTGATGGGGATAGTGGTGTTTAGGGTGCTTTGGTGGCTGGGCCCCTGTACTCGTGACACCAGCACCGTGAGGTGATGCAATTAAGAGATGGAGCAGAAGAATGAGGAATCAGAAAATAGTTAAACCAAACAGGAACTTTACTTGTTAGATATAGTAAGGCATCCAAAATCATCACTTTGTCTTGCATACAGATGTCATAAAGTGCAAAGCTGCAAATCCAAATTAGCAGGCTCCTTGAGGTGAAGTGTAGAGGTTAACTCCAGCTCACTTTCGTAAAGGAAGGTTGCTTACTTGTTCTTGGTTCCTGATCTTGCTTTGTTCTCTCAACCTTCAAATGTAGTTTAGATCCTCTGTAAATAAGTATTCTGACAGATGGCTTCTGTCTTTAATTATGGTGAGCTGCCTGTAGCTTAGAATCTCTGCACCAAATGCAAAGGTGACTAAAGCCTGATTAACGGCAGTAATCTTCCTTTGTCAATATTCTTTAGTTTAGTGATCCAACAACCCCAGGGCGATCTCCCTCATGGCAGGTAAACACTCTGCTTCATTATTTGAAGACAAGACTGTCTTCTCTCCTAACTCCTCCACTCAACTCCTAACCCTCCTTACTTCCTGTAACAGCAGTATATAACTGGTGTCATGGAGACCTCTAGTGGTGAAAATATGTAGTGCATGTTACCAACCTGTGATATGGATTTAGCAGCATAGACAAAGGAATAGTGCAAAATGACATTATAATACATAATAATTGCGGAGTGGGACATTACACATATAAAAGCAGCCTTATATTCTTTTTGAAACTTAAACACAAAACAGTAAATTAACTATGTGAGATGCCCTGACACTGAAGTCAGACTAGTATTTCAGGTGTTTTCACTGAGATTTAAAATGCTAGATTGATGGTGAAACACGTGTTGTACAGTTTTGCGCTTATTCCACCCCCGCTTACCCCCGAAAAAAGGATTTCTGTTAAAATGGGAAACAAATGAAAGCTATGCTGGTTGACAGCTTTTCCTGCCTTTCCATATTTCTAAACACACAATTCTTCAACTTTGTAATTCTAGCCTTTCCCTTCACTTTCCCTGGCAGTAGAATACAAGCTTGATTGTGATTTATGACTTTCCCTGATTGATTTCTGACTCTCCCTGATTGATTTCTGACTCTCCCTCATTCCCTAAGATGTTTTTCTGGCAGACACTGTAAGCCATCCACCCCCTTGCACAGCCCAGAACAGGGTTATGTTCTGCTCATTGTGCCGTTGCAGCACTGATCATCCAGCTCATCCAGACTGTGGATACTTTTTATTCCTGTTTATACGGTAGAAAGTGGGACAAACATAGATCAACAATTCTGTTGTTTTTAATATTTTTATGGCATTCACTGTGTTTAAGGGGCTTTCCCATGAAGTTAAAGGGATATTACACAAATATATCTGTTTATTAAAGGAGTATGGGGGGCTAGGATATGCCCCCATTGTCTGATAGGTGCGGGTCCACAACGAGAACAGAGCGGGCAGAGCTTTGGCTGGAGGACACCAAGTGCTGCTCCCATAGAAGTGAATGGGAGCGCACTGCGCACGTGCGACCCACGCTCCCATTTATTTCTATAGGGCAGATGGAAATAGCCAAGTCAGCGCTTCATAGAAATGAACGGAGGGCATCTGCGCATGTGCAGTGCACCCGCTGTTCATTTCCCCGCTCCGTTCTGATTGTAGGTGCGGGTCCTAGAGTGGGACCCACACCTATCAGACAAAGGGTGCATATCCTAGCCTATCCTTTACCCTGGGTTTACACCTGAGCGTTTCTGAGACGCGCGTTTTACGCGCATATTTTTCGCCCGTTTCACATGCGTTTTTAGCAATAGTAAACGCGCGTTTGACGCGCGTTTGTGTGATTGACTCCAGTGTTGTCCAATGAGCAAATATCCCTGTCTATATGAAGTTTGGCCAATCATAGGGCATTGTAGGTGTGAAATTCCATGTGTGTTGGTAGAGTGTGTGGTTTGGAGTCATGGAATGCTATAGACGGCGACGTGTTACGGCACTTGTTGCAGCTATCGACCTGGAACGCTTGATGAGAAGGCGGGACAGTGGAGGACACGTTTTTTGACTACACCAGGATGTCCATCCACAGGTTGGTACGTATACGTTGTTGCAATGTTTTTTCAATGGTTAAGCTAAGTGTTTTGTGCTTTTTGTATTTTTAACCATGAACATTTTATTGTTTCCCAGCTTTGACGAGCTCCTGGTGCTGTTGTCGCCTCATTTGCAGCGTCAGGACACCTTCATGCGGGACTGCATCCCACCAGTGGAAAGACTGGTCATTACTTGGCGGTAAGTAGCCTATTATTGTGGCCATTTAAACCATTTGCAGTGTGTTGTGCCAGGATCTGAGTTTCGCCGTGTTTCTCTTGTTGTTTGTGACGTATGAGTGTTTGTGTGGGGGTATGTGATGTGTATGTTGTCAACGTGTGGCATAGATATCCCATGCATGCATCATGTATCCACATTTGGCCATGTTTTACCCCTCACTTTCAAAAAATAGTCCGAATTTTTTTTTATCTTTGGTGAATGTAATAACATCGTACATTTCCAACTAAAATGTGTTAACTCTGTTTAACAAACAAAGGAGCAATTTTTTTTAAACAACATAAAAATATTAGGAAACTTTTCCTATATATGTGACCTTTTTGGCTCCAAAACCCTTGAGCCTGAGAATTTCCCTCTTATAATTTTCAAAGGGTTTCATATTGCGGCCCTGAAAACTCCGCCTCGGTATCCCGCCGTGTCTCTCTGGCTCCGCGAGACTGATTGGCGGGTGGCATTTCAGTGGTGGTGGTGGTGGAGGTGCTTGGGCCCGTGCTTGTAGAGGGATATGGGTATGATGTGTGTTGTGTCTGCCATGTGTCAAGAGGGTGTTGTATGTTACTTTGTGTGTATGTGTGTGCTGGGTATGTGTGAGGGTGTTGTTGTGCATGTTGGGGATGTAGTGGCCCATATTGTGGCCCATATTGTGGACCATATTGTTGCCCATATTGTGCTGGCTGCTGTGGGGCCTGCTGTGCTGGCTGCAGTGGGGCCTGCGGTGGGGCCTGCTGTGTGGCCTGCTGTGGGGCACTGATAGACGTTGGGATCTCATAAGGGATGCAATATTTATCAATGGTCTTAGACACCTCATCCCTTACTTGTGTGACCAGACTTCTGGGCACATGTAGCATTTTCTCCTCTAGACTGAGGAGAAAATAGGCATCACTTGTAAGTTTTGGCACAGGATGTGCCAGGGCATCCAGGCAGCCTATTAGCCTGTCCTCATGCCTCTCTGTTCTCCTCCTTTTATGTCGGGGCTGCCGACTTGCCTCTGGGACGGCTGGGACAGTCTGCGTGGGGCTCATGAAACTCGGAGTGGGTGGGGGGCCTGGAGGACTCATTGGCCCCATAGATGGTCCGGGCTCACTGTCCATGGTTGTGCCCTCGTCCTCTTCTTCGTCATCTCGCGCCTGGCTGGGTTCCCAGCTACTATCGGTGCTGTGAAGTGGAAAATATAGGTAAGTATGTTCCCCATATGAAATTGAATGTATGTCATGTCATACCACATCCTCTCCTGTGTATGCCCTTGACTCACCTCCGCATTTCCGTGCACGGTATCAAAAATGACATCTGTTGGGCATGCACGTAACTAGAGCGTGCGCTTGGGGACGATCCGCTCCTCTGCTCCCTTTCTTTGCGCCTATGGCGGATAAAGGCGACTTTCAGGCTTTTCCATTTGCCTTTGATAGTGTTGACTATGAAAAAAGAAAAAAAAACATCCGTTAATGTCTCTTTATTTTCTTACATTTGTTTCAGGTATTTAGCTACCGGACAGTCATTGGCCAGTCTACACTTCGCCTTTCTCATCGGGAAATCCACAGCCAGTATGGTCGTCCGGGAAACCTGCGTGGCAATTTGGGACGTCCTTTATCCTGCTGCGATGGCCCAACCATCTAAGGGCTATGCCCTTTGTTTTTGTGGGGGACGAGGCCTTTGCGCTGGGGGAGCATCTGATGAGGCCGTACTCCAGCCGGGGACTCTCCATTGCCAGGCGGGTATTTAATTACCCGCTGACAAGGGCACGCAGGGTGGTGGAGTGCGCCTTCGGCATTTTAGCAAACAAATGGCGCTTTCTCCATTCTCCAATTCATTTAAAATTGGAGACCGCCATCTCGGCCGTGAAGGCAGCGTGTGCTCTGCATAATTTTGTACGTGTACGGGATGGCTTTAATTCTGAAGATTCCCTCAGCCATTCCTTGGAGAGTCCTAATCCGAGCGGTGTGCGTGGGACCAGACACGGTGCGGCTGTCCGGGACCACTTCACCGCATATTTTTTATCACCACATGGGACGTTACCCTTGCAATTGGAAGCCATCTAAGTTTATGTTAATTTATATTTTTCTTCTGAAAAGAGTGTTTCAATATTATTTTATTTTCCATTTTGGTTGTTTATTACTATGCCTAAATTACAAAATTTGAACAGATCTTTTGTGCATTTCTGTTTTTTCACCTATATAGTGCCCCGTGTGGATGCCCCTATAGTGGCCATCAATAGTCGCCCATTAACACTGGTTAAAAATGTGGGCGAAATAATGTGTCCCATTTAAGTGCCCAATACTCGGCCAGTAGAATATAAGCCAATGTGGGTGAAATAACGGATCCCATCAAGGTGCCCAATACGAAGCACCTAAAATATGCCAGCCCACCCATAGCCCACAAGCAGTCTAATTTGAAAAAGTACACAATATCAATAACAACTTAGGATTCAAATCCCTCAACCCAAAATTAGGCCTACATTTCAAAATGCCACTACATTTGCAGATTGAAAGAGCGCAGTCTGGCACAAGACAGTGGAACCACTGCAAATTGAACATACTGGGCCATTGCATTGTACCAGAATGTGGGGGAGGGTGAACCAGGACAGTACTAAAAACTAAAGGGGTGAGGGGACACTATACAACATGTAATGTGCACATCATTCTTTGGAAACTAAGGCCACTGAGTGCCCATATACAAGAACAGGGATGGTGATGCTGCGGCCCTCTAGCTGTTGCTAAAATCCAACTCCATGGATGCCTGCACAGGCTCCAGCAAGTCAAATACAGCCCAGCATTTGTGGAGGTGGCGTTTGACAACAGCTGGAGGGCCGCAGGTAGAGCTGGCCAGGGCTATTACATAGAGTTGGTACACCACTGCACACAAGGAGTTTACTTTTCACATTAGAACACACATGGAAATACCTTTTCCCTGTTTCACTGTCTTGCTGAAACTTGTCCAATCTGGCCAGATGGTTTTTGCGATATCTTCCCAGGCCTGCTGCCCGCTCCGCCTATTTTTGTACTTGCCATCCTGCGTATCATACAGGCAGCGTTTGGCTTGCACCAGCCTGATCAGGGTCTCGGTGTCACACACAGACTCCTTCATGCTCGATTCTCTCCAAAACTGTGCTTTGCACCTGGTGTTGGGCCTTTTCCAGCATGTTGCAAAATCCAAAACGCGCATTCAGTGTCAAAAACGCGCAAATTACAAGCGTTGCGCGTTCCCATTGAAGTCTATGGGCCAAAACGCGCGACAAACGGCCAAAAAAAAGCTCAAGAACTTGTTTATGCGTCGGGCGTTTTTTAGCGTGTTCAAATGTGCTGTAAAACGCGAAAATGTGAACCAGTCCCATAGGGAAGCATTGGTTTGCATCGGTTATGCGTTTTACAGCGCGTTCGAACACGCTGTAAAACGCGCAAGTGTGTACTTAGGGTTCATTTTCAGTAAATACAGAGCACAATAAGAACTGTAAGCAAACCAGTAAAGAAATACAGCACGAAAAACACATAAATGAAATCAAACAGTCATCAGACATAAAACCAGTTCAGTCAGAGAAACTCAAAATCTAAATAGCTTTAACCCTGGGTTCACACCTGAGCGTGTCTGAGACGCGCGTTTTAGTCGCGCGTATTACAGCTTGTTTTTGCAAATAGGAAACGCGCGTAATACGCGCGTTCGTGACTCTGGAGACCAATTGAAAAAGGCATATCTACACTTTAACGCGTGTTAAACGCGCGTTTTACGCGCGTTCCCATTGAAGTCTATGGGTGCAAACGCACGCCAAAACGCCCCAAAGAAGCTCAAGAACTTCTTTGAGCGTAGGGCGTTTTACAGCGCGTTCAAACGCGCTGTAAAACGCTCAGGTGAGAACCATGCCCATAGGGAAACATGAGTTTTCTCCTGTTGAGCGTTTTACAGCGCGTTCGAACGCGCTGTAAAACGCGCAAGTGTGAACTGGGGGTAAATGTCTGAAAATTAAACAATAACCATTCTAGTTGAAATATCCACTACCCATGTTTGAAATGGAAGTCTGCGGAGACGTGAGCAGTAACACAGAGAGAATAAAAAGAACACAAACCGGGATAATCAAAGGGTAACGGGAGGGGGGGACAAAAAACATAGTAACATAGGGGAAGATTTATTAAGATGGGCGTTTTAGACGTCGGTCTTAATAAACCCCTAAACTGGCGGTGGATCCACTGGAATTATGAAGTGGCGCCAGCCTCTACATAACTTCGAATAATCCGCCACCACTTCTAAATGTAAGAGTTACTTGCTGTCTTACAACTAGACCTTTTTCTATGCCTACAACAGGCGTAGAAAATGGTAAATGAGTCGGACCTGTCGGCCCCTTCCCCATGCACACCACACCCACTTTTTTAGACCTAGCATGAGCGAGGAGAAGTCACAGAATTGCGGTGAAAAAACTTGTTGCGCTGCAATCTGCCCCTGAAATACACCTGCAAGTTGATACAGAGGAAGGTTGTCCTGCAAGTTAATGCAGAGGTAGGTAAAAAACCCTGTGAGGTAGAAGACAATTTTCCTAATTTTAGGGGAAATAAATCCTTCCCGACTCCAATCAGGCATCAGAATAACTCCCTGGATCAACAACCCCTCTCTAGTAGCTATAGCCTGTAATATTATTATACTCCACAAATGCCTCTAGACCCCTTGAACTCTTCTAGTCTCACTGTTTTTACTGTAAAGAGTCTATAGTCTCACTGCTCTTACAGTAAAGAGTCCATAGTCTCACTGCTCTTACAGTACAGAGTCCATAATCTCACTGCTCTTACAGTATAGAGTCCATAGTCTCACTGCTCTTACAGTAAAGAGTCCATAGTCTAACTGCTCTTACAGTATGGAGTCCATAGTCTCACTGCTCTTACAGTATAGAGTCCATAGTCTCACTGCTCTCACAGTAAAAAGTCCATAGTCTCACTGCTCTTACAGTATAGAGTACATAGTCTCACTGCTCTTACAGTAAAGAGTCCATAGTCTCACTGCTCTTACAGTAAAGAGTCCATAGTCTCACTGCTCTTACAGTAAAGAGTCCATAGTCTCACTGTTCTTACAGTATAGAGTCCATAGTCTCACTGCTCTTACAGTAAAGAGTCCATAGTCTCACTGCTCTTACAGTAGAGAATCCTCTTCTATGTGTAGAATTCACAATCCTTGGTAAAGAGACTGTAACCCTTTATGTTAACCGCCCAGTCATAGCTATCATCCAACCATGTCTCAGTTATTCCCACAATGTCATAGTCCTCTTCAGACATTACTACTTCCAGTTCACCAAGAAAAAAAGAATAAAGGAGTACAGAGCTCACTAGAGAGGTAGGAATTATAATGATTTAAACACTCTATAAGAGGCCCAACGAAGCCATAGTTTAGGGAACTTACCCATCCCTAGGATGAGTTACACTGGAGAGTCACTTGTATAGAAGGATCAGGTATTAATAATCTACATACATCATATGTCCTAGGAGGAGTAACACTGGAGAATCACTTGTAGAGAATGATCAGGTACTAATAATCTACATGCATCATATGTCCTAGGAGGAGTAACACTGGAGAGTCACTTATAGAGAAGGCTCGGGTACTAATAATCTACACACATCATATGTCCTAGGAGGAGTAACACTGGAGAGTCACTTATAGAGAAGGCTCGGGTACTAATAATCTACACACATCATATGTCCTAGGAGGAGTAACACTGGAGAGTCACTTGTATAGAAGGATTGAGTACTAATAATCTACATGCATCATATGTCCTAGGAGGAGTAACACTGGAGAGTCACTTGTAGAGAAGGATCAGGTCCTAATAATCTACATGCATCATATGTCCTAGGACAGTGGTCGGCAAGCCGCGGCTCGCGAGCCACATGCGGCTCTTTACACACTTTAATGCGGCTCTTCTGTGTGCCGGGCGCCCGCTCCCCTCCCTCCTCTCGGACGGCCGCTCCAAAAGTCCGGACTCTGCAGCTAGCATCTGTCAGTGCCCGCCCTGTGTGCAGCCCCGGCGGCCGGCTCCACACAGCTCCAGTCGGGTCATGTGGTATAGGGGGGGCGTGACTTTCGGTTTAGCGCCGCGGCGGCGAGGCAGCATCCTCTCTCTGTCTGCCGCCCTCAGAAGAAGACTGTGCCTCTCAAAACAGCAGCTCATCCGGTAGGTGTAGCAATGGCCTGGCCTGAATATGAGGATGGGGATGAATATGAACTATATGCCTCTGGAACTTGGAAATGAGAGATGTGGGCAGAGCCAGGGAGAGACAAATGAAATGGGTGACTGATGGCCATCATGGAGGGGGATGAATTTGAATTATGTACTCATATGAGAGATGTGAACTGTGAACAGGGCAAAAGAAAGGGGTGACTGATGGCCATCATGGGAGGGGGGTGGTGATTATGAATTAAGTGTGCCTAACTATGGAAATGAGAGATGTGAACAGGGCAGGGTAAAAAGAAAGGCGTGATGGCCATCATGGAGGGGGAGAAATGTGACATGAGGGGTGAAATGTGACATGAGGGGCAGAAATGTGACACGAGGGGGTGAAATGTAACACGAGGGGTGAAATGTGACACGAGGGGTGAAATGTAACACGAGGGGTGAAATGTGACACGAGGGGCAGAAATGTGACACGAGGGGCAGAAATGTGACACGAGGGGCAGAAATGTGACACGAGGGGGTGAAATGTGACACGAGGGGTGAAATGTGACACGAGGGGGTGAAATGTGACACGAGGGGGTGAAATGTGACACGAGGGGCAGAAATGTGACACGAGGGAGAAATGTGACATGAGGGGAGAAATGTGACATTGTGGGATTGACATAAAAGGGTTGATGTGAAAAGGGGGTGTGGACATAAAATTGCGGAATATCGTAATCTAGGAGCCAGCAAAATAAGTTAGTGGCCAGGTTCTGAGGTCAATATATAACAGTACCAGTGAGGACTATTTGGGTGTGTTTTCACATACTTTTATATGTACTTTTTAGTTGTATCTTGATTTTTATTTCATTTTATGTTGTCATTTTTACTTATATTCAACTTGACTGCAGAGCCAGTGCAATGTCTGCATGCCTGTTTTATTACTTTTACTTCTTGCCTACTGTTTGGGTGTATCCATCAAGGTGGAGAACCCTGCCTAAAATATCCATGATGAGCCCCACTAATTTTATAATACAATTTACACACACATAAGATGCCATATATGTGTCATCCACAGATAAATACAAGGGCGTCATCCACAGATAAATACCAGTGCGTCATCCACAGATAATAACAGTGCGTCATCCACAGATAATAACAGTGCGTCTTCCACAGATAATAACAGTGCGTCTTCCACAGATAAATACCAGTGCGTCTTCCACAGATAAATACCAGTGCGTCTTCCACAGATAAATACCAGTGCGTCTTCCACAGATAATAACACTGCGTCATCCACAGATAATAACAGTGCGTCATCCACAGATAATAACAGTGTGTCATCCAATATTACTTCTTTTATGTGATTAAGGATGCCGGTTTGGTGTTGGTGGCTTTATTTTAAAATGAAACATTTTTATAGGTGCCCTGTTTGACATGGCTACAAAGAAAAAACAACGAAAAACGGAAGACGAAAACCATGAATTTAAAGTGGAATGGACCGAGACCTTCGCGTTTCAGAACGTAAATGGCTTTCCGACCTGTCTTATTTGTAAAGAAAAATTGGCGCATAACAAAAAATCTAATTTGGAGAGACATTTTACAGCAAAACACTTGTCCTTTAGTAATAAATATCCTGTTGGTGATGCAAGGAAGAAAGCAGTTGAGGAACTTCTGAAGAGTCAAGAAAAATCAAGTTCTGCGTTTGATCAGTGGGTGCAGTCTTCCAACTATGTTAATTTTGCAAGTTTTGCGGTTAGTCAAGAGATTGCTAAGAGAGTCAAACCATATACAGATGGCAAATACATAAAACGTTGTTTTATAAGTGCATCAGAAGAGTTATTCAGGGATTTTAAGAACAAAGAAGAAATTAAAAAAAAATTAAAGAGTTGCCATTGTCTGCTAAAACAGTGAAGGATAGAACAGCCAAAATGTCTTCCAATATAACCAACCAACAAGTTGATGATCTTAAAGTGGTTTCAGCTTTATCAATAGCAGTTGACGAGTCTTGTGACTTAAATGATACAGCTCAAGTTTCACTTTTTGTAAGATTTATGTCAGCTACAGGTCCTAAAGAAGAACTTTTAGGATTATTGCCACTAAAAGGTCAAACACGTGGAGAGGATATAGCAAATGCTGTAATTGGTTGCATTGAAAAATATCATATTCCACTTGATAAAATCGTCTCAATTGCAACAGACGGGGCAAAAAGTATGACCGGCGTAAGAAATGGATTTGTTGCTATTATGAAAGAAAAAATTAGTCACGAGATACTTACATACCATTGCATCATACATCAAGAAGCACTTTAGCGCAGACATTTCCAGAAGAAATGTGCAAAGTTATGGAATTGGTGATTAAGATGATCAACTCCATTGTAGCTAAAGCTCTTCATCATCGCCAATTTAAAGAATTTTTAGTTGAAATGGAGAGTGAGTACGCAGATCTTCTGCTGCCTAACAAGGTACGTTGGTTATCAAGAGGAAACGTTTTGAAACGTTTTGCTTCCTTATTATCAGAAATCAAAGCATTTTTCCTCGAGAAGGGTGTTCACTATCCAGAATTAACAAACGATCAGTGGATCCAAAAACTGTATTTCATGGTGGATGTTACTTCCCATCTAAATCAGCTTAATCATAAACTATAGGGGAAAGGAAACACAATTTTTTCGATGTTAGAAGTTATTTCGTTTGAAAACAAATTATCTGTTTTTGCTCAAGATTTTGACAGATAAACTTTGATTCACTTTCCAAGCCTGTTGAAACATCGCCAAGAAAATAATTCTGATATTGACATTACTTTTTTTAAAACAGCACTTTTAAATATGAGGGAAGCTTTTCTCAAGAGGTTTCAGGGATTCAGAAACAGCAAAGCGATGTTGGCCTTTGTTAAAAAACCTCTGGATGCCACTATAACGGAATTAAATTTTTCTCCCTTTAATATCGACATTGGCAATTTTGAAATGCAATTGCTGGATTTAAAAAACAAAGAACTGTGGAGCTCGAAATTTGAACGTCTTTGTGCTGATTTAGAAAGATTGGAGAAAAACAAATGTGAACTTAGTTCACAGCACAAGTGGTCTGCTTTGAAAGACCTAGAGAAGGAAGATATGTTGATTTTTAACACCTGGAATAGTATTCCTGACTCATATAATCAACTAAAAAAGCTAGCGTTTGCTGTTCTTTCCTTGTTCGGGTCTACATATTTATGCGAACAATCATTTTCAAGCATGAACCTTATCAAGAGTAAATTGAGAAATCGTCTCATCGATGAGAACCTGGAATCCTGCCTAAAATTAAAAACAACAACATACAAACCTGACTTACTCAAACTATCCAAGGAAATGCAAGGCCAATGTTCACATTAGTGGTTGTGACTTTGTCAGTCATTGTCAGGATGTAATTTTCTCTACATTGTAAGGCAAATTTTACGGAATTTAACGTTATCGATGAATAATATCGTTCTAAATTTTTGGTTTTATTAGTTGTGTTATTTGTATCCTCCCGACCTATGTGGATACTTGCATGCAGAATATTCTCAATAAAAACTTATTGAAACTAAAAACAGTGTACCATCCTTTGTATTTTCGGTTTTAAAAATGTGGCTCTCAAAATAAATTTCAATCGTGGTTTTGGCGAGATTTGGCTCAGTTGAAAAAAAAGGTTGCCCACCACTGTCCTAGGAGGAGTAACACTGGAGAGTCACTTGTAGAGAAGGATCGGGTACTAATAATCTACATATATCATATGTCCTAGGAGGAGTAACACTGGAGAGTCTCTTGTATAGAAGGCTCAGGTAGTAATAATCTACACACATCATATGTCCTAGGAGGAGTAACACTGGAGAGTGACTTGTATAGAAGGATTGAGTACTAATAATCTACATGCATCATATGTCCTAGGAGGAGTAACACTGGAGAGTGACTTGTATAGAAGGATTGAGTACTAATAATCTACATGCATCATATGTCCTAGGAGGAGTAACACTGGAGAGTCACTTGTAGAGAAGGTCGGGTAGTAATAATCTACATACATCATATGTCCTAGGAGGAGTAACACTGGAGAGTCACTTGTAGAGAAGGTCGGGTAGTAATAATCTACATACATCATATGTCCTAGGAGGAGTAACACTGGAGAGTGACTTGTATAGAAGGATTGAGTACTAATAATCTACATGCATCATATGTCCTAGGAGGAGTAACACTGGAGAGTGACTTGTATAGAAGGATTGAGTACTAATAATCTACATGCATCATATGTCCTAGGAGGAGTAACACTGGAGAGTGACTTGTATAGAAGGATTGAGTACTAATAATCTACATGCATCATATGTCCTAGGAGGAGTAACACTGGAGAGTCACTTGTAGAGAAGGTCGGGTAGTAATAATCTACATACATCATATGTCCTAGGAGGAGTAACACTGGAGAGTGACTTGTAGAGAAGGTCGGGTAGTAATAATCTACATACATCATATGTCCTAGGAGGAGTAACACTGGAGAGTCACTTGTAGAGAAGGTTGGGTAGTAATAATCTACATGCATCATATGTCCTAGGAGGAGTAACACTGGAGAGTCACTTGTAGAGAAGGATCAGGTACTATAATTTACATACATCATATGTCCTAGGAGGAGTAACACTGACATTCTGGGAGTTGTAGCTCTGTCCTCTTATATCCTGCTCCTTTTAATGTCTTTTAAAACCCCATAGTAATAGTGTGGTCATGCTGAGAGTTGTAGTTCTCTCCTCTTATACCACTCTTCCTATAAGGTCTACTGATGCACCTTAATAATAGTCTGGGCATGCTTGGAGTTGTAGTTCTGTCCTCTTATATCAGTATCCTCAGTGGAATACATCTCTGAACAGAGGGCCCTTTCTATCGTTTGGCTATGATGGAAACCCAAGGCTTGTTTGCTCCCACACCATGCAGAGAATCCTACATCCAGGGTGTAAGCAGGTACCTATTGTCATCATAGTGGACTATGATTTTCCTATGATTTTGTATATATCTGGTAAAAGTGCTTCTTCTATTAGTCAGTGTGTATTGTATCACATAATGGGGGTTGTAGTGATGGTCTTTACATCTCCCTGGTACCAGAGATAAGGTATGCTGATGACCTCTGTGATCCTCAGGAAATGTTAGGTTTGGGAACTCTACACTTCTGCAAGGTCTGGCCATGCTTGAAAGCATTCCTCTCCGTGGAGGTCATGAATAGAGTTGAGCGGACACCTGGATGTTCGGGTTTGACGAGTTCGGTCGCACTTTGCAAAAAAATTCGAGTTCGGGACCCGAACTTGACCCCGAACCTGAACTCCATTGAAGTCAATGGGGACCCGAACTTTTGGGCACTAAAATGGCTCTAAAAATGTCATGGAAAGGGCCAGAGGGCAAAATGTGCTTAAGAGCATGGCAAGTGCTCTGCAAACAAATGTGGATAGGAAAATAAAATAAAATAAAATAAATAAAAATTAAAAATAGCAATCTTGAACTAGGAGGAGGAGGTGGATATGGAGTAGGAGGTTGAGGAGGCGGTGACTGTGGAGGTGTAGGTTGACATGGCGGTGTAGGTGGAAGCAGGGATGGAGGAGGTAGCCAACACTTTATTTTGTTTTTTAATTGGGGTAGCCCCCAAAATATCGGGACATATAAAAAAATAAAACAAAGAATAAGTGCACTTGAGAATAGATGGTTGAGGCGGGTATAAATGTCTATTCTGCACAAGGTACAGACAAGTCCTGTGGGATCCATGCCTGGTTCATTTTAGTAAACGTGAGCTTGTCCACGTAGGCTGTGGACAGGCGGCTGCGCTTGTCTGTGATAACGCCCCCTGCCGTGCTAAATACACGTTTAGACAATACACTGGCTGCAGGGCAGGCCAGCACCTCCAAGGCATAAAGGCGAAGCTCAGGCCATGTGCCCAATTTGGAGACCCAGAAGTTGAATGGGGCAGACCCATCCGTCAGTATGTGTAGGCGTGTGCACACATACTGCTCCACCATGTTGCTGAAATGCTGCCTCCTCTAAGATGTTCCAGATCAGCTGGTGGTGCTGGTTGTAGTGGCGTGCTGAGAAAGCTCTTCCACATTTCAGCCATGCTAACCCTGCCTTCTGAGGTGCTGGCGGTGCCCCAGCTGCGTTGGCGACCTCTTCCTCCTCCTCCGCCTTGGCCTTGTGCTTCCACTGAGCCCCCACTGTCAGGTGGGAATGCAATCAGCAGCACGTCTACCAGCGTGCATTTGTAGTCACGCATCTTTCGATCAGTAACAGACGTTTTTACTAAATTTAGTTCCCTGTCAGCAATGCAGAGCAGGGGTTTTTCACCGGCAAAACTGGGTTCATGTCACCAACCAATGGAACAGACGATTATTAGAAATTTAGGCCCCTGGCACCCAGACAGAGTAGGGGTTTATTCACAGCAAAATGGGGTTCATTTCACCCACCAATGGAACAGACAATTATTAGAAATTTAGGCCCCTTGCACCCAGGCAGAGCAGGGATTTGTACCTGGCAAAAATGGTAACATGTCACCCAACAATTGAAAAGAAGATTTTTAGAAATTTCTGTCCCTGTCACCTATGCAGGGCAGGGGTTTGTACCCAGCAAAAATGGTAACATGTCACCCACCAATGAAACAGACGATTTTTAGAAATTTAGGTCCATGTCACCCAGGCAGAGCAGGGTTTTTTTGACGGCAAAACTGGGTTCATGTCACCCACCAATGGAACAGACGATTATTAGAAATTTAGGCCCCTGGCACCCAGACAGAGTAGGGGTTTATTCATGGCAAAATGGGGTTCATTTCACCAACCAATGGAACAGACGATTATTAGAAATTTAGGCCCCTGGCACCCAGGCAGAGCAGGAGTTTATTCACGGCAAAACTGGGTTCATGTCACCCACCAATGGAACAGACGATTTTTAGAAATTTAGGCCCCTGGCACCCAGGCAGAGCAGGGGTTTATTCACGGCAAAACTGGGTTCATGTCACCCACCAATGGAACAGACGATTATTAGAAATTTAGGCCCCTTGCACCCAGGCAGAGCAGGGATTTGTACCCTGCAAAAATGGTAACATGTCACCCAACAATTGAAAAGAAGAATTTTAGACATTTCGGTCACTGTCAACTATGCAGGGCAGGGGTTTGTACCCAGCAAAAATTGTAACATGTCACCCAACAATTGAAAAGAAGAATTTTACTAATTTCGGTCACTGTCACCTATGCAGAGCAGGGGTTTGTACCCGGCAAAAATGGTAACATGTCACACAACAATTGAAAAGAAGAATTTTAGAAATGTAGGTCCCTGTCACCTATGCAGTGCAGGGTTACTTGACAGCAAAAAATTGGAATATGTCAACCCCTGAACTCCCAGATGGATTAACTGGGCCGCAAAGGTAATTCCTGGCCTAAAAAATATGACTTTCTCCCCACCAATGAAAAACATGGATTTAAGGAGTATATTTTGGGGTATAGGACCTCATCGTTCTCCACATCATCTTCCACCCAGTCTTCACCCCTGCCCTCTTTGTCGGTCTGCACACCGCAGAAAGCCGCAGCAGTTGGCACCTGTGTTTTGTCATCATCAGAGACGTGCTGCGGTGGTCTTCCCATGTCCTTGATCTGAAACATAAGTGGTTGGGCATCGGTGCACTCAATCTCTTCCACTTCTGGGGCAGGGCTAGGTGGATGGGCCGGGGAAACCCTGCCAGCAGAGTCATCAAAAAGCGAACTGCATGACTTGGGGCTCAGACTGCTTGGCTGATTTGCAAGGGGGTGAGGTGCTAGATAGATGTCCATAGGCTGCAGGTGCCAACTCTGTTCTTTCAGGAGGGGACGGGGTGGGAGACAACGTGAAGGAACTGGAGGCACTGTCAGCCACCCAATCTACTAGCGACTGTACTTGTTCTGGCCTCACCATTCGTAGAGCGGCATTCGGGCCTCCCAAATAACGATGCAGGTTCTGTCGTCTATAAGCACCTGAGGAAGGTGTTTCATTTGGGTGTCCAATAAAACCGTTAAATACTGCAGTTACCTTGCTGCTATAAAAAAAGCACACTTTTTTGCTAGATAGTAAATTTACGGGCTATGCTGCATTTCTGACAGTCCAATTAAACCGTTACATACTGCAGTTACATTGTTGCTATACAAAAAGCTAATTTTTTTGTGCTAGATAGCAAATTTGCGTGCTACGCTGCATTTCTGGCACTCCAATAAAACCATAACTTACTGCATTTACATGTGTTTTTTGCAAACAACAATGTAATGTTATGGTTTTATTGGACTGTCAGAAATGCAGCGTAAGATGCAAATTTGCTATCTAGCACAAAAAATATGCTTTTTTTTATAGCAGCAATGTAACTGCAGTATTTAACGGTTTTATTGGACTGTCAGATATGCAGTGCCTGTGGCAGACAGATGAACAAAATCGCTTTAGGTCACAAAAATATGTGACAGACTAATGTAATTGAATGATTTTCACTGCCAGGTATGCACTGCAGGCCGCAGGGGTACTTAAAAAATAAAGGGCCAAAAAAAAAGGAATTTGTCCTCCACTGAGCTACCAGAAAGGAATTAAAGTAATGTCCCTCGCACACATGCAGTTCACATGCAGTTAGTTACAAGGGCACTGCACTTGCAAAAATGGCCACCGACACCCACTGAACTAGCAGATGGATTAAAAGTTATTTTTCAGTGTCACTGGGCTCAGGGCTGCGTACAAAAATGTAGCATAGCACCCTCAATAATTGCTGTAGTTTTAAGATTGAACAACACCAAGTACACCAGAATTTTTCCCTAATCTCTCCCTCACAGCAGCAGCAGCATCCTATCCCTACACTGAGAAGAGCAGAGTGATGTGCCGCGCTACGTGACTCCAGCCTTTATAGAGGCTGGGTCACATGCTGCTTTTGGCCAATCACAGCCATGCCATTAATAGGCATGGCTGTAAAGGCTTCTAAGAGCAGACTAGTGAAACGCTTGTTGATTGGCTGCCCTGCAGCCTTTCAACAAGCGCCAAGAAATCGCCAAACACCGAACCCAAACCCGAACTTTTACGGAAATGTTCGGGTGCGGGTACCAAAAACCGTAAAGTTCGGTACGAACCCGAACTTTACAGTTCGGGTTCGCTCAACCCTAGCAATGAAACCTGGCCCCTGCTAGTGATAGTACAGACAGGGGGGAGGGCCGATGTGTCTCTGGATCTATCGGAGACTGGGGGTAGTAGTCCGATGTTGGGAGATGTAAGAACAAGCGGAGGCGTTCTCTTCTCCTGGATTTGCTTCAATATGGGAACTTTGAATATCTACTAACTTGTGTGAACTTCAATAAACTGCTCACGGGTGACAACTCCTATTGCTCAGTGCCTATCTGTGTCAGTCACAAGACGATTTCATGACACCTTCTCTGACCAATGCTCTAAAATCCTCCTTTGTAGTTGCTAAACTTTTGGCTGTATTATCTTGCTTTTCCTAGCACATAAATGGTCACTTTTGGGTTTGTAATCCACAGGGTAAGATGATGTCCCGGTCAGCGCTGCTCCTTAGCTGTGAACTCATCTGCAGATCACACTAAACTGAACTTCACTTCTTCCTAGAGAGGAGGCGGTGGTGAAAGGGAACCTCCTTCTCCATACTCAGCCTATGGGACCTGGTGCACAGGATAATATCCATGAAGTACAGTGACATTCACACTGGCAATGCTTTGTGGTGGGGACACTGCACTTGGCCAGACAGATAAAATCTCAGTTAGTCCTCATGTACATGTCCGTACTGCGGTCCGCAGACCATGTATCCACAGAGACACATTGTATAATATGTGTAATAGACATACAAATGTGGACGGCAAAGCGAGGACACCCGTGTGCTGTCCGTTTTTTTGCGGACCTATAGAATCGAATGGGTCTGTGTGCAATCCGTAAAAAATGCAGATCAGACACAGATACATAAATACAGTGGTGTGCATGAGGCCACGTAGTTCACCAAACACCGAGCATAACAAAAACAGTTACACAGAAGGAGAAGAAAAAAGCATTTTATTTGGAAAACCTATGATCATTACAAAGTTCTACATCATGTACAGAGCAGGATGATGGGAGATGATTGGGCGGCTGTGTCAGGACCAGTCCACGTGAAATCCCTGCTCTGTGGATAGTAACACAATTACATTCTTCTCATCCAGGACTTGTATTAGGGGTGTGGACTGCGTTTGATATGATTTATGCTAAATTTGCACCCTTGCAGTCAATGCCATCACTTGCTGGGATGGTGCAAACGTCACAGATTGCTGTCCAGAGAAAACTTCAGGGCAAGACTACACTGTCGTTTACCCATTAACACGTAGGAGACAACTTCTGGTACAACCTGCTGTAGATAGAAGAATCAAACCGCATCAAGCCACCATTATACACAAGAAACCTGTATTCCAGGCAGAGAAGGACTTGGTAGATCTGGAAATGTTTTGTGTAACCAATTATTATAATTTATGGTAGGTTCTTGTTATTATACTCATCACCGTTGTATTTCTATACTGTATTAAAAGGATCAAATATCGACATGTCTACATGTGCCAAAAAACTCTATATGGAGAGTCCTTCTGGATTGTCCTATGGTGTGGATGGAGATATAAATGCAATAAAAAGAAGCGAGGCTCATGGGGACAATTTATCTTCACTGCTGTGACAGTAAACAAGGCTTTTCTTCTCTTCCTCATATCCACAATACTTTTCCTGGGATCCGGGTGTTTGACAGATGCATTTCCCATATGCTGAACATGAATATGGCTTCTCCCCGGTGTGAATTCTCTGATGGTCTTTAAGCTTGGTTTTCGTAACAAAGCTCTTCCCACATTCTGAACATGAATACGGCTTCTCTCCTGTGTGATATCTCTGATGTTTAACAAGATCTGATTTATTTGTAAAACTTTTCTCACATTCTGAACATGAATATGGTTTCTCTCCTGTGTGACTTCTCTCATGTATAACGAGACAAAATTTATTTGAAAAACATTTTAAACACACAGAACATGTAAAGCTCTTCTCTCCGATGTGAATTTTCTCGTGTTTAGCAAGACGTGATTTACATTTAAAGGAACTTCCACATATTGAACATGAAAATGTTTTCTTTTCACTGTGAATTCTCTGATGAATATTAAGTCTGGCTTTCGTAATAAAGGATTTCCCACATTCTGAACAGGAATATGGCTTCTCTCCTGTGTGAATTCTCATATGTATAACAAGATCTGATTTATGTGTAAAACACTTCCCACATTCTGAACATGGATATGGCCTCTCTCCTTTGTGACTTCTGTTGTGTTTAACAAGATGTGTTTTACGTTTAAAACATTTCCCACATTCTGAACATGGATACGGCTTCTCTCCTGTGTGAATTCGGTTGTGTTTAACAAGATCTGATTTATTTGTAAAACATTTCCCACATTCTGAACATGGATATGGCTTCTCTCCTGTGTGACATTTCTGGTGTTTAACAACATCTGATTTATTTGTAAAACATTTCCCACATTCTGCACATGAAAACGGCTTCTCTCCTGTGTGAATTCTCTCATGTCTTATGAGCCTATATTTATTAGAAAATTTTTCAAACACATTGAGCATGTAAATAGACTCTCTCCTGTGTGAATTCTTCTGTGGACATTAAGACTTGATCTTTGTTTAAACTGTTTTCCACATTCCCCACAATGAAACCATTTATCTAATTTCTGCCCGGTACTTGTGGTAGCAATCTGTGATTGGTCAGGAGCAGGTTTCTCAAGATTAGGGGGATTATATGATAGATTTTCTCCTGAAGAACAACGCCCGATAACTTCATCATCTTCTTTATAATCTAGTGATGCCATGACGTTTTTCTCAGAGTTCTTACTGGGATTTTCTGTTAGGATTAAAATTAGATTATATGTTAGGAGGAGGTTAGGAGAGGGGGTTTTACCTACTTTTGGAAATAGGAGATTTATGGATTTAACATTCAGTTAAAAAAAGGAGTTTGATTTATCGACTGCTACGGTAAAATATTTTGCATGTATTATATTAGAATATGATTTAGCTAATACACACTTTTTTTTCCAGAATTCCAGATGAAAAAGCTAAAAAAGGAATCGGTCTGATCTATGGCCGTCATTGGAAAAGTTAGCTCTTTGCACAGCGGGTGTCGGCATTGCAATGCAGCTGACCCTTGGCTGCAGTGACCGTGATCGGGGCTAACTCTGATACCAGTCAATAGTGACCATGGTATCTAAGAGGTGAGACAGAGGGAGGGGGGTTCTTACTGTCCTCCAATCAGACCCTTGCGAGGAAATCATGGTGTCCTGATTACTATGACAGCCTGTGGCAGGGCTTAATTGGAAACCAGTAAAAATCCCATGGATTGCAATAGTATACTAAAGCAGTCTAAAGTATGAGCAATCAAATGAAGGCATGTTCAAGTCCCCAAAGAGGACTAAAAATGTAATTTAAAAAAGGTGTTTAAAATATTTTAAAAATCTACAATATTTAAAAATTAAAATCACCTCTTTTTAACAATTTTACATATAAAATAAAAAATATCACAGCGTCTGAAAATGTCTGAACTATTAAAATATGAAAATATTCATCATGAGCAGTGAACACTGTAATAAAAAAAATATACTGAATATTTTACTGTTTTTTTTTCTCCTAGCTCTCCCAACAGTCATATGTCCCTAAAATGGACCCAATAAAGACTACAGCTCGTCCTGCAAAAAACAAGCCCTCACACAGCTGTGTAGATGATAACAAAAACATTAGGGGTGTCAGAATATGGCAATACAAAGAAAACTTTTTTTCAAAGGCTTTTAATCTATTTAAAGCAGTAAAAGATAAAAACTAATCATAGTCATTTGTGGCATACAGTGAATGCAGTAAAAACCCAAGAAACAAGGCACAATTGTGGTGTTTTCAATTTCATCCTACAAAGAATTTCTCAATTTTTCAGTATAAAATATGGCAAATAAATGGTGCCATTAAAAACACAACTTTTCCCCTAAAAATAAGCCTTCATATGGAAATGGAAATGATAAAAGGCTTTTAGAAGGTGGAAGTAAAACATGAAAATTTCTAAATAGTATCTGGGACTCCTCGAGAGAGGTCTATGCAGATTTTTATTTTAAACTGAAGACGTTTCACTTCGAACATTTTGTATAAAGTTGTCTTTTTATGAGAATGAGAAATTGACCAGTTAGAAAATATAGGACCCCTGGAGTAAATGGGCTACAACGGTCAATCAAAATGCTTGAGTTTTTGATGCAGTTGTTTGAGCTAAATCCAGAACTGAATCCAGCAGGAAGGGGAAGTAGACGTCCTCCGGACGGAAAAAACGCACGCACTGAACGCAATTGCAGAGAAAAATGATTGCCTGTAAAACCATCAGTTTTTCCCTTAACCTCTTAAGGACGAAGGGCGTACATGTACGCCCTTCGTCCGCACTTTAAAGATGGCGCCCGCTCCCGCACGGAGCGGGCGCCCGAGCTGCGGGTAAAAGCTTGATTCATCAAGCTGACACCCGCAGCTCATGTCCGCGACCGGCAGCGATGCCGATCGCGGACATTTAACCCCTCAGATGCCGTGGTCAATCCTGACCACGGCATCTGATCGCGCAAAAACCGAAAGTTTCACTTTCGGTTTGCTCCGGCTCCCTGATGGCCACAAGGGGAGCCGAGCATGCATGTAGTACCCTAGGTTTCTGTGAATGAAACCTAGGGTACTACATAGTATTCCTATGGAGCCTATGACTGTAATAGGCTCCATAGGAAATATGCGATTTTCTCATATATTCCAATGCTATTGCATTGGAATATATGAGAATAGCAATCTGATGATTGCATCTTATAGTTCCCTATGGGAACTATAAGAAAGTGGTAAAAAAAAAAAAAAAGTTTCAAAAATAAAAATTAAATAAAAAAATATAAAAATTCAAATCACCCCCTTTCCCCAAAATGAAAATAAAATAAATAAAAAAATAAAAAATTACACATAATGGGTGTCGCAATGTGCTAAAACGCCCATACTATAATAATATTAAAAAATATTCACCATACGGTAAACATAAAAACGGAAAGAAAGCGTCCAAATGGCTAATTCGCCATTTTTGGACGCTTCATTTCCTAAAAAAATGAATAAAAAGTGATCAAAACATCATACGCACCCCATAATGGTATCAATTAAAAGTTCAGATTGCCCCGCAAAAAATGAGCCCCTACACTGCTCCATACGCATAATTACAAAAAGTTATAGGGGTCAAAACATGGCGACAAAAAATAAAATAAAAAAATTCCCACTTTTAATTTTTTTTTTCACTATCAAAACGCAAGAAAAACTATACATATTAGGTATTGCCGGATTCGTACTGACCTGAAGAATAAAATTAACCAGTCAGTTTTATCGCAAATCGAACGTTGTAATTTAAAAACCCGTAAAACTGTGGTGAAATTGCTTTTTTTTTGCAATTTCACCCCATTTGGAATTTTTTTCCCGTTTCCCACTACATCACATGCAAAAATAAATGGTAGCGTTAAAAAGTACAACTTGTCCTGCAAAAAATAAGCCGTCATATGGCTATGTGAGCGGAAATATAAAAATGTTATGGCTTTTGGAAGGCAGGGAGCGCAAAACAAAAACGCAAAAATCCCAAAACCCCCGGTCCTTAAGGGGTTAACAGATCCTGACACAATTCGTATCGCTTGTGTGAAAAAGGCCCAAAGGGGTTACTGGAGCTTTAAGGTGGAGCCTAACCTGAAGAAACCTCCCATTCATTTCCTTCATTCATGATCCCATACCTGTGGTGACATGGACTGGAACGTCCTCCTCCACCTCACTCTTACACGGGGGATCGCCCATCATCCGCTCTTCTTCATCCTCCACTTTAATATCAGTCACATCTTCCCCCTGATTTGTCATCTGTAACAATTCAGGACAATACAGCAGACAGGTGGGAAATCTAACAGATCCACAGAAGAGACCCCCACAATCTATGACCCCCTATGACTGCAGGACCCCCCTATATAGATGTGTATAGGGCTCAGCTCCATCTACCTGAAGGTTCTCTGGGGGCTTCTCCTCTGGACAGCCCTGGGAATACAGAGGACGGGGACACCTCTTGGGGGGATTTTGTTCTACGAGTCCATCTGGAGGAAACACACAGGGACAGGAGAGATTATTACATGTGATGATGGGAGTAGTATCCAGGTGACCTTTAAATATACATGAAAGCCTCCCCTTCCCCTTACACTGCTGATCCATGTCCTCTTCTGGTTCATCTTTAACCTCGACCTTAATATCAATCAGATTTTTATCCTAAACAAGAAGAAAATGTAAAATGATCTTTGGTCCAATCACTTTCTAGTCCGATTCTGGTAAGATTAGAGCTCCATCTACCTGAAGGTTCTCTGGGGGCTTCTCCTCTGGACAGTCCTGGGAATACAGAGGACGGGGACATCTCTCGGGGGGATTTCTCCTCCTGGATCCATCTGTGGAGACACAAGCACACGGTGACTGAATACATGGCCTCCTGTAGATCTGTCTATAGATCAGACTCTTCTCTCAGCTCCTTCACTTCTAGGTTTAGTGATCAGGATTTACATAACAATGTTCTGCTCCTCACCAACTTTCTACCAAACCCCAAGATAATCCAGTCACCCCACATAGGAATCCCCCCTCTGGGATGCTTACAGATCATGAGAACAGGGGTCCTGTGCCCTCACATGGATGGAGCGGTGGCTGTACATGTCTGCGGCTCCAGTCACAGTCAGTGTAAATGCTGGAGATATCTGTGAGAACGTCTGATACATCCACAAGGGGGACACGGGACTCTCATTCTCATGATCAGAGGGGTCTCAGTGCTCACATATCTATCCTGTGAAAATGGATATCGTAATTTTCTAACTTCCATAACTTGTTTAAGTTTCCGTCGATGGAGCTGGACAAGGGCTCATATTCTGTGGGGCGAGCTGTCAGTTTAATAGACACCATCTTGGGGCACATAGGAGTTTGTGGATCATACTTTATTCCAATATTTTGGGGGGGAGAACAGGATTTCTTACAGTATTCACTGCACATGATGAACAAGGTGATATTTTAATATTTTGGACATTTTTGAACACGACCATACAGACTACGTTGATTTAAGATAAATAATAAAAGATTTTTTCTTTTTAATTTTTTAAACTTTCTTTTATTAATATTTTGAAAAGCTTTATTTTTCGTAAGTCCTCTATGAGCTGGATCTTGCCCTCCGCAGCCAGTTTTGTCAGGGATTATCTGAAAGGCTAACGGATGCTTCGGCCTTTCATGAAAACCCAGTGTCTCTGGAAGCTACCATGTATCTGGTTTTACACATTGATAGACGTTTGAGAGAGAGATCTAGGGGCCCCCACTCTCAGGACGTGCTATCACATGATGTATTATCCTCCTCTGACACTTTGGGTGACTCTAATCCTGGGTTTGTGTCTGGGGACGAACCCATGCGATTGGGGGAGCTACTCTTGGATCCACTGGTAATAGGACAGAGTCAGAGTATGTCCAGACATTCAATGGCAAAAAGAGAAAAAAGGGACATCCAATTCTCATCTGACTCTTGGAGGTGTGAGAGGAGAGTCAGAAAAGGTGCATTTGTCTTTCACTAGTAGTACCGATTTCTCCTGACTGCTAAAGTGGCGCTAGAGTAAAAAACTGTGGGGTTGAGGTATTTATTAACAGTGGCGCCGGGGTGAACCCGATTGATGCTCAGTTCGTCTGTATGCACAGGTTGTTACCAAGTGCATTAGAAAAAAACATTCCGCGTTTGCTATTGATTCTGAACCTCTTGCCCAGAGGTGTTTGTCTCAAGAAGTGCATGATATCAGATTAAGAGTGGGTGACTTTCATTAAGAATTTATCTTGTGTTGGAAGGTCTCCCTGCACCAGTAGTTCTGGTTAAGCAAGCACAATCCAACCATCTATTGGCAAGCTAAGCAGATTCTGGATTGAGGTGATTATTGCATTGCCAATTGTCTTAATACATCTTCTGTTGTAACTACCAAGACTTTACCCTCTTTTATATCGGATTTTTCTGAGAGTGGATGTCAGGACTTAGCTCTGGGAATAAGGTTGATAGGACAATCATATTCTCAATGTGGAGTTAAGTTGCCAAAATCTAGGTTGGATAACCTTTCTGAACCTGAAAGACTGGCCATGATAGAGTATATTACCGAGAGTTTTGCTAAAGGCCACATAAGACCTTCCAAGTCTCCAGTGGCAGCAGGATTCTTTTTTGTTAAAAAAAAGGACGGAGGTCTTCGGCCATGTCTGGATTTCCGTGAACTTAATCAGATTACTGTCCGTGATCCTTACCCACCAGATTATTGGTGCCAAGGAAGGGGATGAATGAAAGATGGCTTTTATTACTCCTGAGGGGAACTTTGAGAACTTGGTCATGCCTTTCGGGTTGACCAATGCTCCTGCAGTTTTTCAACATTTTGTGAATTACATTTTTAATCACCTAGTGGGGAGGTTTGTAGTAGTGTATTTGGATGATATTCTAATTTATTCTCCAGATGTGGAAACACATCAGGATCATGTGAGGCAGGTGTTACAGATCCTAAAGGACTGGAGGTGGTGATTTTGAGAATCCAAATCCCATACTTTCTGAAGGTGTGATGATATGCGCTCTTTACCCTGAACTAGATGCAAAGGTGTTAGAGGCCCAGGGAGATGCACCGTATTCATGTCCCTCTGGAAAACTATTTGCGCCACCCGATTTGTGTCATAAGGTGTTTGAGGAACATCATTGTACGGTTCTTACGGGACACCCTGGAAGCAGAACCACTGCGACCTCATCTCTCGTAGATTCTGGTGGCCGGGTTGTGTAAGTGTGTTAAGGACTATGTGTCAGCCTGTAGTACCTGCGCATGTGCTCGGCCTTATGGATCTGTACTCCCGTTACCAATCCCGTCCAGACCATTGACTCATTAATCCATGGATTTTATTACTGATCTACCCAATTCCTCAGGAAAGACAGTTATTCTGGTGGTAGTTGATCGCTTTAGTAAAATGGTGCAATTTATAGCGTTGCCGGGCCTACCCAATGCTAAAACACTTGCCCGAGTATTTGTTAAAAACATTGTGAAACTCCATGGTGTGAGGGATGAGAATCCATTTTGTATAAATATGTCCTCCATCTTGTGCAGATGTGGAGAATTACTGAGCCAGCTGTGAAAACATAGCAGTTTCTGTTTATAGATAGCTGCAAGGGAAAGATAACAGCTCCATCGCTTCCTTATCAGAGTATCAAGATGTACTACTGTAGAATGTCAACTTTGAGATAAAATGTTACAGAAGCTTCTTAATTAAAAATTCTTTTAGTATGGTGCGGAAGTATTGCCTTTTATGAACAACCAATCAAATCATTAGTTTCGATTTCCAAACCCTTAGCGGTGTGCCACATTTGTCTATGATTATCTGTATAAAGATATATACTTGTATGGAATAAAGGATTAGAGTGTATCTGATTCAGCGATGTGTCTTTGTCAGCTCTCCGAGTTCTCATGAGAACAATTCAATTGGGACCCCAACAATTATAGAGGTGGGTGTTTTGCCCCAACAAAACTTGGCGCCCAACACTGGGCTCGACTAAAGGACGCTTCATTGATCTCCTGACAAATTGGATAATCCGGACGGGGACAGACAGATAAAAACACAGCTCTGCAAGGTAAGAGACTATATATAACATTGTATCTGTGCCTCCCTGACCGGTTGTCTGGCTCGAGGGATTGTTGAAGGAACGTACGTATAAAGTCCTTTTACAGTCAAGTCCATATTGATAAAGTTGAAAATAACTATAAAGGTGGGTTCACAATAGCGTTATGGATTTACATTACAAAATAGTTATGACAGAAAACAACGGAATCTATAACATGGAAGGACAGATCCGTTCTGCTGCCCATAGACTTGTGGAATGCAAAATGGAAGCTTTTGAAAGGCATTCTGTTTGCTTTCCGTCCTAATCGAAGTCTATGGGAATCAAAATGGATCCATCTGGTTCCCGTTATGCAGACAGGACTTAGTTTTTTGGTTTTCTGTCTTGCATAATGGGAGCCAGATGGATCCGTTTTGATTCCCATAGACTTCTATTAGGACAGAGCAAAACGGAATGCCTCTTAAAGGCTTCCGTTTTGCATTTCGCCTGGGCATTCTGTTATTTTCTGTTATAACATAGCCATAACAGAATCCATAATGCTACTGTGAACCCACTAATTGTTGGGTTTAGTTTCTGATCATGAGTAACTTTAATTGGGACGTTTTTGGTCTGGCTTTAGGAGTCACGGTATACGTTTTGTTTGTTCTTTACTGTGTTTGGAAAATTGCCGAACATTATAGAAAGGGAAATCAAAGTCCTTGGACTCCGATGTCCGGTTTGTAGACTTGATTTGTATAATAAATCTCAGTAACAGAGTACACTAGGTGAAATACTGGGGAAACTCTGAGGAAAAACAGGTGTCTGAATATTCGATACTTTCCATATTTGTTCTGGTACAGTTGAAGAGCAATGGGGAATAATTTCAGTATACCCAAAGGTTATAAGACAGCCAAAACATTGGTGAAGGAAAGAGGAGGTAAAGAAGGTCTGAAGAATGTGAACAGAGTGTTGGAAAAGGCAAGGAAGACGTATTGGAATCTTAACCCTAGGAGTAGTAGTTCGGTGGCACCCTGATTTAGGGAGGAAGCTCCGAGTAAGCTAGTCTGGGAAAGATTCAGGAGGCCACATTGTGGTTAGATAAAGTATCATGGATGTGAAGAAGTGGTTGATACATGGATAAAAGTAGAACATGAGTTTGAAACTGAGGGATGGAGAGGAGAAGATGTACGAGGTAGATTGTTGTTTACTCAGAAACAGAAAGGTAGTAACATTCCTGGGTCACACAGGCGTAGACTAGAGTTTCTTGCAGCCTCATCATTTAACCCCTTGTTATGTACCGACTGTAGGATTTACTGTACAGGTAAAACAGTTTTTGTCCATGAATCTGAGCCAGTTAAACTAAAGATAAAAGACAGTACGGTTGTTACCCAATTGTTAGTTAAAGAAAACTTGCCAGACCCTCTTTTAGGGACTGATGTTTTGCAAGAACTGGGAGCCCACATACACTTTTACCCCCGATGGCACTACCTGTGTAGATTTTGGGGCCCCAGGGGAAGTTTTATGTCCCTTAATAGCGACACTGGCCCTGCCTGAGACTGAACCGTCAGAATTAACCCTTGTAGACCAGGCTGTTCTTGAGGTGGTACCGAAGGATTTATGGGCAACATCAAAAACAGACATAGGGAAACCCCCCATGTCTCTGGTCACTGTGCATCTTAAGCCTGGATGTCAGCGCCCTCAAGTAAAGCAGTACCCCCTCAGTCGTGCCCAGGAGATAGCATTGGTCAGTCAAATTGATGTTTTTCTTCAAGCCGATGTATTGATAAAAACAGTATCTCCCGCTAATACCCCGCTGTTCCCAATGAAGAAGAAACCAGTTAAGGGACAGCCTGTCAGTTACAGGATGGTTCGTGATCTTAGAGAAGTTAACAAGGTGACAATTTTACAAACTCAATGGTGCCAAACCCACATACCTTACTGTCACAAGTTCCATCCACTGCTACGTGTTTCATAGCGATAGACCTGGCAAACGCTTTCTTTAGTGTCCCGCTGCATCCTGACTGCCAGTATCTGTTTGCCTTTACATTTAAGGGTAACCAGTATACTTGTATACTGGTTACCCTTAATACACTGTTTAGAAATGCAGGGTCACAGCACAGTTGTACTGATTTAGAAACAAAGCGACTGCCAGCGGCCAATGGCGTACTTTTCAGCCAGATTAGATCCTGTTGCCAGAGGTGCCCCCACCTGTGTCAGATCTGTAGCGGCAGTGCAGACAATGATAGAAAAAGCCTCTGAAATTGTGTTAGACTACCCAGTGATTGTAAAAACACCCTATGACATACAGGGCATATTAACACAGGTTCAACCTCAGCATATTTCTATGGCCAGGCAACTCAGACTCCAGTGTGCACTCCTCATGCCCGTTAACATTTCTTTCAAAAGGTGTACTACTCTAAATCCTGCAACTTTGTTACCAATCACAGATTCAGAAATGGGTTAGGGGGGCATAGAAGATACAGGCAGCCTTCTAAATGATATGAAGGAACATGAAAACCTCCCTGATAACCCTTATTTTGAGTATTTTGCACATGGAAGCAGGTTCATGGGAGAGGACGGCCAGTTCGACACTGGATATGCAGTGGTCACACAGCATGATGTGGGCATAGCTGAACCACTGCCACCTCACATGTCAGCGCAAGAGGAGGAGCTAAAGGCACTCACTGGAAATTGGCCAAGGGGAAGAAGGTGAACATCTACACTGACTCAAGGTATGCTTTTGGTATTGCACATGACTATGGACCCATATGGCAGACTAGAGACTAACATCAGCAGGCCAACCAATTAGAAATAAGACTCTGTACTTAAAATTATGAACTCTTTGTTATTACCAGAGGAGGTTGCTATTATTAAGGTAAAGGGTCATACAAGATGTACCACGGTGGAAGCAAAAGGCAATGATCGTTTGGGCAAACAAGCTGCACTCCAGCCACTAAATGCTGATGCCACCCCGGTAAGAGTCTTGAGACCTGTGGACATTTCAGTAAGTATATTTCCAAAAATGCTCGAACAAGCCCCTCCCGAGAAAAAAGAACTTTGGGCAAAACAAGGGGCCAAGCCTGATGAACATAGAATTTGGAGAAACAAAAACACAATTTGTCTACCACGCCCTCTAAATCCAGCTACGGCTCAGGAGGCCCACGGCCCACTCACCTATCAAAAGGTGCCATGGTAAGTGTGGTTAATGCAGGATGGATTGCTCCAGGATTTTCTACAGTAGCCGCTTGGTTTGTACAAGGATGTATGGTCTATGCATTGAACAATCCCGGTCAAGTGGTGAAGACTCCAAGCAAGCAGGCCACTCTACCTGTTCCAGAGACTGCAGATAGACTATATACAACTGCCTAAGGTAGGAGTATATGAATCTGTCCTTGTATGTGTTGGTCTCTTTTCAGGGTGGCTGGAAGCTTTCTCAGTATAGTAACATAGTAACATAGTATATAAGACCGAAAAAAGACATTTGTCCATCCAGTTCGGCCTGTTTCCTACAAGTTGATCCAGAGGAAGGCAAAAAACCCCTGTGAGGCAGAAGCCAATTTTCCCCACTTAAGGGGAAAAAAACTCCTTCCCGACTCCAATCAGAATAAGTCCCTGGATCAACGACCCCTCTCTAGTAGCTATAGCTTGTAATATTATTACACTCCAGAAATATATCCAGTCCCCTCTTGAATTCCTTTATTGTACTCACCATCACCACCTCCTCAGGCACAGAGTTCCATAGTCTCACTGCTCTTACAGTAAAGAGTCCATAGTCTCACTGCTCTTACAGTAAAGAGTCCATAGTCTCACTGCTCTTACCGTAAAGAGTCCATAGTCTCACTGCTCTTACAGTATAGAGTCCATAGTCTCACTGCTCTTACAGTAAAGAGTCCATAGTCTCACTGCTCTTACAGTATAGAGTCCATAGTCTCACTGCTCTTACAGTAAAGAGTCCATAGTCTCACTGCTCTTACAGTAAAGAGTCCATAGTCTCACTGCTCTTACAGTATAGAGTCCATAGTCTCACTGCTCTTACAGTAAAGAGTCCATAGTCTCACTGCTCTTACAGTAAAGAGTCCATAGTCTCACTGCTCTTACAGTAAAGAGTCCATAGTCTCGCTGCTCTTACAGTAGAGTCCATAGTCTCACTGCTCTTACAGTAAAGAGTCCATAGTCTCACTGCTATTACCGTAAAAAGTCCATAGTCTCACTGCTCTTACAGTAAAGAGTCCATAGTCTTACTGCTCTTACAGTAAAGAGTCCATAGTCTCACTGCTCTTACAGTATAGAGTCCATAGTCTCACTGCTCTTACCGTAAAGAGTCCATAGTCTCACTGCTCTTACAGTAAAGAGTCCATAGTCTCACTGCTCTTACAGTAAAGAGTCCATAGTCTCACTGCTCTTACAGTAAAGAGTCCATAGTCTCACTGCTCTTACAGTAAAGAGTCCATAGTCTCACTGATCTTACGGTAAAGAGTCCATAGTCTCACTGCTCTTGCAGTAAAGAGTCCATAGTCTCACTGCTCTTACAGTAAAGAGTCCATAGTCTCACTGCTCTTACAGTAAAGAGTCCATAGTCTCACTGCTCTTACAGTGAAGAATCCTTATCTATGTTTGTGTACAAACCTTCTTTCCTCCAGACGCAGAGGATGTCCCGTCACAGTCACAGTCACAGTCCTGGGGATAAATAGATGATGGGAGTGATCCCTGTACTGACCCCTGATATGTTTATACATAGTTATTAGATCTCCCCTCATTCATCTTTTTTCTAAGGTGAATAACCCTAATTTTGATAACCTTTCAGGGTCCTGTAGTTGCCCCATTCCAGTTATTACTTTAGTTGCCCTCCTCTGAACCCTCTCCAGCTCTGCTATGTCTATCAAAGGCAAATGCAAAGAACACAGCAAAGAAGCTGGTCAGTGAGCTGGTGTGCAGGTATGGTGTCCCTGAAGTTATTGAATCAGACAGGATTATCCCCATTTGAGATTCTGTTTGGAAGCGCCCCCAGATTAGGATTGTATTTTCCACAACTGTTGCAAATGAACTATGATAGCCTAACAAGCTACATGCAGGCCCTCACAAAGAGGCTTGAGCACACCCATAAACAAGTGTTTGCTTCCCTTCTAGATCCAGATTCAGTAGAAGGAACACAGTCTGCAACCAGGAGACTGGGTGGTGATAAAAAGACATGTGAGGAAAGGCCTGGATCCCAGAATTGACGGTCGTTTCCAAGTCCTGTTGACTACTCATACAGCAGTAAGGCCCCATTCACACGTCTGCAAATGGGTCCGCATCAGTTCCGCAATTCTGCGGGACGGGTGCGGACCCATTCATTCTCAATGGGACCGGACATGAAGCGGAGAGCACACTATGTGCTCTCCGCTTCCGCATTTGCAGAGCGCGGCCCCGAACTTCCGGTCCGCGGCTCCGCAAAAGATATAACATGTCCTATTCTTGTCTGCAGCTTGCGGATAAGAATAGGCATTTCTATGGGGGGTGGCGGCCAGGATCCGCAACACACCACGGACGTGTGAATGGGGCCTAAAGGTTGAAGCAAAGCCTAACTGGATACACGCTTCTCAATGCAAGAAAGTTCTGACACGCAAGGATGAGGATCCTCCTGCTGATGGCCGCCCTAATCCTCGGAACAACGGCACTGTACCAACAACTGAAGGATAACTGGGACAATGCATTTATCCGACACCACCAGGTGCTGATTAGAGGACTCAAAGACACTGACAGTAAAATTAAGGACTGTTGGATCTGTACTCATAGTCCCGCGAGTTCAAGAACTATGCCTTATCTGGCAATCCCTTTGACTTTTAAAGAACTTATTCATAAGTCTTGTTTGTCTCACAAAGAAGACCAGGGCCAGATGATCAAAACTATAAGCCTGGCTTCACACGTCCGTTTAACACGGACGTGAAATTTCCGTGGTAACCTAGGCTGGATTCATGCTTAGAGCAGGAGCGCATGGCGTCATTGGTTAAGCTTGGTTAAGCGATTAAGCTTATGTTTATGTGTACCAACAGGTTTTGTATCAAAAGCAGAAAATACCAGGATATTTTAGAGGGAACTGCATCAATACCTGAGAGGGTATCCGGCCTCCGGCTGGCAGTTGGACTCATCCCACCTAAAGTGCCTCTAGGTTAAGATGTCAGTTCCAAGATATCTCAAAATGGGGAAATTGTCAGGGATGAGAATCCATTTTGTATAAATATGTCCTCCATCTTGTGCATATGTGGAAAATTACTGAGCCAGAGATTAGTTTTGATTTCCACACACTTTGGCGGTGTGCTAGATTTGTCTATGATTATCTGTATAAAGATAAATGCTTCTATGGAATAAAGGATGAAAGTGTATCTGATTCAGCAATGCGCCTGTGTCAGCTCTCCAAGTTCTCATGAAAACAATTCAATTGGGACCCCAACGAATATAGAGGTGAGGGTTTTGCCCCAATAATAGCCTTCCCTCTGACGTGGTCTCAGATCGTGCCTCTCAATTTGTTTCCAGATTCTGGAAGGCGTTCTAGACTCGAATGGGGATACAACTGTCCCTTTCTTCGGCTTTTCACCCTCAGTCGAACGGACAGATGGATCGCACTAATTAGAGTCTGGAGACTTACTTGAGATGTTTTGTATCCGAGAACCAGGAGGCGTGGTCTTCCTTTTTGTCTTTGGCAGAGTTTGCCATAAAAAAACTCGCAGACAGGAGTCCACTGGTGAGTCGCCGTTTCTTGGGGCATATGGGTTTTACCCGCAGTTTGGCACATTTTCTGGTTATGATAATTCTGGTATCCTTAAGGAAGAATGTTTTTCATCATCATTTTCATCTATATGGTGGAAAATTCAACCTAACTTGATGAATATGGGCAACAGTATAAACATGTGGCTGACAGGAAACGTATGAATGGTCCGGACCTAAGAGTGGGTGACTCTGTGAGGCTGTCCACAAGAAACATTAAGTTGCAGGTACCATCTTGTAGGTTGGGTCCAAGGTTTATCGGTCCATATAAGATCACAGCCATTATTAATCCTGTAGCTTTGCGTCTTGAAATTCCTCAGGTCCTGAAATTTCATATTGTGTTCCATAAATCTTTGTTGAAGAGATATGTTAAACCTTTGGAGCCGTCTTCCTTGCCACCGCCTCCTGTCATGGTGGATGGTAGTTTGGAATTCCAGATGGCAAAGTGATTGACTCTCAAGTTCTCCCTAGATCTCCTCAGTATCTTGTCCTTGTGGAAGGGTTATGGACCAGAGGAGAGGATGTGGGTACCGGCATCAGACGTGAATGCCAGTCGTTTGGTGAAAATCTTTCACAGGTCTCACCCGGATAAGGTCGGTCCTGGGTGCCCGGAGGTTCCCGTGACAAGTGCCAGGAGATCAGGAAGACTGGCAACACGTGGTATGATCTTTCAAGTTACTTGTGAATCAAATTGTGCCTGTGTTGTTTTGGAAATGGCCACACCCCATGCTTCAGAAGTTGCTTGTGTGGTCATTTAGCCATTCCTATTTAATTCTGCTTCTCCCTCTTGCGGGTGAGGTTTATAGCTTGTTTCTAGACTTTTGGCAAGCTGGTTGTGGGATCCCGGTTGAGTTCCTGGTGCTTCCATTTCTCCGTTGAAGGTAAACCCTTTTCCGGTTGTGCATGCAGGACTTTAATCTCCGCTCAAAAATCATGTTCTGAGCGGACACGGAACGGGCCCCATTATAGTCTATGGGGTCTTTAGGCTCTGTTACGCTCAGTTATCTCCAGAATCCGTCCTTTCCGTTCTCCTGCTCCTTAACTGTGCCGGAGAACAGAAAGGAGAAACGGTCATGTGAACGAGACCTTAGATCTACTGTGATAGTGGCACATATATATCTGCTGTATCACTGCTGTGATAGGGGGACATACATGGGCGGCAGAATTACTGTCATGGGGACACATATCTGCTGTATCACTGCTGTGATAGGGGGACATACATGGGCGGCAGAATTACTGTCATGGGGACACATATCTGCTGTATCACTGCTGTGATAGGGGGACATACATGGGCGGCAGAATTACTGTCATGGGGACACATATCTGCTGTATCACTGCTGTGATAGGGGGACATACATGGCCGCAGAATTACTGTCATGGGGACACATATCTGCTGTATCACTGCTGTGATAGGGGGACATACATGGCCGCAGAATTACTGTCATGGGGACACATATCTGCTGTATCACTGCTGTGATAGGGGGACATACATGGGCGGCAGAATTACTGTCATGGGGACACATGTGCTGTATCACTGCTGTGATGGGGGACATACATGGGTGGCAGAATTACTGTCATGGGGACACATGTGCTGTATCACTGCTGTGATAGGGGGACATACATGGGCGGCAGAATTACTGTCATGGGGACACATATGTGCTGTATCACTGCTGTGATAGGGGGACATACATGGGCGGCAGAATTAGTGTCATGGGGACACATATCTGCTGTATCACTGCTGTGATAGGGGGACATACATGGCGGCAGAATTACTGTCATGGGGACACATATCTGCTGTATCACTGCTGTGATAGGGGGACATACATGGGTGGCAGAATTACTGTCATGGGGACACATATCTGCTGTATCACTGCTGTGATAGGGGGACATACATGGGCGGCAGAATTACTGTCATGGGGACACATCTGTGCTGTATCACTGCTGTGATAGGGGGACATACATGGCGGCAGAATTACTGTCATGGGGACACATATCTGCTGTATCACTGCTGTGATAGGGGGACATACATGGGTGGCAGAATTACTGTCATGGGGACACATGTGCTGTATCACTGCTGTGATAGGGGGACATACATGGGCGGCAGAATTACTGTCATGGGGACACATCTGTGCTGTATCACTGCTGTGATAGGGGGACATACATGGGCGGCAGAATTACTGTCATGGGGACACATATCTGCTGTATCACTGCTGTGATAGGGGGACATACATGGGCGGCAGAATTACTGTCATGGGGACACATATGTGCTGTATCACTGCTGTGATAAGGGGACATACATGGGCGGCAGAATTACTGTCATGGGGACACATATCTGCTGTATCACTGCTGTGATAGGGGGACATACATGGCCGCAGAATTACTGTCATGGGGACACATATCTGCTGTATCACTGCTGTGATAGGGGGACATACATGGCCGCAGAATTACTGTCATGGGGACACATATCTGCTGTATCACTGCTGTGATAGGGGGACATACATGGGCGGCAAAATTACTGTCATGGGGACACATATCTGCTGTATCACTGCTGTGATAGGGGGACATACATGGCCGCAGAATTACTGTCATGGGAACACATATCTGCTGTATCACTGCTGTGATAGGGGGACATACATGGCCGCAGAATTACTGTCATGGGGACACATATCTGCTGTATCACTGCTGTGATAAGGGGACATACATGGGCGGCAGAATTACTGTCATGGGGACACATGTGCTGTATCACTGCTGTGATGGGGGACATACATGGGTGGCAGAATTACTGTCATGGGGACACATGTGCTGTATCACTGCTGTGATAGGGGGACATACATGGGCGGCAGAATTACTGTCATGGGGACACATGTGCTGTATCACTGCTGTGATAGGGGGACATACATGGGCGGCAGAATTACTGTCATGGGGACACATATGTGCTGTATCACTGCTGTGATAGGGGGACATACATGGGCGGCAGAATTACTGTCATGGGGACACATATCTGCTGTATCACTGCTGTGATAGGGGGACATACATGGGCGGCAGAATTACTGTCATGGGGACACATATCTGCTGTATCACTGCTATGATAGGGGGACATACATGGGTGGCAGAATTACTGTCATGGGGACACATGTGCTGTATCACTGCTGTGATAGGGGGACATACATGGGCGGCAGAATTACTGTCATGGGGACACATCTGTGCTGTATTACTGCTGTGATAGGGGGACATACATGGGCGGCAGAATTACTGTCATGGGGACACATATCTGCTGTATCACTGCTGTGATAGTGGGACATACATGGGCGGCAGAATTACTGTCATGGGGACACATATCTGCTGTATCACTGCTGTGATAGGGGGACATACATGGGCGGCAGAATTACTGTCATGGGGACACATATCTGCTGTATCACTGCTGTGATAGGGGGACATACATGGGCGGCAGAATTACTGTCATGGGGACACATATCTGCTGTATCACTGCTGTGATAAGGGGACATACATGGGCGGCAGAATTACTGTCATGGGGACACATATCTGCTGTATCACTGCTGTGATAGGGGGACATACATGGCCGCAGAATTACTGTCATGGGGACACATATCTGCTGTATCACTGCTGTGATGGGGGACATACATGGGCGGCAGAATTACTGTCATGGGGACACATATCTGCTGTATCACTGCTGTGATAGGGGGACATACATGGCCGCAGAATTACTGTCATGGGGACACATATCTGCTGTATCACTGCTGTGATAGGGGGACATACATGGGCGGCAGAATTACTGTCATGGGGACACATATCTGCTGTATCACTGCTGTGATAGGGGGACATACATGGGCGGCAGAATTACTGTCATGGGGCCACATATCTTCTGTATCACTGCTGTGATAGGGGGACATACATGGGCGGCAGAATTACTGTCATGGGGACACATATCTGCTGTATCACTGCTGTGATAGGGGGACATACATGGGCGGCAGAATTACTTTCATGGGGACAAATATCTGCTGTATCACTGCTGTGATAGGGGGACATACATGGCCGCAGAATTACTGTCATGGGGACACATCTGTGCTGTATCACTGCTGTGATAGGGGGACATACATGGCCGCAGAATTACTGTCATGGGGACACATATCTGCTGTATCACTGCTGTGATGGGGGACATACATGGGCGGCAGAATTAGTGTCATGGGGACACATATCTGCTGTATCACTGCTGTGATAGGGGGACATACATGGGCGGCAGAATTACTGTCATGGGGACACATATCTGCTGTATCACTGCTGTGATAGGGGGACATACATGGGCGGCAGAATTACTGTCATGGGGACACATATCTGCTGTATCACTGCTGTGATAGGGGGACATACATGGGCGGCAGAATTACTGTCATGGGGACACATATCTGCTGTATCACTGCTGTGATAGGGGGACATACATGGGCCGCAGAATTACTGTCATGGGGACACATATCTGCTGTATCACTGCTGTGATAGGGGGACATACACGGGCGGCAGAATTACTGTCATGGGGACACATATCTGCTGTATCACTGCTGTGATAGGGGGACATACATGGGCCGCAGAATTACTGTCATGGGGACACATATCTGCTGTATCACTGCTGTGATAAGGGGACATACATGGGCGGCAGAATTACTGTCATGGGGACACATATCTGCTGTATCACTGCTGTGATAGGGGACATACATGGGCGGCAGAATTACTGTCATGGGGACACATATCTGCTGTATCACTGCTGTGATAGGGGGACATACATGGGCGGCAGAATTACTGTCATGGGGACACATATCTGCTGTATCACTGCTGTGATAGGGGGACATACATGGGCGGCAGAATTACTGTCATGGGGACACATATCTGCTGTATCACTGCTGTGATAGGGGGACATACATGGGCGGCAGAATTACTGTCATGGGGACACATATCTGCTGTATCACTGCTGTGATAGGGGGGACATACATGGGCGGCAGAATTACTGTCATGGGGACACATATCTGCTGTATCACTGCTGTGATAGTGGGACATACATGGCCGCAGAATTACTGTCATGGGGACACATATCTGCTGTATCACTGCTGTGATAAGGGGACATACATGGCCGCAGAATTACTGTCATGGGGACACATATCTGCTGTATTACTGCTGTGATAGGGGGACATACATGGGCGGCAGAATTACTGTCATGGGGACACATATCTGCTGTATCACTGCTGTGATAGGGGGACATACATGGGCGGCAGAATTACTGTCATGGGGACACATATCTGCTGTATCACTGCTGTGATAGGGGGACATACATGGCCGCAGAATTACTGTCATGGGGCCACATCTGTGCTGTATCACTGCTGTGATAGGGGGACATACATGGGTGGCAGAATTACTGTCATGGGGACACATCTGCTGTATCACTGCTGTGATAGGGGGACATACATGGGCCGCAGAATTACTGTCATGGGGACACATCTGTGCTGTATCACTGCTGTGATAGGGGGACATACATGGCCGCAGAATTACTGTCATGGGGACACATATCTGCTGTATCACTGCTGTGATAGGGGGACATACATGGGCCGCAGAATTACTGTCATGGGGACACATCTGTGCTGTATCACTGCTGTGATAGGGGGACATACATGGCCGCAGAATTACTGTCATGGGGACACATATCTGCTGTATCACTGCTGTGATAGGGGGACATACATGGCCGCAGAATTACTGTCATGGGGACACATATCTGCTGTATCACTGCTGTGATAGGGGGACATACATGGGCGGCAGAATTACTGTCATGGGGACACATATGTGCTGTATCACTGCTGTGATAGGGGGACATACATGGCGGCAGAATTACTGTCATGGGGACACATCGAGGATTAACAGCCAAACAAAACTCTATATTTATTGCCCTGATTCTGCGGTTTACAGGAACACCCCAAATGTGGTCGTAAACTGATGTAAGGACAGGCGGCAGGGCTCAGAAGGAAAGGAACGCCATATGGTTTTTGGAAGGCAGATTTGGACTGATTTTTAGATGCCGTGTCCCATTTGAAACCCCCCTGATGCACCTTTACAGTAGAAACTTCCAAAAATGTACCCCATTTTGGAAACTAGGGGATAAGGTGCCAGTTTTATTGGTACTATTTTGAGGTAAATATGATTTTTAATTGCTCTATATTACGTTTTTTGTGAGGCAAGTTAACCAGAAAAGGGCTGTTTTGGCACTGTTTTTATTTTTTACAAGATTCATCTGAGAGCTATAGCTTTTTTATTTTTTGACTGATTGTTTTAGTTATGGTCTCATTTGCGGGATGAGGTGTCGGTTTGATTGGTACTATGTTGGGGGGGCATACGCCTTTTTGATCGCTTGGTGTTGCAATTTTCGTGATGTAAGTTGACAAAAATGGCTTTTTTTGGCACTGTTTTTATTTGCTGTGATAGGGGGACATACATGGGCGGCAGAATTACTGTCATGGGGACACATATCTGCTGTATCACTGCTGTGATAGGGGGACATACATGGGCGGCAGAATTACTGTCATGGGGACACATATCTGCTGTATCACTGCTGTGATAGGGGGACATACATGGGCCGCAGAATTACTGTCATGGGGACACATATCTGCTGTATCACTGCTGTGATAGGGGGACATACATGGCCGCAGAATTACTGTCATGGGGACACATATCTGCTGTATCACTGCTGTGATAAGGGGACATACATGGCCGCAGAATTACTGTCATGGGGACACATATCTGCTGTATTACTGCTGTGATAGGGGGACATACAGAATTACTGTCATGGGGACACATATCTGCTGTATCACTGCTGTGATAGGGGGACATACATGGGCGGCAGAATTACTGTCATGGGGACACATCTGTGCTGTATCACTGCTGTGATAGGGGGACATACATGGGCGGCAGAATTACTGTCATGGGGACACATATCTGCTGTATCACTGCTGTGATAGGGGGACATACATGGGCGGCAGAATTAGTGTCATGGGGCCACATCTGTGCTGTATCACTGCTGTGATAGGGGGACATACATGGGCGGCAGAATTACTGTCATGGGGACACATATCTGCTGTATCACTGCTGTGATAGGGGGACATACATGGGCGGCAGAATTACTTTCATGGGGACAAATATCTGCTGTATCACTGCTGTGATAGGGGGGCATACATGGGCCGCAGAATTACTGTCATGGGGACGCATATCTGCTGTATCACTGCTGTGATAGGGGGACATACATGGGCGGCAGAATTACTGTCATGGGGACACATCTGTGCTGTATCACTGCTGTGATAGGGGGACATACATGGGCGGCAGAATTACTGTCATGGGGACACATATCTGCTGTATCACTGCTGTGATAGGGGGACATACATGGGCGGCAGAATTACTGTCATGGGGACACATATCTGCTGTATCACTGCTGTGATAGGGGGGACATACATGGGCAGCAGAATTACTGTCATGGGGACACATATCTGCTGTATCACTGCTGTGATAGGGGGACATACATGGGCGGCAGAATTACTGTCATGGGGACACATATCTGCTGTATCACTGCTGTGATAGGGGGACATACATGGGCGGCAGAATTACTGTCATGGGGACACATATCTGCTGTATCACTGCTGTGATAGGGGGACATACATGGGCGGCAGAATTACTGTCATGGGGACACATATGTGCTGTATCACTGCTGTGATAGGGGGACATACATGGGCGGCAGAATTACTGTCATGGGGACACATATCTGCTGTATCACTGCTGTGATAGGGGGACATACATGGGCGGCAGAATTACTGTCATGGGGACACATATCTGCTGTATCACTGCTGTGATAGGGGGGACATACATGGGCGGCAGAATTACTGTCATGGGGACACATATCTGCTGTATCACTGCTGTGATAGGGGGACATACATGGGCGGCAGAATTACTGTCATGGGGACACATATCTGCTGTATCACTGCTGTGATAGGGGGGACATACATGGGCGGCAGAATTACTGTCATGGGGACACATATCTGCTGTATCACTGCTGTGATAGGGGGACATACATGGGCGGCAGAATTACTGTCATGGGGACACATATCTGCTGTATCACTGCTGTGATAGGGGGACATACATGGGCGGCAGAATTACTGTCATGGGGACACATATCTGCTGTATCACTGCTGTGATAGGGGGACATACATGGGCGGCAGAATTACTGTCATGGGGACACATATCTGCTGTATCACTGCTGTGATAGGGGGACATACATGGCGGCAGAATTACTGTCATGGGGACACATATCTGCTGTATCACTGCTGTGATAGAGGGGACATACATGGGCGGCAGAATTACTGTCATGGGGACACATATCTGCTGTATCACTGCTGTGATAGGGGGACATACATGGGCGGCAGAATTACTGTCATGGGGACACATATGTGCTGTATCACTGCTGTGATAGGGGGACATACATGGGCGGCAGAATTACTGTCATGGGGACACATATCTGCTGTATCACTGCTGTGATAGGGGGACATACATGGGCGGCAGAATTACTGTCATGGGGACACATATCTGCTGTATCACTGCTGTGATAGGGGGACATACATGGGCGGCAGAATTACTGTCATGGGGACACATATCTGCTGTATCACTGCTGTGATAGGGGGACATACATGGGCGGCAGAATTACTGTCATGGGGACACATATGTGCTGTATCACTGCTGTGATAGGGGGACATACATGGGCGGCAGAATTACTGTCATGGGGACACATATCTGCTGTATCACTGCTGTGATAGAGGGGACATACATGGGCGGCAGAATTACTGTCATGGGGACACATATCTGCTGTATCACTGCTGTGATAGGGGGACATACATGGGCGGCAGAATTACTGTCATGGGGACACATATCTGCTGTATCACTGCTGTGATAGGGGGACATACATGGGCCGCAGAATTACTGTCATGGGGACACATATCTGCTGTATCACTGCTGTGATAGGGGGGACATACATGGGCGGCAGAATTACTGTCATGGGGACACATATCTGCTGTATCACTGCTGTGATAGGGGGACATACATGGGCGGCAGAATTACTGTCATGGGGACACATATCTGCTGTATCACTGCTGTGATAGGGGACATACATGGGCGGCAGAATTACTGTCATGGGGACACATATCTGCTGTATCACTGCTGTGATAGGGGGACATACATGGGCGGCAGAATTACTGTCATGGGGACACATATCTGCTGTATCACTGCTGTGATAGGGGGACATACATGGGCGGCAGAATTACTGTCATGGGGACACATATCTGCTGTATCACTGCTGTGATAGGGGGACATACATGGGCGGCAGAATTACTGTCATGGGGACACATATCTGCTGTATCACTGCTGTGATAGGGGGGACATACATGGGCGGCAGAATTACTGTCATGGGGACACATATGTGCTGTATCACTGCTGTGATAGGGGGACATACATGGGCGGCAGAATTACTGTCATGGGGACACATATCTGCTGTATCACTGCTGTGATAGGGGGACATACATGGGCGGCAGAATTACTGTCATGGGGACACATATGTGCTGTATCACTGCTGTGATAGGGGGACATACATGGGCGGCAGAATTACTGTCATGGGGACACATATCTGCTGTATCACTGCTGTGATAGAGGGGACATACATGGGCGGCAGAATTACTGTCATGGGGACACATATCTGCTGTATCACTGCTGTGATAGGGGGACATACATGGGCGGCAGAATTACTGTCATGGGGACACATATCTGCTGTATCACTGCTGTGATAGGGGGACATACATGGGCGGCAGAATTACTGTCATGGGGACACATATGTGCTGTATCACTGCTGTGATAGGGGGACATACATGGGCGGCAGAATTACTGTCATGGGGACACATATCTGCTGTATCACTGCTGTGATAGGGGGACATACATGGGCTGCAGAATTACTGTCATGGGGACACATATCTGCTGTATCACTGCTGTGATAGGGGGACATACATGGGCGGCAGAATTACTGTCATGGGGACACATATCTGCTGTATCACTGCTGTGATGAGGGGACATACATGGGCGGCAGAATTACTGTCATGGGGACACATATCTGCTGTATCACTGCTGTGATAGGGGGACATACATGGGCGGCAGAATTACTGTCATGGGGACACATATCTGCTGTATCACTGCTGTGATAGGGGGACATACATGGGCGGCAGAATTACTGTCATGGGGACACATATCTGCTGTATCACTGCTGTGATAGGGGGACATACATGGGCGGCAGAATTACTGTCATGGGGACACATATCTGCTGTATCACTGCTGTGATAGGGGGACATACATGGGCGGCAGAATTACTGTCATGGGGACACATATGTGCTGTATCACTGCTGTGATAGGGGGACATACATGGGCGGCAGAATTACTGTCATGGGGACACATATGTGCTGTATCACTGCTGTGATAGGGGGACATACATGGCCGCAGAATTACTGTCATGGGGACACATATCTGCTGTATCACTGCTGTGATAGGGGGACATACATGGGCCGCAGAATTACTGTCATGGGGACACATATCTGCTGTATCACTGCTGTGATAGGGGGACATACATAGAAACATAGAAACATAGAAACATAGAAACATAGAAACATAGAATGTGTCGGCAGATAAGAACCATTTGGCCCATCTAGTCTGCCCAATATGCTGAATACTATGGATAGCCCCAGGCCCTATCTTATATGAAGGATGGCCTTATGCCTATCCCATGCATGCTTAAACTCCTTCACTGTATTTGCAGCTACCACTTCTGCAGGAAGGCTATTCCATGCTATTACATGGCGCCAGAATTACTGTCATGGGGACACATCGAGGATTAACAGCCAAACAAAACTCTATATTTATTGCCCTGATTCTGCGGTTTACAGGAACACCCCAAATGTGGTCGTAAACTGATGTAAGGACAGGCGGCAGGGCTCAGAAGGAAAGGAACGCCATATGGTTTTTGGAAGGCAGATTTGGACTGATTTTTAGATGCCGTGTCCCATTTGAAACCCCCCTGATGCACCTTTACAGTAGAAACTTCCAAAAATGTACCCCATTTTGGAAACTAGGGGATAAGGTGCCAGTTTTATTGGTACTATTTTGAGGTAAATATGATTTTTAATTGCTCTATATTACGTTTTTTGTGAGGCAAGTTAACCAGAAAAGGGCTGTTTTGGCACTGTTTTTATTTTTTACAAGATTCATCTGAGAGCTATAGCTTTTTTATTTTTTGACTGATTGTTTTAGTTATGGTCTCATTTGCGGGATGAGGTGTCGGTTTGATTGGTACTATGTTGGGGGGGCATACGCCTTTTTGATCGCTTGGTGTTGCAATTTTCGTGATGTAAGTTGACAAAAATGGCTTTTTTTGGCACTGTTTTTATTTGCTGTGATAGGGGGACATACATGGGCGGCAGAATTACTGTCATGGGGACACATATCTGCTGTATCACTGCTGTGATAGGGGGACATACATGGGCGGCAGAATTACTGTCATGGGGACACATATCTGCTGTATCTGCTGGATTTGATCCCGTGCTGAGCCACGCCCCCTGCACTGATCACATGACAGTGACGTCACGCCAGGTCCTTCAGCTGTTCTACAGTTCGGGTTGGTGGCAGCCGCCCCTTATGGATTCCATATGCGGTATTGTGGAATCCATAACGGGATGCGCAATTAACCACCATCCGAACCCCGAACAACGGACTTTTTTTAAATGTTCGCTCATCTCTACTCTTAACCCTATGGATGCCGTGGGCGGCTGCTGACCGCGGCATCTATGGGGTTACACGCCCCAGATCGGTGTCAGCACTGATCTGGGGTGTAGCAGCAGAGTGTTAGCTGTAAGTCACAACTAACACTCGCTGCTGAGCCCTGCCATTACAGCGCAGCACGGAGGAGAAACGGAGGGGCAGCGGGGGACATACTGAGGCATATGGGGGCAATGATGGCCGCATGTTGGGGCAGTGGGGGCATTTATTTATAAAAAGGCTCAGGGGGCAGGGCAGCAGACGGGGGCACTAACGCGATTTCAGACTGCGGCCTCCACAGTGGAGATCGCAGCCTGAAGCCGTCATTTTAGAGAGCTCTTACTTCCGGGAATGGATGTGAGCGCGTGCGCACAAGTTACTGTGCGTCTCCCGTCCTCCAGGAGATAGACGGACCTCACATAGCAACCGGTTTTTAGGCTAAGGTAAGAATAGGCGCTGAGGGGGGCAAAATGAGAGTTTTATAGGGGTTCAGGGACAATGGATGGCCACTAATGTCATGAAGATGGTCTCTATTAGGATATTGAAAAATATATATGACAGTTATATGTTACCCTCTATCTGTATATAAAGCTATTGTTCTGCCATGAATGCGAAATGTAATCAAATACAGTGCGGGAACGGAAAATGACTTACAGTGACCAGGAGTTCTTCCTCACAGTCACGAAAGTTGCTGCCAACCATTTTATATTTCGCTCGCAATATGCGCATATTACATGGCCGATTTTTGCAATCAAGAAAATAATGACTAGAGATCACAAATTCTCAAATTTGAGAATTTATGGCGAATATTCCGCCCAAAATTTATGAAATATCGCAAAAACATATATTGCCTATGCTGCTCATTAACAATCTTCAGGTTCTCCATCACTTGGAAGGTCTGGAGGCCGTTCTCCAGGACCCCGGACTCTTCCTATCACTTCCTATGATGGATTCTCCTTCCCGATGTCTGACTTGTTACAGAATACAATACAGAGGAGAGAAATCTAGAGAAGTTTACCTCTCCGCTCAGCAGGGAGATGATCTCCAAGGTGAGGTCTAATATTCTTCTGCTGATCTCCTTCCTGTCCATCCTCGGTGGTCATTCAGGAGAAGAGGAGAGAACTGGAGGAGCTGGAGGCTTCTAGTACTGCAGGCGCCTTTATGAGGAGAGGCTGGAAATCCTCCAGGGACCAGAGCATTAGTGAGACCCAGAACCGCACTCACTGCTCCTGGAGAGACCCCGCTTCTCAGAGCCCCCAGCACCGGGGATAAAGGGGGATTCTGGAGAAATGGCTGATACCAGAGAGAAGAAGAGGCTCCAGACACCACAGCAGTGACTACCGACCAGGACCTGCCTGTATCTGCTGCACTGCAAGAGCTGAAGGACCTGGGGTGGTCACTGTCATGTGATCAGGAAGGGGCGGAGCTCAGCAATGGAGGGAAGTGGTAGAAAAGGACCTGGGATGATGTCATCCTCATGTGATCAGGAAGGGGCGGAGCTCAGCAGTGGAGACGTGGTGTTGAAGGACCTTTGAAGATATCACCAGCATGTGATCAGTGCAGAAGGGGTGAAGAATCTGTGATGATGTCACACCCATGTGACCAGACTCCTGTGAGGGGGGGGCAGTTCTGGAGTTTGGTAGAACCTGAGATGTTTCCACAGGAGCAGTCGGAGCTGTATGAGGCTTGTTGAGGGACGGTTGAGCAGAACTTGAGATTATTTGATCCCTTTTTATTAGAGATGAGTGAACCATTTGAGATTCGGTTCGGTTCAGGTTTCCAGATGTTTGAAAACCTTCCGTTTGGACCCGAATCGATTTGGACCAAACTCCAGTGGCTCCATTTGTTTTTCTATTTGGTATATGACCTCCTCTAGTCTCCTTGGAATTTTTAGGAAAGCTCGTTATCTCGTTCCATTTATTTTTTATGAATTTGTTCGCTGGGTCAGGCATGCATAGTGACTGATGTGTGAGTGACGCTGACGTAGCTGTGGGTGTTATCATACAGCGTGTTTAATGTCACACCGCGCCGGCACATGTGTTCTGGGTTTTCATATTCCAAAGTTTCTAAGAATTGTCCCTTATCGGGGCAGATAATGTTTATACAAGCACGGAGAGGGCGCAGTGATCGTGGTCGCAGAGGGTGTGACCGGGCACGGCGGAGCGAGGGGGCCCACTGCACTCACATGTAACAGGGCTGGCGCTGTCACTGTACTTCATTCCGGGCCCCGTCAGTGCGCTCATCTCAGCTCACATGCGGTCGGTCCAGGATCTATCAGGCCCCAGCTCTACCCTACTAGTAGTATTCACAAATAAGGTGGGTGGGCGGAGCCTGACTAACATTGTTCAGGCTCCGCCCACCCATTTCATTTGTGAATACTACTAGTAGGGCAGAGCTGGGGCCTGATAGATCCTGGACCGACCGCATGTGATGCAGCTGAGATGAGCGCACTGACGGGGCCCGGAATGAAATACAATGGAAGTGCCGTGCCCAGTTACATGTGAGTGAAGACCATAACTGGGGCCAGTGGAAGGACATTAGTGGGGGACTTTACTGGGGGCACTATAGGGATATTAATGTGGTGGCTATAAGTACATTAGTGTGAGAATATTACCAGAGACCAGGGGTATAACGATTGGGCCCGATCCACATTTGTCCTGGGGCCCATAGAACTAGTGATGCCACTGCACACACTGTGTTATGGGATACAAAAAAAATGTAAAAAAATAGCTTGGGGGACCAATCCTTCAAAAATGATGCCTCGACAGGGTCAGAACGCTACCCGTACGACACACACAAGTTCTCCCTTTTAATTGGGAGCAGGCGCAGTGTGGATTTGGAAAGGGTACGCATATAGTCAGGCAGCAGCCATGTGGTACTGTACATGTTGGCAGGTGGCAGCAGCAGCCATACAGAACATGGTGGCATCAGGCAGGCCGCAGCAGTGGCAAGATAGGGCACCTTCAGCACGCTCAGATCTATTCATTGACCTCAGCCAGAGGAGTGTGAAAATCTCCAGGCTCCAGGTTCATTTTGACAAAAGTGATGTTTTGGACAACTTGGTCCGTCTGGGTGTCACCGCGCCCCTCGCGGCACTAAAATCCCTCTCCGAGATGACACTGGAGGCTGGACAAGAAAGAAGATAGAACATGCAGTGCCAGTTCGGGCCACTGTTTCAGTCTGCCTGCCAGAAATCCATGGGATCAGGGTATGTGCCGGAGACTGGACAGAGTTTAGGTAGGCCTGGACATGGGCATTGAGGCAGGCTTTCTGATTGGCCTCAGCCAGGCGTGGCCCGTGGAATGACTGCTCCATCATGTTGAGAAGACTGAAATGCGGCTGCTGCTCGTGGAGGTAAGTGACTCTGCAGCGGGCGGAAAGGGGGCCTTCCATTCAGACCTGCTGGCAGCAGGCGTCTGTTCACCATAAGTGGCGTACACAGTGTTTTCTGGTAATAACGCATTTTGTCCACCCTTTCTCTTTCATTTTGCCATGGTAGTGAGGGTCTAAAATCATGGCTATCCAGTAATCATCAGACTGCTTGATGTCAAGGATGCCTCTGTCACTGCGTAAGTAAGTGAGCACAGAGGTCGCCATTCTGGCCAGCGTGCTTAAGTTCTTTCCACCTCTGCCCCCCCTTTCCCGAGACGATTGGATTTCATGGCCGGTGTCACCATCGTCATCATCATCATCCTCTCCAGAGGCAGCACCTCCTCGTGCCCCATGAGACGTACAACAAGGACCATTGGCTGTTCTTTTTCCTTCTCCTTACTTTGCCACCTGTTGCATGAGCGTCAATGTCTCTTCTAAAATATATATGAGGAGCACGAGGGACAACTAGGTGGCCTGACATCCGGTTTTTGGCTGGACAGTCCGGTTTTCTGTGTCCCTGTCCTTCATCCAGCGCAGGGCCTCGACGGACGCAGGGATGTCCTTTTCAATACCTCACGCTCAGATAACAGGATTGTGCTGCCTGAGCTGCAGCAACAAACTTACTGAGGCTTCTCTCACCCCCAATCAGACACTAGAGCCGGTGGACAGGTCACTCTATGGCTGACTGAGAAGGAGAGAAGCCCTCCCCAGGGAGACTCTCTTGACTATCTGTCATAGGGCACATGGGGTTTTCTTGCCACTGAAAGCCTTCTCTGGGACTGCAAGGAGGAGGAGCAGGAGGAATGCTGTGACCCCTGGCTCCACGGCACAGTGTCAGACTCAACTCCATGTCATCGTGCTGTGACTGAGCCATCCAGTCTACAATCTCATCCCCCTTCTCCTCAACTATAATGTTGCATCTTTCCAAAGCCAAAAAAAGGGTTTATATGATTTTAATTGAAAAATTATGTACAAAGGCCATATTAAAACAATTTTAGGAGTTACATAATTATAAAAATTTTGCATTAGAATGTAAAAAAGACAACATGTCCACATGGTCAGGGCTGACCACCGCACCACTGGACTCTGGTCTGGAGGTACCACGCAAAAACAGGCAGAGAAGCGGCCGGACAAAAACCGCAGCGTGCTGTACTTTTTGTCCGGCCGCCTCTCGACCTGTTTCCCTTTCTGCGGCCCGACCTCCAGCCCGTCCCAATTATAGTAAATGTGTCTAGAGCCGACTTCCAGCAGCACAGTGGGCTAGCATTAGCACTGATCCGACAGGCTGTTGCATGCCGGAAAAGACTACAGCAAGTGTGAAAGTAGCCTAAGTGGCCTGTATTCTGTAACTCAGTCACATTAACCCCATGTTGTCCATTATGTGAGATGGTACACTACTTTGGGGGTCACTTACTATCAATGTGAGGCACATGATAGCATTTGCCTAGCCTGACATTAAAAATAAGTGACCCCTGTCATGTTTAAAACATGGCAGTGGCAAGATTGGGGTTAATGAGTCACATTAACCCCAATCTTGCTGGCTGCCTGATACAAATTTTTCTTGCCTGCCTTTTTTTTGAGACAGGCTAATCACTCTAGGTGTGGGGTATGCTGGCTGTTCAAGGCACTGACTCTGGGGATAGTGCTCGGGCTGACAGTGAGCTGTGCACTCGGGGGGAGGAGGATTCTGCCACTGCTGTTGTTCGCTGAGCTCACTAACTCAGCCGACGCCGCTCTAACTTTATAACCTCCCCGTCCCTCCTCCTGCTTTAATTAATAGCCACACATTCATTGGCGCACCGTGGAAATGGTGCGGGCAGCTTCAGAGCCCGCTCACTTCATTGGTCTCAGCGTGGCTGCATCATAGGAGGGAGTAATTCCCTCCCTCTATCCCTCCTTCTCCACTGTCTGCCGAGCGCAGCACACGCCATATTCTCAGAGTACGAGATTTACAAGACCTGCAGGCATAGCGCCTGACCGCCCGCTCTTGCCCGCATAGCAATAATTCGGCCGATTATTCGATAACAGGATTCGTCGACAACGAATCCCGTTATCGAATATTATCGATAACGTTGATAAATCGTTGCAGCCCTACAAATTTGTGTTTCCTTTATAGGAGCAGAAGCGAGGGATAGTCTGGATGCGGGTCCGACTGTTTGTGCAAGACGTCGGCAAGAAGTGGGTTGTGCTGGTGGACCATTCATCCCAGAGAGGGATGGACGTGACGCTAGGTATGAACATGCTGAGAGACCTAGACCTTCAACTGTATGCCAAAGAAGGGCCGAAGTATTGGTAACGGGCCACCACACACCGGCCGACCCAGAAGGTTCTACAGAAAATGGTGAGGAGCTGTAGTCTGCAAAAAATAAACATGTCCGGTCGGCACATTGGACACTTGACGGTGCCACGGAGGACCCCGGTGAAGATCCCACCTCAACAAGAACAAATATTGATGCTGCCAGTGGGGGCTGGATGACAACTGAATGGACTCGAGGTCCTGATCGAGCCCGCTTACTCGCCCACTGGTAGCTCGGGCTCTCTATTGTGGAGGATGGATGTGTTCCTGTACGCTTCCTCAATGTTGAAGACTGCGAGTTAACCGTTCCTGGGAATACCTAGCTAGCCAAAGTTTGTGTCCAAAGGGGATATCCCTCAATGAAGGAGCTTCATGCTACAGCCAGATAGATCAGCCTGGACCTATGCTGTAGAGGTCCATCAAATAGAGACCCCGACAGCGGAGTGGAACGGTTGAGTGATCATGGCTCGGATGGGGGTGGAATGCAAGACCTTGACTCCAGGACAACAGAAGTTGCTGAGAGACACTGTTTGGGAATTTCAGGAGGCATTCTTTAGACATTATGAGGACTTCGGGTGTGCTTCCGCAATCGAACACATAATCCCCACTGGCGATGCTGCACCAATTAGGGAACGTTACCGGTGTCACGGATAGAAGGGAAGGGGAACACACCGGATAAACACAAAAGAACTATACAGCAGACTAGGTCTCAAAAGCTAAGGAAAGGGAGATGGTGACCTCCTAGCAATCCCTAAGCCTTTCCATAAATCCTGTCAGTATGAGCAGATCCTGATGGTGGAAATGCTCATATGCCGGATACCTAGGGCCTGCTGAAGCTGACGCACCCTACTGTAAGATGCAGGAGAAGAGACAGCTGGTTCCTTCCAATGTGAAGGAACCTGCTTCTCCCTGAGGCCTAGAACAAAAACACACCAGATAGCAACAAACAGAGAAGGCAAAAGTACTTAGCTTAAGAGGTATGGAGAAGCAGGAGAACCATAACAAACTAGCTCAGCAACTCCAGCAGGAAATATCAACCGCATGGTCAGCAGTGAGAGGCAGAGCTAAATAGAGCCTCATTACAGATAACGAGCAGAACCAAACAACAACTGAGAGGAAAACAAAGAGACCTGTCAGAGAGTCTCATGTGCGGCGAGTCTATTCGTTCTTTTCACCTCTCTCTCTCAGGAGAGGCAGTGACAACTGGAAAATCCCACCTAAAATGTACCAGGAAGTGAAGGATATGGTGGCCAGCATGTTGGAAAACCGGGTGATCCAGGAGAGTCAAAGTCCTTGGGCTGCTCCAGTAGTCTTGGTGCGGAAGAAAGATGGGAGTCTCTAGTTCTGCGTGGATTATCAGAAGCTGCATGCCCAGACTGTCCGGGATGCCTTCCCCCTTTCGCGTATTGAGGAGTCGTTGTCTGCCCTGAGTCATGCGAAGTTCTTCTCGACTGTCACCTGGCCAGTTGGTATTAGCAGTTTGGGGGGTTAGCTCTCTTCCGGGGGTCATTCATACAAAGATTGTCGTCCACTGCAGGATTCGGGCCCAAACATTGCATTTATTTGTCAGCAGGCAACACAGAGTTATAATGCAGCTCAGCAAGATCAACATAAAACACAAAATAAACACCTACCCGGCTGGGCACTTACTAAACAGGCAATATCCCTACCTCACTGTAAGCTCTATTCACACCTGAGCAGTACGTGCAGCTTTTACCTCTGTGCGTTTTCTCCAGCCCCAAGGCTGTGCAACCAATTCCCTTGGGGGAGCTGGGCTCTCTAGTCCGCCTGACTAGGACCCTGCGACCCAGACCTAGGCATCGCTCTGTGCCCCCCAAGTCCACACAGACAGAGCCAGTCCCAGGCCTCTGTCTTGCAACCTTTCCAGGATCCAATTCCCAGGGCCCCACTCTCCTCTCCTTGACAGTTTGGGCGGCACTTCTTTATCCCAGACTGATTGTACACCTGGTGGAATAGGTTGTGGACCCCTTCCTTACCAGTGATCAGTGTGAGAACAGTCACTTTCTCACAGCAGGTACAGGTGGCCAAGAAGGACAATGCGAAGATGGCCTTCATCCTACCTTTGGGACTCTACGAGTTCAACTGGATGCCGTTTGACCTGTCCAATGCCCCGGGAACATTCCAGCGGTTGATGGAGCACTGTCTGTGGGATCTCAAGTTTGAGTTGGTATTGATATACCTGGACGACATAGTAGTGTTTGGGGCCTCCTGTGAGGATCACCTCCAGAAGCTGCAATAGGTCCTAGGACAGCTGCAAGACCATGGGCTCAAGATCAAGCCCAAGAAATGCCAACTTTTTAGAAAGCAGAGAGTATTTGGGACATTTGGTCACCCAGGAGGGGGTAAAGCTGGCCCCCAGCAAGGTGTAGGCTGTCCAGAAGTGGCCCCAGCCGCGTATACTACGAGAGGTGAGGGCATTAGTGGGACTGGCCGGCTACTACAGGATGTTTATACCCAAATATGCTCATTCGTTGGGCCCGTTAAACGAGTTATAAAGGGGCACTGTGGGGGGCCCAAAGACTCGTCCCATTGAGTTGGGAGCCTGGCAACAAGAGGCTTGTGAAGTAGTGCCCCGATTCTAGCTTATGCACGGTTCTACACCCCATTCTTGCTGTACATTGATGGAAGTCTACATGGTCTGGGGGCCGTGTTATCCCAAGTCCAGGATGGACGTGAGTCATTACCTATGGCATCTGGTCTCTGAGGGTGTAAGAGCGCAACCCTGACAACTATAGCTCCTTTAAATTGGAACTACTGGCACTGGTGTGGGCCATGATGAAAAATGGTTCTCGGAGTACCTGACAGGTGCAGAGGTGACCGTGATGATGTACAACAACCTGTTAGCACATCTAGAGAATGCCAAGCTTGGTGCGCTTGAGCAGAGGTGGTTGGCTGGCCTTTCTAAGTATCAATACCGCATCAAGTTCCGGTCAGGTAGCGAGAACGGCAATGCCTATGCACTTTCCTGAGTCTCTGTAGGGTTGTCGACCCAGAGTGCCGATGAGAAGCTAGAGGATACTGAAACTCCTGACCTTGGTCGAATACCTATGTTCCAGATCGTGGTGTATTTAAGTGGGGTGGCATCCGGGATGCCCAGGGTGCTGGGAAAGATGTTGACTGATTGGGATAGATACTCCCCACATATGCTCAACTTTGGGAGAGCCAGATGGGAGATTGAAGACCTCCACATGCCTGATCCAATGGAGCCACCACCGAGAAGTACCACCGCATAGGTGCAAGAGCACCGCCGCCAGCTGAGAGTGATCCACAAGGTTGTGCAGGAGCCCCTGGGACAAGTGGTACACCCTAACCCAAGACCAGTGCAGAGGGATGGGTATGCCCCGGGTAATCGGGTCATAGTCAAAGCCAAACGACTGTCTGGGAAGTTGGATGGGTGGTGGAAGGCGGTCCCATACACGGTGAAAAGGAAAGTAAACCCTGCCATCCCAGTCTAAGAGGTAGAGCCAATATGGACTGGGGGGCCCTCACGAAACTTGCACCATAACATGTGATAGTACAGACAGGGGAGGGGCGGATGTGTCTCTGGATCGCTCTGAGACTGTGTGAGATGGGGAAACAGCTCTCCTTGTCTGAACACTGTTTGTGTAGATTAAATTAAATGATCTGGACTGACATTCTGCTGTTTGGCCACAATAGCCTCTGTTTCCTAAACACAGCTTCAGACTGCATATATGTCCATATTTATAAGAGGTTAGGTTACACAGAGCCTGGAAAAAAAAGGCAGCAGCTATCTTAGAGGGTGCTAATACAGTGTCAGCAGAGAATCCGACGGCATCCAGAGATGTGAGAGCATTAGTGACCAGAACTGCAGCTAAGCGAAGCTGATCGTGTCCAAGACCCTGATCCTGTCCAGAGGAACGAGGATTGCTTCCAGGAATGCTGATGAGAGCTGAGAAACAAAGCTACATACACTGCGGGAGCGCATGCTTGTTGGAGAGGCCTTTGTTCTGTTCAGAGTCACCAGCGGATGCAGAGCAGACTTGGGTCAGTAAGAGCATGCACGCACCTCATTAGAGTATTGGCACCTAGAGATTGAGACCAGGCCTGTAGTAAGTTAGATAAGGTCTCTGTTTATGTCAGGCCACAAGTGTTGCTATTGTTCATTGCAAGGACTCCATAATTTAAAGGGACATTTCACACTGCAGAGCTGATAAACTTTCCACAAACTCAAGACAGGCTGGCGTTATGCTCAGAAGGACTACTAAGGCACGTCTTACAAGACCAGTTATAAGAAGGGGAATCCTGTAGAGCTTTTTAAGATTGCAAGCTGTTGGGCTGCACTGCAGGCTAGCCCCTACCACACACCAATATAGTTATTCTTGTTTTTTAGGGTAACAGGTAAGGTGTGGCAGTTTAGTTGTGCCCGCCAGTAGGTAAATTACCACGCTTTCCTCCTAAATCAATCTGAGGGTTCCACGCTGTGCAGCACAAGGGTCTCAGCCTTCAGGCAGGGTGTATGTAAATTTATTGTATTGTACACATTTGTGTACGGTATCCCATTGTACATAATAGCCCGCTGTATTTTGTGATGCTGCGCATCTCGCTTGTGTGCTGGTGCGGCGTGCATTATGACGCGCTCCGTGTACCCGGTCGTCTTGACGACCGGACGCCGGCTCAGTCTGTACACGTAGCGGTGACGCTGGCCACGTCATCTAGCTGCGCGATTGAGTCCGGCGCAGGATGGCGGGGGGATGCGCGGTCGTGATGCTTGCCACGCTAATCAGGGCGATGATGCGCATTTCTGATTGGGCTATGGGTGTGCTTTGGGTATATAAGACGGTAGCCTGGACAATTAAACATCCTCCTGACGAAGCCTGTGAGGGGTGAAACGCGCGTCGAGGTTTCTGGTGTCCACGCTCTTCCCGGATAGGATAATGGGTAATATTTTTTACTATCTACATTGCACCATTTGATTGCTTGGGTTAGGTTTGATATTATATCTCACCCTCTTTAGTAGGGGTTTTTTCTGACCACTTGGTTGGACATTTATGTGAGTTTTCCGTGTGGGGATTACATCCCTGTATGTTTCAACTTGTATAAACCCATTTTGTATATGTAGGACTATTATATCCCATATGTCTACATATTCGGGTTGTGCGTGGACTTTGTCTTCCGGGTTGTGGCCTGCTGCGACAGGCACTTCAGTGTTTTGCTTTTCCCATATGTTATGTGCTACTTTATAATAATAAAATTGAGAGATATTTTATCGTACATGGTGTAACTCCTTTTTGCAAGGGTTCAGTTCTTTTGGGTATCAGTATATAATACTCCTTGCTAGATATTGCTGATGATGAGTTTGAGGAATTTCTTTTTGGTTTGGTACTAATTGCTTGTTTATAGATTCCTCAGCAGGTTGCATGGATTACAGAAAACGCGATGTGGCGCGTCTTTCTAAAATCGGTTCATTATTTGGGGAAGGCGTCTCGACTGACTCGGAGACACGTAATGTTAAGGATCTAAAACTCAAAATAAGCGATCTCCTGAAAAAAAGAATTAAGATCTGGTGGAACAAGGCTTCCCTTGAAAGTTATTTAAGCAAGAACATTATCCCACGTGGCCTCCGTATACAGGTGTTTCCAACCTGGGAGGTCACTGAACCATCTTTTACTAATCGGTGGGAGGAGGCTCTTAATAAATGTTCGGTTACATTGATTGAATTACTGATTGGATCCGATCGTGGGTCACTGGAGCAGATCGAGCGTGAGATCGATCAGGCCAGAGAAAAGTTACAAGAGCTATTATCTAAAGAGGATTTTGCTCTATTTGACAAACAACTGGAAGACGAGCTAGACATATGGGAGAAGAACATCCAGGAACAGAAGTCTAAAAAGTTCCAGAGAGACATTTCTGATTTTCAAAATAAACGGGTGTATCGGTGGCAAACAAGAAGGGAGAGGAGTGGTTCAGTTACACCCTCGGTATCTGGAATTTCCATTACCTCAGAGGGATCATGTGGAGAGCCTTTTTTAGGAGTGCGGGGGGTGTTGGAAGGAAATATGGGAGGAAGATCCCTCACAGGTATTACCAACACCCCCAGACCCAAAAGGCGGTTAAGAAATACAGATATAGAGGGCAAAAGGCACAGGAGGAACTAAAGGTAATCAACCTTTCTTCTCATACTCTTACTAGACCCCAATTAGATGTGCTTAAAAAGGGTCTGTCATTTGCACCGTCAAGTAATCGGGACCACTTTACACTTATAAAGGATCTTGAACTTTTCGGTCGCAAGCTACTCCTTAAAAAACAATTTGAGAGGAGCCCATGTATATCTGGGCTATCCTCTACCCAGGAAATACAAGCATTGGAGGACTTGCAATCTCTGCTTAATGAGCAGGAGCTGATGTCCCCCAAAAAGACGCCTTCACATTTGTGCCGCCGGTCCCAGCTATTTCCCCCCCGTAGCCTTTGTCCAACTGTAGATATATTTATCAAACTTGTGAAACAAGATTTTGAGGCTATGAGTGGGTCTCATGGCTCATCAAATCTAACACATGAACAACGCACGGCGGTCAAGGAGCTTCGTGACCTCCGTGACGTTGTAATTAAACCTGCGGACAAAGGGGGGAATGTTGTTGTGTGGCCGGCGGCAATGTATGAGAAAGAGGCATTCAGGCAGCTCAATCAACGACACTGTCACCAACGTTTAGAGCATAACCCGTACGTGGGGTTTGTGATAATATTTTGACCCCTAGACTCAAGGAGGGTCTTAGTGTTGACTTTCCTGTCACCCCTACGTTCTACCTGCTACCCAAGGTACATAAAGACGCCAAAATACCACCTGGGCGTCCCATTGTATCTGGGGTGGGCAGTTTGTGTGAGCAGGTGAGTAGATATGTTGACTTTTATCTGAGGAGCTCCGTGGAGCCCTTGCCATCATACATAAAGGACACCACTGATGTTCTTAGCAAATTCAATGGCGTTGTGCTGGAGGATGATATGTGGTTTGTTACTTGTGACGTAGAGGCATTGTACACGTCGATATGCCACGACCATGGGACCCGAGCAGCACGTTTCTTTTTGGAGATGTCCAATTTGGATAAGGACCTGGTCGATTTTGTTGTTTCTTTATTGGATTTTATTCTTAGGCACAATTATTTTCTGTTTAAGGACCGCCTCTTCCTGCAGCTCCAGGGAACGGCAATGGGGGCGACTTGTGCGCCCTCATATGCCAATCTTTTCCTGGGGCTGTGGGAGCGGGAGGTCGTCCAACATTTGGATCTTTACAGCTCGGTGGTCTCGTGGTCGCGGTATATCGACGATGTACTGTTTGTGTGGCAGGGGTCTGAGGAGACACTTTGCCTTTTTCTCCAACAGCTTAACGCCAATGATCAAAATATCAGATTAACTTTGAAGTATAGCCATGATCATATTGATTTCTTAGATATTACTCTCCAACGAGAGGCCGATGGCACGGTCTCCACGGACCTCTTTAGAAAGTCAACTGCGACGAATTCTGTATTACATGCGGAATCGTCCCATTACCCTCAGACCATTAAAGCGATTCCTACTAGTCAGTTTTTGCGACTGCGCCGGATCTGCTCCAGTGACCGAACGTTCGAGATCCAATCTAGGAATTTAAAAGAGAGATTTCTAGCAAGAGGATATGGGCATCAGGTTATTAAGAGGGGGTACCAGCGGGCCAAATCATCCCCCAGGGATACCCTTCTGATAAAACCAAATGTAAGGCAGGATGATATCCAATGTAGGTTCATAACACCGTTTAATGCTCAATGGCGATCCATTAGAGCTATTATGACTAAACATTGGCCCATACTTTTATCTGATAGTGACCTTAGACGGTCACTTTCCGATTACCCATTGATCACTTGGAAACGGGCTAAGAGCCTGAGAGATATTCTTACTCTGAGCCATTATGTTCCCCCACCTTCTAGCGGTCTGTTTGGTTCACGTGGCCCCAAATGGGGTTCCTTTCCCTGTGGCAGTTGTCAGGCATGCAAGTTCATCAGGAGGGGGGGTGAATTTCATGATTCCAATGGCTCTCTCTCCTATCAGGTCACACACCACATTACATGTAGAACCACGGGGGTTATTTACCTTGCTGAGTGCCCCTGTGGCTTGCTGTATGTGGGTATGACCACCCGTGAACTTAGGGTGAGGATTTTGGAACATACTAGTAAGATCCGCCTGACAGGTACCATGAGGGAGGAGGAACTCAAGAAACAACAACCCATTGCCCTACACTTTAAAGAAAGACATGCATCAGACCCTAGAGGTCTGAGGGTGATGGGTATTGATAAAGTGTTAATGGGTGCCAGAGGAGGAGATATCAAGAAACTCCTACTACAAAGGGAAACAAAGTGGATAGTTCTGCTTAAGAGTGAGATCCCTATTGGACTTAATGAAGCAGTGAGTTTTAGGCCTTTTTTATGAAGCGTTTGTTGTTTTTATAATTATCTGTATATGTTGTTAATTTGTATTTCTATTTAGTTCTAGTGATGTTCCGTCTGCTCTTTGGGGGATACCGGAGATTTCAAAATGTCGATGTGGCTGTATTTACGGATTGGACGTTGGCCTGGGAAGAACTTTATCATTAATTAAAAATTCATTTTTTTTTTTTTTTTCTCTCACGCTGGTCCATTACGTGACCATCTAATACTTGCACTATGGGTTTATTTCTTTTTCTTCACTTTGTTCGGATTATTGATCATATTAATTAGTCATATATACTTTTTCAATATATTTTTCATTTATATCTTATTTTTATTTTATATTTCCCTTTTTTTGTTTCGTTTTGTGTTTTTTGTTTTTCACTTACTTTATCGCTTTTTTGTGGTCATGCATTTATATTTACACGGTTTTTTCTACTTCCCTCCTGTGTGGGGGTCTTACACTTGTGGATTAGCACTTGGTTTTTTATGCGCATTATGTGATATGAACTGACTATTATTATTATTTTTTAATTTATTTATCACTTGCACAAGTCACTTTATTATTAAATCTTCTTAATGCTTCTTCCTATTTTCATCTATATATAATTATGTGTATGAGGTCCTTCATTTATATATTTATATACTATTGATGGTATGTTATCTATATGATTACGCCCCTTTAGACACAATAGCCTCATATATCCGAGAGGAGCGTGGATACAAGCGCCCCCTCGGTGATCTATACACAAATGTGGCTATGATGTTTCGCATCTACATTTGTGTACGGTATCCCATTGTACATAATAGCCCGCTGTATTTTGTGATGCTGCGCATCTCGCTTGTGCGCTGGTGCGGCGTGCATTATGACGCGCTCCGTGTACCCGGTCGTCTTGACGACCGGACGCCGGCTCAGTCTGTACACGTAGCGGTGACGCTGGCCACGTCATCTAGCTGCGCGACTGAGTCCGGCGTCCGACGCAGGATGGCAGGGGGATGCGCGGTCGTGATGCTTGCCGCGCTAATCAGGGCGATGATGCGCATTTCTGATTGGGCTATGGGTGTGCTTTGGGTATATAAGACGGTAGCCTGGACAATTAAACATCCTCCTGACGAAGCCTGTGAGGGGTGAAACGCGCGTCGAGGTTTCTGGTGTCCACGCTCTTCCCGGATAGGATAATGGGTAATATTTTTTACTATCTACATTGCACCATTTGATTGCTTGGGTTAGGTTTGATATTATATCTCACCCTCTTTAGTAGGGGTTTTTTCTGACCACTTGGTTGGACATTTATGTGAGTTTTCCGTGTGGGGATTACATCCCTGTATGTTTCAACTTGTATAAACCCATTTTGTATATGTAGGACTATTATATCCCATATGTCTACATATTCGGGTAGTGCGTGGACTTTGTCTTCCGGGTTGTGGCCTGCTGCGACAGGCACTTCAGTGTTTTGCTTTTCCCATATGTTATGTGCTACTTTATAATAATAAAATTGAGAGATATTTTATCGTACATGGTGTAACTCCTTTTTGCAAGGGTTCAGTTCTTTTGGGTATCAGTATATAATACTCCTTGCTAGATATTGCTGATGATGAGTTTGAGGAATTTCTTTTTGGTTTGGTACTAATTTATTGTATGTTCCCAGCATTTGTGGTTGTGTTCATTACCATGTTTAAGAAAAATTCTGTTTTGGCAAAAGCTGGTGGTGAAGTTGTTTTCCTTGTCCGTGACTTTGCTGTATCCTGGGAAGCCCACCCCGGTACACGGCTTACAAAAGGGAACCTCCTTCAACATACTCAGCCTATGGGACCTGGTGCACAGGATACTATCCATGAAGTACAGTGACATTCACACTGGCAATGCTTTGTGGTGGGGACATTGCACTTGGACAGAGAGATAAACCCTCAGTTAGTCCTCATGCACATGGTCCGCAGACCATCTATCCGAAGAGACACATTCTATAATATGTGTAACAGATACACGGATGCGGACGGCACATCGAGAACACCCATGTCCTGTCTGTTTTTTTGCAGACCAATAGAAATGAATGGGTCTGTGTGCAATTCGTAAAAAATGTAGATCAGATACAGATACAAAATACAGTGGTGTGCATGAGGCCACGTAGTTCATTAAACACTGAGTATAACAAAAACATTTACACAGAAGGAGAAAAAAAAAGCATTTTATTTGGAAAACCCATGATCATTACAAAGTTCTACATCATGTACAGAGCAGGATGATGGGAGATGATTGTCAAGAACAGTCCATGTGAAATCCCTGCTCTGTGGATAATAACACAATTACATTGTTCTCATCCAGGACTTATATTAGGGGTGTGTGGACTGCGTTTGATGTGATTTATGCTAAATTTGCAGCCAAGACCGTCACGTGCTGGGACGGTGTAAACGTCAGATTGCTGTCCAGAGAAAACTTCAGGGCAAGACTACACTGTCGTTTACCCATTAACACGTAGGAGACAACTTCTGGTACAACCTGCTTTAGATAGAAGAATCAAACCGCATCAAGCCACCATTATACACAAGAAACCTGTATTCCAGGCAGAGGAGGACTTGGTAGATCTGGAAATGTTTTGTGTAACTAATTATTATAATTTATGTTAAGTTGTTATTATACCCATCACTGTTGTATTTCTATAATGTATTAATAAGGATCAAATATCGACATGTCTACATGTGACATAAAACTTTACATGGAGAGTCCTTCTGGATTGTCCTATGGTGTGGGTGGAGGTATGAATACAGTAAGAAGAAGCGAGGCTCAAGTCATGTTTACTGCTCTGACAGTAAACAAGGCTCTCCTTCTCTTTCTCATATCCACAATACTTTTCCTCCAGGGATCCAGGGTGTTTGACAGATGCATTTCCACCATTATGGACATGGATATAACTGCAATACAGATTGATTTTCTTGACATATAATAATATTTGATGTATCTAGGTGAATGTCTTCATGTCTAGAAAGATATGTTTTCTCTGTAAAACATTTCCCACATACTGAACATGAATATGGCTTCTCCCCTGTGTGAATTCTCTGATGGTCTTTAAGCTTGGTTTTCGTAACAAAGCTCTTCCCACATTCTGAACATGGATACGGCTTCTCTCCTGTGTGATATCTCAGATGTTTAACAAGATCTGATTTATTTGTAAAACCTTTCCCGCATTCTAAACATGAAAATGGCTTCTCTCCTGTGTGACTTCTCTCATGTATAATGAGACCTAGTTTATTTGAAAAACATTTTAAACACACTGAACATGTAAATCTCTTCTCTCCAATGTGAATTTTCTTATGTTTAGCAAGGCCTGATTTACATTTAAAGCAGCTCCCACATATTGAACATGAAAACGGTTTCTCTTCACTGTGAATTCTCTGATGAGCATTAAGTCTGCTTTTTGTAGCATAGGATTTCCCACATTTTGAACATGAATAAGACTTCTGTCTTGTGTGAATTCTCTCATGTACAACAAGTTCTGATTTACTTGTAAAACATTTTTCACATTCTGGACATGAATAAGGCTTCTCTCCTGTGTGGCTTCTCTCATGTATAACGAGACTTGATTTCTTTGAAAAACATTTCAAACACATTGGGCATGCAAATTGCTTTTCTCTTGTGTGAATTCCCTCATGTTTAGTAAGATCTGATTTACATTTAAAGTCGTTCCGACATATTGAACATGAAAATGGTTTATTTTCAGTGTGAATTCTCTGATGATCTTTAAGTCTGGTTTTAGTAATAAAGGATTTCCCACATTCTGAACATGAATACGGCTTCTCTCCTGTGTGAATTCTGATATGTACAACAAGATCTGATTTGTGTGTAAAACATTTCCCACATTCTGAACATGGATACGGCTTTTCTCCTTTGTGACTTTTGTTGTGTTTAACAAGATCTGATTTATTTGTAAAACATTTGCCACATTCTATACATGAAAACGGCTTCTCTCCTGTGTGAATTCTCTCATGTCTTATGAGATTTGATTTTTTGGGAAAAATTTTCAAACACATTGAGCATGTAAATAGACTCTCTCCTGTGTGAATTCTTCTGTGGACATTAAGACTTGATCTTTGTTTAAACTGTTTTCCACATTCCCCACAATGAAACCATTTATCCAATTTCTGCCCGGTACTTGTGGTAACAATCTGTGATTGGTCAGGGGCAGGTTTCTCATGATTAGGGGGATTATATGATAGATTTTCTCCTGAAGAGCGATGCCCGATAACTTCATCTTCTTCTTTATAATCTAGTGATAACATGACATTCTTAGTTGGATTTTCTGTTAGGATTAAAATTAAAATATGTGTTAGGAGGAGGTTTTTACTTACTTTTGGAAATAGGAGATTTATGGATTTAACTTTTGGTTAAAAAAGTGTTTGATTTATCAACTGCTAAGGTAAAAGACTTTGTATGTATTATATTAGAATATGATTTAGCTAATGAACACTTTTTTCCAGAATTCCAGATGAAAAAGCGAAAAAAGGAATCAGTCTGATCTATGGCCGTCATTGGAAAAGCTATCTCTATGCACAGCGGGTGCCGGTGTTCTGCCAGATTTCTATACCCGGACAAAAGTCTATACCGGAAGTGACGCAGCCTCACCAGAGGTGATGTCTAGGTATAGAAATTTGGCAGAACATCTCCATAGAAATACTTCGTGTGTGCGCACTTAGGGGTATAGAGATTTTGCAGCGCATAGTGTTGCATCAGATCTCCCTACCCCTGAGTGCGCACGCACAACAAATCATCAGTTGCACTTTATCCTTATGGCAGAGTATTACGCGCTCAGCTCTGCCGTAAGTATGAAGTGCAACTGATGATTTGTTGTGCGCGCATGATCTGATAGAACACTTTGCGCTGCAAAATCTCTATAACCCTAAGTGCGCACACGCGGTGCGCAAAGTACTTTTATGGAGGCGCTGCAGTGATTTTTTGGTAACACAGTGGATGTGCACTTGCGCCGCACACACCCTCCACCAGCTGATTGATGCGCGGCCGAGTCACTTCCGGTATAGACTTTTGTCCGGGTATAAAAATCTGGCAGAACACCGGCATTGCACTGCAGCTGACCTGGCTGCAATAAACGTGATCGGGGCTAACTCTGATACCAGTCAATGGTGACCACGGTATCTAAGAGGGTAGACAAAGGGAGGGAGGTTCATACGGTCCTCCAATCAGACCCTTGCAAGGAAATCATGGTGTTCTGATTGTTTACTATGACAGCCTGCGGCAGGGCTTTTTCAGAAACTAAAAGAAATTGTATAGATTTTAATAGTGTACTAAAGCAGTCTAAAGTATGAGCAATCAACTGAAGGCATGTTCAAGTCCCCGAAGAGGGCTAAAAATTTAATTTAAAAAAGGTCCACAATGTTTAAAGATTCAAATCATCATCTCTTTTCCCAATTTTGCATATAAAACAATAAAAAATATATTTATCATCACAGCTTCTGAAAATGTCTGAACAATTAAAATATAAAAATATTTATCATGAGCAGTGAACACTGTAAAAGTCATATGTCTCCTAAAATGGACCCAATAAAAACTACAGCTAGTCCCTCAAAAAACAAGCCCTCACACAGCTGTGTAGATGGAAACAAAAACATTAGGGCTATCAGAATATGGCAATACAAAGAAAACTATTTTTCAAAGGTTTTTAATCTATTTAAAGCAGTAAAACATAAAACTAATGGTAGTCATTTGTGGCATACAGTAAACACAGTAAAAACACAAAAAACAAGGCACAATTGTGGTGTTTTCAATTTCATCCTACAAAGAATTTCTCAATTTTTCAGTATAAAATATGGCAAATAAATGTTGCCATTAAAAACACAACTTGTTCCCCAAAAATTAGCCTTATATTGAAATGGAAATGATAAAAGTTATGGCTTTTAGAAGGCGGGAGTAAAACATGAACATTTCTAAATTGTATCTGGGAGTCCTCGAGAGAGGTCTATGCAGATTTTTTTATTTTAAACTGAAGACGTTTCACTTCGAACATTTTGTATAAAGTTGGGTTTTATGAAAATTAGAAATTGACCAGTTAGAAAATATGGGACCCCTGGAGTAAATGGGCTACAACGGTCAATCAAAATGCTTGAGTTTTTGATGCAGTTGTTTGAGCCAAATCCAGAAGGGGATCCAGCAGGAAGGGGAAGTAGACGTCCTTCCTTTTTATTTCCTATTCCTTTGGAGCTGGTAACTATAGACCCGCAGCATAATGGAGACTACTGACAAACTGGCCGTTGCTAGGGCTTGTCTGTCTTCCCTTTAGTGTAAACAGAAGACAGAGGGGCGGTCCTCACACTACACGTCTGCATTAGGTTTCAGAGTGAGGAGGCGTGTCTCAGTAATCCAATCTGATTGGCTGGCAGGAAGCTGCTGGCTACAGTAAGTGTGTATGTGAAGAGAGGGAAGGCAGTTTGGGCCACAGAGAACTGGCAGGGGAGCCATCTTGAGAAGATCCTCATATTGTAGGGGTTAAAACAGCTGTAACTAAGGAAAAAACGCAAGGAAACAGTGGTAGCATAATGCTGCAGCAGTAACAAGTAAAAATTTTTTTTTTTTGTGAAAACATGACAGTTACACTTTAAGGCCCCCATACACATTAGCGCATTGTCGGCTGTGTATGGCTGCCTTAAAACCAAGGTGGTGCCGGCTATTAATGCAATGTTTATCACAGACGAGCGCTTCCATGTTTTTGTAATTTTTACATTTTAGACTTCCGGCTCCACGTGTTTCAGTTGTTATTCTTCTACGGTCTACCAGTGCCCACCTGTAAACCTCTGGATGGATGGGGTCACATGTGCGACTGCAGCCCGTTACTGGTCTCAGTGGGGACACGTCCCCAAGTGGTACATGACCCAGCTGTGAAGTGTCACTTCAGGTCAAGTCGCCGCTGAGGCCAGTTTTAGGCTACAGTGGCCACATGACCCCATCCATCCATAAGTTTACAGGTGGCGACCAGAAGACGGTAGAAGAAAGTCAGGGAACGGAGCAGAGAGCAGGTGAATAGGATCGTTCAACAGGAACCTCTGGCTAAACTGCGAATTTGAAAATGTGCAAAAACCTGGAAAAGTTATTTTTTGTTTGGTTCATTTGGGTAGCTGCATGTTGTGGCATAGTTAGGTTTAGCATCTGGTAGTTTGGGAAGTATGTTTTTATACATTGTTCTAGTTTTAGGATATATACCTAATTTTTTGGGTCTTTACATACCTAACATTGTATCCGCACAGAGCCCGACGATTGAACACAGGGCTCATCAATTTTTTATTACATGTCTATACTATGCGGCACTCTTTGTCTGCACATTTTTGGTGTCTATACACGCCTCACCGTTTTTATATATCTGTGCACAGCTCACTATTTTTGTGTACATGGCTCGCTATTTTTTATTTTGACTATACATGGGTGCCAACTTTTTGTTTTACTTGTCATCCTCCTCGTCCAGTGATACCCGCCCCCCCTTGGAGAAACCCCAGGAGCGCCACAGTTGAAAGCTCAGCCCCACCCTCCCGAGACAAATCACTCCATACGAAACCCCAACGAAAAAATTCTGAGCCTCAGATCCATAAGTACACTGGCAGCCGGGGGATCGAGTCTGATGCAGCAGGGCTGAGTGAAATGGGATTTTACCACCAACCTAAAGTACAGTGTGCCACAAAAAATAGTCCCAGAAAGTAATCAAACGTTCTTACCACATGAAGTGACACATAAAGGGCTCTGAATCATCCGTGTCCTTAAGGTCACTTCATACAAGTGAGTTTTCCATCCAGATACGATGTGCATAACGAACATGTAGCATCCGGACTGAATACTGACCATTCATTTCAATAATTATGTTTTTTCATGCATCATATTTGCACTCAGAATTTTTTTTAAAAAAAAATCACAGCATGTTCTGTGTTGTGCGTTCTCCCCACAGCTCTGGCTCCAAAGAAGTGAATGGTGCTTTCGTGAAAAACTGAAGGCAGATTGCTATTTCTCCATTTTAATTCACACTTGTGCAAAAAGCCTGCAATCCGGACGGAAAAAACGCACGCACTGAACACAATTGCAGAGAAAACTGATTTTCTCTGGTTGAGGTGGAGCCTCACCTGAAAAAACCTCCCAATTCTCCATCACTATTCCATACCTGTGATCATATGGACAGGAAGATCCTCCTCCACCTCACTCTTACACGGGGGATCGCCCATCATCCGCTCTTCTTCATCCTCCACTTTAATATCAGTCACATCTTCCCCCTGATTTGTCATCTGTAACAATTCAGGACAATACAGCAGACAGGTGGGAAATCTAACAGATCCACAGAAGAGACCCCCACCATCTATGACCCCTCTATGACTGCAGGACCCCCTATATAGATGTGTATAGGGCTCAGCTCCATCTACCTGAGGGTTCTCTGGGGGCTTCTCCTCTGGACAGTCCTGGGAATACAGAGGACGGGGACATCTCTCGGGGGGATTTCCTTCTACGAGTCCATCTGTAGGAAACACACAGGACAGGAGAGATTATTACATGAGATGATGAGATGATGGGAGTAGTAGTCAGGTGACACATGACAGCCCCCCTCCTTACACTGCTGATTGCCCCATACATCCGTCTCCTCTTCTGCTTCATCTTTAACCTCAACCTTAATATCCATCAGATTTTTAGCCTAAAGAAGAAAAATGTCAAATGATCTTTGGTTCAATCACTTTCTGGTCAGATTCTGAGGAGACTTCAGCTCCATCTACCTGATGGTTCTCTGGGGGCTTCTCCTCTGGACAGTCCTGGGAATACAGAGGACGGGGACATCTCTCGGGGGGATTTCTCCTCCTGGATCCATCTGTGGAGACACAAGCGCACAGTGACTGAATACATGGCCTCCTGTAGATCTGTCTATAGATCAGACTCTTCTCCCGGCTCCTTCTCTTCTAGGTTTAGTGATCAGGATTTACATAACAATGTTCTGCTCCTCACCAACTTTCTACCAAACCCCAAGATAATCCAGTCACCCTACATAGAAATCCCACCGCCGGGACCCCCACAGGTCCTGAGTCCTCACATGGATGGAGCGCTGGTCTGCAGCTCCAGTCACAGTCAGTGGAAATGCTGGAGATATCTGTGAGAACGTCTGATACAACCACAAGGGTTAGACAGGACTCTCGTTCTCATGATCAGAGGTCTCAGTGCTCACATATTTATCCTGGGAAAATGGATATCGTCATTTTCTAACGTCCTTAACTTGTTTACATTTCCGTCAGTGGAGCTGGACGAGGGCTCATATTCTTGGGTTGAGCTGTCCGTTTAATAGACACCATCTTGGGGCACATAGGAGTTTGTGGATCATACTTTATTCCAATATTTTGGGGAGAGAACAGGATTTCTTACAGTATTCACTGCACATGATTAACAAGGTGATATTTAATATTTCAGACATTTTTGAACACGACCATACAGACTACGTTTATTTATTTAAGATAAATGAAAAGATTATTTTTCTTTCATTTTTTAAATTTCTTTTTATTAATATTTTGAAAAGCTTCATTTTCCTTTAGTCTTTTATGAGCTGGACCTGCAATCATACTGACTCCAGAGGCAGGGTATAACAGAGGAACCAAGATGGCGGGCCTTCATTATGTCTCAGGATGCCATGGTAATTATGAATACGGAAGACTATGAAAGCATGTGCTTACCTCTACCTCTAATCCGACCGAACCATATCTGGTAGAACTCTAGGATATCTTGCTAGAAGCCAAAATGATGAAACTTATTTCGGAGGAAGAATTTGATTTTCTATGCCAAAAATTCCCAGTAACTGCTACGTTTTATAGCCTGCCAAAAATTAATAAGGGTTCCAGCCCCCTGAAGGATAGGCCAATTGTTTCTGGGGTGGGCAGTATTGGTCAAAGCTTAGGGAAATACATAGACCGCATCCTTATGCCCTTCATGGTGTTCCTACCTTCTTACACACGAGACACCATGGATCTTCTTAAAGGGGTATTCCCATTATAATGATCACTGTTAAATCTGTTAATGATTTAACAGTGATTATTTATGTAAATACATTTTATTACCCAATTTACACCATTATTGAGATAATTCATCCCCACTTACTTCATTGTTGTCGGTCGGTCTCCCCTGGTTACGGCCACCGCTCTTCTCCCGAAACCTGTGGCCGCACTTGTGCAGAAGACTGTGTATTTTCTTCCGGCCAGTCCGCGCGATGTCCTGAACGCGCACGCCTCCGCGCATGCGCCTTGGTCACTTCTTCCTGGCCAGTATAGTACAGAGCCGTGAAGGTGCACGCCGGCTCTGTACTATACTGGGCAGGAAGAAGTCACCTTGGCGCATGCGCGGACCGGCCGGGAGAAGACGTCATTCAAGCTGACTGAGCCTGCCCAGCCGAATCCAGGAAGTGGACGTTGCGCTCGCTGCAGGTAAGTATGAAATGGGCTAATGGGACAACCCCTTTAAGAGAATTGACGGGTTCTCCATTGAGAGGCAATGCATCCTACCCTGTTTCCCTGAAAATAAGACAGTGTCTTATATTAATTCTTGCTCCCAAAGATGCGCTAGGTCTTATTTTCGGGAATGTCTTATTTTTCCTGTGTCATTTTGATTCCCCTTTCTGATCCCCCTGTGCCATTTTGATTCCCCTTTCTGATCCCCCGGTGCCATTTTGATTCTCCCCTCCCCCCTCTGATCCCCCTGTGTCATTTTAAGTGATCCCTCTCCCCTGAGCCAGTGGACAGTAGATTATTTAGTCATTTAGTGATCCCCCCTCAGTCACTCCTGTGTGTCCATGCAACTCATTCACTGTAATTGTGAGTCAGCCAGACTCCGTCAGGGCAGAGCGAGCAGCAGGCGGCAGAAGGCGGCAGCTTGTCCTGGCGGCAGCGCAGGCTCTCTGATTTAAAGAGACCTCGCACTGCCTGAACAGCTCTTGCTGACGCATTAAGGTACTGTAGCTTCGGGGGCCTTATATTCCAATGGCCTTACCGGTATTATCACTCAGCCTTATTTTCAGGGGTGGCCTTTTTTATTATCGGGGAGGCCTTATCATCGGAGGGATGCCTTATATTTCAGCGAGAGGCAAAACTGGAAGTAGGTCTTATTTTCAGAGGATGTCCTATTTTCAGGGAAACACGGTAGGAAGCATAGATGTGGAGGCCCTGTATTCCTAAATTCCCCACGAGGCTGAGTTACTATCTGAGTATGAGGGGTCGTCAATTTAGGGAACATAATAAATTTGTTCTCAAACTTTTGCAATATTTACTCACCCATAATTTCTTCCTCTTTGATGGTCGACTATACCACCAGCTCAGGGGCATGGCCATGGGATGTTGCTGTGCGCCGTTGTATGAAAATCTGCTCCTGGGCTGGTGGGAGTCCACAATAGTCTTTTGTGATACACCTCCATCATATACTGGGGCCACAGCACTGTGGGCCCGGTATATTGATGACATTTTCATCATCTGGAATGATACGGAGCCTGCCTTCTCAGACATTGTTAACAAGTTAAATCAAAATACCATTGGCCTGAGATTTGCATTTGAGTTGAGCAACAATACCTTCCCCTTCCTGGACATTCTTATTTCTAGAAAGGGATCTGAGGAATGGGCAACCAGCATTTATAGAAAGCCAACTTCAACCAACTCTGTGCTTCACTGGAGCAGTAGTCACCCCAGGCCTCTTAAAAGAGGCATCCTACGTGGACAATATCTACGCTTAAGACGCAACTCCTCCGAAAAATCTGAATTTGTTGAACAGGCTGCTGTGCTTAGGAAAAGATTCCTCTCGAGAGGGTGCCCTGATACTGTACTCAGAGCTGCTTACCAAACAGCGGTATCCCCAACTCGAACTGAATTATTGGTGCCCAAACAAAAGGCAGACTGATCACAAAATCTGCCTCATCGCTACCTTTGATGAGGCTGCTGACCAAGCCAGGGAAGTTCTAAGTGAACATTGGCCCATCCTTCTTATGGACCCTGATATTACGGACATCATTCACGAATAGCCACAGATCACTTTTAAAAGGAGCAATAGCCTTAGAGACCTTCTGGTCCACAGCCACTACAGTCCCGTTCCCAGAAGTGGGACCTGGTTGGATCGCAAACCTCTAGGTTGCTTCAAGTGTAGTGGCTGTGTCGCCTGTGACACCATACAGACTGGTAAATCATTATTGGCCAATCTACCAACGATCCTTTCCGATCAAGGATTTCATCATCTGCCGTACCTGTGGGGTCATTTACAAAATCACATGAGATTGTCAGAAAGAATATATAGGCAAGACCAGGTCGGAACTGCGCAGGCGCATTGGGGAACACCTGGGGGACACTGCAACTAAAAGGGACACGGCTGTGTCCTGACATGTGCATGAGTATCATTCTGGTAACCCCGAAAGCATTAAAATTATGGGCATCGAGGCAGTCCAACCGCCAATTCGAGGTGAAGGCTGGGACCCCTTACTTCTCCAAGAAAAGCCCGTTGGACCTTTATCCTACGCACTGTTTCCCCCATAGGCCTAAATAAACAATTAAACTTTAGTTGTTTCATCCAGGTCCCTGACTGCTTTCTATCCCCCACAAGAATAGGACCTTTATCCTTTTGTTTCAGGGTTAGTTAGGCCTTATCCTCTAACATTGTCCCTTCTGTCTCTTTTACCAATCAAATATTAATTTTGCTCCTCTCTCCCCCTTCCCCTGCATTTTTGGTTGCTTGTTTATTTATTATTTTTTCTCCGTTTTGGGGTTATTCTTTTATATTTATCAACATGTTTCTTTTGGGCCATTCTCAGTGTTTGGGACCGCTACAACCAGGGTCCCTTATTGCATCTGTTGCCACAAATGCCAGTTTATTGAATGCGCAACCTGTTCCCGTGGACGGCCCTGTTGATTGGTGCCGAGGACGCGTCCCGGTAGCTTGGCAACCTCATCAACTCAGGCAGCCCACATCTGCATGCGATGAACACAACGCAACTTTGCTCATGTCATTACGCTGTAAGGGCCAGTGACTCTCAACTATATCGCCGGTCCTTTGTGCGTGTGCGTGAGTACGTCGGCGGCCGTGCTGACGTCACCGCGTTGCATGTCAAGCCTAATTCTGAGACTCCATCTAGTTTAAATACGGGTAGGCTGTGTATTTACCTTGGGCCACAACACAGCCCGTGGGTAGCTTTAGGCCCGGCAGACTTAAGGAATGGGACTTTTATCAGTTGTCCCCCCCCCTCTCTCTTCTTGATGCTAGCACCCCTTTTTTTCTTGTGTGGAACTGGGCCATATCATAGGCACCACCCACCCTTTGGTGCAGCCGAGACGGTAGTCATATCTTTGACCAAGTCCTTGGTGTGGTAGGACATCTGGTGTTGATTTATTATGTTCATTTTGTGTTTTCAATTGTGTATATTGTCTATCTTTAGGGGCAACCTATTACTGATCTACCTTTAAACTATATCCTTTTCAATTCATTCTACTCTGGATGCCATTACCACCTTCCTGCTGAAGACTTGCACTGGTGTTTGAGCTTGCATGGGTGTGTCACTCTTCACCTATGAAGCACCACATACACGCCCCCTGTCTCACCAGCCTATGGCTGGATTGCAGCAGTTATTTAGAGGCGCTTCCTAGCACAGGAAGATGCCTGAGCAACCTTATAGTATTAGTTTGTCTAACTCTTGGTGCAAAGGTGTTTCTCCTGTCTGCTTTGCTGTGTACCGGACCTTGCTTACTGAACTCCAGAACTTTGCCTGTATTTCGCCTGCCCCTGACCCCGGACTTCGTTTATGGACTTTGCCTGTTTTTCGCTTGCCCCTGACCTCGGACTTTGTTTATGGACTTTGCCTGTTTTTCGCTTGCCCCTGACCTCAGACTTCGTTTATGGACTTTGCCTGTTTTTCGCCTGCCCCTGACCTCGTTTATGGACTTTGTTTGTTTACCGCCTGCCTCTGACCTCGGACATCGCTTACTGACTTTACTTGATTGCCACCTGTACAGACCGGGAACCTCCTGGCTACGCAAGTCCCTTCAGTGCTTGCAGCGATTACTCTGACCACCTGGTCAGATGCCACAGACTCGGGGACTGCTCTGGAGTGGCACCTGGCAGCTACCCCACGGCCCAAGCCTTTCCTCAATATCGGAGGCTCTAGTGAAGACCAGGTAGTGGCTCAGTTACGCCCCTCCAGACTACAGCCAGTCAGTGGCGCAGTGGGTCCACACCCACTTGTGTAACACACAGCTGCAATGGATGTTATTGACCACAACATCTTTTGTTGGGTGTCATCTCTGTATCACATCTCCTGACCCCGCTCCTCACATTCCCTCCTGACCAGTGATGTTCATGTACCTCACTGGTCATTAATGGGTTAGGTCCCCGTTATCCACAGATGACTCCCATCCTCCGGCTTCTTACAGGTCGGATCATTTATAACCAGAGCAGACTCTGCTCCGCTGCTGATAACAGAGAGGAATAACCCCGTCTGGTCTGATGGCCGCCACCGCTATATCCAGGCCCTACTGCAGGAACATCCACATTCACATATATGGGACGGATTTCAGGAGCGGAAACCTCTACAAAAAACCTGCTGTGTGTGAACACACCCTAATGCAGCAGTACAGTAAAGCGAGGAACGCGTGTGTGGAGCTCAGGCATCGGCTGCTGATCAGGGACGTCTGTCACCCCCTCAGGCTGCCCGATTCATCTGCACCCCCCATGTCACCCCACTCCTATGTATCCTGGAGCAGATCCTCGGATTAAGAATCCGCAGCTAGAACACTCCGGGCCGTACATCTACTGCTAGAAGACACATGTCCGCTCTGACAGGACCACAGACTGGAGGAGGAGGAGAAGAGCCCGGGGATCCCACCTTCTCCTCCAGTCACACACAGCACCTTCTGTCTTCTCTGCTTGTGGAGTGACTAGAGGATCCCAGACATGAAGGGAGGAGAACTACTGGAAAGTGACTCTGGAATAAGGATGTGTTCACACCACGTCTGAGCCTTCCATCAGAGGTAGATATCAGGAGGGTTTCCTAACGTAGATCTCTGATAGAAGGAGGTGACGTCGCCCTGTACAGTCCTATCATCCTATACAGTCACACAGGGGCAGACGTCACCCATAAGCCCCATGTATACGGCACGGCGCAGGTTTTCCTGCAGGATCCTCTGTATAGAATAGTGTCATCTACTGGACCGGCCGATGGAGGCCACGAGGACACTATATCTGTCAGGGGATGGAGCCTATGGAGAAGTGTGATGTATATGGGAAATGTAGGCTCTAACGTGATGTGACCGGAGAATAACATGTGGAGCTCCTACATTACATGTCATTACACGCGTGTACACACTGCACATGACCGGACTGAGGCTTTAACACGGCCTCTTCTCACCTCGTCTCCTCTTACCTGGTGATGTCAGAGGCTGGGAGCCTCCATCATGGCCTCCTTGTACAGATCCTGGTGTCCTTCTATATACTCCCACTCCTCCATGGAGAAATAGACCGCCACATCCTGACACCTTACAGGAACCTGACAACACAATGACACCGTCATCACCCAGACCCTCCAGTGCTGTTACTGGAGAATTTCCCAGCATTCCCAGCAGTGTCACCTCTCCAGTCAGCAGCTCCATCATCTTGTGGGTGAGCTCTAGGATCTTCTGCTCATGTATCAGGGGAGGCTCTGTGATGGGGGTCCTGCTCCACCCTCCGGACTCATGGATGATGGGAGTCCCCCGATGTCTTCTTCACTATGGTGTAATCCTGTGGATGGAGAGAGACACTTAGGGAAAGAAATTCCTTCCTGACTCCGGATCTACACTCAGAATCCCTCCCGGGATCATGGCCCCATCTCCAGTAATCTAGTCACTAGAAGCTGGAATATTATTACCCTCCAGACCTCCAGGCCCCTTCTGGACTCTTCTAGAGAATCCCCATGACTCCTTCCTCTGGCAGAGAGCTCCATAGTCTCACTGCTCTTACAGTAAAGACTCCTCCTCTATGTTGGTGCAGAAACCTTCTTTCCTCTAGACGTAGTGGAGGCTCCTTGTTATAGTCCAGTATCATCTAGATGTCAGACTAGTGGTAGAAATCCTCCTCCAGGCCACACTCCGGCCATCTCCTCCTCTGCTTCCTCTCCTCCTGGGTACAACGTGCCTACTTACCTTCTCATGGCTCCTACAACATGACTATTGGCCCCCATGATCCATCACTGACCATACTGGGGCTGATCTTCAGGTTCTCCGTCACTTGGAAGGTCTGGAGGCCGTTCTCCAGGACCCCGGACTCTTCCTATCACTTCCTATGATGGATTCTCCTTCCCGATGTCTGACTTGTTACAGAATACAATACAGAGGAGAGAAATCTAGAGAAGTTTACCTCTCCGCTCAGCAGGGAGATGATCTCCAAGGTGAGGTCTAATATTCTTCTGCTGATCTCCTTCCTGTCCATCCTTGGTGGTCATTCAGGAGAAGAGGAGAGAACTGGAGGAGCTGGAGGCTTCTAGTACTGCAGGCGCCTTTATGAGGAGAGGCTGGAAATCCTCCAGGGACAAGAGCATTAGTGAGATCCAGAACCGCACTCACTGCTCCTGGAGAGACCCCGCTTCTCAGAGCCCCCAGCACCGGGGATAAAGGGGGATTCTGGAGAAATGGCTGATACCAGAGAGAAGAAGAGGCTCCAGACACCACAGCAGTGACTACTGACCAGGACCTGCTCTGTATCTGCTGCACTGCAAGAGCTGAAGGACCTGGGGTGATGTCACTGTCATGTGATCAGTGCAGGGGTCAGAGCTCAGCAGTGAAGAGAAGTCATGGAGAAGGACCTGGGATGATGTCACCGTCATGTGATCAGTGAAGGAGGGGTGGAGCTCAGCAGTGGAGAGAAATGGTGTTAAAGGACCTCTAATGATGTCACCGTCATGTGATCAGTACAGGAGGGCGGAGTTTATCAATGGGAAGGAGAAGTCATGGTGAAGAAACTGTGATGATGTCACACCCATGTGACCAGACTCCTGTGAGGGGGGGGCAGTTATGGAGTTTGGTGGAATCTGAGATGTTTCCACAGGAGGAGTCGGAGCTGTATGAGGCTTGTCGAGGGACGGTTGTGTAGACTATGAGATTTTATTTATTACTTTTTATTTCTGTTTTCAGAATGTGTAGGATAAATAACGTTAAACATGTTTTTACTCACATCTTTGAAGGACTCACTTCTCTTTTATTGGTGGGCAGTAGATAGGGTTGCCACCTTTCCAAACAAAAAATACCGGACAAGTTAAGCCACATCTTAAAGAGGGTATGGTTGTGGGTGCGTGGTTTAACATGTGGTGTTAAGTTGCTATGTCATAATGTGGCTCTCAGTATTAATAATGTCCTCATTAGTGCTCCCCAAGTAATAGTAATGCCTCCATCAGTGCCCCCCAGAATTGATAATGCCCCCCATTAGTGCCAACCCCAAATTAATAATCCCTCCATTAGTGCCCCCAGTATTAATAATGCCCCTCAATAATATTAATGCCCCCATTATAGTCCCCAATAATATTGATGCCCCCAAAATTAATAATGCCTCCATTAGTGCCCCTCAGTAATATTAATGCCACAATTAGTGCCCCTGGTAATATAAATGCCCCTATTAGTGCCCCCCAGAATGAATGATGCCCCTATTAGTGCCCCCCAGATTTACTAATGCCCCCATTAGTACCCCCAAAATTAATAATGGTCTGCTTGTGCAAAAAAAAATAACTACCCTCCTCCATTAGATGGCGCTGTGGTAAACCCTCGTTGCTGACCGGAAGCGCAGGACAGGATCGGCACTCCATCGTGATGACGTTTTGCAGGTCCTGTCCTGAGCTTCCAGTCAGCAGCGAGTGTTCACCGCGGCGCCATCTAATGGAGGAGGGGAGTTCTTTATTTTCTTTAATACAAGTGGGGGAGGGGGCAGGAGTTATAGGCTGTACTAATGAGCGCTCCACAATGGAAGTCCACTATTATTGCCGGTACAAAAAAAATTACCATCAGGGGCACCAAATAAGTTACTGGCCGGGTGGCAACTCTAGCAAAAATCTGCTGAGCCAGTCACCTTCCCACACAATACTTGATCATCCGGTCAATCATTGGGATACAGCAAGATTATCCGTGTGGGAAGAAATACTCAGCCAAAAGCTTTAGTGCTTTATAACGGTATCAGCACTAAACCAAGAGGCTGCTCCACAGATTCAGTAAACTGAGGGTCTTCTTATTCCTGATATTGCCTGTGTAGGAGAGTCACTTGTAGAGAATGATCAGGTACTAATAATCTACATACATCATATGTCCTAGGGGAGTAACACTGGAGCAGTCACTTGTATAGAAGGCTCGGGTAGTAATAATCTACATACATCATATGTCCTAGGAGGAGTAACACTGGAGCAGTCACTTGTATAGAAGGCTCGGGTAGTAATAATCTACATACATCATATGTCCTAGGAGGAGTAACACTGGAGAGTCACTTGTATAGAAGGATCAGGTACTAATAATCTACATGCATCATATGTCCTAGGAGGAGTAACACTGGAGAGACACTTGTATAGAAGGATCAGGTAGTAATAATCTACATACATCATATGTTCTAGGGGAGTAACACTGGAGAGTCAATTGTAGAGAAGGCTCGGTTAGTAATAATCTACATACATCATATGTCCTAGGAGGAGTAACACTGGAGAGTCACTTGTAGAGAAGGCTTGTACTACATACATCATATGTCCTAGGAACTTGTAGAGAAGGATCAGGTACTAATAATCTACATGCATCATATGTCCTAGGAGGAGTAACACTGGGGCAGTCACTTGTATAGAAGGCTCGGGTAGTAATAATCTACATACATCATATGTCCTAGGAGGAGTAACACTGGAGCAGTCACTTGTAGAGAAGGATCAGGTAGTAATAATCTACATGCATCATATGTCCTAGGAGGAGTAACACTGGGGCAGTCACTTGTATAGAAGGCTCGGGTAGTAATAATCTACATACATCATATGTCCTAGGAGGAGTAACACTGGAGAGTCACTTGTAGAGAAGGATCGAGTAGTAATAATCTACATACATCATATGTCGAAGGGGAAGTAACACTGGAGAGTCACTTGTAGAGAAGGTCGGGTAGTAATAATATACATACAGCATATGTCCTAGGAGGAGTAACACTGGAGAGTCACTTGTAGAGAAGGTCGAGTAGTAATAATCTACATACATCATATGTCGAAGGGGAAGTAACACTGGAGAGTTACTTATAGAGAAGGTCGGGTAGTAATAATATACATACAACATATGTCCTAGGGGGAGTAACGCTGCAGGAGTCACTTGTACAGAAGGGCCAGGTACTAATAATTTACCGTGGTAATCTGAACAGTAATGTGTACGGTAAAGTCCTGGAACGGGTGTATATCTCACCCAGGTTCCTCAATTGGGTGAGATAAGTAAAATCCAGGAAGATGGCGCTGGCTTCAGCAAACATTGTTACTGGAGCTATTTGTTTGTTAAAGTACAAGGGTTGGATTTTATTTGGACTAGGAAGGTAGCTTTGGTAGTGGGACCTTCCCAGTCCACCTCCATTCCAGGGCATGTTTTCCCCTAGCCTGAGGGATCCCCAGGTGTAGTCCAGCTGGGATCATTAGGGGGAAATAAAAGCACATCCCAGGCTGTCAGTCTGGGAGAAAGGACTTGGAAACAGAGGCCTGCAGAGGCTCTGTGTGGTCTCAGCCAGGAGGGCTGAGGGGCCACAAAGCTGTGTGAAGCCCGATCTCTTAACTGTGCGCACTGTTGTTTGGTGAGCGGACTTGCTAAGGGTTGGAGCCTGAGACCCAGTGTATAATCTGTGCTTAAAGGTGAGTCAGGGACGATTTATGTATTAGGAAATGCCTAGACAGGCAGGTGTTTAGTGTTAATCGCGAATATTTTAATCGCAAATTTTTATTGCGAATATTGGCACTTAGAGAATTCATGAATATCTAGAATATATTGCTATATCCTCGTATTCGCGAATATTCTAAAAAAAATTGATCACTACCCATGATCCCTCCCTGCTTCTTGCTTGTGGGCCAATGAGAAGGGTGCAATATCTTTGACTTTAGGAGTAGTCCATTTTACAGTTGCAGATTTTCGCAATCAAGAAAATAATGACTGGAGATCTCGAATTTATGGCACATATTCATCCAAAAATTCTCCAAATATAGCGAATTCGAATATTGCCTATGCTGCTCATCACTACTGCGCAATGGATGATTGTGTGATCAGATCTGATAAAGATCCTGCAAGTTGGTGATTGGGGGAATCCCGGTGTGGGTCTCTCTAGATTCCCGCCAACAAGTGCCTCGGGTCATGCCCGACGCACTGGACTCTCTGAAGAGGGGGCCAGAGACGGATACCACGGTGTCTCTGACCTTTGTGACGCACTATGGATCATTGCAGTGGGAGCTCTTAAAATGTGAGACCCTGGAAGTAGAATTTGTGCTGAGCAGAGACTTTCCGTTGTTTTGGCAGCTATGGAGCAGAGAAAATGCCTCAAGTTGTGTGGCTGGAGAATCCGAGGAAGAGTCTTCAGTAGAGTGTGTGACTCACCGTCCAGAAAAAGACTGGATTCAAGGCCGAGGCATTTCCCATGGCAACCACTACCTTGTGGAGCCTGTATGTGATCATCTGACTAGGAACCAAGGGCAGGAGGTTCCAAAGTTCCAGGAGAAGGACGATGACATCGGTGCAGATGTTTCGGGAATACCCTCATCTCCCGGGAGTGCCGAACCCGTGACGTCAATGGGTAAGATCGTTCCTGTAATTGCTTGTGTAGCAGACAATGTGATAGTGAGCGAGGCTCTGGAGGTCAGGCATGTTACTGACCAGTGCCCTGGTACCTCAGAAGCCATGAACTGTGGCGGCAGCTGCTATATGCCGAGCCGGTAGGTGTTAAAACACTGGGACTGGGGACTGCTACAAAAATGTGTGACATTGTGGTAGATGGCAGTCCAGTCCAAGCATTGTTGGACGTAGGGAGCCAGGTGAGCCTGGTACATGCCAGCTTGGTGGCTGGGGACTATGTGTTGGACAAACATGGGGATAGCAAGGGCTATTCTGTGGCTCTCACTGAGTGTGACTTATGAACTTGGTGTTGCCAAGATGCTCATGCATGATGGAATGTTGGGTCGTGATTTCCGCTTCTTCTGGTAGTTGTGGAGAAATGGGGACACTTATGCAGCAAGTGACACAACACCTGTAAAACCTGTACCTGTCGCTTTAAATGACGGTGTGACGGAGATACACATTGAATACAATGGTTTAAGTGAAATGACCATTGAAAACAATGGTGCAGATGAGGTGCAGAGTGAACCTGACAAGCTAATTGAAATGCATAATGAAAATGTAGATTTTTGTGCAACATATGATGATGATGACACCCCCTTTTCTTTGCAGTTTGTGATCAGGGAAGAAGCTCCCCCTGCTGGTAAAGGTGTATGTAATTTATAAACTGCTGAATAATGTTGAGAGCACACTGCTGAGGGAACCCACTGTGATAAATGTGCAGGAAAGTGTGGCGGTGCAAGAGGGTGTCCCACACGTATCAGGTGCGGATAAGCAGTCTCCACAGTGTTCTATAGTTAGTGAGCTCGGATTCAGGGTTGATGAAGAAGTTGTGACCTACAATGTGAACCAGGCACATGAAAGAGAGCCTGAGCAGGTTCAGGACCTGAACCTGATTAAGTGGGGAGAAGTCAGCATAGTGTCCGAGAACTATACCCAGGGACTGGAAGACTACCTGGCATGTCTGACCGTCCAGAAGGAGCATGTAGAAGAGCATGACCAACTGCTGGCAGAGACTCACTACCAACTGGGCCTGGAATATCAGTAAAGCTGCAAACATGAGATGCTTTCTCTCGCTCCACAAAGTCCCTAGATACGGTAGAGAAGGGACTAATGGTCCGCACAGAGCAACTGGAGAAGGTTTCAGAGGAGTCAAAGGAGGAGACCCAGAAAGAGATGGATAAACTGAAGGGTCTACTGCCTGATATCAAGGAGAAGATTAAAGGCTCCAAAGAAGCACAGAAAACTGCAGTAGACACAGACAAGATGCTTAAAGAGACCCTCGGTGGAACTCCCTCAGGGTGGTTTCCAAAAGAGCATGGTGGCACTCTTAAATCTACTGCTGCAGCAGAGAAGAGTGGGGACTGCATTGTTCGGGGAACCAACTGTGTATCAGACATCTCTCATCTAGTATGGAAAATAGTAAATGGAAAACCTGAGGAGGAGAGTCCTCTGAAAGAGGTCAAGAAGTCCAAGTCAGGACCTGTTGAGAATGGGTCTGGAAACAGTGACGCTGCAGTGCCGGCTGAGGCAGAGAAGATGGAAAAAGTGTCTGCTGAACAAGTTGATGGGGCTGTTGGCAGTGAGTAACCAAAACCTTGTCATGAAAGCCATCCGCTCCGTCGTTGACGCTTTACAGGAAGCCAGCAGCCTTCTGGAGAAGAAATACGGGGAGATGGACGACCAGTATGCAGATGCTTTCTACTTCTATGGAATGGCTCTCCTGGAGCTTGCACAAATGGAGAACAATGTCCTGGGTGACCCTCTGGAGGGAATGGTTATGGTAAGGACCCTAATATCAGCAGAGAGTCCAACCTCGATGAGGAAGCAGAGATACAAAAGACAGAGTCTGTAGAAAAACATGAAATGGAACGAGACTTTATGTTCCATCCACCAGCCTATTATGAGCCCCAGACAAGGATAAAATCCCATTATCATATAGAAGAAGAGCCAATGCCCGAAAAGGAAGCTGCAGTCACAGTTGTAAATAATACAGATCTCCAAGTAGGGAAGATCCGGATTAACTCCTCAGAACAGAAAAAAAGGGAGGAGTTAAGAGTACAAGCATATGATGCCATGTCCGAGAAGGATGAGCAGGCTAGCAAAAAGAATGGAAACTCCAAAGAGACAAAGGCTGAAGAAGTTAAGGCTGATGTGTTGGAGTGGGAGAAATCCTCAGATGCTGCAGAGATCAAAGAAAAAGCTGAAGGAGAGTCTGCCAAAGTGGAAATAGCCACTGAAGGAGCAGAGGACTCTGAAACTGCCACCAAATCTGACGAAACCACTGCTGAAGAGAAGGAAAAGCGTGAAAATTGAACTTCTGATCGTTCCAGAACTAGAAAGTCAGGAAGCAGAAATGCTGAAAAACTGTAAAAAAAGTGGAGACAAAATTGAGGTCCTTGGAAGGGAAACGGCAAGATGCCAAGGAAGAAGTAAACCAGATGCATTTAAAAGAAGCAAATGAGGGCAAGCATGCTCTGCTAAAGGAGTTCTGCAAGCAAAGGAGATAGTGTCTGGACACGACCATGACTGGGAAAAACTGTGGGAACAGTTCAGTCAACAGCTGCAGCAGTCCAAGAAAGAGCCTGAGCATGTGCAAGAGCCAGAGAAGTTAAACGGAGAACCTGTCGATTGTACAAAAACATATTCTGAAAAGAATTCCAGAAGCCAAGATCAAAAATCTGAAAGTAAAGAGAAAAGAGAGATGGGATCAGTTGATAAAATAAAAAAAACAAAGGAAACATAAAAGCCAGAGGCAAAGAGAAAGGAAAAAAGAGAGACAAAAAGAGCGAGATCAAAGTGTGCGAGAGTGCATTATTGTCACTCATAAAAGAGTAGAAAGAAAGTTTCTGGCCACTAGGTAGGCACTGGAGTCCCTTAGATATTGTCTACTAGGTAGAAAGTTTGTGTTTGTGACAAACCAAGCTCTGCTGGCCTGGGTGTGGCAGAATAAAGGAAAAAATATGTCACTGGCCACATCTCTCAGAGGGCATGGTACAATATGGAGAAATCCCCAGACCTCTGGTATGAAGAAATGGGAATGGGGGGGGATATGTGGTAATGTAAACAGTAATGTGCATGGTAAAGTCCTGGAAGGACCCAGGTTCCTCAACTCACCCAAGTTCCTCAACTGGGTGAGATAAGTAAAATCAAGAAAGATGGTGCTGGCTCCAGCAAACAGAGCTATTTGTTTGTTAAAGTGCAAGGGCAGATTTTTTTTTGGACTGGGAAGGTAGGTTTGGTAGTGGGACCTTCCCAGTCCACCCCCATTCCAGGGCATGTTTTTCCCTAGCCTGTGGGATCCCCAGGTTTAGTCCAGCTGGGATCATTAGGGGGAAATAAAAGCACATCCCAGGCTGTCAGTCTGGGAGAGAGGACTTGGAAACAGAGGCCTGCAGAGGCTCTGTGTGGTCTCAGCCAGGAGGGCTGAGGGGCCACGAGGCTATGTGAAGCTCAATCTCTTCCCTGTGTGGATTTATGTTTGGTAAGCGGGCCTGCTAAGGGTTGGAGCCTGAGACCCTGTGTATAAGCTGTGCTTAGAGGTAAGTTAGGGACGATTTATGTATTAGGAAGTGCCTAGACAGGCAGGTGTTTATTTTGATGTGTTTTATTTGTGATGGTTCTGAAGTGCACAAAATAAAGCACAATTTGGACATTAAATCCGTTGTCTGACGAGACATCTGTGATTGCGACCCCACTGAGAGAGAGCGATTCCTTACACTACATACATAATATGTCTTATTCGGAGTAACCCTGGAGAGTCACTTTTAGAAAAGAATCAGGTACTAATAATCTCCATACATCATATGTCCTAGGAGCAGTAACACTGACATTCTCTAATGTGTCTCTGCGGACCATATATCCGCAGAAACCTATTCTATAATATGAGTAACGGATACGGCGGGCCCATGGAGGACACCCGTGTGCTGTCTGTTTTTTTGTGGACCTATAGAAAGGAATGGATCTGTGTGCAATCCGTAAAAAATGCAGATCAGACACAGATACAATACAGTGGTGTGCATGAGGCCATGTAGTTTATCAAACACCGAGTATAACAAAAACAGTTACACAGAAGGAGAAAAAAAAGCATTTTATTTTGGAAACCTATGATCATTACAAAGTTCTACATAATGTACAGAGCTGGATGATGGGAGATGATTGGGCGGCTGTGTCAGGACCAGTGCACGTGAAATCCCTGCTCTGTGGACAGTAACACAATTACATTGTTCTCATCCAGGACCTCTGGCATCTCGTTGTTCATAACCCTGTGAGGTATCAACTTACTGTACATTAGGGTGTGTGGACTGCGTTTGATATGATTTAGGCTCAATTTACAGCCTTGCAGTTGAGGCCGCCACATGCTGGGACGGTGCAAACAAAACAGATTGCTGTCCAGAAAAGAATTCAGGGCTATGTGTTTATCAATTAACACGTAGGAGACAACTTCTGGGACAACCTGCTATAGATAGAAGAATCAAACAGCATCAAGCCACCATTATACACAAGAAACCTGTATTCCGGGCAGAGAAGCACGTGGTAGATCTGGAAATGTTTTGTGTAACTAATTATTATAACTTATGTTACGCCAAACATGAGCCCAGACTTCATGAAGGGTAGAACAGGACAGTTTAATGCCAGCCAGCACTCACAATTTATACAATTCCACAGGCCAGAGGCACACCCTCTGCTGCCTGTAATACAGTTAACTAAGACAATGGACTAAATTAATATACATACACAGTTCTGGTGGTCTAACATCATAACTTAATCAAACAGACATCCCCCCCCAGTGTCTTAATGAAAGAATAGGAAGAGAGGAGACACATGTGATGGGATTATCTCCTGAGTGTATCAGAAGGTGATCTACTCCTCTACCCCAGAGTCAGGTTCTTAATCCCATCCCTAGCACAACAGAACAAAGGGACAAATTAACCTTCCTTGGGAGCCTCAGTGCAGAGTTAACCCTTTTTGTGTTGCTGGGTTCACCCCTGCACCTTTAATGGACAATGGAACGATATGGCTTATAATCTCCACACATAATCAGGGTTTATAGTTCCTTGTAACCCCAAGAGGTCTGAGGGGGTCTCCATGGCTCTGGGCCCATAGTCCGTAGGAAGGAGGCTAGCCCTCAGGTTTCTTCAGCAGCCCCAGTGATGGTTCAGTCCATCACATACCTGTTACAGGAAAATATAGTTCCCAGCCAGAACCTCAGTCCAAGACTACTCAAATATGAAATAGCATATACTGATATTATTCAGTGAGATTCAGCCATTGAGTTATATCAGTATGCCCAGTAACATTGTATCTCTTGTTAGCATATCAATGGCAGGAAGGGCACATTGTAAAAGCAGTTGGATAACATTCGTAGCCATCAGATTAGGAAGATATTTGGGTGGTCACAGGGTGGAGTCCATGTTGGGGCTGGGACACAGGAACATATAGTTAAAACTTGGGAGTCGGGTTCTCTCTTCTCTTCCTAGACCCCATTGGATCAACAGCACTTCAGGAACGAACTGTTATATGTGTGCTTATGTGGGCATGTATATAAGTATAATATCCCAGTAGACTTTATATGTGTACATATAGATATCAGTAGTCTGCGATTGTATTACCAGTAGATTATATATGCTGTTCATGCATGAGGCTCTATATGTACAAGTACTAATGATCAGGTACTGGATGTGACTTGGTTAGAGGTATAGATCCAGTAGGCGGTATATTGGTGGACTCTGGATATACTTTATATACATACACATTAATAGTCATATTGCTTAGCATCCCTAGAGGGCAGGAACGGAGGTGGCTGCATTTGTGTCACGGTAGTATGTGGGAGGAAAGACAACCAAAGGAGACCACAGCAAAACAACAGCAGACTACGACCCAAACCTAGGGAACAGGGAGGTCACCTGCGAGCAATCCCCAATACTCTCCCTAACTGCTGACAACATGTGCAAATCTCAAAAGGTAGAAATGCACATGTGCGGTAACCTAAGACTGCTGAAACACTGCACCAAACCCTCAGTTTAGGGAACAGCGAAAGAGGCAACCAGCCCCTTCCATGCTGAAGGAGTTAGTGTCTCTCTGAGGCCTAGTCAGAACAAACACCACGAAAAGGGGAAAAAGGACTTAGCTTGAGAAGCAACTGGATGAGGAGAACCACCAAACAAGCAGAGTACTCCACAGAGGAAATATCAGCCGCAGGGTAACAAGTGAGAGGCGGAACATAAATAGAGAATCCTAACTTGATAAAGAGCAGCATCTGCGAAGGGGTGGAAACCTGTCACCAAGAACGAAAACAAGAGATCTGTCAGATAGACTCCTGAACCTTCTATCTATCTGAACTGCTAAGATCTTTCCCAGGGCCGGTGGTGACAGTTTGGTGGTGTCCTCTACGTATTATGTTATTTGTAGTGCCTTTATCTTTATGTATAATGTCCATTGCTTTGTCATCTCTATGTTATCAGTAAACTATTTTTACATATAAGTATCTACGAGGGTTGTATGTTACTCCTGCGGTATATGAAGGACTGGAGGGGTATATATAATACACAAAGTAATCGGGTTATATAGGAAACAAAGACAACAGTCTAGGAATAGAATAGAAAGGACGGAATACGGAGATAGTCATAAATCAATTTACATTAAGCAAAACTTGCCTTCATCAATACCCATCACCATTGTATTTCTATACTGTATTAAGAAGGATCAAATATCGACATGTCTACATGTGACATAAAACTTTACATGGAGAGTCCTTCTGGATTGTCCATTGGTGTGGGTGGAGGTATGAATACAGTAAGAAGAAGCGAGGCTCATGGGGACAAATCATCTTGACTGCTCTGACAGTAAACAAGGCTCTCCTTCTCTTCCTCATATCCATAATACTTTTCCTCCAGGGATCCGGGTGTTTGACAGATGCATTTTCCCCATTATGGACATGAATATAACTGCAATACAAATTGATTGTCTTAAAATATAATTCTATTTGATGTATCTAGGTGAATGCCTTCATGTCTATTAAGATATGTTTTCTCTGTAAAACATTTCCCACATACTGAACATGAATATGGCTTCTCCCCTGTGTGAATTCTCTGATGATCTTTAAGCTTGGTTTTTTCGTAACAAAGCTCTTCCCACATTCTGAACATGGATACGGCTTCTCTCCTTTGTGATATCTCAGATGTTTAACAAGATCTGATTTATTTGTAAAACCTTTCCCGCATTCTGAGCATGGAAATGGCTTCTCTCCTGTGTGACTCCTCTCCTGTGAATTTTCTCATGTTTAGCACGATCTGATTTACATCTAAAGCAGTTCCCACATATTGAACATGAAAATGGTTTCTCTTCACTGTGAATTCTCTGATGATCTTTAAGTCTGGTTGTCGTAATAAAGGATTTCCCACATTCTAAACATGGATATGGCCTCTCTCCTGTGTGACTTCTGTTGTGTTTAACAAGATCTGATTTATTTGTAAAACATTTCCCACATTCTAAACATGGATATGGCTTCTCTCCTGTGTGGATTCTCTCATGTCTTGTGAGATTTGATTTTGTGGGAAAAAATTTCAAACACATTGAGCATGCAAATTCTCCTGTGTGAATTCTTCTGTGGACATTAAGACTTGATCTTCGTTTAAACTGTTTTCCACATTCTCCACAATGAAACCATTTATCAAATTTCTGCCCGGTACTTGTGGTAGCAATCTGTGATTGGTCAGGGGCAGGTTCCTCATGATTAGGGGGATTATATGATAGATTTTCTCCTGAAGAACGATGCCCGATAACTTCATCTTCTTCTTTATAATCTAGTGATGACATGAAGTTTTTCTCAGAGTTCTTAATGGGATTTTCTGTTAGGATTAAAATTAGATTACATGTTAGGAGAGAAGTTTTAACCTACTTTTGGAAATAGGAAATTAATGGCTTTAACTTTTGGTAAAAAAAAAAAGTTTTATTTATCAACTGCTAAATTACTGTATTTTTCGCTTTATAAGACGCACTTTTTTCCCCCCAAAGTGGGGGGGGGGGGATGACTGTGCGTCTTATAAAACGAATACTGATACTTCGCTGGCCGCTATGCTGCGCAGCGCGGCCAGCGAAGTATCAGTGTGGAGGGAGGAGGCGGGGCCCAGTGCAGTGCTTCTACTCTAAAACACCAGGCCCCGCCGCAACTGTTAAATACTATATTGCCAATCACGCTTATTTAACTTACCTAACTACTACTATAATCGCACATCCATACATCATAGTACTGTACACGGCGCAGACCGCAGCTCCCTCGGTCATGCGCCGCCTGTCCCGCCTGCCGCAGCTCCCTCCTCATACGCCGCCTGCCCCGCTCACTTTATGAATGAACAGGCAGGCGGCGCATGAGGAGGAAGCTGCGGCAGGCAGGACAGGCGGCGCATGACCGAGGGAGCTGCAGTCTGCGCCGTGTACAGTACTATGATGTATGGATGTGCGATTATGCGATTATAGTAGTAGTTAGGTAAGCATGATTGGCAATATAGTATTTAACAGTTGCGGCGGCCCGGTGTTTTAGAATAGAAGCACTGCACCGAGCACTGCATGAGTTTCCCGCCTCCTCCTCCACATTTCTATCGGGGATCTGCGGAGGACACTTTGGGGGATCTGTGGATGACACTTATGTCATCCACAGATCCCCATAAGTGTCCTCCACAGATCCCCCAAAGTGTCCTCCACAGATCCCCCAAAGTGTCCTCCACAGATCCCCCAAAGTGTCCTCCACAGATCCCCCAAAGTGTCCTCCACAGATCCCCCAAAGTGTCCTCCACAGATCCCCAAAGTGTCTCCACAGATCCCCAAAGTGTCCTCCACAGATCCCCCAAAGTGTCCTCCACAGATCCCCCAAAGTGTCCTCCACAGATCCCCCAAAGTGTCCTCCACAGATCCCCCAAAGTGTCCTCCACAGATCCCCCAAAGTGTCCTCCACAGATCCCCCAAAGTGTCAGCCACAGATCCCCCAAAGTGTCAGCCACAGATCCCCCAAAGTGTCAGCCACAGATCCCCATCAGTGTCAGCCACAGATCCCCATCAGTGTCAGCCACAGATCCCCATCAGTGTCAGCCACAGATCCCCATCAGTGTCAGCCACAGATCCCCATCAGTGTCAGCCACAGATCCCCATCAGTGTCAGCCACAGATCCCCATCAGTGTCAGCCACAGATTCCCATCAGTGTCAGCCACAGATCCCCATCAGTGTCAGCCGAAGATCTCCCATAACAGTGTGTCAGCCACAGATCTCCCATAACAGTGTCATCCACAGATCGCCTCCATAACAGTGCGTCATCCACAAATCCCCCCATAACAGTGCGTCATCCACAGATCCCCCCATAACAGTGTCATCCACAGATCCCCCATAACAGTGTCATCCACAGATCCCCCCATAACAGTGCATCATCCACAAATCCCCCCATAACAGTGTGTGCTTAACAGATCCCCCATAACAGTGCCATCCACAGATCCCCGATAACAGTGCGTCATCCACAGATCCCCCCATAACAGTGCATCATCCACAAATCCCCCCCATAACAGTGTGTCCTCCACAGATCCCCCATAAAAGTGTCATCCCCAGACCACCATTAGTTCAAAACCCACCAAAAGCACACCTTTTGGTTCCAAAAAAAATTTTCTTATTTTCCTCCTCAAAAACCTAGGTGCGTCTTATCATCAGGTGCGTCTTATAAAGCGAAAAATACGGTAATTAAAGCCTTTGTATTATATTAGAATATGATTTAGCTAATGAACACTTTTTTCCAGAATTCCAGATGAAAAAAGGGAAAAAAGGAATCGGTCTGATCTATGGCCGTCATTGGAAAAGCTAGCTCTATGCACAGCTGGTGTCGGCATTGCAATGCAGCTGACCCTTGGCTGCAGTGACCGTGATCGGGGCTAACTCTGATACCAGTCAATAGTGACCGCGGTATCTAAGAGGTTAGACAGAGGGAGGGGGTTCTTACTGTCCTCCAAACAGACCCTAGCGAGGAAATCATGGTGTTCTGATCGTTTACTATGACAGCCTGCTGCAGGGCTTAATCGGAAACTAATAGAAATCCCATACATTGCAATAGTGTACTAAAGCAGTCTAAAGTATGAGCAATCAAATGAAGGCATGTTCAAGTCCCCGAAGAGGACTAAAACGTTAATTTAAAAAAAAAGGTGTTTAAAATATTTAAAAAATCCACAATATTTAAAAATTCAAATCACCTCTTTTCCCAATTTTACATATAAAACAATTAAAAACATAATTATCATCATGAGCAGTGAACACTGTAATAAAAAAAAAATAGACTGAATGATTTACAGGTTTTTTTCTCCTAGCTCTCCCAACAGCACGGAATATAAAGTTATTAAAAAGTCATATGTCTTCTAAAATGGACCCAAAAAAAAACTACAGCTCATCCTGCAAAAAACAAGCCCTCACACAGCTGTGTAGATGGAAACAAAAACATTAGGGGTGTCAGAATATGGCAATCTATTTTTTTTATCTATTGAAGGCCTCATGCACAACACCGTATGTGTTTTGCGGTGCGCAAAAAAAAAAGACGGATGACGTCCGTATGGCATAGTTTTTTTTTCGCGGACCTGTTATTTTTGCTGATCCATTGTAATAATGCCTATCCTTGTCCGCAAACTGGAAAAAAATGGGACATGCTCTATTTCTTTTACGGGGCTATGGAACGGACACACATGGTGTGCTGTCCGCATTTTTTGCGAACCCATTGAAATGAATGGGTCTGCATCCTAATCACAAAAAAAACGGAATGGACAAGGAAACAAAATACGGTCGTGTGCATGAGCTCTAAAGCAGTAAAACATAAAAACTAATCGTAGTCACTTGGGGCACACAGTGAACACAGTAAAAAACCCAAAAACAAGGCACAATTGTGGTGTTTTCAATTTCATCCTACAAAGAATTTCTCAATTTTTCAGTATAAAATCTGGCAAATAAATGTTGCCATTAAAAACACAACCCTTTGTATTGAAAAGGAAATGATAAAAGTTATGGCTTTTAGAAGGCGGGAGTAAAATATGAAAATTTCTAAATAGCATCTGGGAGTCCTCGAGAGAAAGGTCTATGCAGATTTTTTTTTTTAAATTGTTTAATTTCGAACATTTTGTATTAAATTGGCTTTTATGAGAATGAGAAATTGACCAGTTAGAAATTATAGGATGGGCTACAACGGTCAATGAAAATGCTTGAGTTTATTTCCTATTCCTTTGGAGCTGTTAACTATAGACCCGCAGCATAATGGAGACTACTGACAAACTGGCCGTTGCTGGGGCTTGTCTGTCTTCCCTTTAGTGTAAACAGAAGACAGAGGGGCGGTCCTCACACTACACGCCTAGGTTTCAGAGTGAGGAGGCGTGTCTCAGTAATCCAATCTGATTGGCTGGCAGGAAGCTGCTGGCTACAGTAAGTGTGTATAATTCATGCTTGTAAAAAAAAAGCCTGCAATCCGGACGGAAAAAACGCACGCACTGAACACAATCGCAGAGAAAACTGATTGAACCTGGATGTAAAACCATCAGTTTTCCCCTTAAGGCCCCTTTCACACGGGCGAGTTTTCCGGGCGGGTGCAATGCGTGAGGAGGACGCATTGCACCCGCACTGAATCCTGACCCATTCATTTCTATGGGGCTGTGCACATGAGCGGTGATTTTCACCCATCACCTCTGCGTTGCGTGAAAATCGCAGCATGCTCGATATTGTGCATTTTTCACGCAACGCAGGCCCCATAGAAGTGAATGGGGCTGCGGGAAAATCGCAAGCAAGTGCGGATGCAGTGCGATTTTCCCGCATGGTTGCTTAGCAACGGGACCAGATCTTTATTATTTTCCCTTATAACATGGTTATAAGGGGAAATAATAGCATTCTTAATAAAGAATGCATAGTAAAATGAAGATGAAGGGGTTAAAAATAATAAAACTTGGGGGGGCGTGGCCAGCCTTAATGGAGTGAGGACGTGCTCTCTGTGAGCTCCTCTGCAGCCCTGGCTCTATCCACCGCCATCCGGCCACCTGCTATGGGGAAAACGCTCAAGAAGGGTAGAGCCCGACCATCGGCTCCCCTTACTGCCTCCCAGGGGGATCTTCCTTTACTTTTCGCCCGGCAGCACCCGCCTGTTACCTCTGGCCTGATCGGCCTGCAGTCCGGATCCCAAGATGGCGCCGACGCCCAGGTCGCGCCCTCAGCAGCTCGGCTCCCGGCTCCCTCTGAGAGTCCTGGGGCGCATCCACAGAGGCACCGCTCTGCCTCGGTGCCCCCTCGCTCTGCCTCTGCCTCGGCGGCACCTGCCACAGACTGCCGGACCTCTCCAGTGTGCGTCCCGCCATGCACCTCGCCCGCGGCCTTCCAAGAGAGCCACGCCGCCTGGCCTGAATCGGCCAGTGTCCAGGACATGCCTCCATCGCCACAGCAGGTCAGTCATGGGGTGTCCCCACCGGGCATATCTGCAGGGGATCCCTCAATTGCTGTGCCAGACCTGCAAGGTGGCCTTTGAGACCCCAGGCCTCTCCTTTTTGGCCCTCATGTCTCCCCTCTGATAAAGGGGCTCCCTCCAGCCCTAGGGGGACCCCTCCGGCCTCTTTAGCTCCTAAAGAACCCCTGTGTCACGATGCCTGCCATGACAGGGGACCATGCACCACTCAGGACCCCTTCAGGCTCCCCTCATGCTCTCCTGGGCCTTTACTAGCAGCCTCCCGCACTGGTCCACTGGATCTTCATGGGATGGATCCCGCCACCTTCTTCAGGAGACGTCCCTCGAAGACCACCGTCCCTGCATGCCCCTCTCAGTGCTGAGGACCAGCTTACCTTGGCCGCTGATGTCCGACCGCCAACAATTGCGGACTTGCGCACTCTTATTTGTTCCCTCCCTACCAAAGCAGACCTGTCCAATTTTGCCGCTGACATATTGCAGGAATGCAGACGTGAATTCTCACAGGTCCGATCTGAAATGGCGGTGCTAGATTCTAAAATTGACTCTGTTGCTCAAGATCACGCGTCCCTGGTGTCCAAGACACGATCCAGTCTCATGAGCTTCAGTTGAACTCCCTACATCAGCATCTGGACGACATAGAGAATCGTAACCGGCGCAACAACATTAGAGTGCGCGGGCTCCCAGAATCTGTAAAAGCAAGTGACCTGCTTCATGTCCTTACGGGATTATTTAACAGACTCCTGGGTCGACCGCCGGGCTCGCATATTGAGATTGACAGGGCGCATAGGGCCCTCAGACCCCCTGGCCCGGAAGGCTCTGCTCCAAGAGACGTTATCTGTAGGATCCATTTTTACGTCATTAAGGATCAGATCCTGTCCAGAGCCAGACACTCCTCGCCTTTATCATTTGATGGTGCTCCCATTCAACTGTTGCAGGACCTTTCCCGTCATACTCTGGCTCAGAGAGCTGCCCTACGTCCACTTCTAACCCTTCTCCGGGAACGAGGCATTCCATATCGATGGGGATACCCATTTGCCTTGTATGCGGGTCCCAGAGGTCAAGCAGCGACGCTTCACTCACCTACGGACCTTCCTGAGTTTCTCCATCTTCTAGACCTTCCACAGGTCCAATTGGGTCCCTGGCCCTCATTGCTGCAGCCCACGCCAACCCGACGAGACCCGATCCGTCCGCACCTGTCGCCTTCCTCCAGATCACCGGTAGCAGCCTCATCGACTCCCTCGAGACGGAGAAGACGCCGCTCCTCGACTCGTGCTCTCAACTCCTAAGATGCTGTGATTTCAAATCCCTGGGACTGATGTTCTGCTGACCCGGTGGAAGCATGCTTCTGCCGGTATCTACTGCCCCCTTAGTGGCTGGAATGGCTTTCATTGTTTCTATGTTTCTACGTCTGTTAGCCAGGGCCTGTAGTAGGCTCGCTTCTTCTTGGTTGTCACACTTCCCGCATAGTTTGGGACACCCGCTGGGGGTTGTTTTCTCCGCCAGCGACAGTCTCTGTAGACCTATCTGGTCTGAGTAGTCTCTCACTTTCTTTTTCTGTTTACATTCTCAGTTCTCCTTTCTCTTCTCCCTTTCCTTTTTCCGTGTTTGTCCCCTTCTCCTCTGTACCTTGTGTTTCTCTCCCTTATTTTAGACATGGCGTCCCTCAAGATTGCTTCATTTAATGCCAAGGGCCTCAACACGCCTGAGAAGAGATCCCAAGTCCTTTACCACTTCCATCGTCACAAGGCGCAAATTGTGTGTATCCAGGAGACTCACTTTAAGGAAGGTAAGGCCCCGCTCTTCGCAACAGGCATTACACGCCTTGGCACCTCGCTAATAACCCACTGGGTAAATCTAAAGGAGTTGCCATAGCAATCCATAGGTCCTTAACCCATCAGGTGCTGAGCTGTGTAATTGACCCTGCAGCGAGATATCTACTTCTGACGCTCCTCATTGGTGGTAGGGAATTCACTTTCCTTAATGTGTATGCCCCTAACAGTCATCAGGTCCCCTTCCTCGTGGAGGTACTCGATATGGCCGAACCTTTGATACGCGGAACCCTCGTACTCTGTGGGGATTTTAATTTGACTCTTGATCCCACGCTAGACAACTCTTCCGGTAGGGCTTCCTCTCTTATGTTGCGATCAAGCGGTTCAAGAGAGCGATGCTTCGCCTGCAATTGTGCGACCCATGGCGCATTCACCATCCGGCGGACAGGGATTACACCTTCTTTTCCGCCCCCATTCCTCCTACAGCAGGATTGACTATGTCCTAGTTCAGCAATCAGCCCTCTCCTGGACGGTTGCTACGTCCATAGGCAACATTTTATGGTCTGATCATGCCCCAGTTTTCTGTTCGTTGGTGCTTCCATCCTTAGTTAGGACTGAATGGACTTGGCGTTTGAATGAATGCCTCCTACTCGACACTGTATGTGCTGCTGATCTGCGCACCACGGTGTCGAATTTTTGTCTGATCATTCCTCCGACCAGACCTCTCTTCCCATGCAATGGGAGGCCTTGAAGTGTGTTCTCCGTGGGACACTCATCAAGCACGGCGCCCGTCTTAAAAAGAGAAAGCTTTATCTCTACGGAATGCTCTGCAGAAGGTTGCCTCTTTAGAGCTCCTTCATAAGCGAGCCCTCTCCCAAACCGTCCTTGGGGACCTCCAGAACGCACGCATGGATGCCCGACGCCTTCTGGAGGCGTCCTATAAGCGGATGGTCCAAACTTGTCGTAGTAAGTTCTATGAGTATGGTAACAAATGTGGACGCCTGCTTGCGAGGGCTCTCAGGGGCCACTTCGCGACCTCCCATGTCCCTGCAATTAAAAACCAGGCGGGTCGTATGGTTCACACCTCTGAAGAAATAGCATCCGCTTTTCAGTCATTTTATTCCCAATTGTATAATCTCCCTGACCCCTTGGACAGGGCGCCTGTCTTGACCCCGGGCGCCTCCCACGGTCCGACGCTGTCTACTGAACAGGCGGCGAGTCTAGAGACCCCCTTTGCCGAAGCTGAGCTACTGGAAGCAATTAAGTCATTGCCAACCGGCAAGAGCCCAGGCCCTGACGGCCTCACAGCTAATTTCTATAAGTCCCTGTCGGCATCTCTCTCCCTTTTCTGTTGCAGGTCTTTAATGCTGTGTCCCCTGGATGTCCCTTCCCGACGCAGACGACCATGGCCCATATCACAGTTATCCCCAAACCTGACAAGGATCCCCATCTTTGCTCCAGCTACCGACCTATTTCCCTGTTAAATGTCGACCTCAAATTATTTGCCAAACTCCTCGCTAATCGCCTGAACGCGTTTCTACCTCGTTTAATTCACCCGGACCAGGTAGGCTTCATACCAGGTAGGGAAGCCCGTGATAACACTCTGAGGACTTTAGATATAATTCACTATGCCAAGAAAGCTAATACCCCCTCATGATATTATCCCTTGACGCGGAAAAAGCTTTCGACCGGGTTTCCTGGCAGGCACTTCGATCTTCTCTGGTGAACTTGGGGATAGGCGAGGGTTCATGGGAAGAGTGTTTAGCTTGTATCAGCAACCCTCTGCCCGCGTCAAACTTAATGGTGTTCTTTCCCAGCCCCTCCTTATCCGCAATGGCACACGTCAAGGCTGCCCATTGTCCCCCTTCTATATGTTATTGTGATGGAACGCCTCCTCGCTTCCATCCGTGAGAACCCGGACATTGCCGGAGTTAAGATTGGGGCGTAGAACATAAGTGCGCTGCTTTTGCGGATGACCTTTTGTTATACATCTCCAACCCGCGGATAGCGCTACCGTCCTTACTCCAAGAATTAACCCGTTTCAGTAGATGGACGAACTTTAAGATTAACATGTCAAAGTCTGTAGCCCTGAATGTCTCGCTTTCCCAAGAGACGTCCAGCTCTCTTCAGGCTTCTTTCCCGTTTACCTGGCCATCATCGGGTATAAAATATTTAGGCATTAAGGTCCCAGCGGATCTCTCTCAGCTTTTCCAGTTGAACTTTGCTCCGCTCCTCAGGCGATTCCAGTTGGATCTCGACACCTGGCACCGTCGTGACTTCTCTTGGTTTGGTAGGATAAGTATCCTCAAGATGAATCTACTTCCAAAATTATTGTACCTCCTGCAGACCATCCCTATCCGACTACCAGCGGCTTATTGGACACAATTGAGACGTTGTTTTACACGATTTGTCTGGGCCCCGGGTAGACCACGGATAAAGTATGAACTGCTGACCCGATCAAAGGAAGCGGGAGGGGTAGGTCTGCCGGATTGTAAACTATATTACCTTTCCACAGCGTATGCCAGGCTCCTGGACCTGCTGAGAGTGGACTCCAGTAAATCGTGGGTCCTTATGGCGAGAGCTTCTTCTTCCATATCCCCTTAGTACTCCCTTGGCTGGTTAGCTTACCCAGTACCTCAGCCCCTTCCCTTTCATTCACGGTTAATCACACCGTCGCGACAATTAAATCCGCTTGTGGTCCTCACTCCCTCATTGACCCTAATGGTCCCATGACCCCTATCACTGATAACCCAGCCTTCCCTCCAGGTCACTCCTCACATGCCTTTTTATCGAGTACGGGTTTGCGTCCTCTTCGTTTCCACCATGTCCTACGCGGGTCCTCTTTGAAGCCCCTTGACCAGATAGTCGAACCTTCTGCCATTCTTCCCAGGCACCGCTTCCAGTATCTCCAGCTTCAGCACTTCTTCGCTACTCAGCGCGCCACCCATAACTTTTCTAGGGTCCTCACTGTGTTCGAACAAATGTGTGTAGCCCCTTCTTCTGTGTTCAGGGACATTTCTAGCATTTATACCCTACTCACTCAGCAACCTTCCTCCCACCTTCCCCCATTTTGCTCGGCATGGGAAAGGGATTTGGGGTTCAGCTCACCTCCTCTCAATGGCGGAGGGCTTTCGTTCTGACACATAAAGCACTGATTTCCACAAAGGCGCAGGAAACCAATTACAAAGTCCTCTCCAGATGGTACAGAGTACCTGTCCTTCTGCATAGGTGGTTTCCGTCGGTGCCGGACCACTGTTGGAGGTGTCTCACGGAGAAGGGCACTTTGGTTCATGTATGGTGGCAATGCTCTGTTTTGCGCCCTTTCTGGAATTCAGTACATACCATTATACGCAAAGTGACAGGGATCCCGATACCCAATTCCCTGAGTCCCTCTTACTTTTCGCTTTTGACCTGACTATCCCGGCCTACAAGGCTTCCCTTCTGAAGTATATGCTTCAGGCAGCCAAAACGGTCATTCCCCGCCATTGGAAGTCTTCTATCCCTCCCTCTCTGGCCGAGTGGTTTGAGGAAATAGCCCTTCACCAGCGAATGGAAGATCTCCTTAGTAGTACCCGGCCGCGGTCTCCCGTTTTGTGAAGACATGGGGCCCATGGGAGACTTTCCGTTCCTCCAGTGAGTACCGAGACGCACACTTATAATTGGCGCCCGTGTCTGCTTACCCTTCCCGCCCTCCTTGTCCCTCCTTTCCTCGTGTGTCCTCCATGTCGTTTCTGTTGAGTGTCTTTTCTTTCTCTCTTACTTTCTTTTCCTCGCTGTTATTTGTGCTGTTCTTTTCTCTGACTCAGGGGCGCTCCCCCTGGTATATTCTATGATTTGTTCTATGCTACTATTATTTTTGCCGCATTGCCGTGTGAAAAACGGTGGTATGTTCACATACTTTGATATGCCTTATATATGTTACTTCTCAAAACTCAATAAAACGTTAAATATTAAAAAAATAAAATAAAACTTAACTTACCTTATCCACTTGATCGCGTAGTCGCGATCTCTCCTCTCTTCATGCTTCAGCTAACAACTAAAGGACCTGTGATGATGTCACATCACATGGTCCAATCACATGGTCCATCTTACTGCTCCTGAAGAGAGATGACAGATCGCAACTACGCGATCAAGTGGCTAAGGTGAGTTAAGTTTTAATATTTTTAACCCCTTCCTCTTCATTTTACACTGCATTCTTTATTAAGAATGCTATTATTTTCCCCTATAACCATGTTATAAGGGAAAATAATAAATTCTCCAGAATACTGAACCCGAAACCGGACTTTAGTGATGAAGTCCGGCTTCGGGTCTGGGTACCAAACATGGCGATTTTTCACACGCGCGTGCAAAACGCATTACAGACGTTTGCACCCGCGCGAAAAAAATCACGCATAGTCCTGCAACGCACCTGCCTCTTATCCGGGCGTCAAACATGACGCCCGTGTGAAAGAGGCCTAACAGATCCTGACAATTCGTATCGCATGGGTGAAAGAGGCCCAAGGGGTTACTGCAGCTCTAAGGTGGAGCCTCACCTGAAGAAACCTCCCAATTCCCTTCCTCCATTCATGATTCCATACCTGTGGTGACATGGACTGGAATGTCCTCCTCCACCTCACTCTTACACGGGGGATCGCCCATCATCCGCTCTTCTTCATCCTCCACTTTAATATCAGTCACATCTTCCCCCTGATTTGTCATCTGTAACAATTCAGTACAATACAGCAGACGGGTGGAAAATCTAACAGATCCACAGAAGAGACCCCCACCATCTATGACCCCTCTATGACTGCAGGACCCCCCTATATAGATGTGTATAGGGCTCAGCTCCATCTACCTGATGGTTCTCTGGGGGCTTCTCCTCGGGACAGTCCTGGGAATACAGAGGACGGGGACATCTCTCGGGGGGATTTCTCCTCCTGGATCCATCTGTGGAGACACAAGCACACGGTGACTGAATACATGGCCTCCTGTAGATCTGTCTATAGATCAGAGACTTTTATCCCCCACTCCACTCCTGAATATCTCACCCTTTCTCTCTGTCTATCTCCCGCTATCTATCCTATCGTCCTGTAAAAAAAAAAATCTAGAATAGTCGGGATAACAGAGTCACTAAAGATATCAACTCTTTGGAAAGGCTGAAGGAAGATCTGTCTGGTAGATTCCATGGTTCCATCAGGGATGCTATACCTGCCATTGCTCCTGCTTTCTTCGTCTACCCACCAGTGACTGACAGTTTTCTCCTCAGGAGATGTCTAAAGACAGAACTTTGAATCAGTCAGTGGTCAGAGAGAGCGGGACCTCCTGAATAACCACAACCCTTCTAGGAAGCAGACTGCAAGCACTATACAGTAAGGTCTCTGCATGTAAGCAACAGACGAATGAACCTGAAGTGTACACACTGCACATGACCGGAGAATAACATGTGGAGCTCCTACATTACATGTCATTACACGCGTGTACACACTGCACATGACCGGACTGAGGCTTTAACACGGCCTCTTCTCACCTCGTTTCTTTTTACCTGGTGATGTCAGAGGCCGGGGAGCCTCCATCATGGCCTCCTTGTACAGATCCTGGTGTCCTTCTATATACTCCCACTCCTCCATGGAGAAATAGACCGCCACATCCTGACACCTTACAGGAACCTGACAACACAATGACACCGTCATCACCCAGACCCTCCAGTGCTGTTACTGGAGAATTTCCCAGCATTCCCAGCAGTGTCACCTCTCCAGTCAGCAGCTCCATCATCTTGTGGGTGAGCTCTAGGATCTTCTGCTCATGTATCAGGGGAGGCTCTGTGATGGGGGTCCTGCTCCACCCTCCGGACTCATGGATGATGGGAGTCCCCCGATGTCTTCTTCACTATGGTGTAATCCTGTGGATGGAGAGAGACACTTAGGGAAAGAAATTCCTTCCTGACTCCGGATCTACACTCAGAATCCCTCCCGGGATCATGGCCCCATCTCCAGTAATCTAGTCACTAGAAGCTGGAATATTATTACCCTCCAGACCTCCAGGCCCCTTCTGGACTCTTCTAGAGAATCCCCATGACTCCTTCCTCTGGCAGAGAGCTCCATAGTCTCACTGCTCTTACAGTAAAGACTCCTCCTCTATGTTGGTGAAGAAACCTTCTTCCCTCTAGACGTAGTGGAGGCTCCTTGTTATAGTCCAGGATCATCTAGATGTCAGACTAGTGGTAGAAATCCTCCTCCAGGCCACACTCCGGCCATCTCCTCCTCTGCTTCCTCTCCTCCTGGGTACAACGTGCCTACTTACCTTCTCATGGCTCCTACAACATGACTATTGGCCCCCATGATCCATCACTGACCATACTGGGGCTGATCTTCAGGTTCTCCGTCACTTGGAAGGTCTGGAGGCCGTTCTCCAGGACCCCGGACTCTTCCTATCACTTCCTATGATGGATTCTCCTTCCCGATGTCTGACTTGTTACAGAATACAATACAGAGGAGAGAAATCTAGAGAAGTTTACCTCTCCGCTCAGCAGGGAGATGATCTCCAAGGTGAGGTCTAATATTCTTCTGCTGATCTCCTTCCCGTCCATCCTCGGTGGTCATTCAGGAGAAGAGGAGAGAACTGGAGGAGCTGGAGGCTTCTAGTACTGCAGGCGCCTTTATGAGGAGAGGCTGGAAATCCTCCAGGGACAAGAGCATTAGTGAGACCCAGAACCGCACTCACTGCTCCTGGAGAGACCCCGCTTCTCAGAGCCCCCAGCACCGGGGATAAAGGGGGATTCTGGAGAAATGGCTGATACCAGAGAGAAGAAGAGGCTCCAGACACCACAGCAGTGACTACCGACCAGGACCTGCTCTGTATCTGCTGCACTGCAAGAGCTGAAGGACCTGGGATGATGTCACCATCATGTGATCAGTGCAGGGGGCGGAGCTCAGCAGGGGAGAGAAGTGGTGATGAAAGACCTGTGATGATGTCACTGTCATGTGATCAGTGCAGGAGGCGGATCTCAGCAGTGGAGAGAAGTGGTGGAGAAGGACCTGGGATGATGTCACTGTCATGTGATCAGTACAGGAGGGGGCGGAGTTTAGCAATGGGAAGGAGAAGTCCTGGTGAAGAAACTGTGATGATGTCACACCCATGTGACCAGACTCCTGTGAGGGGGGGCAGTTCTGGAGTTTGGTCGAATGTGAGATGTTTCCACAGGAGGAGTCGGAGCTGTATGAGGCTTGTTGAGGGACGGTCGTGCAGACTATGGGAGTTTATTTATTACTGTTTGTTTCTGTTTTCATAATGTGTAGGATAAATAACCTGTTAAAGGGTATATTCAGTGTCGGAATGGGATACCTAGGACTAGAGTGAACTTGTATTTTAAGTTCGGCGTCCAATGTTCAGGTTATCGAAAAATCCCGTTATGGATTCCGCTACCACGAACCAAAACAGAATTTGGAATCCATAAGGGGATTCCTCAATGAACCCGAACCTTGGACAACACTCAGGACCTGGGGTGACGTCACCGTCATGTGATCAGTGCAGGGGGCTGGATTTGATCCCATGCTGAGCCACGCCCCCTGCACTGATCACATGACGGTGACGTCACCCCAGGTCCTTCGGCTGTTCAACAGTTCGGGTTGGTGGCAGCCGCCCCTTATGGATTCCATATGCCGCTACAGTGGAATCCATAACGGGTTGCGCGACTTACCACAACCCGAACGCCGAACACCGGAATTTTTTTTAAAGTTCGCTCATCTCTACTCCTGCAGACAAACAGATTTTTTTCTATGTCCGTACTTTTTTTTTTTTTTGTGGCCTGTATGTTAAAACCATTACCTTCAATGGGGCTGCAAAAAACAGACAAGGATAGGACGGTTCTATTAGAGTCCGGCTGTTCTGTTCCACATAATGTGTAATGCACACAGGCGGTATCCTTGTTTTGCGGATCCGCAATTTGCGGGCTGCAAAACATCCAATGATCGTGTTCATGAGCCCTTACAGTGATAACTGAAATATTATAGATGAAGTATGATGGCAGACACTCACAGCAAAATGCACAAGCATACACGTGGCAGAATTTAGGCTACTTTCGCACTTCCAGTAGCAGGGTCCGGCGGGGGAACAGCCTACCGCATCCGTGCTAACACTAGCCCACCGTACCGCCAGACGTCCGCTGTAGTTTTTGTCTGGCCGACTCTGGCTGCAGTGGTGGTCATGCTTGCACACTATAGGCAAAAGCTTCAGCCTCTCTGGTGGCCGGGACCATGGGAGCACACATAGGCTAGTGCTTTATCCTATAGTGTGCAAGCACGACCACCGCTAATGGATTGCAGGGTGGTTGTAACCATGGAAACGAGCAGTGTATTATATGATGGAAAAAAGAATCCAACCAGCAAAGGATAATAACAATATATTAGTAAGTGGCTTGTATTAACTTTCTCTATATGATAAATCTGACTTACTGAAGTGAGACAATCCCTTTAAGACTGTTAGGGATTGCACCTTCATTTTTGTATGCTGGATTCCATATTGTAAATTTGTCTACTTCAGGTCAGAATAGAGAATTGCTGAACTGTGTACTAGAGAGAAACAAAATTATTGTTGTTTGTTAGTTCTCAAGGCTATGAGTCTGATGTTCTGGGAGTACAACTGTGTTCCGTACACTCCTCAAGGTTGAATGACTCAAGGATAAGATAAAACCTTGTTGTAAATGTGCTTGATTTACAAATACCAAAAATGTTATGTTATTAAAATTGTTATTATTAATCACGCGATGCTTATGTGCGTGGCGTCATCTGCATTGGCTTGAATCCTAGAAATTGGGTATAAGTATTTCTTTATCCTCTCAATAAAGTTACGAGATTATTCTGATACAACCTCAAGCTTGTATTGTTTATCTCTTCCGAGTACTCGTGCCTTTACCTGATTTGGACCCCAGCAGGTCATAGAAGTAGGGATTTTACCCTAACAATTCTTGGCGCCCAACGTGGGGCTCGACCAAGTGGACTCCTCCCAACAACCCTGACCGAGTAAGGACAGGGACCAGGACGCACAGATGAACTGAAAACAGTGCTGTTAAGGTAAGAAGATTATTCTTACAAACCTGTGTCTCCTTTGCCTTTCTGCCTGGGATCGGGACTGTGGGGAGGTATAAAGAGTCTACTCAAGGTCGAGCCATATTTGAGAGGTAAGAACCCCAACCACATCATTCCTATGACCGCTGGGTATGGATAATATTGTTTTTTGGACCACCTTTGGGTTTGCACTTGGTATCGTGATATATGTTTTAGTAGTCCTCTGGATTTTGTATAGAATCACAATGAATCCAGCACAGGGCAATCAGGAGCCCTGGACCCCCTTAAGGCGCTGCTGAAAGCAGGTAGGGGTTGTTATCTAGTGTACACTAGAAGGAAGGAAGTCTAGTGGAGAAGCACCACGAGGAAGGGACAAGCAAGGAATTAAAAATACAGACGTCTGGAGATAATTAGTGCATTCAGTTAAGGGATTGGAAAGTGAAATGGGGAACTCCTATGCAATTCCTGAGGGCTACAAACTGGCTAAGGAAGTGGTAGAGGATATGGAAGGTGAACAAGATAAGAAAAAGATGGAGAAAGTGTTAGAAAAGGCTGGGATGAAGTATGGAAATTTAAACCCTAGAACATGGCAGAAGTTTAAGGAGTAGATAAAGGTTCACGGATGTGAGGAGATAGTGAATGCTTGGTGTAAAGTGGCAAATCATGTGGAAAATCAGCACTGGGTGTGCAGACATATTAGAGGTAATCTGTATTACGATACCAAGTCCAATCCTCAAGGGGAAAAGAAGGGGGAGCATGGTTTTCCCTCTGCCTCTCCGGCTCCACCACCGGCTTATCCGATGATGGTTGAGGGACTCGCCGATTGGACATGCCAAGTATGTGACACTCAAAACCCTGACTGGACTGATGTGTGTAGGGTCTGTGGAGCACCAAGACATAGACATCGTGCGGGACTGTTTCCAGTGACCGTGAGAACAGGTTTTGTCCCACAGCTTCCCCCTCTGGCCAACAGTGTGGCTGGTGGTGGGGATGGGGACAATCAGTCTCCTCAGGAACCACCTGCCCAACCCCAGTATGCCCAGCAGCATATAGTAACATACGCACCATGGAGTCCTAAGGACCAAATGGGGCTTCTGGATAGGATCCCTGACCCACTGACAAGACCAATGCCCACCCACTATATGTAACAGCAGATTCAAGTCACTTACAGAGAAACATGGGCCGACTTAAATGATTTAATGGCTTTAAAAAATGGGACAGTCTTCTTACAGCCCCCTCAAGGAGCAATTGCTTAATGAGAGGATGAAGAATGAGCAAAATTTAACATGGGGCGACTGGAAGAAAGCTGAGGTCTCAAGGACAGAATACTGTAGGATTTTTGGGAGTTGGGCAAGGACAAAAGAAGATGACAGTGCACAGAGCCTGTGGGACTGTGTGGACAGACATGGGATGGGACACGACAGGACTAATGGGACAGAAACTGTTGACATCTGCAAAAGTTTGTAAAATCAGTTATGAATACCTTGAGGGGTGTAGTTTCTTAGATGGGGTCACTTTTATGGAGTTTCTACTTTAGAGGGTACATCATTGGGGCTTTAAATGGGACATGGTGTAAATAAACCAGTCCAGCAAAATCTGCCTTCCAAAAACCACACAGCGCTTCTTTCTCTCTACGCCCTACCATGTGCCCGTACAGTAGTTTACGACCACATATGGGGTGCCCAAAAAAAAATCGAAATTCTGAAATTGTATCTCCATTTGCCATTAACTCTTGTGGAACACCTAAAGGGTTAACGACGTTTGTAAAATCAGTTTTGAATATCCTGAGAGGTGTTATTTCTAGAATGGGGTCATTTTTTGGTGGTTTCTATTATGTAAACCTCACAAAGTGACTTCAGACCTGAACTGGTCCTTAAAAAGTGGGTTTTTGAAAATTTTTGAAAAATTTCAAGATTTGCTTCTAAACTTCTAAGCCTTGTAACGTCCCCAAAAAATAAAATGGCATTCCCAAAATGATCCAACATGAAGTAGAATGTTCATGTAAAGTAATAACTATTTTTGGAGGTATTACTATGTATTATAGAAGTAGAGAAATTGAAACTTGGAAATTTGCTAGTTTTCCAAATTTTTGGTAAATTTGGTATTTTTTTATAAATAAAAATGAGTTTTTACCACTGTCATGAAGTACAATATGTGACAAAAAAACACTCTCAGAAAGTCCTGGATAAGTAAAAGCATTTATTCACACATAAAGTGACACTGGTCCGATTTGCAAACAATGGCCTAGTCCTTAAGGTGAAATATGGCCGTGTCCTTAAGGGGTTAAAGGGCCGATGTCCACTTTTCTAGTTATCTTCTATCCACAGGATCGGGGATAACTAAGTGATCAGTGCGGGTCTGAACGCCGGAGCCCCCACTGATCCCCCGTCTTGATTAAGTGGCAGGTGGAGCACATGCCCGGCCTCTCCATCCATTCTCTATGGAGTCGCTGGAGATGGCGGAGTACAGCGCTGGCTATTTCCAGTGGTCCCAAAGAAAATGAATGGAGAAGCAGGGCGTGTGTGTGGCCTGCCACACCATAAAAAGTGGGAACAGGACCCGTTCCTGGGATCAGTGGGGGGTCGTAGAATCAGACCCCACTGATCATATAGTTATGCCTTATGGTGTGGAGAGGATAACTTGAAAACCTGGACAACCCTTTTAAATCCTCTACCACTCCACCACCAGTATCTGTTTACATGGCAGCAGTGATGCCTGTAAATACGAATATCATCACTACCGCCATATAAACCATACGTGTCAATACTGGAGAATGTTATGCACTGTGCAGAATTTTTTGGGCAAGTCCAACCCCCTTTGCAGGTCATATTTTTTGATGTTCCGCTTAGGGAATGAATAAAGGATGGACATTTAAGCTGGTGAGTGCCGCTTTTGCTTACTATCTCCCTTCGATATAACCTTTGACAAAGCCCAAGCAAAGGCGCTAGAGGAGCAAAGTGAGAAGAGGGCACAAATGGAGGGTCATAAGTGAAGCAAAGACATTAGATAGGGGGCACCTGGAGCTGGGGCGCTTATGGGGGTGCACCTAAAGCAGAGGCATTAGGGTTGCCTGAGGCAAGGTAATAGTGAGGATCTTGGAGCAGCTGCAGGGGTATTAAGGGGGAAACTGGAGAAGATTCAATATTAGGGGTACTTTTAGAGTGGGGGCATTGGGGGGCATCGGGAGCTGGGGCACTAATGAGGGTGCACCTAAAGCAGAGGCATTGGGGGGACCTAGGGCAGATTCCCCCAATGCCACTCTGAACTCTGCAGAGAGCAGCACACATTCATAGGTCTGTTTCTGCTATAAACAAATCTCTATTTCCCCCTTACAGTCTCCTACAGCTCACTACTGTCACACACCTGAGAAATCAGCCCAGCACCGCAGAGGAGTCCTTCTCTCCAGCAACCACAGTTTTCTGACAGCAGGGAGAGCAGGAGGATGGCTAGACATGTTCTCTCCTCCTTCACTGCCAGCAGCCCCAGAAGTCTAGAAGATAATGTGGGGCCTCCTGTACAATATACACCAGTAAGAGGCTGCATCACTGTGCGATACTGACACCTAGTGGCTACAATAATTATCTCTCCTGAGAAACAAGAGAAATAATTACTCCTCCGTCTTATCTGCGAGTGCAAGAGACCGGGGGCCTACTGAGGAATCCCCTGCCTCCCTGGTGGGCCAGTCCGAGCCTGTCTGTGATATGGTGTGCATACGGACAGTGCCCGCATATTGTGGACCCGCTGTTTGCCCGGCGGGCACACGTTCATGTACATGAGCCCTTATGCACACTGGGGCACATTTAGCACGCTCGCCTTTTTTGGAGTAAAGAAAGAAAAATTAAACATTGGCAATGTTTGTCTTTATTGTCCTCTTATTTATTGGGGAAAATTTATCAAAACTAGTGTAAAGGAAAAATGGCTTAGATGACCACAGCAACCAATCAGATTCCTCCTTTCATTTTCCAAAGGAGCAATGAAGAATGAAAGGAGGAATCTGATTGGTTGCTATGGGCAAGTAAGCCAGTTATACTTTACACCAGTTTTGATACCCCCTCCATTATCCTTTCATAAACCAGTTTTTTTTTTATTTAAGTCTGACCTCTAGTGATTGTTTTGTAAGACAGGTTCATATTCATTAAGACTGGTCTAATAAGTATGCAGATGAAAATGTGGCGCAAATGAGCTAAAAGTAGGCACGTCCTCATAAAGGAGGCAAAATGTGGCGCAACTCACCAACGCAAAGTAGAGGCAGAAAAGTCCACCTGGCCTGGAGTGGAGTAGAAATGAGACTGTTTTGATGATAAGGCGGATCTACATAAATAGGTTGGAAATTAGGTGCAAAGGTTTGAAAACTTCTGAATTAGTCAAAATAGGCGCAACATATGTTTGTTAATGAGACTTAAAAATAAAGACAGTCGGAAATAGGTTCTGATACTACAGAAAATGTGCCCCACCGTCTCTTTCACATCTCTATCAAGGAGAAATGGCGGCTGTGAACACTGCATGCAGCGGTTTTTGTCAGACCGGAAGCTGGCATTCATGTCAGAAAGCGGCCGGATCACCGACGGACCTCATTGCAGTCAGTGGGGATCCAGCGGCAAGAATCCAGCAATGGCGGCTCCTGCGAGATCTGGCGGGCTGCTCTGTACCGGAACACTCTGGACAGAGATGTGAACTCAGTCTCGCTAAGGATGGTGCCCTCTGACTCAGTGGTCAGAGAGGTCAGTCTTTACAGAGACACAAACAGGCTTCAGATGTCCAAGGCTCGGGTTCTTTCCGGCATTTATTGGCAGTGAATATACAGGTAACACATATACAAAAGAACACGATAAACACAATCCTGCGCATCGCTGCCTGCTCCGTCTCTGCCACATTTGCTTTCACTCACTCTATTGGTCCGCTGCCAAACTAACCAGGCTCTGGAGATAGATGGGATTATTTAGCATCCAGTTGGGTGTAGGCCCCAGGGAAGTTCTACTTTCATTTGTTATATATAACCTTACGATAATACGTGGCTTTATTGTGAAGAGTTATTACCTTACCTAATCTTAGGTTACAATCATACAGATGTTCTCTACCATACACCGTCTCCAAAGGCATTTCAGAGAATTTGGCAGTACATCCAACCAGCCTCACAACCGCAGACCACGTGTAACCCCACCAGCCCAGGACTTCCACATCCAGCATGTTCACCTCCATGATCGTCTGAGACCAGCCACCCGGACAGCTGCAGCAACAATTGGTTTGCATAACCAAAGAATTTCTGCACAAACTGTCAGAAACCGTCTCAGGGAAGCTCATCTGCATGCAGGGCTGGGACAAGGTCCACCACCAACAGAGGCTGAGCTGCCCAAGTGCGCCCCCACACTGTATATAATCTTAACTATATAACTGTAGTGATTTACTCCCCAGCCTCTGTGTCGGCCCGGCCCTGTCTGCATGCTCGTCGTCCTCATCAGGGTCTGGACCTGACTGTAGTTCGTCGTTAGAACCGACTTGAGTGGGCAAATGCTCACATTCGATGGCGTCTGGCACGTTGGAGAGGCGTTCTGTTCACGGATGAGTCACGGTTTTTACTGTTCAGGGCAGATGGCAGACAGCGTGTGGTGTCGCGTGGGTGAGCGGTTTGCTGACGTCAACGTTGGGGATAGAGTGGCCCATGGTGGCGGTGGGGTTATGGTGTGGACAGGCGTATGTTATGGACAACTAACACAGGTGCATGTTATTGATGGCATTTTGAACACAGAGATGCCGTGACGAGATCCTGAAGGCCCACTGCTGTGCCGTTCATCCACGACCATCACCTCATGTTGCAGCATGATAATGCACGGCCCCATATTGTAAGGATCTGTACACAATTCCTGGAAGCTGAAAACATCCCAGTTCTTGCATGGCCGGCATACTCACCAGACATGTCACACATTGAACATGTTTGGGATGTTCTGGATCGGCGTATACGACACCGTGTTCCAGTTTCTGCCAATATTCTTCGCACAGCTATTGAAGAGGAGCGGACCAACAGTCCACAGGCCACAATCAACAACCTGATCAACTCTATGCAACGGAGATGTGTTACACTGCGTGAGGCAAATGGTGGCCACACCAGATACTGACTGGTTTTCTGACCCCACCAGTAAGGCAAAACTGTGCACATTTCAGAGTGGCCTTGTATTGTGGGCAGTCTAAAGCACATCTGTGCAATATTCCTGCTGTCTAATCAGCACCTTCACATGCCGGACCTGTGAGGTGGGATGGGTTATCTCGGCAAAGGAGAAGAGCTCACTGACACAGATTTAGACAGATTTGTGAACAATATTTGAGAGTAATGGGTCTTTTGTGAATGTAGAGAATGTTTCAGATATTTGAGTTCAGCGCATGCAAAATGGGAGCAAAACCTAAAAGTGTTGTGTAAATATTTTTGTTCAGTGCATATGCCGCTGACCACCATCAGGTCCCAATGGCTCATTTACACCCTAGAAAAATGTTGTGCCTTTGCCAAAGGTATCTGGAATACCCGAGGTTTTTTGTTTTCACATTTTCATTTTTATTCCCTGTCTTTAAGGAGCCATAATTTTTTTATTTTTCCATTCACATATCAGCATGAGGGCTTATTTTTTGCGAGACAAGTTGTATTTTCTAATGCCTTTTAATATGGCATACAATGTAGTGGGAAGTAGGGGAAAAATGCAATTCCCATATTTTCACAGTTTTGTCCCAATGGCGTTCCCTATACGGCAAAACTGACCTGAGCCCCTCATTCTATGTGTCAGTAAGATTTTTTGTTTTAAGTTTTTTTGTTTTTGTTTTAAGGCTGATAAAAATCTAAAGTTTGAAATATAATATATATATTTTTTTACATCGCCATATTCTGACTGGGTGTAAATGAGCCATTGGGATCCTGATGGTGGTCAGGGGCATATGCACTGAACAAAAATATATATGCACGACTTTCGGTTTTGCTCCCATTTTGCATGAGCTGAACTCAAAGATCTGAAACATTTTCTACATAGTTACAGTATGTCTACTGAGCTGTGTGGGGGGCTCATTTTTTCGGGACGATCTGTATTTTTTATCGATACCATATTGGAGTGTCTGTGACTTTTCGATCACATTTACCGTATTTTTCGCTTTATAAGACGCACCTGATGATAAGACGCACCTGATGATAAGACGCACCTAGGTTTTAGAGTAAAAAAATAAGAAAAAATATATTTTGAACCAAATGGTGTGCTTTGGTGGGTTTTGTACCAATGGGGATGTAGGGATGACACACTGTTATGGGAGATCTGCAGATGATGCACGGTTAGGTTATTTGACTATAAACCCACTTATCAATAAGAATGCATCAAGTCTCTGCAGTACATAAATCCATTCTTAAGGATGAGAGGGGTTATAGTCACATTTAATATAAACCTGTCCAGGCACTGTAGTGTAATTGTTGAAGTGTTATTTTAAATATGACTATAACCCCCCTCATCCATAGTTCTGTAGTACAGGGATGTATCCTTAAGGATAATGAGGGGTTATAGTCACATTTAATATAAACACAGACCATTTACGGTACAGTCTGAGAGTGTTTATATTAAATGTGACTATAACCCCCCTCATGCTTAAGATAACAACCATGTAATGCATGAGGGGGGTTATAGTCATTTAATGCCCCTGGGCTCCCTTTCATGTTCCCCTTCGTGTCCTGGCTTTCACTCACCAGAAACTACGGTAGACAGTCCATTGAGAGCCAGCGTCATTCACGTTAACTGCGGTGCAGGGCGGGAGTAAGCTGATGGAGGCGTCAGAGCCGTAGTTCCTGCTGGCTCCTTGTCGGGATGGGCTGCCCCTGCCCCTTCTCCCGCTCTTCTCCTCGTAGAACTGTGCGTTATTTCTTGCAGCACCGGGACTGATTAACCCTTTAGTCTCCCCCAGCCACTCCGGTAGGATCCTGGCACAGCTTGTCTTGTAACTGCTGGGAAATGCGGGGACAGGAGCAGTGGAGAACATCCGGGGCTGGGAATTTTCTGTATTGAAGTCTCCGGGCATAAGCGGTGAAGGGGCGGACAGCAGAGGAAAAGGAGAAAAGCTCTTCTCCTCTCTCTTCGGCTATGGAGCGACAACAGGAAGGCTGGAGGCGTTCACTGACTGCTTCAATGCCGCTGCCCGCCACACACTTCAAGGTCTAGGCTAACATAAACAATGTTCCGGCCACAATGATTTTTGGCACATTTGCTTTATAAGACGCACTGACTTTTTCAGGCGAAGTGCGTCTTATAAAGCGAAAAATACGGTAATTCATATTAATTTGGGTAAGTGAAGCAATGGAAAAAAATGGCAAATCAGCCATTTAGATTTTTATTCATTATGCCATTCGCCATATGGGATAACTATTTTTATATTTTAATAGTGTCATGCCTTCACAAGCAGTAATATCTGTTTTTATTGGGTGCATTTCATATTCCCCATTGTAATGTATTGCCCGTGCTAATTCCTTTGCCAACAGCGCCATCTACTGTCCTGATGCAGCCTGACACCATTTCCTATATTAGTAATTAGCTCCTGCCTAGCTCTAAGTTTGGCCATCCCAGCCACCTTAGTTTTCCCATCTGCCCCTTCTTCTTGCAGAAGCCATCTTGTTGTCGGTCTCTCTCCACCATTTTGATTCATCCTGATGTTTCACCTACCGTAGCACAGTCGGTGAGTCTTACTTACCTTTCTCCTCATCCCCACACACAGATATCATGGTATTGCTGTGCCTTAGCTGTACCCATGCTAGTACCATGCGGTCAGCCTCCCTCGTGGTTAGTCGGCCATCTTGCCCACATCTTATTCGTTCCCATACGGATTTCTATCTGTGTATTACGTATGCTCTTAGTTATGCTATGTGTATATTTGCCTCATAGTAAGCACTGTTATTTTCCTTGTAGTTTTACACTGATCCCCCCAGCGTCTCCCTCAGTGAATAGCTGCCTGTCAACTCATTCTCCAACGTGTGAAGGTGGCAGAACACATTTTTGGATGTGGTAATGCCCACGATATTTATTTTTTTATTCTAGTGAAAGAGGGTTATTTAGATTTTTATATTGTGATTGCAGCTCTGATACACTGGGTCTCTTCAGAGTGACTCCGGGCATTAGAACACAGGAATGGCTGTCCGGATCGCCGAAATGGGAAGCCGGTTCTCACCCAGAAGGGCGCGCTTCCAGGTTTTTCGCCATTGAGATGGCATGGTCAGGCTGGACCACAGCATCTAAAGGGTTAAATGCCTGCGATCGGCTTTATTACCGGTCGCAGACATTGGCCGGGGACCTTTGCTGTTTGAAACAGCAGATACCTGTCCTCTATGCCCCCCCCCCCCCCAGCGCTCTCGGTCCAGCACCATATTTAAATCACTTCCTGATGCAGCGATTTTCTGTTTATGCGATTTTGTTTTTTGCTCCCTGTCTTCCTGGAGACATAACTTTTTTATTCTTCCATTCACATAGCCAGACGAGGGCTTGTTTTTTGCAGGAAAAATTGTGCTTTCTAATGCCACCATTTAATATGGTGTACAATGTAGAGGGAAGCTGGAAAAAAATTCCAAATGGGATGGAATTGGAAAGAAAAAAAACGCAATTCCGCCACAGCTTTACGGATTTTGTTTTTACGGAGTTCACTTTAAGTAAAACTGACTTGTGCTCACACCACATATCTATAGTTTTTCTTGCGTTTTAATACTGGAAAAAAAATAAAAAACTTTGGAAATTTTTTTTTTTTTTCGAGTCATCGTGATATTCTGACCCCCATGACTTTTTTATAGTTAGGTCCACGGAGATTTGTGAGGACTCATTTTTTTGTGGGACATTCAGTAGTTTTTTTCAAATACCATTTTGGGGTTTATATTTTTTTTTTTATAACTTTTTTGGGGAAGTAAAGTGATAAAAAAAAGGTTGAATCGGCCATTTTTTTCTGTTATGCCATTGACTGTATGGGATAATATTTTTTTTACATTTTATTAGTATGGGTGTTTTTGCACGTTAAGATGCCCATGATGTTATTTTTTTTAACTGTTTATTTATTTTGATTTTGGGGAAATTGATTAGAATTTTTATATATTTTTTTTTTTCAAATAATTATATTTACTATTTTTTTCGTCCCCAATTGCACCCAAACTTGCAATCATCTGAGTACAAGCTCAGGCTCATTACTGTAAAGGAACGTCTTCCCCAATCTCCGCCAGGAGGAGACATTCTTTACCCGGAAGCACGCACTTTTAGGTTTTAGCCCTCTCATACGCCGTGGCAAAACCATGTAGCGCAGGGGCGTAACTAGAAATGACTGGCTTCACAACTAATTTTTGAATGCCCCCCCAAGCAACTTCTTCACAACCTCCTCCTCCTGTGCAACCCCCACTCCTGTGGCTAGTCAAAATCGCTCTCTCAGACGAGGCCCGGCAACCGCTCCATCTATTTCCTATAGTGTCTCTGTATATAATGTCATTTTATAATACTGTTGAGGAGGACCCGACAATAAAATCTTTTAGTCCTCCTCCTGGGTGGGCCCCTTCTGAGTTCAGGCCCCAAAGCAGCCGCTTCCCCTACAGCTAAGCCCCTGATGTAGCGTCAGAGTATAGACATGTTAGTTTAGGCAGAGTCTGGGTGTTCTGGAATATAGCAGGGGGCCTCCCTCAGATCAGAGCGATGCTAGCGCTTCGGGAGATCAGTGGAGGTCTCAGCATTCAGACTCCCACCTATCAAAACTTTTAATATTTCTCAAAAGTTTTTTGAGAACTCAGTGACCTTTTAATAACTCCCAAAAGCCATCTTTTTGGATGATTAGCATCTAAGCATAACCTAACGTGTTATTTTATTAATTTATATACTGCTTACATACAGAGATTGTAGTCACATCAGTAACCGTCCCCATTGGGGCTTACAATCTAAATATCAATTTAACATTTCAGGGGAAATATTTTTTCGCTCTAGTAATTTTTCCCATATTCCAAAAAAGAATGCAGTCTCTTCTCTGAGTGCATTTGCTGATGGGTTTCAAAATGTGATTTTCTTGTAAGACATTTTTTTTACTTCTCGTGTAGAACATCAGGTCTTCTCTCCAGAGTGGCTTCTTTCATGAGAAACAAGGCTTGATTTATTTGTAAAGCATTTGCCACATTCTGAACATGAATACGGCTTCTCCCCTGTGTGAATTCTCTGGTGATCCTTAAGATTGGCTTTGGTGACAAAACATTTCCCACATTCTGAACATGAATAGGGCTTCTCTCCTGTGTGACTTCGCTTATGTGTAACAAGATGGGATTTGTTTGTAAAACATTTCCCACATTCTGAACATGAATAGGGTTTCTCTCCTGTGTGAATTCTCTCATGTGTAATAAGATTTGATTTATTTGAAAAACATTTTCCACATTCTGAACATGAAAATGGTTTATCTCCTGTGTGAATTCTCTCATGTTTAACAATGCTTGATTTATCTGTAAAACACTTCCCACATTGTGAACATGAATATGGCTTCTCTCCTGTGTGAATTCTCTCATGTGTAATAAGGCTTGATTTATCTGTAAAGCATTTTCCACATAGTGAGCATGAATATGGTCTCTCTCCTGTGTGAATTCTTTCATGCGTAACAAGATGGGATTTATTTGTAAAACCTTTTTTACATATTGAACATGAATATGGTTTCTCTCCTGTGTGAGTTCGTTCATGGGTAACAAGACTTGATTTATCTGAAAAACATTTCTCACACAGTGAACATGAATATGGCTTGTCTCCTGTGTGAATTCTCTCATGGGTAACAAGACTTGATTTATCTGAAAAACATTTCCCACACAGTGAACATGAATATGGCTTCTCCCCTGTGTGAATTCTCTCATGGGTAACAAGATGTGATTTCCTTGTAAAAGATTTACCACATTCTCTACATGAATATGGCTTTTCTCCTGTGTGACTTCTTCGGTGTATAAAAAGACCTGAGTTGTGTGTAAACTGTTTCCCACAGTCACTACACTGAAACCTCTTACCCCCTTTCTGCCTGGTACTTGTGGTAACAATCTGTGATTGGGCAGGAGCAGGTTCCCCATGATTATGGGGGTTATATGATAGATCTGTACTGTGAAGTCCTGAATGTACATTACAGGTAATAAAGTATTCTGAAGAGTGCTGCTCGATATTTTCATCTTCTGCTTTATAATCTTGTGATAACATCACGTTTCGATGAGACTTCTTACTGGGATTTTCTGTTAGGATTAAAATTATAAGGAAAAAAATAAAACATGGAAAAACAAATAAAAGCGGCCAAACTAGAGACCGAGTGATTAATTGCCAAAGAGAGTAAAACTCAAAACCCCAAAATGTTCTTCAATTATATAAATGTTAAAAAGTATAAATCTGAAGGTGTCGGCCCTTTAAAGAGTAATGAGGGGGGAGTTGCAAAGAGCGACGAGGAGAAAGCAAAGCTGTTAAATATTTTTTTCTCCAATGTATTCACTGAGGAAAATTAACTGTCAAATGAAATGCTGAATGTAAAAATAAATTCCGCATTAAAAGTGTCCTGTCTGACCCAGGAAGAAGTACAAGAGCAACTTAAAAAGATTAAAATAGACAAATCGCCAGGACCAGATGGTATACACCCCCGTATCCTAAGAGAATTAAGTAATGTCATAGCCAGACCCTTATTTATGATATTTGTGGACTCTATACTGACAGGGAATGTTCCCCAGGATTGGCGCATAGCAAATGTGGTGCCAATATTCAAAAAGGGTCTAAAAACAGAGCCTGGAAACTATAGGCCGGTAAGCTTAACATCTGTTGTGGGTAAACAGTTTAAAGGTTTTCTAAGAGATGGTATCTTAGAGGATCTCAATGGAAATAAGAAAATAACGCCATATCAGCATTGCTTCATGAGGGATCGGTCATGCCAAACCGATCAGTTTCTATGAGGAGGTAATATCCCGGGAGGTAAGGGAAGGAAGAACACCAAATACACAACTGACACAGAAACACAGACTAGGTCCCAAACCTGGGGAGAGGGGAAAGGTAACCTCCTAGTTATCCCTGAACCTCTCTCTGTCTGCTGCCAACATGAGCAAATCCTGAAGGTGGAAGTGGTCATGCACTGGAACCTAGACCTGCTGAAACTGCAACAAACCCTCAGCTAGGGAGCAGGAAATGAGCCAACGGGTTCCTTCCACCGTGAAGGAACCAGAGACTCCCTGAGGCCTAGTCTGAACACACAACCAGAAATAAACAAAGGACTTAGCTTGAGATGAATAAAGGAGCAGGAGCACCTAACACAACAGCTTGGGACTCCAGCAGGAAATATAAACTGCAAGGGCTGCAGTGAGAGGCGGATATAAATAGAGCCCCTAAACAGATAATTAGCTAAACCTGTGGAGAGGTGGGATCCGGTTCAAAACAACAAACAGCAAGATCTGTCAGATAGACTCAAGTGCACCAAGTCTATCAGAACGTCTCAGGCCTCTCACAGGACAGGCAGTGACAGGTAAGTTCTAGACTTGACAGCGGCGAATCAATGGATGTCGTATATCTGGACTTCTCCAAAGCATTTGACACTGTACCTCATAAATGGTTAGTATATAAAATGAGGATGCTCGGACTGAGAGAAAATGTCTGTATGTGGGTAAGTAACTGGCTGAGTGACAGAAAACAGAGGGTGGTTATTAACGGTACACACTCAGATTGGGTCACTGTCACTAGTGGGGTACCTCAGGGGTCAGTACTGGAGGGGTCACTGTCACTAGTGGGGTACCTCAGGGGTCAGTACTGGAGGGGTCACTGTCACTAGTGGGGTACCTCAGGGGTCAGTACTGGAGGGGTCTCTGTCACTAGTGGGGTACCTCAGGGGTCAGTACTGGGCCCTATTCTCATCAATATATTTATTAATGATCCTGTAGAAGGCTTGTATAGTAAAATATCAATTTTTGCAGATGACACTAAACTGCGTAAAGTAATTAACACTGAAGAGGACAGTATACTGCTACAGAGGGATCTGGATAGACTGGAGGCTTGGGCAGAAAAATGGCAGATGAGGTTTAACACTGACAAATGTAAAGTTATGCACATGGGAAGGAATAATGCAAGTCACCCGTACATACTAAATGGTACAACACTCGGTAGCACTGACATGGAAAAGGATCTAGGAATTTTAATAAACAGCAAATTAAGCTGCAAAAACCAGTGTCAGGCAGCTACTGCCAAGGCCAATACAATAATGGGTTGCATCTGAAGGGGCATAGACGCCCGTGATGAGAACATAGTCCTACCACTTTACACATCACTAGTCAGACCACACATGGAGTACTGTGTACAGTTCTGGGCTCCTGTGAACAAGGCAGACATAGCAGAGCTGGAGAGGGTCCAGAGGAGGGCAACTCAATTAATAACTGGAATGGGGCAACTACAGTACCCTGAAAGATTATCAAAATTAGGGTTATTCACTTTAGAAAAAAGACGACTGAGGGGAGATCTAATAACTATGTAAAAATATATCAGGGGTCAGTACAGAGATCACTCCCATCATCTATTTATCCCCAGGACTGTGACTGTGACGAGGGGACATCCTCTGCATCTGGAGGAAAGAAGGTTTGTACACAAACATAGAAAAGGATTCTTTACGGTAAGAGCAGTGAGACTATGGACTCTTTACTGTAAGAGCAGTGAGACTATGGACTCTTTACTGTAAGAGCAGTGAGACTATGGACTCCTTACTGTAAGAGCAGTGAGACTATGGACTCTTTACTGTAAGAGCAGTGAGACTATGGACTCTTTACTGTAAGAGCAGTGAGACTATGGACTCTTTACTGTAAGAGCAGAGAGAATATGGACTCTATACTGTAAGAGCAGTGAGACTATAGAGTATATACTGTAAGAGCAGTGAGACTATGGATTATTTACGGTAAGAGCAGCGAGACTATGGAACTCTTTACTGTAAGAGCAGTGAGACTATGGAGTATATACTGTAAGAGCAGTGAGACTATGGACTCTTTACTGTAAGAGCAGTGAGACTATGGACTCTTTACTGTAAGAGCAGTGAGACTATGGACTCTATACGGTAGGAGCAGTGAGACTATGGACTCTTTACTGTAAGAGCAGTGAGACTATGGACTCTTTACTGTAAGAGCAGTGAGACTATGGACTCTTTACTGTAAGAGCAGTGAGACTATGGACTCTTTACTGTAAGAGCAGTGAGACTATGGACTCTTTACGGTAAGAGCAGTGAGACTATGGACTCTTTACTGTAAGAGCAGTGAGACTATGGACTCTATACTGTAAGAGCAGTGAGACTATGGACTCTTTACGGTAAGAGCAGTGAGACTATGGACTCTCTGCCTGAGGAGGTGGTGATGGTGAGTACAATACAGGAATTCAGGAGGGGCCTGGATGTATTTCTGGAGTGTAATAATATTACAGGTTATAGCTACTAGAGAGGGGTCGTTGATCCAGGGAGTTATTCTGATGCCTGATTGGAGTCGGGAAGGAATTTTTTATTCCCCATAAGTGGGGAAAATTGGCTTCTACCTCACAGGGGATTTTTTTTTTCCTTCCTCAACTTGCAGGAAACAGGCCGAACTGGATGGACAGATGTCTTTTTTCGGCCTTATGTACTATTGTTACTATGTATCCACTTCTCCATTCCCCGTTCTGGAGATAGCAGTGGGTCACTTGCACCTATCTGATATCATTTGGATATGCCATAAATATCCCAGATGGGAATACCCCTTTAAAGCTACAAAACTGACTGATTTAGAACGTTCCTATGGGGCTAGAAACAAACTTTATAGTTTTTATTTATGTATTTTTTACACAGTTTAATTCGTGACACAGTTTTTCAAGTGAAAGCCAGAAGTGGATCCATCAGGAACGTTAGACAGGAAGATAGTCTGTTTATTAACCCGTAGCACTTAATCAAGATATTCAATTAAAAAAAATAATACAATTCTCTCGTGAATGTGATTTTTTTTCCCTACAACATTCCCACGGCTAATGACTGGCAGATTTCTGATTAGACTCGGAGACTCGTTGCCAACTAATGATACCGTTCAGTCGGGCAGACGAAAATTTGGAAGACAAACAATTTATCGTTTGCCATCTGATTTCTGCACGCCATTACATGCAACATTTAAACAATTATACGAGAACTCAATAATCGCTCTGTATAATAGGCCCTTAAGGCTTCAATCACATCTTCATTGAAATCTCCATCGGAAGCCTCTGTCGCAGGCTTCGTTAAGGGTGGCTGCACCCGATGTGGATTACAAGTAGAGATGAGCGAACTTTAAAAAAAAGTTCGGCGTTCGTGTTGTGGTAACTCGCGCATCCCGTTATGGATTCCACTACCGCGGACTATCGCGGCATATGGAATCCATAAGGGGCGGCTTCCACCAACCCGAACTGTTGAACAGCCGAAGGACCTGGGGTGACGTCACCGTCATGTGATCAGTGCAGGGGGCGTGGCTCAGCACGGGATCAAATCCAGTCCCCTGCACTGATCACATGACAGTGACGTCACCCCAGGTCCTTCGGCTGTTCAACAGTTCGGGTTGGTGAAGCCGCCTTATGGATTCCATATGCGCGATAGTCCGCGGTAGTGCGCGCTGGGATGCGCCGTGACCACCACAACAGCCCAATGAAGCCTTGCGTGGTAGTGGAATCCATAACGGGATGCGCGAGTTACCACAACCCGAACGCGGAACTTTTTTTTAAAGTTCGCTCATCTCTAATTACAAGGTTATTCTGCGAGGATTTCGTGCGGAAAAACGACCGCGAAATACAGGACCAGCAAAGTGAAGGAGATCTGACAAATCTCATGGACACCTTGATTTTTTTCTTCCGTGTGGCAGCATGTCAATTGTTCTGTAGAGGGGTTTTACCCGTGGACTTCAATGTGGTTGTTAATATAAACAGAAAAACCACACGAAAATCTGTGGCACAAAAAATGCACCAAAAGTGGCATAAATAATATGGACTTATGTGCTTTTTGGTGCAGATTTCCTGGGTCAGTACGATTACAGTGATACCACATTTATATAGTTTTATGGGTTTGTTTTTAGTGTTCCCTATGAGATAAAACTGACCTGTTCTCTTCATTCTCCAGGTCAGTACGATTACAGAGATACCACATTTATATAGTTTTATGGGTTTGTTTTTACGGCGTTCCCTATGAGATAAAACTGACCTGTTCTCTTCATTCTCCGGGTCAGTACGATTACAGTGATACCACATTTATATAGTTTTACGGGTTTGTTGTTACAGCGTTCCCTATGAGATAAAACTGACCTGTTCTCTTCATTCTTCGGGTCAGTACGATTACAGTGATACCACATTTATATAGTTTTATGAATTTAGTTTTTATGATGTTCCCTATGAGGTAAAACTGACCTGTTCTCTTCATTCTCCGGGTCAGTACGATTACAGCGATACCACATTTATATAGTTTTATGGGTTTGTTTTTAGTGTTCCCTATGAGATAAAACTGACCTGTTCTCTTCATTCTCCAGGTCAGTACGATTACAGTGATACCACATTTATATAGTTTTATGGGTTTGTTTTTACAGCGTTCCCTATGAGATAAAACTGACCTGTTCTCTTCATTCTCCGGGTCAGTACGATTACAGTGATACCACATTTATATAGTTTTATGGGTTTTGTTTTTACAGTGTTCCCTATGAGATAAAACTGACCTGTTCTCTTCATTCTCCAGGTCAGTACGATTACAGTGATACCACATTTATATAGTTTTATGGGTTTTGTTTTACAGCGTTCCCTATGAGATAAAACTGACCTGTTCTCTTCATTCTCCGGGTCAGTACGATTACAGTGATACCACATTTATATAGTTTTATGGGTTTTGTTTTTACAGCGTTCCCTATGAGATAAAACTGACCTGTTCTCTTCATTCTCGGGTCAGTACGATTACAGTGATACCACATTTATATAGTTTTATGGGTTTTGTTTTTACAGCGTTCCCTATGAGATAAAACTGACCTGTTCTCTTCATTCTCCGGGTCAGTACGATTACAGTGATACCACATTTATATAGTTTTATGGGTTTTGTTTTTACAGTGTTCCCTATGAGATAAAACTGACCTGTTCTCTTCATTCTCCTGGTCAGTACGATTACAGCGATACCACATTTATATAGTTTTATGGGTTTTGTTTTTACAGCGTTCCCTATGAGATAAAACTGCCCTGTTCTCTTCATTCTCCGGGTCAGTACGATTACAGAGATACCACATTTATATAGTTTAATGGGTTTGTTTTTACAGTGTTCCCTATGAGATAAAACTGACCTGTTCTCTTCACTCTCCGGGTCAGTACGATTACAGAGATACCACATTTATATAGTTTAATGGGTTTGTTTTTACAGTGTTCCCTATGAGATAAAACTGACCTGTTCTCTTCACTCTCCGGGTCAGTACGATTACAGTGATACCACATTTATATAGTTTTACGGGTTTGTTTTTACAGCGTTCCCTATGAGATAAAACTGACCTGTTCTCTTCATTCTCGGGGTCAGTACGATTACAGTGATACCACATTTATATAGTTTTATGGGTTTGTTTTTACAGCGTTCCCTATGAGATAAAACTGACCTGTTCTCTTCATTCTCCGGGTCAGTACGATTACAGAGATACCACATTTATATAGTTTTATGGGTTTGTTTTTACAGTGTTCCCTATGAGATAAAACTGACCTGTTCTCTTCATTCTCCGGGTCAGTACGATTACAGCGATACCACATTTATATAGTTTTATGGGTTTTGTTTTTAGTGTTCCCTATGAGATAAAACTAATCTGTTCTCTTCATTCTCCGGGTCAGTACGATTACAGCGATACCACATTTATATAGTTTTATGGGTTTTGTTGTTACAGTGTTCCCTATGAGATAAAACTGACCTGTTCTCTTCATTCTCCGGATCAGTACGATTACAGCGATACCACATTTATATAGTTTTATGGGGTTTTGTTCTTACAGCTTTCCCTATGAGATAAAACTGACCTGTTCTCTTCACTCTCCGGGTCAGTACGATTACAGTGATACCACATTTATATAGTTTTATGAATTTAGTTTTTATGATGTTCCCTATGAGGTAAAACTGACCTGTTCCCTTCAGTCTCTAGGATATAATGTTCGGCGCTGTGCTTGGTAAGCTATGAGATCTACAGTAAGTGTCTCGGCTTCCTCAATTGGTGGGGGTGCCAGGATTTGACCCCCTCCCCCCGCTGTTGTGATGTTTTCAGAAGACCTCTTTACACCATAAGTCCTATGTACGTCCCAAAATGAAACCAGTAAAAAGCTCCTCTCGTTCTATAAAGAACAAGTGGCATATGGCGGCATCGACAGAAAGATGAACACGTCACGCCTTTTGGATTATTTTTGCTGTAATTGTGCATAAATAGCATAAGTCAAAACTAGACATTGCTGGTATCGCCCTCATCATACCGACCCACAGAATGAAGAGCTTTTTTCTCCATTTCCGACTGAAAACATCATTATATGTTAATTAATCAATATCAAACATTGTGAACTGTCAGTCACTTGTCCTGAGCCTATAAAACATTCCTGTGGCCCTAACACCACAGCAGTACTTTAGTGGTTAATGTGGCCCCTGGGCCCCCCACTGATCCAGAGAATGATTTCCGCTCCTGATGAAGCAGCAGGTCAGGAATGAGCACTGGCACACCGTTCATTCTTTTTGGAATGGCCGGAAGAAACAAGAAAAAAGACTGACAGCTGTAATCCTGCAGTAAGATCTGGAGCCCCATCAGCATGGACTGCGGAGCTTAAGTGGTTAAAAAGGGTTTCTCAGATCCCGGCCGTTAGTGCAGCCGTTCATCAAACCTGCTGCTAAGCCGAGTGTCCAGCCTTGAGCATGAGAGGACGGAGAGAAGAGCTCGGAGAGGATGTCTATGTGCAGTCACAGCTCCCTCCGCTCCTGTACATAACACAGGGGTCACTGCCCGGAGTGCTACTTTACTGCAGCTCTAAGGTGGAGCCTCACCTGAAGAAACCTCCCTTCCTCCATTCATGATTCCATACCTGTGGTGACATGGACTGGAATGTCCTCCTCCACCTCACTCTTACACGGGGGATCGCCCATCATCCGCTCTTCTTCTTCCTCCACTTTAATATCAGTCACATCTTCCCCCTGATTTGTCATCTGTAACAATTCAGGACAATACAGCAGACGGGTGGGAAATCTAACAGATCCGCAGAAGAGACCCCCACAATCTATGACCCCTCTATGACTGCAGGACCCCCTATATAGATGTGTATGGGGCTCAGCTCCATCTACCTGATGGTTCTCTGGGAGCTTCTCCTCTGGACAGTCCTGGGAATACAGAGGACGGGGACATCTCTCGGGGGGATTTCTCCTCCTGGATCCATCTGTGGAGACACAAGCACACAGTGACTGAATACATGGCCTCCTGTAGATCTCTCTATAGATCAGACTCTTCTCTCGGCTCCTTCTCTTCTAGGTTTAGTGATCGGGGCCTAAATAACTATGTTCTGCTCCTCACCAACTTTTTATTAAACCCCAAGATAATCCAGTCACCCCACATAGAAATCCCAGGCCTGGAGCTGCTCTTCCATCCAGAGACTCAGCTTTCATTCCTTCCTCAGGGTAATTCATTCTCTGCAGGTGGAAGAGATTCAGAGATTGATGGATTTAGATGGTTCTCTGGTGGAGGAAACCTAGAATCAAGCACCTTATGAGGGAATTACAAGAGAGGGAACCAAACATAAAGATTCTCATCTTATATCAGCCAGATGAAGTAAGCAGAAGAACTACTCCCAGTGTCCTCTCCACCAGAGATGATGTAGAACGCTCTATATGTACACAACCCCAGGTTTCCCTTCCTGGAAAGACCATTGCTCCCTCCTAACGAGCTGAGGTGGTGAATGGGGGAAAAAAGATGACTAGCTGATTACATTTACCAGTGATCCGTTTGCTCAATGATGGAGGCCACGAGGACACTATATCTGTCAGGGGGATGGAGCCTATGGAGAAGTGTGATGTATATGGGAAATGTAGGCTCTAACGTGATGTGACCGGAGAATAACATGTGGAGCTCCTACATTACATGTCATTACACGCGTGTACACACTGCACATGACCGGACTGAGGCTTTAACACGGCCTCTTCTCACCTCGTCTCCTCTTACCTGGTGATGTCAGAGGCCGGGGAGCCTCCATCATGGCCTCCTTGTACAGATCCTGCTGTCCTTCTATATACTCCCACTCCTCCATGGAGAAATAGACCGCCACATCCTGACACCTTACAGGAACCTGACAACACAATGACACCGTCATCACCCAGACCCTCCAGTGCTGTTACTGGAGAATTTCCCAGCATTCCCAGCAGTGTCACCTCTCCAGTCAGCAGCTCCATCATCTTGTGGGTGAGCTCTAGGATCTTCTGCTCATGTATCAGGGGAGGCTCTGTGATGGGGGTCCTGCTCCACCCTCCGGACTCATGGATGATGGGAGTCCCCCGATGTCTTCTTCACTATGGTGTAATCCTGTGGATGGAGAGAGACACTTAGGGAAAGAAACTCCTTCCTGACTCCGGATCTACACTCAGAATCCCTCCCGGATCATGGCCCCATCTCCAGTAATCTAGTCACTAGAAGCTGGAATATTATTACCCTCCAGACCTCCAGGCCCCTTCTGGACTCTTTCTAGAGAATCCCCTATGACTCCTTCCTCTGGCAGAGAGCTCCATAGTCTCACTGCTCTACAGTAAAGACTCCTCCTCTATGTTGGTGAAGAAACCTTCTTCCCTCTAGACGTAGTGGAGGCTCCTTGTTATAGTCCAGTATCATCTAGATGTCAGACTAGTGGTAGAAATCCTCCTCCAGGCCACACTCCGGCCATCTCCTCCTCTGCTTCCTCTCCTCCTGGGTACAACGTGCCTACTTACCTTCTCATGGCTCCTACAACATGACTATTGGTCCCCATGATCCATCACTGACCATACTGGGGGCTGATCTTCAGGTTCTCCGTCACTTGAAGGTCTGGAGGCCGTTCTCCAGGACCCCGGACTCTTCCTATCACTTCCTATGATGGATTCTCCTTCCCGATGTCTGACTTGTTACAGAATACAATACAGAGGAGAGAAATCTAGAGAAGTTTACCTCTCCGCTCAGCAGGGAGATGATCTCCAAGGTGAGGTCTAATATTCTTCTGCTGATCTCCTTCCTGTCCATCCTTGGTGGTCATTCAGGAGAAGAGGAGAGAACTGGAGGAGCTGGAGGCTTCTAGTACTGCAGGCGCCTTTATGAGGAGAGGCTGGAAATCCTCCAGGGACAAGAGCATTAGTGAGATCCAGAACCGCACTCACTGCTCCTGGAGAGACCCCGCTTCTCAGAGCCCCCAGCACCGGGGATAAAGGGGGATTCTGGAGAAATGGCTGATACCAGAGAGAAGAAGAGGCTCCAGACACCACAGCAGTGACTACCGACCAGGACCTGCCTGTATCTGCTGCACTGCAAGAGCTGAAGGACCTGGGGTGATGTCACCATCATGTGATCAGTGCAGGGGGCGGAGCTCAGCAGTGGAGAGAAGTGGTAGAGAAGGACCTGGGATGATGTCACTGTCATGTGATAAGTGCAGGGGGTGGATCTCGGCAGTGGGGAGAAATGGTAGAAAAGGACCTGTGATGATGTCACTGTCATGTGATCAGGAAGGGGCGGAGCTCAGCAGTGAAGAGAAATGGTGTTAAAGGACCTATAATGATGTCACCGTTATGTGTTCAGTGCAGGAAGGGCGGAATTTAGCAATGGGAAGGAGAAGTCGTGGTGATGAAACTGTAATGATACTAATTTAAGTTGAACCCCTCAGGAGAGTGCTACGTTTTAGCCATAACTTCAAAATGTATTGGTCCATTGACCTATAAACGTTTTTTTGCATTCCCTTTGAATAAACTTTAAAAAAAAAAAAAATCAATATCTTTATTGGAAAAAATGTTTAAATATCTCTTTTGATTCAAGAATCCAGAACAGTGAACAAGAATTTTAAAATTCCTCGGGGTGGTCAGGAGGAATTTATATAGATGAGTAACGCTTGGCTACCCAGCCATTAACGCATACCTTTATTTTTATTGGCAATTCCCATTTAAATTTATCTAATTCTTGTAATTTGAAGGTGTGCGCTAGCAGGGTTTTGCAGTGTTCAAGGTAGATATTATCTCTTAGATCCTGATTAGAGTTGAGCGAACTTGTATTTTAAGTTCGGCGTCCAAAGTTCGGGTTCGGGTTTTCAAAGAATCCCGTTATAGATTCCGCTACCACGGACCATAATGGAATTTTGAATCCATAGGGGATTATTCAATGAATCCGAACCTTGGACAACACTAAGGACCTGGGGTGACATCACCGTCATGTGATCAGTGCAGGGGGCGTGGCTCAGTACTGGATTGGATAAGAGGTGGTAAGGGGCCTGGTCTAATGATCATGTGATATGAGGGGCGGAGCTCCTGTGCTCTGTGTGGAGGAGAAGAAGGAAGTAGAGCAGTGAAGGACGGTTGCGCAAACTTGAATTCCAAATTCAGTTATGGTCCGTGGTAGCGGAATCCATAACGGGATTCTTCGATAACCCGAACCTGAAATTTGGACGCCGAACTTAAAATACAAGTTCGCTCAACCCTACTCCTGATTCAACGGCCGTATAGCAGGAGCTATGATATTAGGAGTAACTCTCCTCCACTCAATCCACTATATTACCCTTCGCTAGATCAGATTTCCCATTAAATCTTCCCATATATTATATGCATACCTTTATTTAACCACTACAGGACCACCTAACGCACGGATGCGTCCGGCGGACGGTCCTGTAGCTCTGAGTGGACGCATCGGCGTGTCATCTCGCGAGATGCGAGACTTCGCGCTGATGCCGCCGCGCATGCGCACTTTGCGGCGGTGAAAAGTTAGATCAGAAGTTCAAGTATAGGTCATCAGCCTGCCAGCCAATGATCGGCGCTGGCAGGCTGATGATTTGTTTAAAAAAACGAATCGCAGGCCATTTAGCACATTATATTTATAAAGATAATGCATTAAATGGCTTCTGTGCTCTGTGCTGGGTCCTTTTCGTCGGTTGGACCCAGGAGAGAGCACACATCTACTGTAAGTACACCAAGCACCACACTTCAGGCCCTGATCACCCCCCATCACCCCAATTAACCCCTTGATCACCCCTTTCAATCACCTGTCAATCACTAGTGAAAGGGAAAAAAGGGATCAGTGTAAACTGTCACTTTTTTTTTCCCACTAGTATTGACTGCTAGGTTTAGGTTAGTTTAGGCCCCTTTGGTAGGTAGTTAGCTTCCGTTAGCGCCCAGCCCACCGCAGTCACTGATTCGCTGATTAGCGTAGCGCTAATCAGCATTTGTACTTTTATAGTATCTGTAAGTGATCAGAACTGATCACGGTCAGATCTATAATAGTATTACTGTCACCTTAGCTCGCCCCCACCCCAAACGCAGTGTTTGCCTGATCAGGCCTGATCGGTCGCCCACACCTGCGTTCACCCACGCCCGCCCCGTTGCCGTGACAACATTTTTTTTTTTTATCACTGCACAATCACTTCACAAGCGCTGCGGCGATAAAAAAAATCAGTTTTGATATTTTTTATCAATCGCAGCGGCTTCTGTACTTCGCTAGTCTCCCATTTGTAAGACAGGCTTGCTCTTTTTCTTGGGTAGTCTCAGGGAATACCCCCTAAGTTTAGTCGTCCAAATGTCAAGGAAGGGTTATTCGTCTGAAGAGGCCTACAGGATTCTGACCCAGTCGGATGAGGAATGGGAACCCTCATCTGACGAATCCAGCGGGTCAGAATACGAACCTGTAGAAAGCAGTGGCAGTCTGACCCAAACTTCGGACGAGGAGGTTGAGGTCCCTGATAGCACCAGGCGTACCCGGCCCCGTGTCGCTAGACCACAGGTCGCGCAGGATCCGTTTCAAGGGCAGCAGAGTGGGGCTGGCGCTGCCGGATTACGTGGTGAGGCATACACCAGCAGCGCAGCCCGTCCTGGACCTTCTACCAGCACTGCCGTACAACATGGTGAAGTGGCGAACACCAGTTGAAGCTGGTACGGTGGCACGTGCAGTAATTCCCCTGTCGCAGCCACCGCACAGACAGGCCCGTAGAGCCCCTAGAGTCCCTGAGGTGCTGGCAAATCCTGATTGGCAGCCCCCAACTTCAGCCGCACCAGTAGTTCCCCCTTTCACTGCCCAGTCAGGAGTTCGGGTGGAGACAGCTCAGATAGGATCGGCGCTGGGGTTTTTTGAGCTGTTCTTCACTGCGGAGCTCTATGACCTAGTCGTGGCAGAAACAAACCTTTATGCCACTCAATTTATAACCGCCAACCTGGGAAGCTTTTATGCCCAGCCTTTCCGGTGGAAACCAGTCCAAGTTTCCGAATTTAGAACTTTTCTGGGCCTTCTCCTCAACATGGGCATTACAAAAAAGCATGAATTGCGGTCATATTGGTCCACGAACCCAATTCATCACATGCCCATGTTCTCTGCTGCCATGTCCAGGACACGTTTTGAGACCATCCTGCATTTCCTGCACTTTAGTGACAACACCACCTCCCGTCCCAGAGGCCACCCAGCTTTTGACCGGCTCCACAAAATTCGGCTCCTCATAGACCATTTCAACCAGAAATTTGCAGATTTGTATACCCCGGCACAAAACATCTGCGTAGACGAGTCCCTTGTACATTTCACCGGGCGCCTTGGCTTCAAACAGTACATCCCAAGCAAGCGCGCCCGGTATGGGGTCAAATTGTATAAGCTCTGTGAAAGGGCCACAGGCTATACGCACAAATTTCGGATCTATGAGGGAAAAGATCCTGGAGCCGGTCGGTTGCCCTGACTACCTGGGGAGCAGTGAGAAGATAGTCTGGGACTTGGTGTCACCCTTATTCGGCAAGGGGTACCATCTTTATGTGGACAGTTACTACACAAGTGTGGCCCTCTTCAGGCATTTGTTCCTAGAACAGATTGGCTGCTGCGGCACCGCGCGATCTAGTCACCGAGGCTTCCCCCAACGGCTCCTTACCACCCGTCTCGCAAGGGAGGAGAGGGCTGCACTGTGTAACGAAGAACTGCTCGCGATGAAATGGAGAGACAAGCGTGACGTTTACATGCTCTCCTCCATTCACGCAGACACGACAGTCCAAATTGAACGGACAACCAGTGTCATTGAAAAGCCCCTCTCAGTCCACGACTATAACCTCCACATGGGAGGGGTGGACTTCAATGACCAGATGTTGGCCCCGTATTTGATTTCCCGCAGGACCAGACGCTGGTATAAGAAGGTGTCTGTAAATTTAATTCAATTGGCTGCCTATAATAGTTACGTTCTCTACAGTAAGGCTGGGAGAACAGGATCCTTCCTCAAATTTCAGGAAGAGATCATGTCGAGAACTCCTGTACCCAGGAGGTTCCGTGGCCCCAACCACCAGTGTAGTGAGCCGTCTACACGAGCGGCACTTCCCCAGTGTCGTTACCGGTACCTCAACCCAACCGCCACCCCGAAAAAGATGTCGTGTCTGTAGCAGGAGTGGAATAAGGCGTGACACCCGTTATTTCTGTCCTGACCACCCTGCCCTATGCCTAGGGGAGTGTTTCCGGAAGTACCACATTTAGGTACACTTAGGGACGTAGGGACAGCACTACACAGGTAGTTTTTACAATCAGGCTCAATGGTCTCTCAGGATACTAGGTTTTGAGAGACCCTAACACATAGGGGACGGTGCTGCTGTGCTACTGCAGAAGTGTGAAACGGTAGAAACCTCTCCTTTCACTTGGGATAACGTGTATAGTGTACTTCTCACCATCTCTGTGTGATTTACACTTTACACATTGTCCCATGGGAAAGGAGAGGTTTCTGCTAGGAAAATAAAGAGTGAGATGGTAAAAAAATAAAAAAAATTAAACAGGTAGCAAGAAAAAAAAATCTTGAGTTAGTTCAGGTTTTAAAAGTTTTGATCAGGTTTGATAAAAAAAAGTTTTATGTTCACGTTTTATAAAGTTTGTAACGTTCAAGTCATGTGCCTGCTGCCTGTTTTTTCTTCTTTTTTTTCCCCCTAACCACCCTTTATTTTCCAGGTAGACCAACAGACCAACCGACGAAAACGCCGCAGCACTGATGTGAATTCTGAGAGAAGCATTACTGCTATCAGAAGACACGTGAAGTCGGTGTATGCGGCGCTGCAAGACGAGATTTCTCCTCTGCAGGACAGGTACGTTTGCCCTGGCATGTGAGCTGAGGAGAGGTGTTGGAGTTCATATGCTTTGGCAAACACTTTGTATCAAAAAATCTGGCAAAGATGTCTTCCTCCACACCGATGGATTGATCGATGTGAATGGAGAAATCACGTTTGCCAGGACATAGGAGCTGAGTGGGTATGGATGTTTGGGCGGAGCTCCTATGTCCTGGCAATCGCCAGGCCCCTCTTTTTTCTTGCATATTTTTGGCAGAGATTTTTTCATCCACATCGATTGATGCGAATGAGGAAATCTGTGCCGTTCATTTTTTCTTTCAGCCCAGAGGCTGAACGGAAAAAAAATCTCATTCCCCGTATGCTCCATATAAGGAGAATCGCAGAAACTCCTAATGCTGGCCATACATGTAATGATTGCGGAGACCCTCAAATGCCAGGGCAGTACAAAAACCTCACATGTGACCCCATTTTGGAAAGAAGACACCCCAAGGTATTCGCTGAGGGGCATATTGAGTCCATGAAAGATTGTACTTTTTGTCACAAGTTAGCGGAAAGGGAGACTTTGTGAGAAAAAACAAAAAAAATCAAATTCCGCTAACTCGCCATGCCCCTCACAGAATACCTTGGGGTGTCTTTTTTCTAAAATGGGGTCACATTTGGGGTATTTTTACTGCCCTGGCATTTTAGGGGCACTAAAGCGTGAGAAGAAAAATGCGTAAAAATGCCCTCCTGAAAGGTACTCATTGGAATTTGGGTCCCTTTGCGCATCTTGGCTGCAAAAAAAGTGTCACACATGTGGTATCGCCGTACTCAGGAGAAGTAGGGCAATGTGTTTTGGGGTGTATTTTCACATATACCCATGCTGGGTGTGAAAAATATCTCTGTAAATTGACAACTTTGTATAAAAAAATGGAAAAAGTTGACAATTTACAGAGATATTTTTTCATGGTTTTTCACCGACTGCAGCACGGAGTGTGATGACCTCCAGGGCTCCACAAAAAATGCCGGAGCTGAAGGGGCCTTATCTGGAGGAGGAGGAGAGGATCCCTGACCTAGAGACAGCTTCTGCAGGAGGAGATGGTGCTGATATGGAGGTTGGTGCAGCAGTGATAGCAGAGGAGGGGGGCGGCTTGTCTACCCACAGCACAGAGCCCACACTGAAAGATGTTTTCCAGGCTGTTACTCAGTGTGGTGTGACCCTGTCTGCTTTGCAACAGCAGGTGGGGTCCCTAAAACAAGAACTGTCCTTTATACGCCATGACCTACAAAAAGTTAATGAAAGGATGGTGGAGGTGGAGGGTTGTGTCAGTGAGGTGGAGGATAAGCTACCCCCTGTGTTTTAGGATTCAGGCATAGTCAGAGAGGGACCCAGCAATGGGAAATCTGAGCTAGCGAAGGGTAATGTAGATTGAATGGAGGATAGTTACTCCTAATATCATAGCTCCTGCTATACGGCCGTTGAATCAGGAGCTAAGAGATAATATCTACCTTGAACACTACAAAACCCTGCTAGCGCACACCTTCAAATTGCAAAAATGAGATGAATTTAAATGGGAATTGCCAATAAAAATAAAGGTATGCGTTAATGGCTGGGTAGCCAAGCGTTACTCATCTATATAAATTCCTCCTGACCACCCCGAGGAATTTTAAAATTCTTGTTCACTGTTCTGAATTCTTTGAATCAAAAGAGATATTTTAAATATTTTTCCAATAAAGATATTGATTTAAAAAAAAAAAAGTTTAGTCAGAGGGAATGCAAAAAGTTTATAGGTCAATGGACCAATACATTTTGAAACTATGATGATGTCACAGTCATGTGACCAGACTCCTGTGAGGGGGGGGCAATTCTGAAGTTTGGTAGAATTGGAGACGTTTCCACAGGAGGAGTCGTTTTCAGAATGTGTAGGATAAATAACGTGTTAAAGGGTATACTCAGTGACTTATTTTATTTCCGTGTCCGTACCTTTTTTTTTTTTTTTTTGTGGCCTGTATGTGAAACCATTCACTTCAATGGGGCCGCAAAAAATGGAAATGACTGTATGTCCACATGGCCGTTACGTAAAATGGTAGAACATGTCCTATGATTGTCCGCATTACAGACACGGATAGGACGGTTCTATTAGAGTCCGGCTGTTCTGTTCAACATAATGTGGGATGCACACACCGGTATCCATGTTTTGCGGATCCGCAATTTGCAGACTGCAAAACATCCAGAGATCGTGTTCATGAGCCCTTACAGTGATAACAGAAATATTATAGATGAAGTATGATGGCGACACTCACAGCAACATGCACAGACATACACGTGACAGAATTTAAAGAGGACCTCTCACCTGAAAATGCATGTTAAACTAAAGATATACCCTAACTTGCCGGCCCCCGGTGGTGCTTATTCTGCTCTTCTTTTTCTATATGCCGTTGTCTCGGTGCCCTCATATCTCCGCCGTGTAGCTAATGAGCCATTCAGCTCAACTGGGCGGGCCTGCAAAGTTCTCCAGGCGTGTCTGCCTTCCCCTGGCACGAGCGCAACCACAAGCACGCCCGCTCTTAGCCAGGAGACGCTCCAGTTCTCGCGAGATTCGCGAGAACTGGAGCGATTTCATCCATCCTGAGCCGGCGCCATCTTGGATTCCCGCAGCCAGCATCGGCTCACGATAGATGAAATCGCTCCAGTTCTCGCGAATCTCGCGAGAACTGGAGCGTCTTCTCCCTGGCTAAGAGCGGAGCGCGCTTATTGGTTGCGCTCCATGCCAGGGGGAAGGCAGACACGCCTGGGAGAACTTTTGCAGGCCCGCCCAGTTGAGCCGAATGGCTCATTAGCATACACGGCGGGAGATATTGAGGGGGCACCGCGGACAAACGGGGGCACATATAGAAAAAAGAAGAGCAGAATAAGCACCACCGGGGGCCGGCAAGTTAGGGTATATCTTTAGTTTAACATGCATTTTCAGGTGAAAGGTCCTCTTTAAGCTACTTTCACACTTGCAGTAGAAGGCTCCGGCAGGAAGTCCAACCCCTTTGCAGGTCACAACCTTTAACAAAACCTTAGCAAAGGCGCTAGAGGAGCAACGTTAGCAAACGGCACAGAGGGTCATAACTGAAGCAGAGGCATTAGGGTCGCCTGAGGCAGGGTAATCGCGGGGATTCTGGAGCAGAAGTATTAGGGGGGACAACTGGAGAAGATTCAATATCAGGGGTGGTTTTAGAGTGGGGGCATCTGGAGCTGTGGCACTAATGGGGGCACGGTCCGCCCAATGCCACGCTGAACTCTGCAGAGAGCAGCACACATTTATAGATCTGAGTCTACTATAAACAAATCCCCTATTTCCCCCTTACAGTCTCCTACAGCTCACTACTGTCACACACTTGAGAAATCAGCCAAGCACCGCGGAGGAGTCCTTCTCCCCAGCAACCACAGTTTTCTGACAGCAGGGAGGGCAGGAGGATGGCCAGACATGTTCTCTCCTCCTTCACTGCCAGCAGCCCCGGAAGTTTAGAAGATACTGCGGGGCCTCCTGTACAATGTACACCAGTAGGAGACTGCATCACTGTGTGATACTGCCACCTAGTGGCTACGATAATTATCTCTCCTGAAAAACAAGAGAAATAATTACTCCTCCATTTTATCGCGGGTGCAGGAGACTGGGGGCCCATGGAGGAATCCCCCACCTCCTCGGGTGGCCAGTCCGAGCTTGTCCGCGATATGGTGTGCATACGGACGGTACCCGCATATTGTGGACCCGCGGTTCATGTACATGAGCCCTTATGCACACTGGGGCACATTTAGCACGCTCGCCTTTTTTGGAGTAAAAATAAAAAGTAAACATTGGCAAAGGAAAACTGGCTTAGGTGACCACAGCAACCAATCAGATTCCTCCCTTCATTTTCCAAAGGAGCAATGAAGAATGAAAGGAGGAATCTGATTGATTTTTTTGTAAGACAGGTTCATATTCATTAAGACTGGTCTAATTAGTATGAGCATGAAAATGTGGCGCAAATGAGCTGAAATTAGGCACGTCCTCATAAAGGAGGCAACATGTAGCGCAACTCACCAGCGCAAAGTAGAGGCAGAAAAGTCTGCCTGCCCTGGAGTGAAGTAGAAATGAGACGGTTTTTATGATAAGGTGCATCTACATAAATAGCGCTACTCTGTGCCGGAACAGTCCACCAGCTCTCTTGGACAGAGATGTGAACTCAGTCTCACTAAGGATGGTGCCCTCTGGCTCAGTGGTCAGAGAGGTCAGTCTTTACAGAGACACAAACAGGCTTCAGATGTCCAAGGCTCAGGTTCAGACTGCATTTATTGGCAGTGAATATACAGGTAACACATATACAAAAGAACACGATAAACACAATCCTGCGCATCGCTGCCTGCTCCGTCTCTGCTACATTTGCTTTCACTCACTCTATTGGTCCGCTGCCAAACTAACCAGGCTCTGGAGATAGATGGGATTATTTAGCATCCAGTTGGGTGTAGGCCCCAGGGAAGTTCTTCTTTCATTTGTTATATATAACCTTACGATAATACGTTGCTTCAGTCAGGACAAGTCAGGAAGAAAGTAAGGTTCACCTGCAATTCAAAAGTCCTGTTATTTTACCCTCTACTTTACCTTGCTGGATGTAAGCCTGCTGTAACTGCGACTGTATAAACGTCTATTGTCTGCAACAAGAACTGTTGTAAGAGGTTGCCTGCTGTATTTCCACTGTTCTCAGTAAAGTTGGAATTCTGTTTTCAAGCTACAAGTCTGCACCTCTATTATTCCTACTATAAATACGGTGTGCCACCGTTTACTGGCACTGGCGTCACGAAACATCAGGGACTTAGCCATAGGCACGTTAAACTACAACACCAAGGGCACCTCACATTCCACCTGGCTGTGTCCCTCAAGAACCCAGAGAGTGCCCCAGAGGAACAGCGTGCCGGCCTCTCCATCACTGGCATTCCCCAGGTTAGTCACACACATTGCCCTGACTTGGGGATGCTACATTTTGGCGTCACGAACAGGATACGCACGTTTTACGGACTGTGAGCAAAAACGTGAACTTTGTGCCTTAACCAGTTTGCCAAGTGACAAAACGCCTGTTTATTTGAAGTGGACTTTGTGGACTTAAAACGTACAGAAAAGTGTGCTTAAAACCTCTAAAAAGCGCTGTGCAGTGTTGCGCTATCAAGAGGAAGAAAATCGCCGCAACAGGGTGCATTTTTGTGGACTTTTATGCTGTTTTGCTACCGCGGCTTGCTGTCAGTGAATAGCCGCATCATGGCGCCCAAGATGACGCCGGCGCCTATTGGACTTCTTCATGCGCCATCACTATCCTCAGTGGCGCGAAAATTTAGCGCCAAAACCCTCCAGGAGGGAGGAGAAAATCGCCCTGAGATACCGCCCACCTTGATGGATTATAATGTGGCCGCCTTCCCTATTGCGTTATACCTAGGGGCGGGCCTGTGACCAGGAAAGATCTGCCCAGCCCGGGGAGGAGCCTGTGTTTGAGCTGAAAGAAGAAACTGGTGAGAAGATGGCGGCGCCGGACGCTAACATGCCCGAGCCAGAGCCCATAGGAGAGTGGGGCGCCACACCACCAGACTCCCTGCACCGGAGACCTGGGACCCTCCAGCCTGGACCATCCACCAGCGAGAGCAAGCTGCTGATCGCCGTGGGATCCGCTGCCGACACCCGCAATGGCCGACGCTGATGGCTGAACTACGGGCCGCGGTGGTCAAAAAGACCACTATGCGGAAAAACACTTTGAGGAGATGGCGAAATCCATTCAAGAAGACCCATACCAGGGTAAGCCTCAGCTGGAGAGACGCCGCGGTATAGTGGTGGCCTTTGACAAGGACCGGGGTTTCGGCTTTATTCAGGAGCTGGGGACAGGCCGAGACCTTTATGTCAACAGGCGCTCGGTGAAGCGCCACTATCTCCCGATCGCCTGCATAACCTCGTGTTGGGAGAAATTGTGGAGTATACTCCCGCGGAAGGCTTAAGGGGACCCTATGCCACTGCGGTTATCCGCCCCAGGGTAAGGCCTGAGACCTGGGAAGACGAGGGTGAGGGTGTATTGTCAGCGCAAGTAGAGGCCCCGAAATCCAAACCGCCCCGCTCCACTTACTTGCATAGACAGATCTTTTTGGGCCCGATGTATTCTGGGAGCCCATTGTGCTGCAGAGCCCCGCTGATCCGTACTCCACCTCCTGAGGCCGTACAGCGGGAGGTGAAGCGGGAGATGCAAGACAGTTGCCTGCGGTCCGAGGCCTGTGCTGAGGCCCGACGACTGGCAGCAGTCGATAGTGAAAAGATGGATATACCTCCACTGGAGCCGCCTGCAAGCGGACCGTCAGCTCTTGAATTGTTGCAGAGACGGGTGTACTGGGTAGAGGACCTCGGTTACGCTGGGTGTGTCCAGTGGGTCCCGTTCCCCAGAACCGAGGCAGAAGTGGAGGCTATGCTGGATAGACCCCCTCCAATCAAGATAGTAAGGGGAGACGGCTTCCAAATATGGCCTGCTAGGCCAGATCAATTGCTGCGGGAGCCCAGTGATTGTTCCTCTGGAGAGGAGTCAGAGGAGTTTGACACACACCTGTGAGCAGGCCTGCTAGGCCATTTTTGCTCATCTCACAGGAGTGCCAGAATGTGTTGCAGGAGCTGTCCCATATTGTTGTCAGGCTGGTGGAGCTTGCTGCCAGTTCCCCACGGCCGGTGGCATGTTTTTGAAGATAAGTTGCCACTGTGGAACCACTGCTCCCAGCCTGCCTCTTTCTGTTCCAGGACATCCTGCCTGCTGCTACCATTTTGGTGTCAACTACTTTCATAATTCCAAGTTGTGCTTTTATTTGCACTTTATCCCCTTTTAACCCCCATTTCAGGTTGAAAAGGGCTTTTATGTCAGCACTTTAAATATACGCAGGACTTGCCAGGAAGGTGTTACCCTGGTATTGTCAGAGTCCTGTATTGTGATTTTATGTATGTGCTGCTGACCGTATTTATTACTTTAAAAATTTTATCCAAGTCTATGTGCCCAGATATGGACTCCCTATGTGCGAGCCTCTGAGATGTTGCTTTTATTATGGACTCATTCATTGTCATGGACTATCCTGGTATTCCCTAACATCCGCTGTGCCAGGTCAGCGCCCCAGTTCCACTCTGTATCCTGAAGGAAGAGAACGACGCCCCTTGTCACCGCACTTCTCCGTTACCAGCTGGACCTGATAATAATTGTCAATGCAGATGGAATTGATTACTGATATGTATGTATGCCTGCATGTTTTTCTTGTCTCTTTCAGGTGAAAGTTCCAGCCGGGCGGTACCCTGTTAGAGTACGAGGGCGTACTCAGCTTAAAGCAGCGGGGTATGTAGTGTACGGGAGTTGTACTGCCCGTCACTACAGAAGGGTCACTTGGATGCTGTCGTTCCTCTCATTTATGGGGAGGCTGGTAAAAGTCCTATTTGTAAAATGTAATGCAATTTATGGTATTTAATTCCCTGTTACTGTGAAATGTGCCATGTGCAGGCCGGCTAGGGATTTCATTCCAGCTCTAGTCACTAGAGGGAGCTAGGGAGCCCTAGTCTATATAAGGCCCAGTCAGGGAAGGAAAGCTCAGTTCAGTCTACTCCAGGCCATGAGCCTGTGAAGTCTACACCAGGCCCTGGGCCTGGGAAGGAGTGCAGACCCTGGAGTCTGTGAAGGCCACATGTCTCGGGCCTAAGCGAGTCAGCAGAAGTCAAGCAGAGGCAATCCCTAGAGCAAGAGGTACTGAATGTCAAGAGGAGGTACACTGTCTACTGGAGATTCAAGGATATAAGCCAGAAGTAGGGCATTGGGGCCTTGAAGAATAATTGCCAGTCAGGACAAGTCAGGAAGAAAGTAAGGTTCACCTGCAATTCAAAAGTCCTGTTATTTTACCCTCTACTTTACCTTGCTGGATGTAAGCCTGCTGTAACTGCGACTGTATAAAAGTCTATTGTCTGCAACAAGAACTGTTGTAAGAGGTTGCCTGCTGTATTTCCACTGTTCTCAGTAAAGTTGGAATTCTGTTTTCAAGCTACAAGTCTGCACCTCTATTATTCCTACTATAAATACGGTGTGCCACCGTTTACTGGCACTGGCGTCACGAAACATCAGGGACTTAGCCATAGGCACGTTAAACTACAACACCAAGGGCACCTCACATTCCACCTGGCTGTGTCCCTCAAGAACCCAGAGAGTGCCCCAGAGGAACAGCGTGCCGGCCTCTCCATCACTGGCATTCCCCAGGTTAGTCACACACATTGCCCTGACTTGGGGATGCTACATTTGTGAACCGTTATTATGTTACCTAATCTTAGGTTACAATCATACAGATGTTCTGTTACCAACCCGTATGTGGGACCTAGTGCCCGTCTGAACACACGACAGGCTGATCTTCTTTGGCTAACCCTTTGTTCCCTTTTTCTTAGCTCAAACATGTGACCCTCAGATTGAGACCTCTGCACTTACCTCACCTCGATATGGCTCCCAACCCTAAAACTATCTCCGTCTATAATGTGAAAGCTCTAACGAGCCGAGGAAACTCAGCCAAGTACTAGATCTTCTTAAGAAAGTCCAGGGTTATATACTGGACTTCTACAGAAAACACTAAATCTCATTACCTTCCCAATCTCACCCCCTCTGCTCGGAATGGTTCTCCAGCGCACGCTTCACCTCCGCCTCTAGAGGCACAAATGTTCTGTAAAAGCGCTCTCTACATACAAACAATTTCCCATTGGGACACAGATGGTAGATAGTAGAACCCTAGGCACCACAGTATCAATCAGGAATCTCTGTGCCCCTGACCACCATCAAGTCCCAATGGCTCATTTACACCCTAGAAAAATGTTGTGCCTTTGCCAAAGGTATCTGGAATACCCGAGGTTTTTTGTTTTCACATTTTCATTTTTCTTCCGTCTTTACGGAGCCATAACTTTTTATTTTTCCATTCACATATCAGCATGAGGGCTTATTTTTTGCGGGACAAGTTGTATTTTCTAATGCCACCATTTAATATGGCATTCAATGTTGTAGGAAGCAGGGGAAAAAATACAATTCGGCCAATGTTTTGCCCCTATGGCGTTCCCTATACAGCAAAACTGACCTTTGCCCTTCATTCTTTGTGTCAGTAAGATTACAGAGACACCACATATGTATAGTTTTTTTTTTTGTTATAAAGCTGATAAAAATGAAAAGTTTAAAAATATATATTTATTTTTTACATCACCATATTCTGACTCTCATAACTTTTTTCTATTTATGTCTACTGAGCTGTATGGGGACTCTTTTTTGGCGGGACGATCTGTAGTTTTTATTGATACCATATTGGAGTGTGTGTGACTTTTTGATCACATTTGATTCAAATTAGTTTGGGTAACTGAAGCAATGAAAAAAAAAGGAAAATCAGCCATTTTGATTTTTATTTTTTTATGCAGCGTCCCACATTTGTGTGAAAGGTGACACGTAAACATCTGCTTAATTATGTATTTATCTAATGTACTGAACGTATGGTATTTCACATTATCAGTCCGGCACTGTCTTTCCACCCACTCGCCCCTAGGTGGCACCACACTATATATAGCTTCGGGTGTGTCTAGCTCAGTTAGTCAGAGAAGTGTCAGAGTAGAGCATTAGAGAGTGTTAGTAGCAGTGAAGAGGAGAGGAGCGTGTATGGAGGAGAGGAGCAGGTCTTATCAAAGATGTAGCTGTAAAACCTTTCCTCCAGGACCTGATCAACCCTGGAGAAGACAGACTAAGATTCGTTATAGCAGCCAAGCACCAGACAGTGAGTCTATGTCTAAGTATGGAGTAAGCCTAGTGAGGGTTACAGCTAAACCTAGCTTCTGGACCTCATCAGCACAAGTGCCTGAGAGTAACTTTCCAAGTGCCAGGACACGTATGGATAATTAGTGCGCAGAATTGTCCTTATCCACTGTTTAAGCCTTCCAGGACAAAGTGGAAAACCTAAACCTTTTAGGAGAGCATCCTGTATATAATGAAGCAGAGTGTTTGCCTGCCGCGAGGGAGATTGCCCTATTGGATAGCTCAACAGTAAGCAGCATATTTAGTACCAGAGTGCTATAGTTCAGACTTAATCTAAATAGTGGAGTCTTGCCTGTGAAGCGTTAACTGTAAGGAAAACTCCTCAACAGACAATTGCCTAAAACTGATGAGTGGAATACAATTTAACTTACTTCTGAGTCATTGCTTGTGCCATACAATTGGACTGTTTTTGTACTGACTACCTGGAGAAAAGTGATTTAGTAAATGTTTAACTTGTTTATAACCACCGACTCCTTCATCATTCTACCATTACTACACTCATCTTTTGCACCTAACGGTGCTGGTGTCACGAACCAGAGGCCCAGCCACCAAAGCACCCTAAACACCACCACCATCAAGGGCACTTCAACTTCCATCTGGCTGGTGTTTCCTGTAACTGAGAGTGCCCCGGAGGATTTTGTGCTGTCTTACCCATTACTGCACGGGAGGCATCTGCTAACCGTGAGTACCAAGATGAACTACTACTACCCTTATCGGCCCACCGTAGCCTCAAGTGTTTTCCCCTGCGGTCCGGCATGCTGCAATTATGCCATTCGCCGCATGGGATAATTATTTTTATATTTTAATAGTGTCATGCCTTCACAAGCATTAATATCTGTTTTTATTGGGTGCATTTCATATTCCCCATTGTAATGTATTGCCCATGCTAATTCCTTTGCCAACAGCGCCATCTACTGTCCTGATGCAGCCTGACACCATTTCCTATACTAGTAATTAGCTCCTGCCTAGCTCTTCTTAAGATTGGCCATCCCAGCCACCTTAGTTTTCCCATCTGCCACTTCTTCTTGCAGAAGCCATCTTGTTGTCGGTCTCTCTCCACCATTTTGATTCATCCTGATGTTTCACCTACCATAGCACAGTCGGTGAGTCTTACTTACCGTTCTCCTCATCCCCACAGATATTACTGTATTGCTGTACCCATGGTAGTACCCATGCGGTCAGCCTCACTCGTGGTTAGTCGGCCATCTTGCCCACATCTTATTCGTGCCCATACGGATTTATCTGTGTATTACATATGCTCTTAGTTACGCTATGTATATATTTGCCTCATAGTAAGCAGTGTTATTTTCCTTGTTGTAGTTACACTTTTTGTAGTGGCAGAACAAATAGTGCGCCATTTTTGGATGTGGTAATACCCACGATATTTTTATTTTAAATTCTAGTGAAAGAGGGTTATTTAGCTGGTCCTCACCCAGAAGGGCGCGCTTCCAGGTTTTTCGCCATCCAGATGGTGTGGTCAGGCTGGACCTCAGCATCTAAAGGGTTAAATGCCTGTGATCGGCTTTATTACCGGTCGCAGACATTGGCCGTGGACCTTTGCTGTTTGAAACAGCAGATACCTGTCCTCTATGCCCCCCACCCCCCAGCGCTCTCGGTCCAGCGCCATATTTAAATCACTTCCTGATGCAGCGATTTTCTGTTTCTGCGATTGCGTTTTTTGCTCCCTGCCTTCCTGAAAACATAACTTTTTTATTCTTCCGTTCACATAGCCAGATGAGGGCTTGTTTTTTTGCGGGAAAAGTTGTACTTTCTAATGCCACCATTTAATGTGGTGTACAATGTAGAGGGAAGCTGGAAAGAAATTCCAAAGGGATGGAATTGGAGAAAAAAAACACAATTCCACCACAGCTTTACGGATTTTGTTTTTATGGAGTTCACTTTGCAGTAAAACTGACTTGTGCTCTTCATTCTCCAGGTCAGTACAATTATGGCAATACCACATATCTATAGTTTTTCTTGCTTTTTAGTACTGAAAGAAAAATATAAAGTTTTGACAAAATTAATTTCTTTCGATTCATCGTGATATTCTGATCCCCATGACTTTTTTATAGTTAGTTCTACGGAGATGTGTGTGGGCTCATTTTTTTGCTACTAACATTTTTGGGTGTAATTACTTTTTTAATCAATTTTTATAAAAAAATTTGGGGGAAGTAAAGTGATGAAAAAACGGTCAATCAGCCATTTTCTTCCTTCTATACCATTGACTGTATGGGATAATTTTTATTTACATTTTAATAGTATGGGCGTTTTTGCGCGCCACGATGCCCATGATGTTATTTTTTTTTAACTGTTTATTTTGAGTTTGGGGAAAGAGGGGTGATTTGAATTTTTATATTCAAATCATTATATTTACTTTTTTTGTTTGTTCCCCAAATGCACCCAAACTTGCAATTTGTGTAGAATAATGGAATTTTCTCCATTATTCTATACAGAAATCACCATATTACAGTTTAGTGCTGCCACCTGCTGGCCTGAACTGTAATATACAAGTAATGAGCCTGGAAGCCCAGTACAGGCTCAGGCTCATTACTGTAAAGGAACCTCTTCCCCATTCTCCGCAGGGTGGAGACGTTCTTTACCAGGAAGCACGCACTTTTAAGTTTTTGCCCTCTCATACGCCATGGCAAAACCATGTAGCGCAGGGGCGTAACTAGAAATGACTGGCTCCAAAGCAAATTTTTGAATGCCCCCCCCCCCAAGCAACTTCTTCACAACCTCCTCCTCCTGTGCAACCCCCACTCCTGTGGCTAGTCAAAATCGCTCTCTAAGACGAGGCCCGGCAACCACTCCATCTATTTCCTATAGTGTCTCTGTATACAATGTCATTTTATAATACTGTTGAGGAGGACCCAACAATAAAATCTTTTAGTCCTCCTCCTGGGTGGGCCCCTTCTAAGTTCAGGCACCAAAGCAGCCGCTTCTCCTACAGCTAAGCCCCTGATGTAGCGTCAGAGTATAGACATGTTAGTTTAGGCAGAGTCAATTCTGGGTGTTGTGGAATACAGCAGGGCGATGCTAGCGCTTCGAGAGATCAGTGGAGGTCTCAGCACGCAGACCCCCACCCAGGGCCGGTGCAAGGATTTTTGCCGCCCTAGGCAAAAGAAAAGTTTGCCGCCCCCCCCCTTATCATTCTTCACCCCCCCTCCTTTGTCATTCTCCCCCCCCCGTCATTCTTCACCCTTCCTTCTTTGTCATTCTCCCCCGTCATTCTTCACCCCTCCTTCTTTGTCATTCTCCCCCTCCGTCATTCTTCACCCCTCCTTCTTTGTCATTCTCCCCCGTCATTCTTCACCCCTCCTCCTTTGTCTTCCCCCTTGTCATTCTTCTCCCCTCTTGTCATTCTCTCCCCCTTGTCATTCTTCTTCCCCTCTTGTCATTCTTCTCCCCCTCTTGTCATTCTTCCTCCCCTCTTGTCATTCTTTCTCCCCCCTCTTGTCATTCTCCCCCTCCCTCCCCGCCTGTAATGTGGCGTGGCCGAGCGCTTTATGGTCCACGGGTACAGGAGCTTTAGATTCCTGTACCCTGACGGACTGACAGGAAGTGCACACTGTGTGCGCACTTCATGTCAGTCCGCCGGGTACAGGAGACACATGCTCCTGTACCCGCGACCATAAAGAGCTCGGCCGCGCTACAATGGACTGACAGGAGGGAGCGCTGAGCGCTTCCCTCCTGTCAGCTCCTCTCTTCATGCTGAGCCCGGGCGGTGCGTCCTCATGGACGCGCCAGCCCGGGCAGTGCTGCAGCCGCCTGAGGCTCAATTCAGAGCGCTCGGGCGGCTGCAACATGAGGCAGGGCCGGCGCTCCTAGCAGCGCCCCTTGCCAAGGGGCGCTCTACGCGGCGGCCTAGTCCGCTTATAGGACGCGCCGGCCCTGCCCCCACCTATCAAAACTTTTTATATTTCTCTAAAGTTTTTTGAAAAAACTCAGTGACCTTTTAATAACTCCCAAAAGCCATCTTGGATGATTAACATCTAAGCATAACCTAACGTGTTATTTTATTAATTTATTTACTACTCACATACAGAGATTGTAGTCACATCAGTAATCGTCCCCATTGGGGCTTACAATCTAAATATCAATTTAACATTTCAGGGGAAACATTTTTTCACTCTAGTAATTTTTTCCATATTCCAAAAAAGAATGCAGTCTCTTCTCTGAGTGCATTTGCTGATGGGTTTACAAATGTGATTTCCTTGTAAGACATTTTTCTTACTTCTCGTTTAGAATTTCAGGTCTTCTCTCCTGAGTGGCTTTTTTCATGAGCAACAAGGCTTGATTTATTTGTAAAACATTTGCCACATTCTGAACACGAATATGGCTTCTCCCGTGTGTGAATTCTCTGGTGATCCTTAAGATTGGCTTTGGTGACAAAACATTTCCCACATTCTGAACATGAATAGGGCTTCTTTCTTGTGTGAGTTCTCTCATGTGTAACAAGATGTGATTTGTTTGTAAAACATTTCCCACATTCTGAACATGAATGCGGCTTCTCTCCTGTGTGAATTCTCTCATGTGTAATAAGATTTGATTTATTTGAAAAACATTTTCCACATTCTGAACATGAAAATGGTTTATCTCCTGTGTGAATTCTCTCATGTTTAACAATGCTTGATTTATCTGTAAAGCACTTCCCACATTGTGAACATGAATACGGCTTCTCCCCTGTGTGAATTCTATCATGTGTAATAAGACTTGATTTATCTGTAAAGCATTTTCCACATAGTGAGCATGAATATGGTCTCTCTCCTGTGTGAATTCTTTCATGCGTAACAAGATGGGATTTATTTATAAAACCTTTTTTACATACTGAACATGAATATGGTTTCTCTCCTGTGTGAATTCGTTCATGGGTAACCAGACTTGATTTATCTGAAAAACATTTCTCACACAGTGAACATGAATATGGCTTGTCTCCTGTGTGAATTCTCTCATGGGTAACAAGACTTGATTTATCTGAAAAACATTTCCCACACAGTGAACAGGAATATGGCTTCTCCCCTGTGTGAATTCTCTCATGTGTAACAAGATGTGATTTCCTTGTAAAAGATTTCTCACACAGTGAACATGAATAAGGCTTCTCCCCTGTGTGAATTCTCTCATGTCTAACAAGATGTGATTTGCTTGTAAAAGATTTCCCACATTCCCTACATGAATATGGCTTTTCTCCTGTGTGACTTCTTCGGTGTATAAAAAGAACTGAGTTGTGTGTAAACTGTTTCCCACAGTCAATGCACTGAAACCTCTTATCCCCTTTCTGCCTGGTACTTGTGGTAACAATCTGTGATTGGGCAGGAGAAGGTTCCTCATGATTAGGGGGGTTATATGATAGATCCGTACTGTGAAGTCCTGAATGTACATTATAGGTAATGAAGTCTTCTGAAGAGCGCTGTGCGATATCTTTATCTTCTGCTTTATAATCTTGTGATAACATCACGTTTCCATGAGACTTCTTACTGGGATTTTCTGTTAGGATTAAAATTAGATTTCATGATTTCTTGTTTAAGGGGTTTTCCTATCTGGGATTTTTACAGAATACGCCATTCATGTCCAATAGCTGCTGCTCCCACTTCTGGGACCCACTCTTATCTCCCAAACTCTGTTGCGTCCGACCAAGAATGTAGAGGTGAGCATGCATGAGCAGCTCTCTCCATTTACTTCAATAGCACTCCTGAAAACAGCCAAGTGCTCTCTGACTAAACTATTTTTGGAACCGCTATTAAATTTAAAGGAGAGAGCAGCATCCACTTCTCCATTCCCAGCTGCGTGGGAGATAGCAGTGGGTCACTTGCACCTATCTGATATCCTTTGGATATGCCATAAATATCCCAGATGGGAATACCCCTTTAAAGCTACAAAACTGACTGATTTATAACGTTCCTATGGGGCTAGAAACAAACTTTATAGTTTTTATTTAGGAATTTTTTACACAGTTTAATTTTTCAAACAGTTATTCAAGCGAAAGCCAGAAGTGCATCCATCAGGAACATTAGACAGGACGGCATTCCCACTGCTAATGACTGGCAGATTTCTGATTATACAGTCGTGGCCAAAAGTTTTGAGAATGACACAAATATTAGTTTTCACAAAGTTTGCTGCTAAACTGCTTTTAGATCTTTGTTTCAGTTGTTTCTGTGATGTAGTGAAATATAATTACACGCACTTCATACGTTTCAAAGGCTTTTATCGACAATTACATGACATTTATGCAAAGAGTCAGTATTTGCAGTGTTGGCCCTTCTTTTTCAGGACCTCTGCAATTCGACTGGGCATGCTCTCAATCCACTTCTGGGCCAATTCCTGACGGATAGCGACCCATTCTTTCATAATCACTTCTTGGAGTTTGTCAGAATTAGTGGGTTTTTGTTTGTCCACCCGCCTCTTGAGGATTGACCACAAGTTCTCAATGGGATTAAGATCTGGGGAGTTTCCAGGCCATGGACCCAAAATGTCAACGTTTTGGTCCCCGAGCCACTTAGTTATCACTTTTGCCTTATGGCACGGTGCTCCATCGTGCTGGAAAATGCATTGTTCTTCACCAAACTGTTGTTGGATTGTTGGAAGAAGTTGCTGTCGGAGGGGGTTTTGGTTCCATTCTTTATTCATGGCTGTGTTTTTGGGCAAAATTGTGAGTGAGCCCACTCCCTTGGATGAGAAGCAAACCCACACATGAATGGTCTCAGGATGCTTTACTGTTGGCTTGACATAGGACTGATGGTAGCGCTCACCTTTTCTTCTCCGGACAAGCCTTTTTCCTGATGCCCCAAACAATCGGAAAGAGGCTTCATCGGAGAATATGACTTTGCCCCAGTCCTCAGCAGTCCATCCACCATACTTTCTGCAGAAGATCAATCTGTCCCTGATGTTTTTTTTGGAGAGAAGTGGCTTCTTTGCTGCCCTTCTTGACACCAGGCCATCTTCCAAAAGTCTTCGCCTCTCTGTGCGTGCAGATGCGCTCACCCCTGCCTGCTGCCATTCCTGAGCAAGCTCTGCATTGGTGGCACTCCGATCCTGCAGCTGAATCCTCTTTAGGAGATGATCCTGGCACTTGCTGGACTTTCTTGGATGCCCTGAAGCCTTCTTAACAAGAATTGAACCTCTTTCCTTGAAGTTCTTGATGATCCTATAAATTGTTGATTGAGGTGCAATCTTAGTAGCCACAATATCCTTGCCCGTGAAGCCATTTTTATGCAACGCAATGATAGCTGCACGCGTTTCTTTGCAGGTCACCATGGTTAACAATGGAAGAACAATGATTTCAAGCATCACCCTCCTTTTAACATGTCAAGTCTGCCATTTTAACCCAATCAGCCTGACATAATGATCTCCAGCCTTGTGCTCGTCAACATTCTTACCTGAGTTAACAAGACAATTACTGAAATGATCTCAGCAGGTCCTTTAATGACAGCAATGAAATGCAGTGGAAAGTTTTTTTGGGGATTAAGTTAATTTTCATGGCAAAGAAGGACTATGCAATTCATCTGATCGCTCTTCATAACATTCTGGAGTATATGCAAATGGCTATTATAAAAACTTAAGCAGCAACTTTTCCAATTTCCAATATTTGTGTCATTCTCAAAACTTTTGGCCACGACTGTAGATTGAAAAAAGTAAAAAATAGAGGTTGAGTGGTTCTACCAGGGCAAGGTGCCCTGGAATGAAGGCGCCAGGAGGGTGGTGAGAATTATAGTTGAGGTAGAGTTAGAGTCAATGGCACCCCAAGGAAACTGAAAAAAGTTAATTCCCAATGGAAGAATATAAATAGTGGATGGACTCGGTCTGGTGCTACCAAGATGGATGGATCCAACCGTAACGCAGTCCGAAAGAAAACACTACTAGAGGCGCCACTCCCAAAGGTTGTATAGATAATAAATCAAATTATCAGAACCCCTGTCGCCGGAGGGTGGTATTCTTATAGAATATTCTAGATAAGAAGGGTATTCTCTATACTTCTGATAGAGGTGCTCAAGATGGCAGCGGGGCCTGGTGCAGTCACTGCATTCTATTGCATCGGGCCCCGCTCACTGTACTAATCCTATAACTGTCAGCATTGTTCAACTATGGTATAATAAAGGAGGAGAAGGAGGCGGCAAGAGGCCGGGCTCTGGCAGCGCAACTCAGTACGTCACGCGCCTGCTCCGCCCACTCTATGAATGAAGCAGGTGGCGTGGGCACGTGACGTACTGAGTTATGCTGCCAGTGCCCGCCCGCCCGGCCTCTTGCCTCCTCCTGCCGCCTCCTTCTCCTGCTTGATAGGAGATTTGTAAGTGCAGATTAATGGATCCATTGTACTTTATTATACCATAGTTTAACAATGATGACAGTTATAGGATTAGTACAGTGAGCGGGGCCCAATGCAAAAGAATGCAGTGACTGCACTGGGCCCCCTGCCATTACAAAGCTACGGTAGATGCCGTCCCCCACATTTATCAATGGCTGACACTGTTATGGGGTCTGTGGCTGACAGTGTTATGGGGGGGGATATGTGGATGACACATATGTAGCATAAAGTGCTTTTTATGTGTCAACCACAGATCGCCCCCATAACAGTATCAGCCACAGACCCCAATAACAGTGTCAACCACAGACCCCAATAACAGTGTCGGCCACAGACCCCATTAACAGTGTCAGCCACAGACCCCAATAACAGTGTCAACCACAGACCTCAATAACAGTGTCAGCCACAGACCCCATTAACAGTGTCAGCCACAGATCCCCCATAACAGTGTCATCCACAGACCCCAATAACAGTGTCAGCCACAGACCCCAATAACAGTGTCAGACACAGACCCCAATAACAGTGTCAGCCACAGACCCCATTAACAGTGTCAGCCACAGACCCCCATTAACAGTGTCAGCCACAGACCCCATTAACAGTGTCAGCCACAGATCCCTATAACAGTGTCAGCCACAGACCCCATTAACAGTGTCAGCCACAGATCCCTATAACAGTGTCAGCCACAGACCCCATTAACAGTGTCAGCCACAGACCCCTATAACAGTGTCAGCCACAGACCCCCATTAACAGTGTCAGCCACAGACCCCCATTAACAGTGTCAGCCACAGACCCCATTAACAGTGTCAGCCACAGACCCCATTAACAGTGTCAGCCACAGACCCCATTAACAGTGTCAGCCACAGACCCCATTAACAGTGTCAGCCACAGACCCCATTAACAGTGTCAGCCACAGACCCCATTAACAGTGTCAGCCACAGACCCCTATAACAGTGTCAGCCACAGATCCCTATAACAGTGTCAGCCACAGACCCCATTAACAGTGTCAGCCACAGACCCCGATAACAGTGTCAACCACAGACCCCAATAACAGTGTCAACCACAGACCCCAATAACAGTGTCAACCACAGACCCCAATAACAGTGTCAGCCACAGACCCCAATAACAGTGTCAGCCACAGACCCCAATAACAGTGTCAACCACAGACCCCAATAAGTGTCAACCACAGACCCCAATAAGTGTCAACCACAGACCCCAATAACAGTGTCAACCACAGACCCCAATAAGTGTCAACCACAGACCCCAATAAGTGTCAACCACAGACCCCAATAACAGTGTCAACCACAGACCCCAATAACAGTTTCATATGGGGATGCGAGAAAGGAGCAAATATAATAGGAGGTATCCATATAATATATTAAAAATATACATATAAAAAAAACATACTTATATAAAAAATCTACTATATAAAAGATTTTCTATCTATAAAAGGGATCCATGTAAAAAATATATATAAAATATATATATCTACACACACACACATAAATATGGATACAAATATATATATAATATGAAATCATCTACTAAAACTACCATGGGCTTTCTATTGTAAGGTTTATTTGATGCCAAAACAGAAGGGGGGATAATAATAATAATAATTTCAGTTTGTCTTATAAAAAATTGGCATATTCCAGGGATTCGTTAAGGCCAAAAGGTGTTAGGGTGTTGATGCGAAAAATCCACGTGTCACGTGTTTAAACGGTGTAACGCGTAAACAAGAAGAGTCGCCGTCACGGGCTTTTACATAGTGTCTTTAAACGCCATGGATAAATATTTTTCTACTGATGTTAGAGCGATGCTCATTCATCCTTTCACGCAGGGATTGTGTGGTGCGTCCCACGTAAAGGAGTGAGCAAGAACATCGTTCGTCTTACCACAGTCCATGTAATCTCTTATGGTGAACGATCAGATTACAACACTTGCATCTACTAACTTTGCACCTTGAGATGCCCGGGGCCTTATTAACCGTTTTATCTTTGTTGGGGCCCAAGTGAAGTTTGGGGAAGGAGGGGGCCAATAGATTTTTCAGAGTTTTTGCTCTACGGAAGGTCAGGATGGGAGTAGGGGTGACATGTTGGTTCAGGAGAGGATCTTTTAGTAACATGGACCAATTTTTGGTCAGAATTTTCCGAATAAGATTGTGTTGAGAACTGTATCTGGTGACCAAACTTAAATGGCGGAATGAGCAGGGGTCTTTGGCATCAGATGTTTTTTTCTTCTTCGGTCGTAAACTCTCTTGTTGAGATACTTTTGAGATTCTTTTAACCGAATCTTCAAGTAATTTTTTCGGGTAGCCTTTTTCCCTAAATCTATCTTTAAGTAATCCCATTCTTCAAGGTATGGTCGCTGGAACAATTTCTCCTGATTCTTTTACGTTGACTATAGGGGATGTTTCTAATCCACTTTGAATGATGGTAACTGTCGGCATCTACAGTTTTGAAATGGGTTTTAGTAATTATTTTAGTATTCTCAATAGTAAGTTGTAGGTCCAGAAAGACCACCGACGTCGTATTATGTTCTAGGGTAAATTCCAGTTCTTGGAGTTGAGTTCTTTAATAAATAATCATAATGTTGTGTCCTCCCCGATACACCCCTTATATTTCACATATACATTTAGTAATATACCATATATATATTTGTTTCTTTTTTTATCACCTTATCCCCCGGTCCATGTAGTTATTAATTTTACATTACTCATAACCGTTTCTAGAGGAAGCCGTCCAGTTCAGCTCTAAGCCCCTCCTTGACATTAGAAGGGAGGTACGCTCCAAGGCACCATACATACAGCGATCCTTGCCGGTGTTCTGTGAAAATCTGCTGCCCGTGAGAATCTGCTGCCCTCGTCATTTCGGGGAGGAGTTTCTTGTTTCTTCACAGCGGGCCACCTGATAGGCTAAAAGAGGAGGCGCATTTGCGGCTGCGCACCATCGCTCCGGGTAGCAGTATTTTACCGCTAGGGCAGCTGAAATTCGCGCTATGTGAATGCGCCATGGCAGCTGAAATTAACAGGCTAGTGCGCATGCGCGGCTATGTGAACGCACCCAGAGTGCCAGAAACGCGCCAGGGCAGCTTACTTTTACAGGCTATCGCGCATGCGCGATATGTGAACGCGCCAGGGCAACTTACATGTCCCGTAACTTTTTCCTACCCTCGGGGCAGCACACGCACAGTGACCCGTAATCTTTACCTACCCTAGTGGCAACTCTAAGTGTGAAATTTGCCTACCTGTATGCCCTCAGGAGGAGATAGTGGTCAGGTGGAGCGCCACCCATATACTAAGGATGAGAGCAGTACTGCAAGCAGTCATAGCATAGCCCGTTAATTTCCGCTGCCCTGGTGCGTTCACATAGCAGGCATGCGCGCTAGCCCGTTAATCGGCTGTAAAATACTGCTACCTGGAGCGATGGTGTGCAGCCGCAAACACGCCTCCTCTTTTAGCCTATCAGGTGGCCCGCGGTAAGAAACTCCTCCCTGGAAATGACGAGGGCAGCAGATTCTCACAGAACACCGGAAGCCGCTGCGCGTTCCACAGTGGAATGCAGAACTTGCCACGATCCCCACCGGAAGGCGCTGTGCGCTCCACGCCGGAACACACAGTGCATCGCTGCTAACATCTGGTTTTTCTTTTCCCCTGAAGGTATGCTTCGACTCTCTTGAATTATTTATTAAACTAAGAGCCGGCCCTATTTCTGCTGACTTCCTTTGAATGGTTTTCCAAACCCTGTATGTGTAGAAAGCTCTCAGATCACACGAGAGCCCATTTTTATATAACTGTAGGTCATGCTGTTCTGTAGTGGGCGTTCTTTGTCTTTACTTTTGCTGACATGTTATGGAATGGTTTTCATAAACTTTACAGGCCGAGAGATCGTTCAGACTATATGACAGCCTATTTCTTAATTCATTTCTCCTGTATTTACAGGTTATGCTGTGCTTTAGTGCTTATTTATGTGCACATCATTTGTCTTTCTGTGTTCTTTTGAACATACTTTATAGTCTTCTCTGGATGTTACATATATCTGTATTATTTTTATTGTTCTTTCTTTGATACCCCTAAAGAAGGAGGGTTGTAAGACCTCGAAACGCGTTGGGTCAGCTTTTACTGTAATAAACTACATTGATCAGAAGCCTCAAGTGTCGGCTGCCATCAATTGGTACCACCAGGTATGCGATCCTGGCCAGGGAGCAGTTAGTCACAGGTGTCTTGAGCTTTATCCTGCGACTCTCCCCCCTGTGAAGTGAGTACTCACATCTTGAGCACCTCTATCAGAAGTATAGAGAATACCCTTCTTATCTAGAATATTCTATAAGAATACCACCCTCCGGCGACGGGGGTTCTGATAATTTGATTTATTATCTATACACCCTTTGGGAGTGGCGCCTCTAGTAGTGTTTTCTTTCGGAGTGCGTTACGGTTGGATCCATCCATCTTGGTAGCACCAGACCGAGTTCATCCACTTTTTATAGATTTCTGATTAGACTCGGAGACTTGTTGCCAACTAATGATAACCTTCAGTCGGGCAGACGAAAATTTGGAAGACAAACAATTTATCGTTTGCCATCTGATTGCTGCACGCCATTACATGCAACATTTAAACAATTATACGAGAACTCAATAATCGCTCTGTATAATAGGCCCTTAAGGCTTCAATCACATCTTCATTGAAATCTCCATCGGAAGCCTCTGTCGCAGACTTCGTTAAGGGTGGCTGCCCACGATGTGGATTACAAGGTTATTCTGCGAGGATTTCGTGCGGACCAGCAAAATGAAGGAGATCTGACAAATCTCATGGACACCTTGATTTTTTTCTTCCGTGTGGCAGCATGTCAATTGTTCTGTAGAGGGGTTTTACCCGTGGACTTCAATGTGGTTGTTAATATAAACAGAAAAACCACACGAAAATCTGTGGCACAAAAAATGCACCAAAAGTGGCATAAATAATACGGACTTATGTGCTTTTTGGTGCAAATTTCCTGCACATAAATCCCCGTGTGCAGGTACCCTAAGCCAGACAAAACAGCTCAGCGCGCTAAACTATTAGTGCAGAATAACCCTTTCACTCCCTGCCTTCCCATAGCCATAACTTTTTTACTTTTCCATTCACATAGTCGTACGAGGGCTTATTTTCTCTAGGACAAATTACATTTTCTAAGGGCACCATTTAATGCTGCATGCGATGCCCTGTTTCTTTCATTATCGCGGTCGGTATAATTAGGCTACTTCGCATCTACGTTGTGCTATCCAGTCTTGGGAACCGGCACAGAGTCTCAAAACCGCAGCACAACGCTTCAGTTCTGTCCCCATTCATTGTCAATGGGGACAAAACTAAAAAAAACGGAGTGCGCCAAAATGTATTCCGTTCCCAGGCCGGACACAAAATTGCTGCAAGCGTGCGGCATGGTAAACTGAAGGAGATCCAGCACCAAAAACTTTGTAAGTCAATGGTTCCCGATTTCTTCATTTTCGGTATAATACAACCGAATCCATTCTGAATGGATGCACCCAGTTGTATTATTATAACAGATGCGATTTGCTGTGGTTTTGAGATCCCCCGATAGAAAACGCAGATGTGAAAGTAGCCGTACAGCGATACCACATTTATATAGTTTTATGGGCTTTGTTTTACGACGTTCCCTATGAGATAAAACTGACCTGTTCTCTTCACTCTCCGGGTCAGTACGATTACAGTGATACCACATTTATATAGTTTTATGAATTTAGTTTTTACGACGTTCCCTATGAGGTAAAACTGACCTTTTCCCTTCAGTCTCTAGGATATAATGTTCGGCGCTGTGCTTGGTAAGCTGTGAGATCTACAGTAAGTGTCTCGGCTTCCTCAATTGGTGGGGGTGCCAGGATTTGACCCCCTCCCCCCGCTGTTGTGATGTTTTCAGAAGACCTCTTTACACCATAAGTCCTATGTACGTCCCAAAATGAAACCAGTAAAAAGCTCCTCTCGTTCTATAAAGAACAAGTGGCATATGGCGGCATCGACAGAAAGATGAACACGTCACGCCTTTTGGATTATTTTTGCTCTTATTCTGCATAAATAGCATAAGTCAAAACTAGACATTGCTGGTATCGCCCTCATCATACCGACCCACAAAATGAAGAGCTTTTTTCTCCATTTCCGGCTGAAAACATCATTATATGTTAATTAATATCAAACATGATCTGTGAAAACTGTCAATCATTTGTCCTGAGCCGTCGTACGGCTACATCAGTGGAAAAATAAAGTTATGGCCGTCTGAATGCAAAAATAAAACATTCCTGTGGCCCCTGGGCCCTCCACTAATCCAGAGAATGATTACCGCTGTCCTGATGAAGCAGCAGGTCAGGAATGAGCACTGGCACACCGTTCATTCTTTTTGGAATGGCCGGAAGAAACAAGAAAAAAGACTGACAGCTGTAATCCTGCAGTAAGATCTGGAGCCCCATCAGCATGGACTGCGGAGCTTAAGTGGTTAAAAAGGGTTTCTCAGATCCCGGCCGTTGGTGCAGCCGTTCATCAAACCTGCTGCTAAGCCGAGTGTCCAGCCTGGAGCATGAGAGGACGGAGAGAAGAGCTCGGAGAGGATGTCTATGTGCAGTCACAGCTCCCTCCGCTCCTGCACATAACACAGGGGTCACTGCCCGGAGTGCTACTTTACTGCAGCTCTAAGGTGGAGCCTCACCTGAAGAAACCTCCCAATTCCCTTCCTCCATTCATGATCCCATACCTGTGGTGACATGGACTGGAATGTCCTCCTCCACCTCACTCTTACACGGGGGATCGCCCATCATCCGCTCTTCTTCATCCTCCACTTTAATATCAGTCACATCTTCCCCCTGATTTGTCACCTGTAACAATTCAGGACAATACAGCAGACAGGTGGGAAATCTAACAGATCCACAGAAGAGACCCCCACCATCTATGACCCCTCTATGACTGCAGGACCCCCTATATAGATGTGTATAGGGCTCAGCTCCATCTACCTGATGGTTCTCTGGGGGCTTCTCCTCTGGACAGTCCTGGGAATACAGAGGACGGGGACATCTCTCGGGGGGATTTCTCCTCCTGGATCCATCTGTGGAGACACAAGCACACAGTGACTGAATACATGGCCTCCTGTAGATCTCTCTATGGATCAGACTCTTCTCTCGGTTCCTTCACTTCTAGGTTTAGTGATCGGGGCCTAAATAACAATGTTCTGCTCCTCACCAACTTTCTATCAAACCCCAAGATAATCCAGTCACCCAACATAGAAATCCCAGGCCTGGAGCTGCTCTTCCATCCAGAGACTCAGCTTTCACTCCTTCCTCAGGGTAATTCATTCTCTGCCAGTGGAAGAGATTCGGAGATTGATGGATTTAGATGGTTCTCTGGTGGAGGAAACCTAGAATCAAGATTCTCATCTTATATCAGCCAAATAAAGTAAGCAGAAGAACTACTCCCAGTGTCCTCTCCACCAGAGATGATGTAGAACGCTCTATATGTACACAACCCCAGGTTTCCTTTCCTGGAAAGACCATTGCTCCCTCCTAACGAGCTGAGGTGGTGAATGGGGGAAAAAAGATGACTAGCTGATTACATTTACCAGTGATCCGTTTGCTGAATGATGGAGGCCACGAGGACACTATATCTGTCAGGGGGATGGAGCCTATGGAGAAGTGTGATGTATATGGGAAATGTAGGCTCTAACGTGATGTGACCGGAGAATAACATGTGGAACTCCTACATTACATGTCATTACACGCGTGTACACACTGCACATGACCGGACTGAGGCTTTACCACGGCCTCTTCTCACCTCGTCTCCTCTTACCTGGTGATGTCAGAGGCCAGGGAGCCTCCATCATGGCCTCCTTGTACAGATCCTGGTGTCCTTCTATATACTCCCACTCCTCCATGGAGAAATAGACCGCCACATCCTGACACCTTACAGGAACCTGACAACACAATGACACCGTCATCACCCAGACCCCTCCAGTGCTGTTACTGGAGAATTTCCCAGCATTCCCAGCAGTGTCACCTCTCCAGTCAGCAGCTCCATCATCTTGTGGGTGAGCTCTAGGATCTTCTGCTCATGTATCAGGGGAGGCTCTGTGATGGGGGTCCTGCTCCACCCTCCGGACTCATGGATGATGGGAGTCCCCCGATGTCTTCTTCACTATGGTGTAATCCTGTGGATGGAGAGAGACACTTAGGGAAAGAAATTCCTTCCTGACTCCGGATCTACACTCAGAATCCCTCCCGGGATCATGGCCCCATCTCCAGTAATCTAGTCACTAGAAGCTGGAATATTATTACCCTCCAGACCTCCAGGCCCCTTCTGGACTCTTCTAGAGAATCCCCATGACTCCTTCCTCTGGCAGAGAGCTCCATAGTCTCACTGCTCTTACAGTAAAGACTCCTCCTCTATGTTGGTGCAGAAACCTTCTTCCCTCTAGACGTAGTGGAGGCTCCTTGTTATAGTCCAGTATCATCTAGATGTCAGACTAGTGGTAGAAATCCTCCTCCAGGCCACACTCCGGCCATCTCCTCCTCTGCTTCCTCTCCTCCTGGGTACAACGTGCCTACTTACCTTCTCATGGCTCCTACAACATGACTATTGGCCCCCATGATCCATCACTGACCATACTGGGGGCTGGTCTTCAGGTTCTCCGTCACTTGGAAGGTCTGGGGCCGTTCTCCAGGACCCCGGACTCTTCCTATCACTTCCTATGATGGATTCTCCTTCCCGATGTCTGACTTGTTACAGAATACAATACAGAGGAGAGAAATCTAGAGAAGTTTACCTCTCCGCTCAGCAGGGAGATGATCTCCAAGGTGAGGTCTAATATTCTTCTGCTGATCTCCTTCCTGTCCATCCTCGGGGGTCATTCAGGAGAAGAGGAGAGAACTGGAGGAGCTGGAGGCTTCTAGTACTGCAGGCGCCTTTATGAGGAGAGGAGAGGCTGGAAATCCTCCAGGGACAAGAGCATTAGTGAGATCCAGAACCGCACTCACTGCTCCTGGAGAGACCCCGCTTCTCAGAGCCCCCAGCACCGGGGATAAAGGGGGATTCTGGAGAAATGGCTGATACCAGAGAGAAGAAGAGGCTCCAGACACCCCAGCAGTGACTACCGACCAGGACCTGCCTGTGCCTGCTGCACTGCAAGAGCTGAAGGACCTGGGATGACATCACCGTCATGTGATCAGGAAGGGGCGGAGCTCAGCAGTGGAGAGAAATGGTAGAAAAGGACCTGGGATGACGTCACTGTCATGTGATCAGGAAGGGGCAGAGCGCAGCAGTGGAGAGAAGTGGTGGAGAAGGACCTGGGATGATGTCACTGTCATGTGGTCAGTGTAGGGGGCGGAGCTCAGCAGTGGATAGAAATGGTGTTAAAGCAGGATTCGCCAACTCCAGTCCTCAGGGCCCACTTGCTGGTCAGGATTTAGGAGTATGCCACAGAATGAATACCTGTGGTAAATCCTGATGGATGGACACTAATTATATGAGCTGCCCAATACTAAGGAAATCCTGAAAACATGACCACCAGGTGGGCCCTGAGGACTGGAGTTGAGGACCACTGTGTTAAAGGACCTATAATGATGTCACTGTCATGTGATCAGAGCAGAAAGGGGCGGAGCTCAGCATTGGAGAGAAGTGGTGAAGGACCTGTTGTGACGTCAATGTCATGTGATCAGAGCAGGAGGGGGTGGAGTTTAGCAATGGGAAGGAGAAGTCCTGGTGAAGAATCTGTGATGATGTCACACCCATGTGACCAGACTCCTGTGAGGGGGGGCAGTTATGGAGTTTGGTAGAATGTGAGATGTTTCCACAGGAGCAGTCGGAGCTGTATGAGGCTTGTTGAGGGACGGTTGTGCAGAACTTGAGATTTTATTTATTACTTTTGTTTCTGTTTTCAGAATGTGTAGGGTATACTCAGTGTGGGACTGGGGTACCTAGGTACCACCAGTGTAACTAATTCTGTGGGCCCACCTTAGGGCTCCTGCACACAAAATTATTTTTTTTATCCGTGTCCCTACCATTTTTATTTTTTTGTGGCCTGTATGTGAAACCATTCAGTTCAATGGGGCCGCAAAAAACAGAAATGACTCTGTTTGCATTCCGTGTCTGTAGGTCCGCATGGCCGTTATGCAAAATGATAGAACATGTCCTATGATTGTCCCCATTACAGACGAGGATAGGACGGTTCTATTGGAGTCCGGCTGTTCTGTTCCACATAATGTGTAATGCACACAGGCGGTATCCATGTTTTGCGGATTCGCAAATCTGCAGACTATAAAACATCCAGAGATCGTGTTCATGAGCCCTTACAGTGATAACAGAGATATTACAGATGACGTATGATGGCGACACTCACAGCAACTTGCACAGACATACACGTGGCAGAATTTAGGCTACTTTCACACTTGCAGTAGCAGGGTCCGGCGAGGGAACAGCCTGCCACATCCGTACTAGCCCACCGTGCCGCCGGAAGTCCGCTGTAGATTTTGTCCGGCCGCCTCTTGGCATGTTTGCTGTGCTGCGGCCGGACCTCTGGCCCGCCCCCATTATAGTGAATGGGGCCGGAGCGGACCGCCGACGGCACGGTGGGCTAGCGTAAGCACGGATCTGGCAGGCTGCTCCTCCACTGGAATAGCCTGCCGGACCCTGCTACCGCGAGTGTGAAAGTCTCCTTACACATATATGGATATCCTGCTCTTAAAGGGATGTGCTAATGTCGGCAGACCCTGACTCTCCTAATCGTATGCTTCTGGATGCCCCCGTTACTGCTCAATTCTAACTTTGATAGGCTAGTTAGCCTCTAGGAGCAGGGGGGGGGGGTGTTGTTCCTGCTCCTAGAAGCTCCGTTCGCCCACCTCAAGTCACTCCCTGCCGTGCTTGATTGACAGGGAGGGCGTTCATCTTCTTCTGGCCCTGTATGCTGGATAAATCTCGCGCATGCGCAGTCCCGGCACACAGGGCCGGCAGGAGGAGACGAACTCTGGCCCTGTCAATCAAGTGTAGCATATAGGGGCGGCCTCACTGCAACAAATGGCATTATGTAGAGAACGTTAATACAAGGCACTTACTAGTGTATTGTTATTACGCATATTGCCTCCTTTTCTGGCTGGATTCATTTTTCCATCACATTATACACGGCTCATTTCCATAGTTACAGACCACCCTTAAAGGATAGGGAATCTGGGCCAAAATATGTGTCAAACTAGAATAGAAATGCTCGCTTGTTAAAGGGCCAGTGTCCACTTTTCTAGTTATCCTGTATCTATAGGATCGGGGATAACTAAGTGTTCCGTGGGGGTCTGAACGCTGGAGCCCCCACGGATCTCCCTTCTTGACTGAGTGGCAGGTGGAGCATATGCCCGGACTCTCCATCCATTCTCTATGGGGTCGCCGGAGATGGCGGAGTACAGCGCTGGCTATTTCCAGTGGTCCCAAAGAGAATGAATGGAGCAGCAGGGCGGATGTGTGGCCTGTCACACTAGTAAGTGCCTTGTATTAACGTTCTCTACATAATAAATGCCATTTGTTGCAGTGAGGCCGCCCCTATATGCTACACTTAATAGGGTTGGGAAAACATGTCTTGGTGCGGGCATTGCGTATTTCCTATGTGTGATAGGAGCTGCACGTGTCTTGTTTCTGACTGACTTAAAGGGCTTCTGTCACCAGATTTAACCCTATTAAAGTGGCTGACATTAGCGATGATCAAAGTGATCAATATCTGCTGAGCCAATCACCTTCCCACACAATACCTGATCATCCGGTCAAACAATGGGATACAGCAAGATTGTATAGAAGGATCGGGTAGTAATAATCTATATACATCATATGTCCTAGGGGGAGTAACACTGGAGAGTCACTTGTAGAGAAGGATCAGGTATTAGTGTTGATCGAGCACCAAAGTGCTCGGGTATTTGAGTAGGACACTTCACGATGCTCGGGTGCTTGAGTAGAACACTTCACACACTTCACGATGCTCCGGTGCTCTACCAAGCATCCGAGCACAATGTAAGTCAATGGGAGAACCTGAGCATTAAACCAGGCAGCCCCTGCTCTGAAGAGGGGAGGGTGTCGGGACTCTAGTTCGGCTTAGGAGTCCCTGCTCTGACTCCATATATAGCTATGTCCATAAAGGGAGTCAGTGCTTGGAGACACCCAGTGTATTTAAATCTAATTTAGCCTATATTTCAGAAAAGTTTCTGCTGGGATTCGAACTCATGGACATAGCTATATATGGAGTCAGAGAAGGGACTCACACTGAGGGATTCTCTCACTGTACAGTAATCTTCTGCATATTCTGCATATCTGGTAAAAGTGCTTCTTCTATTAGTCAGTGTGTCTTGTATTACATAATGGGGGTTGTAGTGATGGTCTTTACATCTCCCTGGTACCAGAGATAAGGTATGCTGATGACCTCTGTGATCCTCAGGAAATGTTAGGTTTGGGAACTCTACACTTCTACAAGGTCTGGCCATGCTTGAAAGCATTCTTCTCTGCGGAGGTAATGAAACCCGGCCCCTGCTAGTGATAGTACAGACAGGGGGGTCAGATGAGTCTCTGGATCTCTCGGAGACTGGGGGTAGTAGTCAGATGTTGTGAGAACAAGCTGAGGCGTTCTCTTCTCCTGGATTTGCTTCAATATGGGAACTTTGAATATCCACTAACTTGTGTGAACTCCAATAAACTGCTCACGGGTGACAACTCCTATTGCTCAGTGCCCATCTGTGTCAGCCACAAGCTGATTTCATGACACCTTCTCTGACCAATGCTCTAAAATCCTCCTTTGTGGTCGCTAACCTTTTCCCCGGCGCCTCCACAACAGGAAACAACTCAGGAGCACATGATTTAAATGGCCTCCTCCCCTTACCTATTCAGTCATTGTTTCCTGTCCTCGGGGTGCATGGGAGCCTCACCTGGAGTGCCAGGAATGTAAGTTCATTTTTGCCCAGCCTTACTTCTTCCCCACAGAATGTGGGAGGGCTGGTGCAGGGAACGGGTACCCCGGGGACGCGCTGCATCCCTTTCCTCGGAGTAAGCCCTGCGTGCAGGCTTCCCCGGGCTCGCGATATTCCTAGGTAAGGGGTAATCGCCCGGGATCCTGACCCATGACATCTCTAGGCGAGATTCTCCTTGGGCAAGAGAATCCTGCCATAATGTGGCGGCTTCCTGGGTTGATAAGAGCGCGACTGCAGGAACATTCAGATGCGGTTAAGCCTGCTAAACAAGTGTGCACTCAGCGTCTGCAGTCATGCTTGCTTCCGTGGATACTGACGCCACAAGAAAGCCTGGAGATCCCACTGCCTCTGCCTTCAGCCTGGTAAGCCTCCTCTGCTGTGGGACTTATTTTTCTATCCTTATAGTGTGCTTATATCTGCACAGCTCCTTGGGTTATTATTGGTAGAAGTAAAATTCCAGCCTGGTGAAGGTGGTGGCTTTTTAAAATATTCATGATCCTATAGTCCTTTTTTTATTTAAATCTTAGGGTACTGAGACCATGACACCTAAACCAGCCAGTGGAGATTCAGGACGCAGAAAATGCACCATCTTCGGGAAGTCCTTTTCCTCTAAATCTAAAAAAGCCTTATGTCAGAAGTTCACCGAAAAAGTGGTTACAGAGGAGTCGCCTTCCTTCCTTGATTCCATGAGAGCTATGATTAAGGAGGAAGTTAATGCGGCAGTGGACTTGAGAATTGCACCACAATCCCCACGTCCATCCACGTCTCAGAGATCCCATACTTCTGATGTGGCATTTGATCTGGATGAGGGGGAGCTAGTATCTGATTCGGACTGCTTCCCCAGATGACGGCTCGGGTAGACCTTTGTTTCTCCCGGAAGAAACAGATGGTCTTCTGAAGACCATTAGAGCCACTATGGATATTGAAGAAGTGGAGGAAGCCCACTCCATTCAGGATCAAACGTTCCAGGGTCTGGAAGAAAGAAGGAGAAGGGTCTTCCCCATCCATAATAACATTAAATCTCTGATATCCAAAGAATGGATGGATCCTGAAAGGAGAACGGCTGTAATAAACTCCTTTAAAAGAAAATATCCTTTTGCCGAGATTGAGTCTAATCTGTGGGACAAAAAGCCCAAAATTGATTCCCCAGTTGCCCACATTTCTAAAAAAAACTTTCTTCCGTTTGAGGATATGGGGCTCTTACGAGATCCCATGGACAAGAAATCGGAAAGTTTGTTAAAAAAAGCCTGGGAGACAAATATGGCTATGCTGCACCCTAGTATTGCTTCTACATGTACAGCCAGTACACTATCTGTGTGGTTTAATCACTTAGAAGAGCACTTATCTGCGGGTACCCCGAGGGAAGAAATCTTAGCCTCCTTGCCTGTGTTAAATAAGGCGTCAAATTTTTTAGCCGACGCGTCTGCTGACTTAGTCAGATTTTCCGCCAAGTCAGCTGCTCTGTCTAATGCGACTCGTAGAGCAATCTAGCTTTGGTCATGGTCAGGTGATGCTAGTTCAAAAAGCCGCCTATGCTCAATCCCCTGTGAAGGAGATAGATTGTTTGGCTCAGGATTAGATGATATCCTAGAGAAGGCCTCGGATAATAAAAAAAGATTCCCCCTGGAAAGCCGTTATTTTCCTCAGAGGCAATCCTTTCAGAACCAGAAAAAAACAAGGCTGGATCAGAAGAAGAAAGAAGGATCAAGGAAGTGGCAGCCTTCTAGGGGCAGAGGGAGAGGATTCTTATTTAATCCTGAGAGCTCCTCCTGTCCCACCCAATGACGCCAGGAGTCATGTAGCAGGCAGGTTAACAGACTTTACCTTGGCCTGGAAACACATAGGAGCCTCCCCGTGGGTATTAACGACCCTAAAAGAATGTTTAAAACTGGAGTTTTTATTCCCTCCTCCAGACCGATTTATAATAAATAGAAAACTGTCTAAAAAAAAAAGAGGCCGTCATGTTTAGAATCAGAAATCTCTTCCCTGGTAGAAAAACAAGTTCTCTTTCCAGTCCCAGAAGATCAGAGCGGCAAAGGTTTCCATTCTCCGATATGTCTGGTACAAAAGCCAAACTGATCTGTCCGTCTAATAATAAATTTTAAATCCCTGAACAAATCCATCGTCTACAAGAAGTTTAAGATGGAGACTATAAAATCAACCATCAACTTTCTCCCTCAAAAATTGTTACATGGTAATGATGGATCTCCAGGATGCTTGCTATAATGTCCAGGTCATCAGAAATATTTGAGGATCGCTGTTTTCATAGGAGATCATCTAAGCCATTTTCAGTTCAGAGCTCTTCCATTCGGGCTCTCTTCAGCCCTAAGGATATTTTCAAAGATAATGTCAGAGGTCACAAAATATTTACATCTGAAAGAGGTTCTAATTGTACCTTATCTGGACGACTTCCTGATCGCTTCGCCCTCAGAAGAGATCCTGCAATCCCACCTCTCTCTGGTTCAGAAATGCTTTACCACCCTGGGGTGGATTTTTAACTTCAAGAAGTCAAACCTGTCCCCAAACAGAAGAAAAATCTTTCTGGGAGTACTCTTAGACTCTCGTCTACTAATGTCCTTTTTACCCATAGAGAAGAGAAACAATCTACGGGGTGGGCCATTTATATGGATACACCTTAATAAAATGGGAATGGTTGGTGATATTAACTTCCTGTTTGTGGCACATTAGTATATGTGAGGGGGGAAACTTTTCAAGATGGGTGGTGACCATGGTGGCCATTTTGAAGTCGGCCATTTTGAATCCAACTTTTGTTTTTTCAATAGGAAGAGGGTCATGTGACACATCAAATGTATTGGGAATTTCACAAGAAAAACTTTATTCTTTCATGAGTTATTTACAAGTTTATGACCACTTATAAAATGTGTTCAATGTGCTGCCCATTGTGTTGGATTGTCAATGCAACCCTCTTCACACACTGATAGCAACACCGCAGGAGAAATGCTAGCACAGGCTTCCATTATCCGTAGTTTCAGGTGCTGCACATCTCGTATCTTCACAGCATAGACAGGTGTGGTATATGGGGTACAAAGATAGTGGGGCCATTCTTCATCAATGGAAACCTCAAGGCCGCTGGATATGCGAATTTGCTACATGATGATGTGTTTCCCTCTTTATGCACTGAAGCTGGCACGTTCCCTGAGTTTTTCCAGCAAGATGGTGCACCACCACATAATGGGTGTCAGGTCCGAGCATTCCTAGATGAACAGTTTCCTGGAAAGTGGATTGGTCGTCATGGGCCAGTTGAATGGCCCCCAAGGTCTCCTGATCTGACCTCCTTAGACTTTTATCTTTGGGGTCATCTGAAGGCAATTGTCTATGCTGTGAAGATACGAGATGTGCAGCACCTGAAACTACGGATACTGGAAGCCTGTGCTGCGGTGTTGCTATCAGTGTGTGAAGAGTGGGAGAAGAGGGTTGCATTGACAATCCAACACAATGGGCAGCACATTGAACACATTTTATAAGTGGTCAGAAACTTGGAAATAACTCATGAAAGAATAAAGTTACGTTAAAACCAAGCACATCATTGTTTTTCTTGTGAAATCCCCAATAAGTTTGATGTGTCACATGACCCTCTTCCTGAAAAAACAAAAGTTGGATTCAAAATGGCCGACATGGTCACCACCCATCTTTAAAAGTTTCCCCCCTCACATATACTAATGTGCCACAAACAGGAAGTTAATATCACCAACCATTCCATTTTATTAAAGTGTATCCATATAAATGGCCCACCCTGTACTTCAAAAAGTCTCTTGCTTCTGCAACCAAAGGACTTCCTCCATCAGGAATATCATGATGGGTGATCAGGAATATCATGGCCTTCTGATGGCTGCAATCCCGTCGGTCAGATGGGCTCAAAGTCACACAAGGATCCTTCAGGCCTTCCTCCTATCCTCCTGGGACAGAACAAATTCCACTCTAGAAAAGCGTGTTTACATTTCCGAAGCTGTAAAAAGGTCCCTGGAAGAACTTGCAGACAGCGGTTCATTGGCGACAGGGGAGACAAATGATAATAACCACAGACGCCAGCAGCTCAGGATAGGGGGTCATGCCGAGGGAAAGATAGTTCAGGGCAGATGGGGAGTAGACATGTTACAGGCTTCCTCCAATCTAAAAGAGCTCACTGCTATCTACAAAGTCATTACTTCCCATTACACTCCCTTATCTCCAAAACACATAAAGGTGTTATCAGACAACACCACCGCTGTTGCCTACCTGAAGAGGTAGAGTAAAACACAGAAAAACAAGGAGAAAGGTTAGAGAGTCTCTCTGTTCAGGACGATCTCCACCTCTAGGGGCGCCACCGGTGATGGGGAAGTGGAAATATATTTATGTATCTGGATGATTTGTCAGAGGTATCTCAGTGAAGTCTATAAATCTATAAAAGACACCAAAGGAGCGAGGCAACTAAATCGTACCGTTAGAACATCCAACCGTTAGTGTGATATCAGGAATAAAAAGAAAAGAGAAGAAAAAGTACTATGGGGATATTTAAGTGTGTTCCCCTTCTCCTACAATAGGATCTAGTAGCGCCAAGCAACCCCCCAATTGGGATATATATTATTATAGGTAATCCGTTGCAAGTATAGTACAAGTATTTCACTTACATATATAACCCCAGTAATACTGAAATCAATAGATTAAGATCAATTCTGATAAAATTCAGATACTGAGAGAGGATAGTACTCAGGTCACTAGGGGGCTTTCTTACAGGTTAAGCTCAAGACGCCTGAGAGAGGATAGTACTTATCCCAAACAAAGTTTGCGAAACGCCGGTGGTCGATCCTAAAATGGTCCAGTTCCTGTCTATGACTGGCTTCAACCCTCGCCAGGGCCTAGATTCCGCCTTAAGGGCATGTCAGGATAAGCTACTGGACATGATGGGCCCCTTAGTGAAAATATTTGACCTGGCGAAATCTGTTAAAGCAGAGAACAGGCAGGTAGATCCTGATGATCTATGGGGGTGGATCCAGCGGGCAATCTGTATGGCTGGGAACGTTAACACGTCCCTGGCGATCGAAAGACGTAAGGCCATTCTAATGAGGATAGAACCAAAATTGGCCAATTTAGCGTTGACAGAAGCGGGCAAAGATGCCCAAGGTCTCCTATTCGGAGATTAATTTATTAAGGATTTGGGGAAATTCGTAGGAGCCTTTACTGCTCTTGACAACTGCTCTTCTATGCAAAAGGTTTTCCATGGTAGGGTCTCCACCAGGGGTGGCAGCTCTAGACACCAACCGTTTTTCTTCCCCTCCCGAGACGGCGCAGGTCGGTCCAGAGGATTTAGAGGGAATCCGAGTACCAGACGCCCATATGGTGAGTCCTCAACTTCTTCACGATTCTTCAGTTGTGTGCGTTCAGGGCTTTCATATATAACTAGTACAGACCCCGATAGATCTACCCCCCCTGTATCCGGTGATGCTGTCCAATACGCGGACTCAGACTCAGAGCTGTGGTCCCTTTACCAAAAAGGGGCTGTGGAAAAGGTGCACGTGGCCCACATGGGGGTGATCAGCAACAGTTTTCTAGTAGAAAAGAAGGATGGTCAGATGCTTCCTGTGGTAAACCTCAAGAGCCTGAATTCCTTCGTTCGATACCGCCATTTCAAGATGGAAGGTATCCATCTACTCAGGGACACTCTTCTTCCAGGAGACTGTATGGTGAAATTAGATCTCAAGGAAGCGTATTTGATGGTCCCGGTCGATCCGGCGTCCAGGGATCTGCTCCGGTTTCTGTGGCGCTTCACATGCCTCCCATTCGGTCTGTCCTCAGCCCCGTGGTGCTTCACCAAGCTAATGCGCCCAGTTGTGGCGTGGCTTCGCAGCCGCGGGGTACAACTTATAATTTACCTGGACGATATCCTTTTTATGGCCTGAAGTCCCCACGTACTGTTGGAACATTTGGAAATGTCTGTTTTGCTCCTATCATGCCTGGGTTTTGTTATCAACAGGGAGAAGTCCTGTCTAACACCTGCCAGATCCATGGAGTTCCTAGGTTTCTCCATAGATTCGGTCATTCAAACACTCAGCCTTCTTCAGACGAAGGTCCGGGCTATTTGCAAGGAGATACGTCGCACCCTTGCGACCCCGCGGATCTTCTTCAGACATCTGGTGCGGATTATAGGACTTCTGTCCTCTTCTATTCAGGCGATTTTTCCAGCGCCTCTGCATTATTGTGCCCTGCAGCGCCTCAAGATCGCCCACCTACAAGTGGGCACGTCTTACGCAGATCTTGTCACCTTAGATCTAGAGTCCAGGGACGAACTCACTTGGTGCATACACAATCTATCGGCCTGGAATGGCAGAGCGATTTTCTGGTCATAGAGTCGGATGTCAGTCTCAACGGTTGGGGAGCCCATTGCAATGGGATTTCCACCGATGGTCCGTGGTCGGCGGACAAATCCCTATTGCATATCAACCCTCTGAAACTCCTGTCAGGGTCCTTTGCGATCCGGAGTTTCAGTAACGGCACAGCCAAGGCTTGCATCAGGCTCCGGATGGACAATGTGTCGGCGGTCCGTTACGTGAATTCCATGGGCGGCACGCACTCCGCTATGTTGACCCATCTGGCGAAGGACTTTTGGTCCTACTGTCTAGACAGGGACATCTCTGTGGTGGCGGAGTACCTGCCGGGTCTTCACAACACCTTAGCCGACTGGAGTTCTCGGTATATGTCGGATTCCAGCGACTGGAAATTAGACGTGGCAATATTCGAAGCCATTGCGTCTCTCTGGGGGCCATTCTCCATAGACCTCTTCGCTTCTCGCCTGAACACGCAAGTGCCCAGATTTTACAGCTGGCGTCCGGATCCAGGCGCAGAGGCGGTAGATGCCTTCTTGCAGCTTTGGGTGGAGCGCCGTCTATACGCCTTTCCTCCATTCGCCTTGATTCCCCGAGCTTTAGCCCAAACTCGGCGGCTATGGCGGACCTGGTCCTGATCCTGCCCTTCTGGGGGACCCAGTCCTGGTTTTCCCAAATGCTGGAGTTACTCACAGAAGAACCCCTCCTTCTTCTGTCATATCCAGAACTGCTAGTAGGTCCGCACCCGCCCACCCGCTTCTGTTGGTCGGCTCCTTACGACTTCTTGCGTGCAAGCTATCAGGATTCCATGGGAGATCGCAGGAATTTCGGAGACGACTAATCTCCTTTTGGAGAGTGCATGGGCCCCTGGAACCAGGCGGGACTATCAGGCAGCCTGGCAGTCTTGGTCTCGTTGGGACTTCGTTCGGGATTTGGATCCCACTGAAGGTCCTATGACGAACCTTTTACAATTTCTTACAGCCTTACAATTTCTTACAGGCAAGGCTTATCGCACTATTAACCTTTTTCGTTCGGCGATTTCCTCAATCCATCATGGTTTTAATGGTTGCCCGGCGGGCCAGCACCGTTTGGTGTGCCGCTTGCTTCGGGGGTCTCGCCTTTCCAGACCTCCTAGACCTCATTTTGTTTCCTCTTGGGATGTTTCTGCGGTTCTGAACTTTTTGTCTGCATGGCCGACAAATTCGGATCTCTCTCTTAGGCAGTTATTGGTAAAATTGGTAACCCTTTTTTGCCTGATATCCTGCAAAAGAGTTTCCGATGTTCGCGCATTGGACCATGACGCCCGTTTATTCACTCCGGAGGGGGTGACTTTTAACATCTCTCGTCGAACCAAAACTAATATCCGTTTGGTCTCTTACCCCAGTTTTCCTGCCTCACCTCGACTTTGTCCGGTTACTTGCTTGAGGGAGTATGAGTCTCGGACATCGAACTTGTGTGTTTCCGGAGTCTCCCAACTGTTCATTACCTTTCGGCGACCTTTTGCTCCAGTTGCCAGTGTCACGCTTTCGTGGTGGGTTAAATCGATTCTTTCTCTCTCGGGTGTCGATACATCTATATTCACCGCGCATTCAGTTAGGGGTGTGGCCGCTACCTCCATGGTGGTGTCGGGAGCACAATTGAAGACATCATGAAATTGGCTGATTGGTCGCGGGTTGCCACCTTTAGAGAATTTTATTTCAGACCGTCTGCTCATGCTTTTTCTTCAGTCATTGATCGGCTTTAAACTAGCAACAGGAGCCTCCGTGTCTTGATATAAAATTGCATGATTTTCCTAAATTATGACGTAAAGTCATTATTTTATGAAAGACACGGAGGCGAGTATTGCCCACCCTGTGCCCTTCCCTTATGTTGTTATTTCCATTACATAGGAAAGTCTGGTATGCGGTTTTGTTCACTGACTGTTTTTTTCCAATGTGTGCTGTTTATTGTTATGTGATTTATCTTGGATTTGACTGCCTTGATAGTTGATTTGCTTATGCAAGATCTTCTTTATGATTTTTCTCTTCCCGCAGGTTGACAGCTCTTATCTTCAAGGAGCGTGATTCTGAAGTTTTGTTGCAAGTTACACCAGTTCTCTGGCCGTTGTTTTGACTAGTTCGTGTTGGTCTCCGGGTTTTTCTTCTTCGTGTTATGTGAAGTTCCAGTTCTTCGTTGCTGTCAGTTCGACAAAGAAAGAGGAGGAGCATGCCGTGAAGGGTCCTTATATACTGGACTGGGGGAGGAGTTTTCCTCTTGGTTACTATTTGTACTTGTTTTTTCTTTGCTGCTAATGTGGTACAGTAAAGAAAGGGTTAAGCAATACTCATAATTAGGAAAATCATGCAATTTTTATTGCTCCATTTTAACCAAGAAGGTCTTGGTTCCCCCTGCTGCTCCGGCTGTCTGCGGCAATCTTCTGGACCTTTCCTTCGATCCCGGATCATCTCCATCAGGGTCCGGTATTTCATCCAAAGATAAACCAGCTCAACATGATGGCCTGGTGGCTGAACGCCTCACCTTGAAGAAGAAAGGGTTGTCAGATGATGTCATTGCCACATTAATGTTAAGTCACAAGCCTATAACATTCAGAATTTGTTTAAGAACCTGGAATGCTTTTTTATCCTTCTTAAATAATAGCCTTTTTTTCAGACATCACTCAGATTCTTAGTTTCTTGCAGGTAGGATTGGATAAAGGTCTCAGGCCTGCTACACTCAAAGTATAGATATCAGCTTTAGGTGCTTTCCTAGATAAAAAATTGGCAGACTCCCCCCTTCTTATGAGAAGGTTGACTACTATTCGTTCCATCATTCCACCCTGGGACCTAAACTTGGTCCTCTCAGCCTTGATGGAACCTCCATTTAAACCAGTGCATCGGATCCCTTTAAAACTGCTCACCTACAAAACAGTTTTTCTTGTATCAATAACAACCACAAGAAGGATTGGAGAAATCCTGGCTTTTTCCTGCAAGCCTCCATATCTTTCGGTCCTGGACGATCGTATAATTCTGAGAAATTTTCCTTCCTTCCCAAGGTTGTCTCGAGCTTTCATTGTGAACAGGAAGTATCGTTGCCTTCCTTTTGTCCATTTCTGACTACTGAAAGAGATACAAAATTCCACAACCTGGATGTTAGAAGAAGCGTGTTATCCTACCTGGATGCCACAAATAGTTTCAGACAATCGGATCATCTCTTCCTCCAATACCGAGGTTCTAACAAGGGAAAGGTGGCCAGCAAGTCATCCATAGCAAGATGGATCAGAGATGTTATTACCTTGGCCTATGTCCATAAGGAGCTCCATCCCCCTGCTGGAATAAGAGCTCACTCACAAGGGCTGTGTCATCCTCCCGGGGCGGAGTCAGCTTCAGTTTCTGTAGACCAGATCTGCAGAGCAGCCACATGGGCAAGCCTTATGACTTTTTTCAATCATTACAGTCTAGATATTCTTAAAAACCAAGACTTGTCTTTTGGTTGTAGAATCCTTTCTGCTGTTGTCCCTCCCTAGAGCTGATTACTCTGTTAATCCTCCTGTAAGTGCCGTTGTAGAGGTGCCAGGAAAAATTGTAAATTACTCTTACCGATAATTGGTTTTTCCAATAGCCTCCACAACGGCACTGGGTTTTTCCCTCCCTTTTTCTTTTTCCGTTTTTGTCAAATGATGTAAATTGAATGTTTGATACATTTTTTTGTTCTTGCATTACTTCCGTGTCCTCTCTTATTGACTGAATAGGTAAGTGGATGAGGCCTCTTTAAATCATGTGCTCCTGCGTTGTTTTCTGTCCTGGGGGCGGGGACACCCTCCTGTAAGTGCCGGTGTGGATGCTATTGGAAAAACCAATTACTGGTAAGAATAATTTACACTTTCGGTTGTCTTCTCTTGCTTTTCCTAGCACATGGATTGTAATCCACAGGGTAAGATGATTTCCCAGTCAGCGCTGCTCCTTAGCTGTGAACTCATCTGCAGATCACACTAAACTGAACTTCACTTCTTCCTAGAGAGGACGCGGTGGTGAAAGGGAACCTCCTTCTCCATACTCAGCCTATGGGACCTGGTGCACAGGACAATATCCATGAAGTACAGTGACATTCACACTGGCAATGCTTGGTGGTGGGGACACTGCACTTGGACAGATAAAACCTCAGTTAGTCCTTATGCACATGTCCGTATTGCGGTCTGCAGACCATGTATCTGCAGAGACACATTCTATAATATGCATAACGGATGCGGACGGCACATCGAGGACACCCGTCTGCTGTCTGTTTTTTTGCGCACCTATAAAAATGAATGGGTCTGTGTGCAATCCGTAAAAAAAAAAATGATCAGACACAGATACAAAATACAGTGGTGTGCATGAGGCCACGTAGTTCACCAAACACCGAGCATAACAAAAACATTTACCCAGAAGGAGAAGAAAATAGCCCTTTATTTGGAAAACCTATGATCATTACAAAGTTCTACATAATGTAAAGAGCAGGATGATGGGAGATGATTGGGCGGCTGTGTCAGGACCAGTCCACGGGAAATCCCTGCTCTGTGGATGGTAAGACAATTGCATTGTTCGCATCCAGGAACTCTGGCATCTCGTTGTTCATAACCCTGTGAGGTGTCAACGTATATTAGGGGTGTGTGGACTGCGTTTGATGTGATTTATGCTAAATTTGCAGCCTTGCGGTAGAGGCCGTCACGTGCTGGGATGGTGCAAACATCACAGATTGCTGTCCAGAGAAAACTTCAGGGCAAGACTACACTGTTGTTTGCATATTAACACGTAGGAGACAACTTCTGGGACAACCTGCTTTAGATAGAAGAATCAAACAGTATCAAGCCACCATTATACACAAGAAACCTGTATTCCAGGCAGAGAAGGACGTGGTAGATCTGGAAATGTTTTGTGTAACTAATTATTATACTTAATGGTAAGTTGTTGTTATTATACCCATCACCGTTGTATTTCTATAATGTATTAATAAGGATCAAATATCGACATGTCTACATGTGACAAAACTTTACATGGAGAGTCCTTCTGGATTGTCCTATGGTGTGGGTGGAGGTATGAATACAGTAAGAAGAAGCGAGGCTCATGGGGACAATTCATCTTTACTGCTCTGACAGTAAACAAGGCTTTTCTTCTCTTCCTCATATCCACAATACTTTTCCTCCAGGGATCCAGGGTGTTTGACAGATGCATTTCCCCCATTATGGACATGGGTATAATATGGCTTCTCCCCTGTGTGAATTCTCTGATGGTCTTTAAGCTTGCTTTTCATAACAAAGCTCTTCCCACATTCTGAACATGGATACGGCTTCTCTCCTGTGTGATATCTCAGATGTTTAACAAGATCTGATTTATTTGTAAAACCTTTCTCGCATTCTGAACATGGAAATGGCTTCTCTCCTGTGTGACTTCTCTCATGTATAACGAGACCTAGTTTATTTGAAAAACATTTTAAACACACTGAACATGTAAATCTCTTCTCTGCAATGTGAATTTTCTCATGTTTATCAAGACCTAGTTTACATTTAAAGCAGCTCCCACATATTGAACATAAAAATAGTTTCTCTTCACTGTGACTTCTCTGATGAACATTAAGATTGCTTTTCTTTGCATAGGATTTCCCACATTTTGAACATGAATAAGGCTTCTCTCCTGTGTGAATTCTCTCATGTACAACAAGTTCTGATTTACTTGTAAAAGATTTTTCACATTCTGTACATGCAAATCGCTTTTCCCTTGTGTGAATTCCCTCATGTTTAGTAAGATGTGATTTACATTTAAAGCAGCTCCCACATATTGAACATGAAAATGGTTTCTCTTCAGTGTGAATTCTCTGATGATCTTTAAGCCTGCTTTTTGTAATAAAGGATTTACCACATTCTGAACATGAATATGGTCTCTCGCCTGTGTGAGTTCTCATATGTACAACAAGATCTGATTTATTGGTAAAAGATTTCTCACATTCTGAACATGGATATGGCCTCTCTTCCTTGTGAGTTCTGTTGTGTTTAACAAAATCTGATTTATGTGTAAAACGTTTCCCACATTCTGAACATGGATATGGCTTCTCTCCTGTGTGAGTTCTGTTGTGTTTAACAAGATATGATTTATGTGTAAAACATTTCCCACATTCTGAACATGAAAATGGCTTCTCTCCTGTGTGACATTGCTGATGTTTAACAAGATCTGATTTCTGTATAAAACGTTTCCCACATTCTGAACATGGATATGGCTTCTCTCCTGTGTGAGTTCTGTTGTGTTTAACAAGATCCGATTTATGTGTAAAACATTTCCCACATTCTGTACATGAAAACGGCTTCTCTCCTGTGTGAATTTTCTCATGTCTTATGAGACTAGATTTTATGGGAAAACCTTTCAAACACATTGAGCATGTAAATAGACTCTCTCCTGTGTGAATTCTTCTGTGGACCTTAAGACTTGATCTTTGTTTAAACTGTTTTCCACATTCCCCACAGTGAAACCATTTATCCAATTTCTGCCCGGTACTTGTGGTAACAATCTGTGATTGGTCAGGGGCAGGTTTCTCATGATTAGGGGGATTATATGATAGATTTTCTCCTGAAGAACAACGCCGGATAACTTCATCTTCTTCTTTATAATCTAGTGATGACATGACGTTTTTCTCAGAGTTCTTACTGGGATTTTCTGTTAGGATTAAAATTAGATTATGTGTTAAGAGGAGGTTAGGAGAGGAGATTTTACCTACTTTTGGAAATAGGAGATTTATGGATTTAACATTCAGTTAAAAAAGGAGTTTAATTTATCAACTGCTACGGTAAAAGACTTTGTATGTATTATATTAGAATATGATTTAGTAATACACACTTTTTTTTCCAGAATTCCAGTTAAAAAAAGAATCGGTCTCATCTATGGCCGTGATTGAAAAAGCTATCTCTATGCACAGCTGGTGCCGGCATTGCAATGCAGCTGACCCTTGACTGCAATGAACGAGATCGGGGCTAACTCTGATACCAGTCAATAGTGACCGCGGTATCTAAGAGGTTAGACAGAGGGAGGGGGGTTCTTACTGTCCTCCAATCAGACCCTTGTGAGGAAATCATGGTGTTCTGATCTCTTACTATGACAGCCTGTGGCAGGGCTTAATCAGAAACTAATAGAAATCCCATACATTGCAATAGTGTACTAAAGCAGTCTAAAGTATAAGCAATCAAATGAAGGCATGTTCAAGTCCCCGAAGAGGACTAAAAATTTAATTCAAAAAGGGTGTTTAAAATATTTAACCCTTTCACTACCGAGCCACTTTTCACCTTAAATCACAGACCGATTTTTGCAAATCTGACATGTGTCACTTTATGTGGTGATAACTTTAAAACGCTTTTACTTATCCAGGCCATTCTGAGACTGTTTTCTCGTCACATATTGTACTTCATGACAGTGGTTAAATAGAGTCAAAAAATTTCATTTTTATTTATAAAAAATACCAAATTTACCAAAAATTTGGAAAAATTTGCAAATTTCCAAATTTCAATTTCTCTACTTTTATAATAGATAGTAATACCTCCAAAAACAGTCATTACTTTACATTCCCCATATGTCTACTTCATGTTTGGATCATTTTGTAAATGACATTTTCTTTTTTCAGGACGTTAGAAGGCTTCGAAGTTTAGAAGCAAATCTTAAAATTTTTAAGTTTAATTCATATGCAAATGAGCACTCGCAAGTGCCCAGGGGCCCTGCCTGTTCTGCCTTTTTAAATTGTTTCCCCGCCCTCCTATTCCCCTTACTTCATCCTTCGGTCCGGCCGAGATCCTGCGCCTGCGCAGAGCCTTGTCGGGCCGGGGCATGCGCACTGCGATGCCCATTGTGGACATGGCATCGCTTTAAATACTGCGCATGCACCGCTGAACCCCACCTTGCCGTTGGTTTTGCGTCGCATGCACAGTAGTTAAAGCCACAATGGGCATCACAGTTCATATACCCCGGCCCGGCAAGGCAGTGCGCAGGCGCGGGATCTCGGCCGGACCGAATCGCAGCATGTTCTGTGTTGTGCTTTCTCCCCACAGCTCTGGCTCCAAAGAAGTGAATGTTGCTTGCGTGAAAAACTGAAGGCATCAGCAGATTGTTAGTCCTCAGTTTTAATTTACGCTTGTGAAAAAAGCCTGCAATCCGGACGGAAAAAACGCACGCACTGAACGCAATCGGAGAGAAAACTGATTGAACCTGCCTGTAAAACCATCAGTTTTTCCCTTAACAGATCCTGACTCAATTCATATCGCATGGGTGAAAGAGGCCCAAGGGGTTACTGGAGCTCTAAGGTGGAGCCTCACCTGAAGAAACCTCCTAATTCTTGATCCCATACCTGTGGTGACATGGACCGGAATGTCCTCCTCCACCTCACTCTTACACGGGGGATCGCCCATCATCCGCTCTTCTTCATCCTCCACTTTAATATCAGTCACATCTTCCCCCTGATTTGTCACCTGTAACAATTCAGGACAATACAGCAGACAGGTAGGAAATCTAACAGATCCACAGAAGAGACCCCCACAATCTATGACCCCTCTATGACTGCAGGACCCCCTATATAGATGTGTATAGGGCTCAGCTCCATCTACCTGATGGTTCTCTGGGGGCTTCTCCTCTGGACAGTCCTGGGAATACAAAGGACGGGGACATCTCTCGGGGGGATTTCTCCTCCTGGATCCATCTGTGGAGACACAAGCACACGGTGACTGAATACATGGCCTCCTGTAGATCTCTCTATAGATCGGACTCTTCTCTCGGCTCCTTCACTTCTAGGTTTAGTGATCGGGGCATAAATAACAATGTTCTGCTCCTCACCAAATCCCAAAATAATCCAGTCACCCCACATGGAAATCCCACCGCTGGGACCCCCACAGATCATGAGAACAGGGGTCCTGTGTCCTCACATGGATGGAGCGGTGGTTGTACATGTCTGCTGCTCCAGTCACAGTCAGTGGAAATGCTGGAGATATCTGTGAGAACGTCTCATACATCAACAAGGAGGACACGGGACCCTCGTTCTCATGATCAGAGGGGTCTCAGTGCTCACACATATTTATCCTGGATATCATCATTTTCTAACTTCCATAACTTGTTTACATTTCCATCGATGGAGCTGGACGCGGGCTCATATTCTTGGGGTGAGCTGTCAGTTTAATAGACACCATCTTGGGGCACATAGGAGTGTGTGGATCATACTTTATTCCAATATTTTGGGGAAAGAACAGGATTTCTTACAGTATTCACTGCACATGGTGATTAACAAGGTGATATTTAATATTTTGGACATTTTTGAACACGACCATACAGACTACGTTTATTTAAGATAAATGAAAAGATTATTATTTTTTTATTTTCTTTTATTAATATTTTGAAAAGCTTTATTTTCCTTTAGTCTTCTATGAGCTGGACCTGCAATCATACTGACTCCAGAGGCAGGGTATAACAGAAGAACCAAGATGGCGCGCCTTCATTATGTCTCAGGAAGCCATTACCACCGACCAGCGCCCGGAAATTGTGTTGCAGGGAACGGAACGATCAGTGGACAAAGGAAGCCCCGATGTCTGCCCAGCTGCAGTGGAGGTTATAGATCGGGTGTCATCTCTCTATCACATCTCCTATGGAGAAGTGTGATGTATATGGGAAATGTAGGCTCTAACGTGATGTGACCGGAGAATAACATGTGGAGCTCCTACATTACATGTCATTACACGCGTGTACACACTGCACATGACCGGACTGAGGCTTTAACACGGCCTCTTCTCACCTCGTCTCCTCTTACCTGGTGATGTCAGAGGCCGGGGAGCCTCCATCATGGCCTCCTTGTACAGATCCTGGTGTCCTTCTATATACTCCCACTCCTCCATGGAGAAATAGACCGCCACATCCTGACACCTTACAGGAACCTGACAACACAATGACACCGTCATCACCCAGACCCCTCCAGTGCTGTTACTGGAGAATTTCCCAGCATTCCCAGCAGTGTCACCTCTCCAGTCAGCAGCTCCATCATCTTGTGGGTGAGCTCTAGGATCTTCTGCTCATGTATCAGGGGGGGAGGCTCTGTGATGGGGGTCCTGCTCCACCCTCCGGACTCATGGATGATGGGAGTCCCCCCCGATGTCTTCTTCACTATGGTGTAATCCTGTGGATGGAGAGAGACACTTAGGGAAAGAAATTCCTTCCTGACTCCAGATCTACACTCAGAATCCCTCCCGGGATCATGGCCCCATCTCCAGTAATCTAGTCACTAGAAGCTGGAATATTATTACCCTCCAGACCTCCAGGCCCCTTCTGGACTCTTCTAGAGAATCCCCCATGACCCCTTCCTCTGGCAGAGAGCTCCATAGTCTCACTGCTCTTACAGTAAAGACTCCTCCTCTATGTTGGTGCAGAAACCTTCTTCCCTCTAGACGTAGTGGAGGCTCCTTGTTATAGTCCGGTATCATCTAGATGTCAGACTAGTGGTAGAAATCCTCCTCCAGGCCACACTCCGGCCATCTCCTCCTCTGCTTCCTCTCCTCCTGGGTACAACGTGCCTACTTACCTTCTCATGGCTCCTACAACATGACTATTGGCCCCCATGATCCATCACTGACCATACTGGGGGCTGATCTTCAGGTTCTCCGTCACTTGGAAGGTCTGGGGGGCATTCTCCAGGACCCCGGACTCTTTCTATCACTTCCTATGATGGATTCTCCTTCCCGATGTCTGACTTGTTACAGAATACAATACAGAGGAGAGAAATCTAGAGAAGTTTACCTCTCCGCTCAGCAGGGAGATGATCTCCAAGGTGAGGTCTAATATTCTTCTGCTGATCTCCTTCCTGTCCATCCTCGGTGGTCATTCAGGAGAAGAGGAGAGAACTGGAGGAGCTGGAGGCTTCTAGTACTGCAGGCGCCTTTATGAGGAGAGGCTGGAAATCCTCCAGGGACAAGAGCATTAGTGAGATCCAGAACCGCACTCACTGCTCCTGGAGAGACCCCGCTTCTCAGAGCCCCCAGCACCGGGGATAAAGGGGGATTCTGGAGAAATGGCTGATACCAGAGAGAAGAAGATGCTCCAGACACCACAGCAGTGACTACCGACCAGGACCTGCCTGTATCTGCTGCACTGCAAGAGCTGAAGGACCTGGGGTGATGTCACTGTCATGTGATCAGGAAGGGGCGGAGCTCAGCAGTGGAGAGAAGTGGTGAAGAAGGACCTGGGATGATGTCACCATCATGTGATCAGTGCAGGAGGGGGCGGAGTTTAGCAATGTGAAGTAGAAGTCGTGTTGAAGAAACTGTGATGATGTCACACCCATGTGACCAGACTCCTGTGAGGGGGGGCAGTTCTGGAGTTTGGTAGAACGTGAGATGTTTCCACAGGAGGAGTCGGAGCTGTATGAGGCTTGTCGAGGGACGGTCGTGCAGACTATGGGAGTTTATTTATTACTTTTTATTTCTGTTTTCAGAATGTGTAGGATAAATAACGTGTTATAGGGTATACCACACATTTAAAACAGTTTTTTACTGACATATTTGGAGGACTTGCTTTTTTTATGGGTGGGCAGTAGATAGGGTTGCCACCTTTCCAAAAAAAATAATACCGGACAAGTTAAGCCACACCCCAAAGACAATATGGTTGTGGGGGCGTGGCTTAACATGGGGTGTTGTTACTATGTCATAGTATGGCTCTCAGTATTAATAATGCCCTCATTAGTGCCCTGCAAGTAATTGTAGTTCAGTGCTTTCATTAAGAGAAACACAATAAGAGTATTGCAGGTTTGATTCCTTTTAATGGCGTACATAAATGGAAGTAATGATGTTACATAGCGAGCTCTCGAGACATCACCAGTCCCTTCATCAGGCGACTACAAGAATATATGAAGAAACAGCAACATATATACAATAAGAGCAGAGACACGGGGGAAGGAATGGGCATTAGAAAGATAACAGAACAACCTATCAAAGATCTTGAGAATGAGTCCTAGATTATCTTCCAGATAAGGGAGGTGAAAGTTTTATCGTCTCTAAATTGATGTTCTCTCAGAGACCTGGTGCCCCGACTAGGTCTATAGAAGACTCTTTAGATCTTGTAGTGGGTCAGAAATCCCAGGGACTTCTGTGGCAGTGGGACCGCAGAAAAAGGAACCCATCCCTGTAATATAAGAAGATGCAAAACCTGCGCCCATATAATGACAACAGATAGGATCCGGGTCCCCAACACACAGCAGGACTATAAGATCCTGGGGACATTCACATGTTCTACATCTACTGTTGTTTATCTGATTCTCTGCACTAAATGTCCTGTTGGGGGTCTCTATGCCCTGTTGGGGGTCTATGTCCTGTTGGGGGCCTCTATGCCCTGTTGGGGGTCTCTATGTCCTGTTGGGGGCCTCTATGTCCTGTTGGGGGCCTCTATGCCCTGTTGGGGGCCTCTATGTCCTGTTGGGGGCCTCTATGCCCTGTTAGGGGCCTCTATGTCTTGTTGGGGGCCTCTATGCCCTGTTGCGGGCCTCTATGTCCTGTTGGAGGTCTCTATGCCCTGTTGCGGGCCTCTATGTCCTGTTGGGGGCCTCTATGTCCTGTTGGAGGTATCTATGTCCTGTTGGGGGCCTCTATGTCCTGTTGGAGGTATCTATGCCCTGTTTGGGGTCTCTATACCCTGTTGGGGACCTCTATACCCTGTTGGGGACCTCTATGCCCTGATGGGGACCTCTATGCCATGTTGGGGACCTCTATGCCCTGTTGGGGGTCTCTGTGTTGTGTTGGGGGCCTCTATGTCCTGTTGGGGGACTCTATGTCCTGTTGGGGGACTCTATGTCCTGTTGGGGGTCTCTATACCCTGTTGGGGACCTCTATACCCTGTTGGGGACCTCTATGCCCTGATGGGGACCTCTATGCCATGTTGGGGACCTCTATGCCCTGATGGGGACCTCTATGCCCTGTTGGGGACCTCTATGCCCTGTTGGAGACCTCTATGTCCTGTTGGAGGCCTCTATGCCCTGTTGGAGGTCTCTATGTCCTGTTGGGGGTCTCTTTGCCCTGTTGGAGACCTCTATGCCCTGTTGGGAGCTCTATCCCCTGTTGGGACCTCTATCCCCTGTTGGGGGCCTCTATGTCCTGTTGAAGGCCTCTATGTCCTGTTGAAGGCCTCTATGTCCTGTTGGAGGCCACTATGTCCTGTGAGAGGCCTCTATGTCCTGTTGGAGGCCTCTATGTCCTAAGGCTTACTGCCTTTTGATCAAAATGTAAACTAATGTCTCCACTGTTTGTAGGCGTGTATGAGTACACTATGTCCTCTTATAGCATGTATCTTGGGCAGAGTTCTAGTTGCAGAGTGCTGTTGCATTTTTTTGTTTGTATGTATACCTGCCATTGGCTACGTGCACCTGCATACAGGGAGTGCTGACTGAAACCCCCCCTTGTGTTTCTGATTAATATGTGTGGAGGTGTGGCAGCCTCCACTTCAGCCGTGCACACCTGACTGGTTTCTCTGCCCTAGCTGCTGGTTTTTAATCAGAGTGAGTATATAGCTGAATGCGTACTCACATTACCTGCTAGTAGCCTTCTGGCTCCAGGAGGGGTGCATAGTGGGCTCAGCATGCATGTTGGTACCTGCATCCCTGGATCTAATGGAGGCTGTTACAGCACCAGAAGGGGTTAATAAGTAAGGTTTGTTCCAGCTTGCATGCTGGACCCACACTCCCTGGATTTTATGTGGCTGTCGTGGCCCATAACAGGTAATATTCAGCGCTATGAGGATTTTATGTGACTGGCTTGGCCCGTTGCGGGTCAGATTTAGCGTTAGTACCCACTCTAGGAGACAACCGTGAAGGGGTGAGTGGGCTTACTGCCTTTTGATCAAAATGTAAACTAATGTCTCCACTGTTTGTAGGCGTGTATGAGTACACTATGTCCTCTTATAGCATGTATCTTGGGCAGAGTTCTAGTTGCAGAGTGCTGTTGCATTTTTTTGTTTGTATGTATACCTGCCATTGGCTACGTGCACCTGCATACAGGGAGTGCTGACTGAAACCCCCCCTTGTGTTTCTGATTAATATGTGTGGAGGTGTGGCAGCCTCCACTTCAGCCGTGCACACCTGACTGGTTTCTCTGCCCTAGCTGCTGGTTTTTAATCAGAGTGAGTATATAGCTGAATGCGTACTCACATTACCTGCTAGTAGCCTTCTGGCTCCAGGAGGGGTGCATAGTGGGCTCAGCATGCATGTTGGTACCTGCATCCCTGGATCTAATGGAGGCTGTTACAGCACCAGAAGGGGTTAATAAGTAAGGTTTGTTCCAGCTTGCATGCTGGACCCACACTCCCTGGATTTTATGTGGCTGTCGTGGCCCATAACAGGTAATATTCAGCGCTATGAGGATTTTATGTGACTGGCTTGGCCCGTTGCGGGTCAGATTTAGCGTTAGTACCCACTCTAGGAGACAACCGTGAAGGGGTGAGTGGGCTTACTGCCTTTTGATCAAAATGTAAACTAATGTCTCCACTGTTTGTAGGCGTGTATGAGTACACTATGTCCTCTTATAGCATGTATCTTGGGCAGAGTTCTAGTTGCAGAGTGCTGTTGCATTTTTTTGTTTGTATGCCCTGTTGGGGGTCTATGTCCTGTTGGGGGCCTCTATGTCCTGTTGGGGGCCTCTATGTCCTGTTGGGGGCCTCTATGTCCTGTTGGGGGCCTCTATGCCCTGTTGGGGGCCTCTATGTCCTGTTGGGGGCCTCTATGTCCTGTTGGGGGCCTCTATGCCCTGTTAGGGGCCTCTATGTCTTGTTGGGGGCCTCTATGCCCTGTTGCGGGCCTCTATGTCCTGTTGGAGGTCTCTATGCCCTGTTGCGGGCCTCTATGTCCTGTTGGGGGCCTCTATGTCCTGTTGGAGGTATCTATGTCCTGTTGGGGGCCTCTATGTCCTGTTGGTGGTCTCTATGTCCTGTTGGGGGACTCTATGTCCTGTTGGGGGACTCTATGTCCTGTTGGGGGTCTCTATACCCTGTTGGGGACCTCTATACCCTGTTGGGGACCTCTATGCCATGTTGGGGACCTCTATGCCCTGATGGGGACCTCTATGCCCTGTTGGGGGCCTCTATGTCCTGTTGGAGACCTCTATGTCCTGTTGGAGGCCTCTATGCCCTGTTGGAGGTCTCTATGTCCTGTTGGGGGTCTCTTTGCCCTGTTGGAGACCTCTATGCCCTGTTGGGAGCTCTATCCCCTGTTGGGACCTCTATCCCCTGTTGGGGGCCTCTATGTCCTGTTGAACGCCTCTATGTCCTGTTGAAGGCCTCTATGTCCTGTTGAAGGCCTCTATGTCCTGTTGGGGGCCTCTATGTCCTGTTTTAGGCCTATATGTCCTGTTGTAGGCCTCAATGTCCTGTTGTAGGCCTCAATGTCCTGTTGGAGGCCTATATGTCCTGTTGGAGGTCTCTATGTCCTGTTGGAGGCCTCTATGCCCTGTTGGAGGCCTCTATGTCCTGTTGGGGGTCTCTATGCCCTGTTGGAGACCTCTATGCCCTGTTGTGACCTCTATCCCCTGTTGGGGACATCTATGTCCTGTTGGAGGCCTCTATGTCCTGTTGGAGGCCTCTATGACCTGTTGGAGGCCTCTATGCCCTGTTGGAGGCCTCTATGCCCTGTTGGAGGCCTCTATGCCCTGTTGGAGGCCTCTATGCCCTGTTGGAGGCCTCTATGCCCTGTTGGGGACCTCTATGTCCTGTTGGAGGTCTCTATGCCCTGTTGGAGGCCTCTATGTCCTGTTGGAGGCCTCTATGCCCTGTTGGGGACCTCTATGTCCTGTTGGAGGCCTCTATGACCTGTTGGGGACCTCTATGTCCTGTTGGAGGCCTCTATGCCCTGTTGGGAACCTCTATGTCCTGTTGGAGGCCTCTATGTCCTGTTGGAGGCCTCTATGCCCTGTTGGAGGCCTCTATGCCCTGTTGGGGACTTCTATGTCCTGTTGGAGGCCTCTATGACCTGTTGGAGGCCTCTATGTCCTGTTGGAGGCCTCTACATTGGAGAAACAGGACATAAACTCAATATAAGGAGGAGGTCCCACCGCCACACAATTAAAGAGAAGAAGCTGCACTTTCCTGTGGCCGAGCATTTCTGTAACCCAGGACATAATGTAGAACACATGAAAGTTCTCATATTAAAAGGTAACTTCAAATCCCAAAGAGCCAGAAGAATTTGGGAATACAAATTTATAACACTGCTGGACACAGTGAATACTGGAGGGAATTTGTCTCCGGGATTTAAGACACTACAAGATCTAAAGAGTCTTCTATAGACCTAGTCGGGGCACCCGGTCTCTGAGATAACATCAATTTAGAGACGATAAACCTTTCACCCCCCTTATCTGTATGATAATCTAGGACTCATTCTCAAGATCTTTGATAGGTTGTTCTGTTATCTTTCTAATGCCCATCCATCCCCCATGTCCCTGTTCTGCATATATATATTGCTGTTTCTTCATATATTCTTGTAGTCGCCTGATGAAGGGACTGGAGATGTCTCGAGAGCTCGCTATGTAACATCATTACTTCCATTTATGTACGCCATTAAAAGGAATCAAACCTGCAATACTCTTATTGTGTTTCTCTTAATGAGAGCACTGAACTAGTTTTCTATTGGCTAACACCGTACCAGACATTTTTCTATTTCTTTTGACCCCCAAAATTGATAATGCCCCCCATTAGTGCCATCCCCGAATTAATAATCCATCCATTAGTGCCCCAAGTAATAGCAATGCCTCCATCAGAGCTCCCCAGAATTAATAATGCCCCTCAATAATATTGATGCCCCCAGAATTAATAATTCCTCCATTGGTGCCCCCCAGAATTGATAATGCCTTCATCAGTGCCCCCCACAATTGATAATGCCCCCCATTAGTGCCACCCCCAAATTAATAATCCATCCATTAGTGCCCCCAGTATTAATAATGCCACTCAATAATATTAATGCCCCCATTAGAGTCTCCAATAATATTGATGCCCACAAAATTAATAATGCTCTGCTTGTGAGAAAAAAAAAGGAACTCCCGTCCTCCATTAGATGGCGCCGCGGTGAACACTCGTTGCTGACTGGAAGCTCAGGACAGGATCGGCACTCCAGCGTGATGCCGTTTTGCAGGTCCAGTCCTGAGCTTCCAGTCAGCAGCGAGTGTTCACCGCGGTGCCATCTAATGGGGGGATGGGACTGGGAAACTGGTCAGAGATGAGGGAAAGATGGATGGCGCTAAATACGGGGATATTCTTGAGCAGAACCTGTACCGCTCTGTGCGTGATTTGAGGCTAGGACGGAGGTTCACTTTCCAGCAGGACTGACCCCAAACACACGGCTAAAGCAACACCTGAGTGGTTTAAGGGGAAACATGGAGATATGTTGGAACGGCCGAGTCAGATCTCAATCCAATAGAAAATCTGTGGTCAGACGTAAAGATCGCTGTTCACAAGAGCAAACCGTCCAACGTGAAGGAGCCGGAGCAGCAAGGAGGAGGAATGGGCAAAAATCCCAGTGGTAAGATGTAGCAAGATCTTAGAGACTAGTGTTGGGCGCGAATATTCGAATAGCGAATATTAATCGCGAATAACGCAACTTCAAGAATTCGCAAATATTACGAATATAGTGCTATATATTCGTTATATCGAATATTCGTCATTTTTTCCCATCTGAACACATGCTTCCTCCCTGCTTCTTGCTTGTGGGCCAATGAGTCATAAGCAGGGAGGAATCATGACTTTAGATGGAAAAAAATGACGAATATTCTAAAAAACGAATATATAGCACTATATGTAATATAGAATAACCCCGGCTGGTCTGATGGCCTCCACCGCTACAGTATATTCATGCCCCTGCTGCAAAACGGAGCCCAGGACATATTGTGGAGCCTCCGCAGCTAGAACACTCCGGGCCGTACATCTACTGCTAGAAGACACATGTCCGCTCTGACAGGACCACAGACTGGAGGAGGAGGAGAAGAGCCCGGGGATCCCACCTTCTCCTCCAGTCACACAGAGCACCTTGTGTCTTCTCTGCTTGTGGAGTGACTAGAGGATCCCAGACATGAACCCGGCTTCCACGAACCCGAACTGTTGAAAAGCCGAAGGACCTGGGGTGACGTCACCGTCATGTGATCAGTGCAGGGGGCGTGGCTCAGCACGAGATTACCACAACCCGAACGCCAAACTATTTTTTAAAGTTCGCTCATCTCTACTCCTGGCACCTTCACCGATCAGCTGTTTAAAGAGAACACCGTGCTCGTGCGAGAGCTGCATCTTCTTCACTGTTGACATCGCAGCGACAAGCAGGTGTACTTACGCTGTACTTATGCTCACTGCTATGGTGTCGACACCTAGCAGGTAAACAGTGAAGAGAATGCAGTGCTCACACGAGCGCTGTGTTCTCTTCAAACAGCTGATCATGCCGGGAGTTAGATAGGTCATCAATATAGGAAACTGGCCAAGCCATTTTAAGCTGAACTAGAGCAACAGAGAGAATTCAGGCAGGATCAATCATGTTCCAGGGTTCCTCTACGCGGTCACTTGGGACAAACAAGGTCTTCGGCCTTGGTTTTCTTCCTGGTTGGGTGGGTATGCAGAATGAAATCAAGCCAAAGAGAGAACAGCAGCCGCTGGGCTTGGTGAGGATTAAGGTCTTGAGCAGACTGAAATTATGGCAAGTTTAGGTGGTCCGTGTATATGATAACGGGATAATGCCACTCCTCTGTTATCTCAGCGGTCCATGCCCGCCACTGCTCCGCTACCCTGGGCTACTCTGCTGCTGCTGTGGCTCCGGCAGCCTGAAACTGCTGCGGGCCCGGCTGCTGGAGTCCAGTGTCTCCCCTCCCGATGCAGGCCATGGTGTGCATTTCTCTGCCAGGTCTTCCCTGCCTGCCTGTGTGTGCTCCCCTGCCCCTAAAGGGCCAAAGCACCCATGCCCTAATCTCTCCCACAATATGGGTGGCCGCCTCAGGGTACTGAACCCTTTCATGCTACCTGTACATCATAGTGAGTGAGGGGATGTATGAAGCAGGACCTCTGCATCGGACCCTAATAGAGATCTATTAGGGTGAATAGAAGAGGGGATCAAAAGATCCCAGGTTCTAGCCCCTTAAAGTGAAATAGTTAAAAAAATAAAATAAAAAAACACCAATATATTAAAAGTTTGAATCACCCCCCTTTCCCAATTTTACATATAAAAATATATAAAGAATAAAAAATAAACATATTGGGTATCCCCACATCTGAAAATGTCTGAACTATTAAAATATTAAAAAATAATTCCTGTATGGTAAGCGTCATTACAAAAAAATAAAAAAACATGCAATTCGCCATTTTGTGTCATCTTGTCCCCCAAAAAATTGAATAACAGTGATCAAAAAGTCGTACATACCACAAAAATGATACCAATAAAAATACTGTTTTTATGCAAGAAACAAGCCCTTATACAGATCTGAAGACCGAAATGTAAAAAAAAGTGAGGACTGTCAGTATATGGCAATGCAATGAATTTTTTTTTTAAAGGTTTTTAGTTTTTTTAAAGTAATTAAAAAAAACTATACAAGTTTGGTATCGCCGCAATAGTTTAGAGCTGCAGAATAAGAAGGTCAGGTTGTTTTTAGCAAACAGTGAACGCTCTGATGTTGAAACTGTTTTGCCACACAAATATTTTTTTCCCGTTTTCCAATACAAGGCATGGTAAATTAAATGATGGCATTTTAAAATGCATTGTGTCCTGCAAAAAATAAGCCCTCATATAGCGGTGTGAACGGAAAAATAAAAAAGTTATGGTTATTGGAATGTAGGGAGGAAAAATCCAAAATGCAAAAATGAAAATAGACCTTGACATTTAGGGGTTAATGCATCTACCGCCTAGGGGAGGGTGCCTGAGCAAAAGGGAGGTGATCCAAACCTTGTCTCCAGAAGAAAACTGAGGTGGAGTCCTGCTCTTGTGGTCAGCAAATCTCATTTGAGCAAAAGCCTGAAATAGGGATGTTTTATTCTCTTGGCGGATCGGTACATAGTTGCTGTGACAGTAGACCTGGTGCCGGTACTCCAGAGGAAACGGGTAATGGAAGATGGAGACCATACACCATGAAGAAAGGGGTCTTACCAGTAGACTCACTGGGATGGTTGTTGAAGGAAAATTCTGCCCAGGGGTGCAAAGCAACCCTGTCATCAAGACATGTAGAAATGAAGTGTCGGAGATAATTCACCAGGACTTGATTGACACATTTGGCCTGCTATGGGGCCCAAACCCAGAAAGGGTCCTCCCAGGAGGACTGATTATTCTACAGTATTATACAATGACATTCTATACAATGACATGACATACTGTATATACGTGCAGGACATGAATGGAGCACGTGCCTGGCCAGGGAGAGCCATCTCGACTAGTCGTAGGAGTGTGGGTTGCCCGGGAGAAGGGCGTTGCTGTGGGGCCCAGTCAGTTCTAGTTACGCCACTGGCAGAACTCTTTCATTTCTATGCTGTTGTAGCCGTATGAGGCCTTGTTATTTAGGGGCAAGACGTAGTTTTCATTGGTACCATTTTTGGGATATATGGGACTTATTAACATTTATTTTTTGGGATGGAGTGAATAGGAAAAAAAATGCCACTTTTTTTTTTTGCCTTTTTTGTGCTGTTTATGGGGCAGTTTAAATAACAGGTTACCATATTTTTCGCCCCATAAGACGCATCCCCCCCCCCCCAAAAGCGGAGGGAAAATTCCCTTACGTCTAATGGGTCGAATATTAATGAAGAGCTTCATTAGTACCGGAGGACCGGGAAGCAGTGAAGGCTTTGTACTCACAGCTTCCTGGTTGTCAGCTGTAATGGCTGCGTACAGTGTGAGGGCGCGCTGTGACCTCACGCTGTGCGCGCCAGTCCACTGCACAGCAGACGGAGGAGGAGGAAGACAGAGTGCGGGCGGTGAGGAGCAGCGGCGTCTGGAGCAGGAAAGGTGTTTTTTTTATTTTATAAAACATGAGGAGCTGGGGGCAATATGGACATGCTGGAGGCTGATATGGGGGCAATATATAGAGATGCTGGGGTCTGATATAGGGGCAATATAGAGATGCTGAGGCAATATGGGGCTGATGTGGGGCAATATGGGGCTGCTGAGGGATGATATGAGGCAATGGGTGCTGCTGAGGGCTAATAAGAGAGGCAATGGGGAATGATGAGAGGCATGAGGTGCTTATCTGAGGTCTAATTGGGGGTCTGATCTGAGGTCTTGTTGGGGTCTGAATAACATTGGGGGTCTGATTAGTGGTCTGACCTGAGTTCTAGTGAAAAATACTTGTTCTTATTGTCCCCCTCTAAAACCTAGGTGCGTCTTATGGCATGATGCGTCTTATAGGGCGAAAAATGTGGTATCTTTATTAAATGGGTTGTGGCGATCACAGTTTTTTAACCAGTTTTACTAAATAAAAACACTGCTTTATGGAAAAATAATTTTTATAATTCACTTCATTAACTTTAACTATTTGTTAACTTTGATCCTTTTAGCCCCACTAGCAGACATGACTTTTATAATGCACTGGTGTACCTTGAATACCAGTGCATTATAGCTTAACACTGTTCCAGTGATAGGCTATTGTCTGTGGTACAGTCACAGCCATGGCACCACATCGGCACCCCACGATTGCATTCACTGTAAGCTGATGCTGACAGGGTCGCTACTGACCGCGGTATCCAGGGAGCTATGAGACTGGCATCAGAGTTATCTAATGCCGGCTGTTACAGCAGGAGCCCGGCTTCAGTCACTGCTGGGCTCCTGCAGTCATCCGAAGTGCTGTACCAGTGCAGGATTAATAGTGCCGATGGTGGGGACTAAACAGACTAAACGCTCAAGACCAAAGAAATTCTCATGCGTAGAAACACACACAAGGCTTTTTGACAGAGTAAATTTGCCGGTACAGGCAGCCATGACGCTTGGAAAGGTATTATTGTGACTTCTGGTGCCAGGTAGGGATGAGCGGGTAGACTTCGATTCGTATAAAACTTCGTTCTAATACATTACGGAGCAGGAGCTCCGTACAGTATTAGAATGTAATGGCTTGCGAGACTTCGCGCAATAACTTCGTAAATTAATTTGTACTGTAAAAAAACTTGGGTTCGGTTCCAAGGAACCACTCCTGCACCGTACAGTAATAGAACTAAGTTTTATGCAAATCGACTTCAGATGTTTCATCCAAAGTCGATTCCCTCATCCCTAGCGCCAGGTATCCTGTTGCATCAATAATAGTGTGTAGGAAGTGTATAGCTGTGAGGGCGATGCAGGCTTCCTGGGATGAGTAGGTATCTTGCTGGAATATATACTCACAGCTGGTGGTAGTGCTAGGTACAGACTGCCCTCCTGTTGGACAGAAGTAGCGCTGGTGGTAAGGAGCCGGAACCAGAGGTGGTACCTACATCTATCAGACATTGATGGTACTTCCTGTTGATATGCCATCAACACCTAAGTCCATACAATAATTCTTCCGACCTTCAGATTACACATTCATGGAGCCTGCAGTATATAAAGCTGGCCATTCTTTTGAGATAATGATCTGCCACACTGCGACCGATCAGTCGCCCAGGGAATCGCCCGTATGAACGACCGCACCAACTAAACGGTCCGATCAGGGCGTCAGATTTTCATAAAAACAGACTCCCAGGTGCTCGAGTACAATGGCAAGTGAATTCAGGCAATCGTGCCATCAACGTTCAGTTTTAGCCGAGGTTTTCCAACATGGCGGATTGCTTTTTCAGCGATTGCTTGTTCGCGCTAGCTGTTAAAACGATAGTTGGCAGCAAAGGCCAAAATCTGCATTTCCGCCCAAATTTAATCTTATGTGTATGGCAACCTTAAGTCTATAACTACAGTCATATAGAAATGTAAGGACGCCCATGTAGATTGTGTATTTGAACATATCAATATTTCATCGCCATGAGTATAAAAAGATTCAAAAAACACTACAAAACAGACATCGCAACTACTCATTAGAAGAACAATTCACACAACTTTATTCCACAGAGGGAAATTTCCTAAGTACATTCATCACTATGTTAGGATGGTTTCACATGCTGTAGGAACAACATGGCTAAGGTGTTAACGCCAGTGCGGCCAAAACTGTAAATACAACATGGTGTCTCCTTTGCAGCACGCATTACTAAGGGAAGTATGCCTTTACCATATACTATAGTCTGAGGACAGCTGTGTGTAACATACAGAGCCTTCTCAGCCTGCCTCTTCTCAGCTTGCCTCTTATCTCTCTACCTCTGCCAGTGCTTCCTTTAATTTGCCCTACCATATTTCTGACCTATCTCTGCCTATTTCACTTGCTGCCAGTACGAATTGCTGGAAACTTTAATTTTTTCTTCCCTGCACTTCTCTGGTAGTTCCTGAGTGAAAGGAAGAGATATTAGAACAGCGCTGCATCAATCAGCGCAGGTAGCTAGTCAGATAGGCAAGAACTGGTACAGAATATGGTAGGGCACATGTATGGCTGGGGTAGATAAAGAGGAGGAAGGCTGAAAACCCCATGTATGGTACACCTAACCATACTAAAGTATAGTTACAATTTGAAGTACCTTGTTTGCTCTTATAACACTTCCCGTAATACAAACAAGAACATGGTTTCTTCTCTGTGTGAATTCTCTAATAGAGTTGCAAAATTTGATCCATTTGTAAAGCATTTTCACATATAGCTAATCAAAATGGTTTCTCTCCTGTGTGAATTTTCTCATGTGCAATGAGACTTGACTTTTGTGTAAAACATTTCTCACATTCTGAACATGAATACGGCTTCTCTCCTGTGTGAATTCTCTGATGACGGTTGAGGTTGTCTTTAGAAATAAAACATTTCCCACAATCTGAACAGGAATATGGCTTCTCCCCTGTGTGGTTTCTCTCGTGTTTAATGAGATCTGACTTTTGTGTATAACATTTTCCACATTCTGAACATTTAAATGGCTTCTCTCCTGTGTGAATTCTTTCATGTGTAAGAAGACATGATTTATCTGTAAAACATTTACCACAATCTGAACATGTAAATGGTTTCTCTCCTGTGTGAATTCTCTGATGAACCTTCAAGTTGTCTTTAGAAATAAAACATTTCCCACATTCTGAACATGAGTACGGTTTCTCTCCTGTGTGAATTTTCTTATGTCTACCAAGATGTGATTTATCAGTAAAACGTTTCCCACATTCTGCGCATGAATAAGGCTTCTCTCCTGTGTGGATTCTTTCGTGTTTAACAAGATACGATCTACCTGGAAAACATTTCCCACATAGTGAACATGAATATGGATTCTCTCCTGTGTGAATTCTCTGATGAATCCTGAGGGTGGCTTTAGAAGCAAAACATTTCCCACATTCTGTACATGTAACTGGCTTTTCTCCTGCTTGAATTTTCTGATCTTCCTCAAGTTTATCTTCAGTAGTAAACCATTTTCCACGTTCTAAATATGAATACGGCTTCTCTCCTAAGTGAATCCTCTCATGTTTAACAAGATATGATTTTTTGGCAAAAAATCTCCCACATTCTGAACATGAATACAGCTTCTCTCCTGTGTGAATTCTCTGATGTACAACAAGACGTGATTTATACATAAAACATTTTCCACATTCTGAACATGAATATGGCTTTTCTCCTGTGTGAATTCTTCTGTGGCTAAAAAGACCTGAGTGTTGTGTAAATCGCTTTCCACATTCAGAACACGAGAACGGCTTCTCTCCTGTGTGATATCGCTGATGTTTGACAAGACCGGATTTCTCTGTAAAACATTTCCCACATTCTGAACATTTAAATGGTTTCTCTCCTGTGTGACTTCTCTGATGAACCTTTAGTTTGTCTTTAGTAGTAAAACATTTCCCACATTCTGAACATGAATACGGCTTCTCTCCTGTGTGAATTCTCTCATGCTTCACAAGCTGTGATTTATACATAAAACATTTCCCACATTTTGAACAGGAATATGGCTTCTCAACTGCGTGAATTCTTCTGTGGGTATATAGATTTGAGCTGTCTGTATACTGTTTTCCAGATTCCCTTTTACCTCTTTTCTGCCCGGTACTTGTGGTAGCAATCTGTGATTGGTCAGGAGAAGGTTCTTCATGATTAGTGGGATTAGATAATAGACCTGCACTGTGAAGTCCTAGATGTATATTATAGGTAATGAGTTTTTCTCCTGGAAAGCGCTGACCGATATCGTCATCTTCTGTTTTATCTAGCGACCACATGACGTTTTCCTCAGAGTTCATACTCGAATTTTCTGTTAGGATTACAAAGAAACACAGGCGTTTATTTAGGCAGACTTCGAACTAAAATCAGACTTTGAACTAACATTTCCAAATCCTTTTGAATCCCTTCCTGGCTTTGACTCAAAACCTGCCTGTGTAACTCCTGCCTTATAAATCTTTATATAACACTTTATTACGGATGAATGATAAAATTGAGGATTCTGCTCTACACTCACTGATCACTTCTATTAAATATAGTGTTGGGTGCGAATATTCGAATCACGAATATTAATCGCGATTATCGGCACTTCGAGAATTTGCGAATATTTAGAATATAGTAATATATATTCGTAATTTCGAATATTCTAGATTTTTTTTAATCAGTAACCTCCCTTCTTGCTTGTGGGCCAATGAGAAGGGTGCAATGTCTTTGTCTGAGCTTAGCAACATCCCTAGCAACCAATAGGAAAGTTGCCGACCCCGTACTATATAAGAACCTCCCCAGTAGCCATTTTCTGCAGTTCTGAGAGAGACAGCAGTGTTATTGCTGTGCTCTGTGCTTTCCTGTTTCACATTGCATTAGATAGTTAGTTATCTTATATCTATAATACAGATAGTTAGTGGGAGATAGTCAGTGTAGGTTAGATAGTGATATAGTGTAGCTGATAGGTTCCAGTGCAGGGTGTTAGGTAGTGTGATAGGTTCTGCTGTCCATACATACATGCTACAGACATAGTGCTGAGATGTCACATTACATTAGATAGTTAGTTATCTTATATCTATAATACAGATAGTTAGTGGGAGATAGTCAGTGTAGGTTAGATAGTGATATAGTGTAGCTGATAGGTTCCAGTGCAGGGTGTTAGGTAGTGTGATAGGTTCTGCTGTCCATACATACATGCTACAGACATAGTGCTGTGATGTCACATTACATTAGATAGTTAGTTAGTTATATATATAATACAGATAGTTACTGGGAGATAGTCAGTGTAGGTTATATATATAATACAGATAGTTAGTGGGAGATAGTCAGTGTAGGTTAGATAGTGATATAGTGTAGCTGATAGGTTCCAGTACAGGGTGTTAGGTAGTGTGATGGTTCTGCTGTCCATACATACATGCTACAGACATAGTGCTGGGATGTCACTTTACAGTAGATAGTTAGTTAGTTAGGTCATATATATAATACAGATAGTTAGTGGGAGATAGTCAGTGTAGGTTAGATAGTGATATAGTGTCGCTGATAGGCTCCAGTGCAGGGTGTTAGGTAGTATGATAGGTTCTGCTGTCCATACATACATGCTACAGACATAGTGCTGTGATGTCACATTACATTAGATAGTTAGTTATCTTCTATATATAATACAGATAGTTAGTGGGAGATAGTCAGTGTAGGTTAGATAGTGATATAGTGTAGCTGATAGGTTCCAGTGCAGGGTGTTAGGTAGTGTGATAGGTTCTGCTGTCCATACATACATGCTACAGACATAGTGCTGTGATGTCACATTACATTAGATAGTTAGTTATCTTATATATATAATACAGATAGTGGGAGATAGTCAGTGTAGGTTAGATAGTGATATAGTGGAGCTGATAGGTTCCTGTGCAGGGTGTTAGGTAGTGTGATAGGTTCTGCTGTCCATACATACATGCTACAGACATAGTGCTGTGATGTCACATTACATTAGATAGTCAGTTATCTTATATATACAATACAGATAGTTAGTGGGAGATAATCAGTGTAGGTTAGATAGTGATATAGTGTAGCTGATAGGTTCCAGTGCAGGGTGTTAGGTAGTGTGATAGGTTCTGCTGTCCATACATACATGCTACAGACATAGTGCTGTGATGTCACAAGTTCACAACAATACTTAGTGCACCAATCACTAATATGTAGTCAGACCTGTTAAAATGTGAAGTTGAACGTATTGCGCCAAAATATTCGCATCATTAGTGTCGATTTCACAAGCGCGAATATATTGGAGCACTTCATCTGCATATAAAGCTATTGTAATGTTCTGCCGTGCCAACCATTTTCTCCAGTCTCAGGAAACTTCTAGCAGCTTGAGAAATATAGCTATAGTGACCGACGCCTGTATTTCACGCACATTACGCGAATATAACATTACCGATTTTTCACGATCAAGAAAATAATCTCAAATTCGCGAATATATGACGAATATTCTACCAAATATTTGCGAAATTTCACAAATTCGAATATTGCCCTTGCTGCTCATCACTATAATCTATTACACAAACCAGGACCTGAGAACATTCAGAAATCTGAAAGCCACAACCTTCTCTGACAATCAGGCCTGTCCTCTGCCAGGACTTTAGGAACATCAATGCCAGTTCGGCATGATTTTAATACAGTACTTTAACCCCCTTACGACTAATCCTTTTTGGGCCTTTAATGAGTTCTCTGGTTTCATAATGAATTTGTTTTTATCTGCCTAGAGTTGCTCCATATACCTACTTTTCACATCAGAACTTTCCTTCCCCTGTCCTTGGCATCAGCTCATCTGGGAAGGATGTTTACAAGCAGAAGTTCCTGCTGTTTCTCAGCTTCCTGCTGGATTTTCTTAAGCAAACCCAGCATGCTTTGCTCTGCAATGTTTCACAGGGCCAGTGAACCACCTTTCACTAAATAATTAATTTTTTGTTGTCCCATTCTGAGTGCAGGGAGGCAGAGTTGAAGGTGAATTATCAGCTTTCTGAGAAATCAGGTTATGGCCTCTTTCACATGGTCAGTATTTGGTCAGTATTGTTGCATCAGTATTTGTGGGTCCAAAACACAGAAGAGGCACACATATTTCTATTATAGCTTTTCTCTGTAGGTTCCACTTCTGACATTATGTCAGTGTTATCCAAATACATTCCAGAACTACAGGGTTACATAGCATCATAAATCAATATAATGCTATGCGACCCCATCAGTGCTGGGAGGTCAGGACGGGAGCTGCCACAGACACGTGCTGCGAGTCCGATGCGTAAAAACCGCTCGTCTGAAAGGGGCCTTACTTCATTCTGGAGAAAAAGTCACTTTAATCCATATGCAAATCAGCACTTCAGTTCTGCCAGGACAGCACAATGCATTCTGTGCACCTCCTGCTTCCTCTGTCACCCCTCCCTCCAGCTTCCTCTGCCTCCCCCCCTCCCGCTTCTTCTGCCTCTTCTCCCTCCCGCTTCTTCTGCCTCCCCTCCCTCCCGCTTCTTCTGCCTCTTCTCACCCGCTTCTTCTGCCTCCCCTCCCACCCACTTCCTCTGCCCACCCTCCCTTCCACCCACTTCCTCTGCCACTCCTCCCACCCGCTTCCTCTTCCACCGCCACCCCTCCCACCCGCTTCATCTGCCTCCCCTCCCTCTACCACCAATGCCACATAATATGCCATTATATTCCATGAAAGTTCTGGAAATAGCCAAGCGCTGTACTCAGCTATCTCCGGCACTCCAATAGAAATTAATGGAGTAGCAGAGCGCGTATCCAACCAGCCGCTCCTTGCCTTTCAAGGAGGCTACGTGGGGTATGGGACCTTTGTTCTTGTGATCAGTGGGGATCCCAGTGGAAGGACCCTCACCGATCTAATAATTATCCCCTATCCTGTGGATAGGCTATAGCTTTCTGTGACCGGTTAACGCCTTTAACTCTGATCTTGGAAGTGAGAGAAGAGAAGGAAGTAAAGGGAGTGGCATTCGAAAATAGCAGCAGAGAGACAGACACAGAGATCGCTGCTGCTTTGTTGGTGATGTGAGGCCCTTTTATAGGAGCAGATTTATAGACAATTATCAAGAAAGAACAGAAAATTTCTGATAATTGCCTGAATGTGAGCTGCATGTAAATCTCATCTCCTTCGTATAGGGATCAGCCATGACTACGGCTTGTACCTATACAGATCCCTGTTCACACAGGACAATCTGCTACCCAGAAGCTATAAGCTTGGTGCCAAATCAAAAATGCTTTTACCTGAGCAACAAGCATTTGCTCATTTGACAAGTGATTAAAAAAAAGAAGTAGATGTAACTGTCATTTATCCGAATCCCATACACTACAATATATTAGAAATGTAGTCTATGGTACAAACAATCAGAAGATCACAGGTCTTGTAAGGGGTCTAAAAAGTAAAGTTTAAAAAAAATGTAAAAAAAACAACAAAAATATTAAAAATTAAAATCATCCCCTTTCCCAATATTACATATAAAATAAATAACTGAAAATATAAAAATATAATCATGTGCATGGTGTAACGGAAAAAAAAAAAATAGCAGACTTGCTGTTTTATGAAAACGCTGTCCACTTAAAAATATTGAATAAAAAGTGATCAAAAAGTTGTGTGTAACACGAACTAATAGAAAAAAAACCATCAAACAGCTCAGTAGACAGAAATATAAAACAAGTTATGGGTGTCAGAGCATTTTTAACAATTTTATATTTTTTTTAGTTTTTTTTTTTCAATTTAACCCCGCAAAAAAAAATTCTCCTGTTTTCTAATACACAATATAGTAAATTAAATGGAGCCAATAAAAATACAACTTGTCCCACAAAAAAAAGCTCTCATATGGCTACTTCAACAGAAAATTAAAAAAGTTATGGTTCTTAGAATGTGGTGAGGAAAAAACAAAAACGAAAAAACGAAAATTGGTTTGGGCCTTAAAAGAATTAAAAATTATGCAAAGTGAAGACGAAAAAGATAAATGTTCATTATTAAAGGAAGTCTGTCAGCAGAGACCCCCCTGTCACACCAGAAGTGCAGTCACACCGCTGAGGGTCACCTAAAAAAACCTTCATGCGCCTTCCCAATCTGAGGCTCGTTCCTCATGATCATTTTTCATAATGTGCAAATGAGCCGTATGGTAAATCCAGGCCACATCAAAGCTCCGCTCCTTCCAGCGCCCAGCCGCTCCCTCCCTGGTCTGATTGTCAGGGCCAGGCAGTGGTGATATAATCTCGCCTGGTGCAAGTTTAGAAAAAGTCAATTTGGCGATTTCTTCAAGAAATTTGTTTTGTTCTGAATGAATTTTTCACGAATCGCGATAAATATGGTAGATCCAGGCCCCTCTGCCTAATCATATTCATCCCACTTAAAGACCCAATCTCAGTGTGAAGGCTTGGAACTAAAACTGCATCGTGTGCATTAGGTTCTAGTGCGCCCACATTTATTGTTAATCTGTTCTGTAGATACTTTGCCGTCAGTATTACAGGTGTGATTCCACAGCTAACAGAAGGGATTAGCTATGAATCTTGGTGACCTGCACTGTGCTGGGCACCAAGATTCATAGCTAATCCCTTCTGTTACCTGTGGAATCACTGTGCATCAGTATTACAGATCAATAAAAGTGTCAGGTCTAATTTATTGCCGTGGATTAAACCGTGCAGTGCCCCAAGATTTAAGTAGTGGCCCCATGACAAAGTGGGGAGAGTGGCAGCAGTGGCAGTAACAGTGACAAAAGTGGCCCCATGACAGAGTGGAGAACGTGGCAGTGACAGTAGTGGCCCCATGACAGAGTAAGGACAAAAGCAGCAGCAGTAGTGGCCGCATGACAGAGTGGGGACAGTGGCAGCAGCAGTAGTGTCTCCGTGACAGAGTGGGGATGGTTTCAGCGGCAGAAGTGGCCTCATGACAGAGTGGGGATTGTGGCAGCGGCAGAAGTGGCCTCATGACAGAATGGGGATTGTGGCAGCGGCAGAAGTGGCCTCATGACAGAGTGGGGATTGTGGCAACGGCAGAAGTGGCCTCATGACAGAGTGGGGATTGTGGCAGCGATAGAAGTGGCCTCATGACAGAGTGGGGATTGTGGCAGCGGCAGAAGTGGCCTCATGACAGAGTGGGGATTGTGGCAGCGGCAGAAGTGGCCTCATGACAGAGTGGGGATTGTGGCAGCGGCAGAAGTGGCCTCATGACAGAGTGGGGATTGTGGCAGCGGCAGAAGTGGCCTCATGACAGAGTGGGGATTGTGGCAGCGGCAGTAGTGGCCTCATGACAGAGTGGAGAAGGTGGCAGCAGCAGTAGTGGCTCCATGACAGATGGGGGGAGCAGCAGCAGTAGTGGCGTCATGACGGGGGCAGAGGGATGGGCAGCAGCAGTGGCGGCCCCATGACAGAGTAGGGTGTGTGGCAGCGGCAGCAGTGGCCCCATGACAGAGTGGGGATTGTGGCAGCGGCAGTAGTGGCCTCATGACAGTGGGGAGTGTGGCAGCGGCAGTAGTGGCTCTTGACAGGGGGCAGCAGCAGTGGCAGTTGTTGCCCCATGACAGAGTGGGGATGGTTTCAGCGGCATCTAAACCCCGTAATGCAAAATGCCGTGCATGTATAGGAGCTGCGCCCGCCCGATCACTGCAGGGTTCCGGCAGTCCCTGGTAGCCGGTCCCCTGCTGTATCCGCCGACATCGCTGTTTACAGCTATGCCAGCAGGTTAACCCCTTCTATGCCGCGGGTGAAGGAGAGCATCGGGTCCCCGCACTGCTGTGGCGTGGGACCCGATGTGTGACAAGGCAGGCCGATGCCGTGCAGAGGCTGCCCAATGCCTTGCACGGCATCAGGACCTGCCTTCTACGGGTGCCCAGGAGATCCAGCCTCAGGCCCGTCTCCTAGGCAACCTGTCCAGCATCAGACCCGTCTCCTAGGCAACCTGTCCAGCATCAGACCCGTCTCCTAGGCAACCTGTCCAGCCTCGGGCCCGTCTCCTAGGCAACCTGTTAGTGTATTACTCACTGTCATACACTAACAGGCAATGCATTACAATACAGATGTATTGTAATGCATTGCAGAGGGGATCAGTCCCCAAAAGTTGAAGTCCCAGAGTGGGACAGAAATAAAGTTAAAAAAAAAGTAAAAAAAGATTTCAATAAAAAAAAATTATTTTCAAGCTAAAAAAAGAAAAAAAAACGCCCCTTTCCCCTGCCGCTGCCACAAATGATAAGGTTTAAGATATTACAAGCACATTGCCCAGACCCTGCCTCTGATAGATGGCTGCGATCCGCGGCAATTAACCCCTCAGGTGTGGCACCTGAGGGGTTAATTGCCGCGGATCGCAGCCATCTATCAGAGGCAGGGTCTGGGCAATGTGCTTGTAATATCTTAAACCTTATCATTGGTGGCCAGTGCGCCCTCAGCCCCGCCTCCTCTTCTCTCATTGGTGGCCAGTGCGCCCTCAGCCCCTCCTCCTCCTCTTCTCTAGTCTCCACTGGCAGCGCGGCACAGGGGGAAGGAGGGACCGCCTCCTTCTCCCCTGTCCTGCTGAGGGAACATGGCGGCAATGTTCTGTTAGAGCACAATTATCGGTATATCGGCCTGGTTAGGGGCCGATACCGATAACTGTGCAAATCATCAATATCGGCCGATAATATCGGCCAAACCGATAATCGGTCGACCCCTAATATAGAGCGACCCAAAAATCATATGTACCCTAAAATAGTACCAACAAGACTGCCACCTTATCCCGTAGTTTCCAAAATGGGGTCACTTTTTTGGAGTTTCTCCTCTAGGAGATGTGACATGGCAACTTAAAATTATCCCAGTGAAATCTGCCTTCCAAAAACCATATGGCGCTCCTTTCCTTCTGCGCCCTGCAGTGTGCCCGTACAGCAGTTTACAACCACATATGGGGTGTTTCTGTAAACGACAGAATCCGGGCAATAAATATTGAGTTTTGTTTGGCTGTTAACTTTTGCTTTGTTAGAGGGAAAAAAATGATTAAAGTGGAAAATCTGGCAAAAAAGTGAAATTCTGAAATTTCATCTCCATTTTCCATTAATTTTTGTGGAACACCTAAAGGGTTAACAACGTTTGTAAAATCAGTTTTGAATACCTTGAGGGGTGTAGTTTCTAAAATGGGGTCATTTTTGGGTGGTTTCTATTATGTAAGCCTCACAAAGACCTGAACTGGTCCTTAAAAAGTGGATTTTGGAAATTTTCTGAAAAATTTCAAGATTTGCTTCTAAACGTCTAACGTCCCCAAAAAATAAAATGGCATTCACAAAATGATCCAAACATGAAGTAGACATATGGGGAATGTAAAGTAATAACTATTATATAAGGGAACACAATCTGTTTTAAAGGTAGAGAAATTGAAATTTGGAAAGTTGCAAATTTTTCCAAATTTTTTGTAAACTTGGTATTTTTTTTATAAATAAAAATTATATATTTTGATTCAAATTTACCACTGTCATGAAGTACAATATGTAAAGAGAAAACAATCTCAGAATGGCCTGGATAAGTAAAAGCGTTTTAAAGTTATTACCACATAAATTGACACTGGTCAGATTTGCAAAAATCAGTCTGGTGCTTAAAGGGACACTGACAGAGCCAAAATGCTTTTTTAACCCTAAATATGTGGGCACAGATGGCCTAATGAGTATTTAAACCATATAAGGATAACCCCTGTCGACCTTATAATCAGCATAAAATCAAGTTTTATTACCTCTACAAAGCGATCTTGTTTGTACCCAAGGGGCGGTGTTTAATTTCCTGTTGTGCCCAGCCGCACCCTAACTGCCGGATTGTAGCGCCGCCCAGCTCATCAATATTTACTTCGCTGGGCGGCTTCTGCTTTCCCCCGACGCTCCTAGATCCCGCGCATGCCCATTAAAAAGCTATGGGCATCGGCCTCAGTATCAGTTTCTGGGCATGCGCGGCATACGATGCCGGCACTCACAGAGGCAGCAGCGATACTGCGCCTGCGTCCAAAAATCTTCAGAGGCATCTTCAGACTGAATATTGATGAGCTGGGCGGCGCTAGAATCCGGCAGTTAGGGTGCGGCTGGGCACAACAGGAGCTTAAACACCGCCCCTTGGGCACGAACAAGATCGCTTTGGAGAGGTAATAAAACTTGATTTTATGCTGTTTATAAGGTCGACAGGAGTTATCCTTATATGGTTTAAATACTCATTAGGCCATCTGTGCCCACATATTTAGGGTTAAAAATGCATTTTGGCCCTGTCAGTGTCCCTTTAAGGTGAAAAATGGCCCGGTCCAAAAGGGGTTAAAGCCTCTTTCAGACGGTCAGTACTTGGCCAGCGTTTTGCTTCAGTATTCGATCAGTATTTGTAAGCCAAAAACAGGAGTGGGTCCAAAACAAAGATAAAATGTAATAGAAATATTTGCGTGTGTTGGACCCACTTCTGCTTTTGGCTTACAATTACTGATCAAATACTGACCAAATACACATATTAGCTATCGCGGTCGCGTTAGTGGAGCGATTTGTGTGGTTCATTCCGATAACCAAGGACGGACACGCTTCCTTATGGCAATCATCCAGCAAGTTCGGCCCATCTGGCTTTAACCCTAATACAAGGAGTTATTTGAACCCAGGCGGTCAGCATCCAAGAGGCCTTTACCACTAACTGTTCTGCGTGGACCTTACATGTCTGGGGCTGCACTGAAGGGATCGCCTTGGATCTACCCTTTACCGACAGGCCCGCTCATAGGGATCGGGGATTGTAAAAAAAAACAGATCCGCATTTTTGCGGACAGCATACGGTGATCTGAATGAAGCCTAACTGATTGGCTAACAAAAGCGGTTAAATATCAATGTGGACGCGCCACAAACAGTGGAATGAGACAGCAATGAATAGTACATTCATTGTCACAACACAATAGTCCACGAAAGTAATAAGAAGCTATTACCACGTAAGGAGACTCAGGTGAGAGCTGAAAAAAGGGTTAACTGGAGCTCTAAGGTGGAGCCTCACCTGAAGAAACCTCCCTTCCTCCATTCATGATCCCATACCTGTGGTGACATGGCCTGGAATGTCCTCCTCCACCTCACTCTTACACGGGGGATCGCCCATCATCCGCTCTTCTTCATCCTCCACTTTAATATCAGTCACATCTTCCCCCTGATTTGTCACCTGTAACAATTCAGGACAATACAGCAGACAGGTGGGAAATCTAACAGATCCACAGAAGAGACCCCCACAATCTATGACCCCTCTATGACTGCAGGACCTCCTATATAGATGTGTATAGGGCTCAGCTCCATCTACCTGATGGTTCTCTGGGGGCTTCTCCTCTGGACAGTCCTGGGAATACAGAGGACGGGGACATCTCTCCGGGGGATTTCTCCTCCTGGATCCATCTGTGGAGACACAAGCACAATATTATATATCATGATGAGATGATGGGAGTAGTATCCAGGGGACCCTGACACCTCTATAATCAGGAAGATCTCTTCTTACCTGGTGATGTCAGAGGCCGGGGAGCCTCCATCATGGCCTCCTTGTACAGATCCTGGTGTCCTTCTATATACTCCCACTCCTCCATGGAGAAATAGACCGCCACATCCTGACACCTTACAGGAACCTGACAACACAATGACACCGTCATCACCCAGACCCTCCAGTGCTGTTACTGGAGAATTTCCCAGCATTCCCAGTAGTGTCACCTCTCCAGTCAGCAGCTCCATCATCTTGTGGGTGAGCTCTAGGATCTTCTGCTCATGTATCAGGGGAGGCTCTGTGATGGGGGTCCTGCTCCACCCTCCGGACTCATGGATGATGGGAGTCCCCCGATGTCTTCTTCACTATGGTGTAATCCTGTGGATGGAGAGAGACACTTAGGGAAAGAAATTCCTTCCTGACTCCGGATCTACACTCAGAATCCCTCCCGGGATCATGGCCCCATCTCCAGTAATCTAGTCACTAGAAGCTGGAATATTATTACCCTCCAGACCTCCAGGCCCCTTCTGGACTCTTCTAGAGAATCCCCATGACTCCTTCCTCTGGCAGAGAGCTCCATAGTCTCACTGCTCTTACAGTAAAGACTCCTCCTCTATGTTGGTGCAGAAACCTTCTTTCCTCTAGACGTAGTGGAGGCTCCTTGTTATAGTCCAGTATCATCTAGATGTCAGACTAGTGGTAGAAATCCTCCTCCAGGCCACACTCCGCCATCTCCTCCTCTGCTTCCTCTCCTCCTGGGTACAACGTGCCTACTTACCTTCTCATGGCTCCTACAACATGACTATTGGCCCCCATGATCCATCACTGACCATACTGGGGGCTGATCTTCAGGTTCTCCGTCACTTGGAAGGTCTGGAGGCCGTTCTCCAGGACCCTGGACTCTTCCTATCACTTCCTATGATGGATTCTCCTTCCCGATGTCTGACTTGTTACAGAATACAATACAGAGGAGAGAAATCTAGAGAAGTTTACCTCTCCGCTCAGCAGGGAGATGATCTCCAAGGTGAGGTCTAATATTCTTCTGCTGATCTCCTTCCTGTCCATCCTTGGTGGTCATTCAGGAGAAGAGGAGAGAACTGGAGGAGCTGGAGGCTTCTAGTACTGCAGGCGCCTTTATGAGGAGAGGCTGGAAATCCTCCAGGGACAAGAGCATTAGTGAGATCCAGAACCGCACTCACTGCTCCTGGAGAGACCCCGCTTCTCAGAGCCCCCAGCACCGGGGATAAAGGGGGATTCTGGAGAAATGGCTGATACCAGAGAGAAGAAGAGGCTCCAGACACCACAGCAGTGACTACCGACCAGGACCTGCTCTGTATCTGCTGCACTGCAAGAGCTGAAGGACCTGGGGTGATGTCACTGTCATGTGATCAGGAAGGGGCGGAGCTCAGCAGTGGAGAAGGACCTGGGATGATGTCACTGTCATGTAATCAGTGCAAGGGGTGGAGCTCAGTGGTGGAGAAAAATGATAGGGAAGGACCTGTGATGATGTCACTGTCATGTGATCAATGCAGGGGGCGGAGCTCATTGGTGGAGAGAAGTGGTAGGAAAGGACCTGGGATGATGTCATCATCATATGATCAGTGCAGGGGGCGGAGCTCAGCAGTGGAGGAGGGTCCTGTGTAGAGCCCATGATCAGGGCGGTTATTATTCTATCACTGATCTGTATCAGCGCCGTGCACGGAGGAGACTGCAGCGGATCAGGACAGGACAAGCGACCTGAGATCCTGTCACCACCAGACTCATGACCAGCAGTTTAACTCTTGAATGTACTTGGATGTTCTGCATGGTCTGGATATACTGGGGTTTCCTCCCCCTTTACCTCTTCTGTCTGTGTGTCTCGTTCCTCCTCCTCACTACCTCTGCTGTCTGTGTGTCCTCTTCCTCCTCGTACCTCTGCTGTCTGCCTGTTCTCTTCCTACCTCTTCTGTCTGCCTGTCCTCTTCCTACCTCTGCTGTCTGTGTGTTCTATTTTTCCTCATCCCACCTCTGCTGTCTGTGTGTCCTCCTCCTCCTTCCTCTGCTGTCTGCCTGTCCTCTTCCTACCTCTGCTGTCTGTGTCCCCTTCTTCCTACCTCTGCTGTCTGTGTGTCCTCTTCCTCCTCCTCACTACCTCTGCTATCTGTGTGCTGAGGACCGGTGAGGAGCAGACTGTCTAACATCTCCTGTGCTTTTCATGTCTTTTCTGGTCTCCTGTCAGAGATTCTGAACCTTTTGTCACCATTCACCCCCAGTGACAGGAAGTTCAGACCGAGTCCCCCCAAGAAGGCGATCAGTGATGTTACAGGGCTCTTCTCTGCCGCCGTCACAGACTCTGTTCTAAGCCTCTGGCAGCAGTTCCTGCAGATTTGGCAGAATAGCGCAGTGTGCAGCACTGATCTCCCTGTCATAATGACAGACAGCACATCAGGAGACAAAATGGTCGACTATTATTTTATAAATTACATACGGCACTACCAAACATACAGGAGAATACAGCGACACACACCTCTTACATCCAGTCACGTCTGCTCTGATATAAACTCATTGATAAAAAAACAATACCGCCCCCCGAGAGAAATGTCAGATTGCTTGTCCTGCAGTTCTGTCTCAGGCTGATGTTCCAATGATTACAGGTGAGGTCTGGTTAGACACTGGGTCCTGCCACAAGAAGGCGTAAAAGTGTCAGAGGCTACTTTTGGGTAGTGTACCTAGGATCACTGACTGCTAGACATGGCTCTAAGACATTTTGAGAGTGGTCATTACTAGAGATATGAAAAAATAGTTCGGGCGTTCGGGTTGTGGTAATCGCCGCATCCCGTTATGGATTCCACTACCGCGGACTATCCCGGCATATGGAATCCATAAGCGGCGGCTTCCACGAACCCGAACTGTTGAAAAGCCGAAGGACCTGGGGTGACGTCACCGTCATGTGATCAGTGCAGGGGGCTGGATTTGATCCCGTGCTGAGCCACGCCCCTGCACTGATCACATGACGGTGACGTCACCCCAGGTCCTTCGGCTTTTTAACAGTTCGGGTTGGTGGAGGCCGCCCCTTATAGATTCCATATGCCGCGATAGTCCGCGGTAGTGGAATCTATAACGGGATGCGGCGATTACCACAACCCGAACGCCGAACTATTTTTCAAAGTTCACTCATCTCTAGTCATTACTGGACTGAGGGAAGCATGATGATTAGAGACGAGCGAATTGAAGCTGACGAACTGGAATTCGTTCTGAATTTCAGGAAAAATTCGATTCGCACAGAATGTTAATTTCCTCACGCTTCGTAGTAAGAAATCGCATTTTTCCTAAAATGGTTGCTGCACGTGTGAGGACATGGAGCAGGGAAGGCGGGGTCACCCATAATGCCACGCATCCAGCCAATCAGCAGCCAGCCAGCCCTGTGATGTCACAGCCCTATAAATAGCCCTCAGCCATCTTAAATTCTGCCATTCACCCATGGTCTGTGGCTCAGCGTCCCCATCTCCGTGTCTTCTGGTTATTCATGCAGTCTGCAGAATCTCTTCTTCTAGGCACTGATTCCTAAATGCAGAACACTAGGGACTCTGACTAATCTCCTTATATACAGATTCTACTTGAAGTAGAACCTTCTAGTGAGAGCGGTGGAGTGGAGAAACTCAGCAGAAACAAATACAAAGTTACAATTTCCGTCTCTCATCAATGATACCTAATAGGAATGACACAGCAGCACCAGACAGTCACAAGGTCAGTCCGTCTGGTTTTAGATGTAAACAACGTCTGGCTTTTTCCCTCCAAAACCCTATGGCAGCTGTGGAAAAATCCCCAAAGTCTCTCAGTATTCATTAACCCTTTCCACAGTGCCGTGCAAGTGAGCAGGATATATATGACAACATATACAGGCAGTTACACTGTTCTAAACAGTATAAGTCAGTGCAAGTTAACCCTTTAAAGGGAAATAAAGTAAGGAGTTGATGACTTTGCAAATGTCCAGACTTCAAAGTTTCCCTGCCCCCGGGCACTACACATTAGTTTCCTAATTTTCCATCATCCTGCCGCCTTCAATAGTCTGCCCTCTGTGCTCCCCAATACTATACTGCAGAAAAAGATAGTCCCCCTGAAAATACTAGTACCACACAGGTAGTGCCTCCTACAATGATCACACAGTGCCCTCGAAAATAATTGTACCCACCACATAGTGCCTCTGACAGTATTAGTGCCTCAAGCATAGTGTCTCTCCCAAAAATTGTGGTAATGACGGATGATGTGCCTGGATGCTCCCACAGTAATAGTGCTCCCAAAAGTCCCACTAATAGTAATCATTTCCTCCAAGAATGCACTTAGTGATAATAGTGGCCGTACAGTGCCCCCAATAATAATATTCTCCCCGTGAGGACCCCATTGTAGTAATAATGTTCCCCAGTAGTAATAAAGCCCAGCACAATGCCCCCAGTAGTAATAATTCTCCCTATACCTCCCCCCAGTGGTAGTAAAGCCACCATAATGCCCCCCAAAATAATAATACCTACTCATATTGCACCCAGTAGTATTAAAGCCCAACACAGTGGCCTCCAGTAGTAATAAAGTCCACCTAATGCCCCCAATAGAGTTAAAGTCCCCATAGCATGCCCTAGTGTTAAATACTGCCCAAAGTAGTACTAATAAATCTGACCTGACCCTCCAGTAGTAATAATGCCTGCCTATAGTACCTCCAATAGTAATAATTCCCCTTTAGTTGCCTAATAGTATGCTGCCCTAAGGTGTCAAAGGAAAACAGCTATATCAAATATGTCACTCCGGTTCCATCCTGGTGTCTGCGATGCTATGCACAGTGGCCTGCTTGCGGAGCTGCTTGTAGCCTTACTCGGACTGAGGCAGTCGTGATAAAAGTAATGTCATCGGGCTGTCCTCTGATAGGCTTCAGGGTAGGGAACAGTCCAGTCCCCTGCTCCACCCGCACCATTGTCCCTACCTACTTGCGCAATCTGTCCTAAGTGACGGCCCACAACTGGACGACAGTCCCTTCTTTGCTAAGTGCAGGGGCCAAAACCAAAGTCGGAAAAGGGTAAGTAAGACAGAATGAGGTAAAAACCAGGATCGGATTAGGATCCAAAACCAGATACAAATACTAAGTAACATGAAACCAGTAGAAAACATCATAGATAAAGTAAGCAGGCAAAGGCGAGATCACAACAACACAGGCACCTGTGGCCAGCAGCTGTCTGTTTATATAGCCAGCCTCAGGAGACATGTGACGCTGGCACAGAGCCTGATTGGCCCAACGTCCTAGCTCCCTGATAGGTCAAGCAGCCCCACTGTCAGCAGGCCTGGCTGCTGTAGCAAAAGAGTGCTGCCCGTGCCATCCGTATCACCATTCTGAGGATGAATGTGGAGAGCCCCTTGCAACCAGTAATGAAACATGCTAAGGCAATCGCTGGTGCCTCCTCACCCTGAAGCAAGGGACAGCGTGGAGAGTGGCAGACTGGGGGCGTGACCACACATTACAGCAGTAACTTTAGCGTTACGTCTCAGAAATACTTTTGATACTTAGGCCCTTTTCACACGGGCGTGATTTCCGCGCGGGTGCAATGCGTGAGGAGGACGCATTGCACCCGCACTGAATCCGGACCCGTTCATTTCTATGGGGCTGTGCACATGAGCGGTGATTTTCACGCATCACTTCTGCGTTGCGTGAAAATCGCAGCATGCTCTATATTTTGCGTTTTTCACGCAGGCTCCATAGAAGTGAATGGGGCTGCAGGAAAATCGCAAGCAAGTGCGGATGCAGTGCGATTTTCCCGCATGGTTGGTAGGCGACGGGACCAAATCTTTATTATTTTCCCTTATAATGTGGTTATAAGGGAAAATAATAGCATTCTCACAGACCATGTGATATGGACCATGTGTGGACCATGTGATGTGACGTCATCACAGGTCCTTTACACTAAGCTAATGCTTGAAGACAGAGGAGAGATCGCCAACTACGCGATCAGTGGCTAAGGTGAGTTAAGTTTTTATTTTTAACCCCTTCCTCTTCATTGAACAATGCATTCTTTATTAAGAATGCTCTTATTTCCCCTTATAACCATGTTATAAGGGAAAATAATAAAATCTCCAGAATACTCTACCCGAAACCGGACTTCAGTGATGAAGTTCGGGTTTGGGTACCAAACATGGCGATTTTTCACACGCGCGTGCAAAACGCATTGCAAATGTTTGCACCCGCGCGGAAAAATCGCACATATTTCCGCAACGCATCCTATCCGGGCGTCAGAAATGCTTCTACTGAAAATGCGCCTGGTCAGGATGGGCCAGCAAATTTTTAGTTTTTTTCATCTTTGCACTTTTGCAGCCGTAACTTTTTTATTTTTATCATTTATGTGGGCGTCTGAGACCTTGTTTTATGTGGGAGAAATGTTATTTTATTTTTTGATATTTGGGGATATATATAAATTATGGAGTAATTTCTATCATTTGATTTTGCAGCTAAAATACAGAAAAAAAAATTGTTTTGGGTGTGTTCTTGTGTCTATTTTTTAGGCCCTTCATGTTACACACAAAATAACCTGATAATTGAATTCTTAAGATTAATACGGCCGTGTGGACACCCAAAAGGTGTATTTCTTATTTTTATTTTTTTTACACTAAATGATAGATTTTTATTTTTTTGGGGGGTGGGGGGAATTTTTTATTACAGTATTTTTAACACTTTTGAATCCCGTTATAGTATCACAGTTTTCGAGCTTTATTTCTCATTTATATTTGCAGACTCCTGTGTAGTAATACATTATCCTGTGCGGCCAGCAGCCGGCGGCTCACAGTGCAGACTGCCCTGGGGTCCTTTATAGGTCCTCACAGGTGACTCACCCACTCTCTGAAACCCAGTGATCCAGTCGCAGGGGGGACTCCTCTTTGATCACGCAGACAGTTAGTGACAGCTTGTTCCTAGCGCAGGAGCACTCCGGCAGCGTGTAACGCACCTCAACGCCAAAATACATTGCTGCCGATGGAGGACCTGCATCTCTGGACGCCAGAGACAGTGGGATGTTGTTAAGGGGCTTATGTGTAAGTGACACCAACTGTTTCAACCCTGGACAGAAGCCCCTTAAAGGAGTTCTCTGGGAATTAAGAAAATGAAAATATATAAATATTATTTTATTATAAATATATTCCCAAATACATTTCATTAGCGCTAATGGTTCATTTTGTCTGGGGAGCTATCATTAGGAGAAATAAAATGGCCGCCGTCCTATTACTACACACAAATCCTGTCCTAATCACACAGAAGGACAAATTACTCACAACACTGAGGTAAAGAGCCGCCTCATCCTCCTCTCTGCTCTGCTTTTCAGGGGTTATGATCCTGAATACAGATGATAAGATCTTCAGCTGAATCTCTGTGGGACTGGAGTTCATGAGGAGACATGAAGTACAGAGAGGACAGACTGTGGTAATGGAGACTGCATACAAGTGCTGCTGCTCATCACCTCCACCTCCTCTCTGTACTTCATGTCTCCTCATGAACGCCATTCCTACATAATTATTTTCTTAATTCCCGGAGAACCCCTTTAAGGATCTTCTGTAAAAATGTATCACAAATATAAACAATGATATGAGACTGAACTAATCTGAGACCATAGGTCGCACCAGCTCTGTCTGATCTCCCCATCACACTGCGCAGCCGCTTAGTATGGGCAGTGGACTGATGACATTGTGTTACGCCCCCTGGACTCTTGGACACACTGGCTCTATATCACATGATCTACCCTGTAATAAATTAATAAAAACTGTGCCAAAATAGCAATTTTTTGGTCACATTAGCCTTACAAAAAGTGTAATAGCAAACAATTAAAAAGTACAGTGTACCCCAAAATAGTATCAATCAAAACATCAACTCATCCCACTAAAAACAAGCCCCCACACAAGACTATCGGCAGAAAAATAAAAAAAATATGGCTCTCAGAAAATGGGGACACAAAACAGGATTTTTTTTTCAAAAAGGCTTTGTGCAAAAGTGGTAAAATCTAATAAAATATATAAAATCTCTGTAATCGTACTGACCAGCAGATAACATAATGTATCCCGCACGGTGTACGCCACAATAACAAGACACAAAAAGCGATGGCAGAGTTGACGACCTTTTCTTTATCCAGTTTCTAAAAAAGTGATCAAGCAGTCATATCATATGTACTGCAAAAAAGAGCCAATGATGAAGACACCTCATCCTGCAAAAAATAAGTCTCCATTGAGAGAGAATTAAAAAACATATGGTTGTCAGATAATGGCTGCACTGGTCCCCAGAGGCTGATCAATAGCAACAAGGCGCCGTAACCGATCCATCAAGATCTGCGCTGCAAAGCCAAATGGTGCTCTTTTTCTTCTGAATCCTGGGGAGCATCAAAACAGCAGTTTACATCCACATTTATGGCATTTCAATACCCAGCGCCTATCAATTAAAGGGGCGTGGTGAGTCTCAGTAGGTACACACTGGGCACTGCATGCCATGTGTGTGGAATAAAATTGCAATTTTCACTTTGCCTGGTCTGCTGTGCACTAATTTCTGCAACATATCTGTGGCATCAAAATGCTCACTCCACCCCTCAATGAATACCTTGAGGGGTGTAGTCTCCAAAATGGGGTCAGTTTTGGGGGTTTCTACTGTATGGGGAACCTTAGGGTCTCTTCGAATGTGACATGGTGCTCGAAAATCATTCCATTAAAATCCACCCTCCAAAAACCACATGGTGCTCCTTCCTTTCTGAGCCCTGCCATGTGCCCGTACAGCAGTTTACGACCACATAGGGGGTGGGTCTGTAAACTACAGAATCAGGGCAATAGATATTGAGGTTTGCTTTACTGTTAACTCTTACTGCCTTATAGGAATGGGTTAAATGGAAAATCGTGAAATTTCATCTCCATGTTCCTTAAATTCTAGCTAAAACATGTAAAGAGTTAAAAATAAAAGTTTGTAAAATCAGTTTTGAATAGTTTGAGTGGTGTAGTTTCTAAAATGGGGTCATTTATGGGTGGTTTCTACTACGTATGGGCGGTTTCTTACTATGTAAGCCCCACAAACTGACTTCATAACTGCCTTGTAACGTCCGAAGAGAAATAAAATGAAGCCAATATAAACATACGGTATATGGTGAATGTTAATGAGTAACTATTTTATCAGGGATCATTACTGTGTCAAAAGCAGAGAAATTCAAAGTCCGAAAATAGCAATTTTTTCCAATTTTCCATAAATGTTGGATTTTTCTTTATAAGTAAAGTTAAAACATATTAACACATATGTACCACGAACATGAAGTATGATGTGTCACGAGAAGATCTCAGAATGGCTTGAATAAGTAAAAGCATTCCAAAGTTATTACCACAAATACATACAAAATTTGACCGTGTCAGGAAGGTGAAAAATCAACGTGTCCTGAAGGGGTTAATCACCTAAAGTGCTGTCTATATTGTCTATCACAAGCAGCTGAAAAGTCTCACATATATCAGACGTAGTCTCCGGATCAAACGGACTTGCACAACGGGGATACCGCACCTCCTGCAGTGCTTGACCCTAGTCACATCATAGAAATGCATTTCAAGTCCCAATCTTCTGGAAAAACAATAAAAATCAGACAAAAAGTTTTCAGTCTCAGTCTGTTTTATAGGAACAAACCCCAATTTTATTAACAACACATCCAGAACTCTCCGACAGTCTCTTAGGCCGGATGTGACCCCACAGCTCGCCTACTTCTTCTTTTACTTTTATTCCACCGTTCTTCTGACCTTTGCTTCGTTTGAAGAATCTGTTTCCTCTCGACAAGAAGTTTTACCACAAATCAGTCTGGTTTTTATAGATTCTTAATGGCCAAGTGATTTTCCAGGTAAAACTGCACCTAGTCTGCTCTAAGAATACACCGTGTGAACCCAGCCTTAACATGTACCTGCCATTGCAGTTTATTTTTTATTATTGCGTTGGGACAGTGATTTTAATAATTTTTGTAATATACTTTATTAGGTAAAGGTGTGTATTTTTTTAGAAAACAGCCCGTAAAGTGTCTCCATTGCAGCACTCTTAGAATTACTGACTGCCTGTCTTCACCGTGTACTATACTATGATGGCAGCTATGTGTAACATATAGAAGCTTCTCAGCCTGCCTCCTCTCCCCCTAACCCAGACCCTGCTTCCCCACATTTTCAGTACCTTATATCTACTATCCTATCTGATTTGCTACCAGCGCTGAACACTGCAGCACCATTCTCCTTTCTCTTCTCTGCACTCAGTAACTAACAAGAAATCACAGGGAACGGAGAAATTAGCAGAGTGTCCAGTGATTAATGCTGGTAGGAAGTCAAATAGGCAGAGACAGGTCAGCAATATGGTAGAGAGAGAGGAGGCAGGCTGAGAAGCTTCTATATGTTACACATAGCCGTCCTCAGAGTAAACAAGAATATGGATTCTTCTCTGTGTAAATTCTCTAATGACTTTCAAAATTTCATTTTCCTGTAAAACATTTTTTTATTTTTCATATATACAGAATCAACATCACTTCTCTCCTGTGTGATTTTTTTCATGTCTAACAAGATCTGATTTATTTGTAAAATATTTTCCACATTCTGAACATGGATATGGCTTCTCTCCTGTGTGATACCTCTGATGAACCTTGAGGCTGTGTTTAGAATTAAAACATTTTTCACATTCTGAACATGAATACGGCTTCTCTCCTGTGTGAATTCTCTGATGAACCTTGAGGTTGTGTTTAGAAATAAAACCTTTCCCACATTCTGAACATGAAAAGGGCTTCTCCCCTGTGTGACTTCTCTCATGTGCAATAAGATCTGACTTATGAGTAAAATATTTTTCACATTCTAAACATTTAAATGGCTTCTCTCCTATGTGACTTCTTTCATGTTTATGAAGACGTGATTTATCTGTAAAACATTTCTCACATTCTGAACATGAATATGGCTTCTCTCCTGTGTGAATTTTCTGGTGAAGCTTGAGGTGGTGTTTGGTAATAAAACATCTTCCACATTCTGAACATGAAAATGGCTTCTCTCCTGTGTGAATTCTGTCATGTGTAATGAGGTCTGACTTTTGTGTAAAACATTTCCCACATTCTGAACATAAATACGGCTTCTCTCCTGTGTGACTTTTCTGATGAAGCCTGAGCTTGTCTTTGGTGATAAAACATTTCCCACATTCTGAACATGAAAATGGCTTCTCCCCTGTGTGACTTTTCTCATGTGCAACAAGATCCGACTTATGTATAAAACATTTCCCACATTCTAAACATTTAAATGGCTTATCTCCTCTGTGGGTTCTTTCATGTGTATGAAGACGTGATTTATCATTAAAACATTTCCCACATTCTGAACATGAATATGGTTTCTCTCCTGTGTGAATTCTCAGATGAAGCTTAAGGTGGTGATTAGTAATAAAACCTTTCCCACATTCTGAACATGAAAATGGTTTCTCTCCTGTGTGAATTCTCTGGTGCGTAAGAAGATCTGACTTTTGTGTAAAACCTTTCCCACATTCTGAACATGCATACGGCTTCTCTCCTGCGTGAAACTTCTCATGTGTAACAAGTTTTGATCTGTATATAAAACATTTCCCACATGTTGAACAGGAAAATGGCTTCTCTCCTGTGTGCATTCTACTGTGGGCAAAAAGGCCGGAGCGATGTGTAAATTGTTTTCCACATTCCGCACATTGAAATCTTTTAACCCCTTTCTGCCCGGTACTTGTGGTAACAATCTGTGATTGCTCAGGAGAAGGTTCCTCATGATCAGGAGGATTATATGATAGATCTGTACTGGGAAGTCCTGGATGGACATTATAGGTAATGAGGTTTATTGCTGAAGAATGCTGCCCGATATCTTCATCTTCTACTATATGATCTAGTGATAACATGAAGGTTCCTCCAGAGTTCTTACTGGGATGTTCTGTTAGGAGTACAAAAAGGTTTAGTGATTTTCTTTTTTAAACCACCAAGTAGATTAATTGACAACCTTCCAATTATGTTGGCCAAAATCAGAAATGGATCCAGCAGAAAAGAGAAATATACAGTGGTGCATGAAAGTTTGTGAACCTTCCAGAATTTTCAATATTTCAGATTTGCACACAAGTCCTAGAAGTAGACAAAGAAAACCACATCAAAGAAAGGAATCACAAGTAGTAAACTAAAATATTAGCCCAACATAGACTAAAATACTTCTCAGATAAAGCAGTCGTTATTGTCCACAGCATCTGCTGAGCAGCTACACAGCCGGGATCAGATTTATATCCAATCCTGAGCCCCATGGGGAGAAGGCAGCTGTATAACAAAATCTGCACTAGTGTTTAAATAGGACTCAACAAACAATTCTGTCAATAGCCTCCACCACCATATCATCCCCTGCGGCAGGAACATTCACATGTACAAATATGGGCCGGATTTCAGGAGCGGAAATCTCTACAACAAATCTGCTGTGTGTGAACACACCCTAATGCAGCAGTACAGTAAAGCGAGGAACGTGTATGAGGCTCAGGAATCTGAGTCGCTGATCAAGGACACCTTTCACCCCCTAAGGCTGCCCGTTCATCTGCACCCCCCATGTCACCCCACTCCTATTTATCCTGAATCATATCCTCGGATTAAGAGAAAACAGAGCCCATGACATATTGTGGAGCCTCCACAGCTAGAACACTCCGGCCGTACATCTACTGCTAGAAGACACATGTCCGCTCTGACAGGACCACAGACTGGAGGAGGAGGAGAAGAGCCCGGGGATCCCACCTTCTCCTCCAGTCACACACAGCACCTTGTGTCTTCTCTGCTTGTGGAGTGACTAGAGGATCCCAGACATGAAGGGAGGAGAACTACTGGAATAAGGATGTGTTCACACCACGTCTGAGCCTCCATCAGAGGTAGATATCAGGAGGGTTTCCTAACGTAGATCTCTGATAGAAGGAGGTGACGTCGCCCTGTACAGTCCTATCATCCTATATAGTCACACAGGGGCAGACGTCCCCCATAAGCCCCATGTATACGGCACGGCGCAGGTTTTCCTGCAGGATCCTCTGTATAGAATAGTCTCATCTACTGGACCGGCCGATGGAGGCCACGAGGACACTATATCTGTCAGGGGATGGAGCCTATGGAGAAGTGTGATGTATATGGGAAATGTAGGCTCTAACGTGATGTGACCGGAGAATAACATGTGGAGCTCCTACATTACATGTCATTACACGCGTGTACACACTGCACATGACCGGACTGAGGCTTTAACACGGCCTCTTCTCACCTCGTCTCCTCTTACCTGGTGATGTCAGAGGCCGGGGAGCCTCCATCATGGCCTCCTTGTACAGATCCTGGTGTCCTTCTATATACTCCCACTCCTCCATGGAGAAATAGACCGCCACATCCTGACACCTTACAGGAACCTGACAACACAATGACACCGTCATCACCCAGACCCCTCCAGTGCTGTTACTGGAGAATTTCCCAGCATTCCCAGCAGTGTCACCTCTCCAGTCAGCAGCTCCATCATCTTGTGGGTGAGCTCTAGGATCTTCTGCTCATGTATCAGGGGGGGAGGCTCTGTGATGGGGGTCCTGCTCCACCCTCCGGACTCATGGATGATGGGAGTCCCACCTGATGTCTTCTTCACTATGGTGTAATCCTGTGGATGGAGAGAGACACTTAGGGAAAGAAATTCCTTCCTGACTCCGGATCTACACTCAGAATCCCTCCCGGGATCATGGCCCCATCTCCAGTAATCCAGTCACTAGAAGCTGGAATATTATTACACTCCAGAAATACATCCAGGCCCCTCGTGAATTCCTTTATTGTACTCACCATCACCACCTCCTCAGACAGAGAGTTCCATAGTCTCACTGCTCTTACAGTAAAGAGTCCATAGTCTCACTGCTCTTACAGTAAAGAGTCCATAGTCTCACTGCTCTTACAGTAAAGAGTCCATAGTCTCACTGCTCTTACAGTAAAGAGTCCATAGTCTCACTGCTCTTACAGTAAAGAGTCCATAGTCTCACTGCTCTTACAGTAAAGAGTCCATAGTCTCACTGCTCTTACAGTAAAGAGTCCATAGTCTCACTGCTCTTACAGTAAAGAGTCCATAGTCTCACTGCTCTTACAGTAAAGAGTCCATAGTCTCACTGCTCTTACAGTAAAGAGTCCATAGTCTCACTGCTCTTACAGTAAAGAGTCCATAGTCTCACTGCTCTTACAGTAAAGAGTCCATAGTCTCACTGCTCTTACAGTAAAGAGTCCATAGTCTCACTGCTCTTACAGTAAAGAGTCCATAGTCTCACTGCTCTTACAGTAAAGAGTCCATAGTCTCACTGCTCTTACAGTAAAGAGTCCATAGTCTCACTGCTCTTACAGTAAAGAGTCCATAGTCTCACTGCTCTTACAGTAAAGAGTCCATAGTCTCACTGCTCTTACAGTAAAGAGTCCATAGTCTCACTGCTCTTACAGTGAAGAACCCTTTTCTATGTTTGTGTACAAACCTTCTTTCCTCCAGACGCAGAGGATGTCCCCTTGTCACAGTCACAGTCCTGGGGATAAATAGATGATGGGAGTGATCTCTGTACTGACCCCTGATATATTTATACATAGTTATTAGATCTCCCTCAGTCGTCTTTTTTCTAAAGTGAATAACCCTAATTTTGATAATCTTTCAGGGTACTGTAGTTGCCCCATTCCAGTTATTACTTTAGTTGCCCTCCTCTGAACCCTCTCCAGCTCTGCTATGTCTGCCTTGTTCACAGGAGCCCAGAACTGTACACAGTCCTCCATGTGTGGTCTGACCAGTGATGTGTAAAGTGGTAGGACTATGTTCTCATCACCGGCGTCTATGCCCCTTTTGATGCAACCCATTATCTTATTGGCCTTGGCAGCAGCTGCCTGACACTGGATTTTACAGCTTAGTTTGCTGTTTATTAAAATTCCTAGATCCTTTTCCATGTCAGTGTTACCGAGTGTTTTACCATTTAGTATGTACGGGTGACTTGCATTATTCCTTCCCATGTGCATAACTTTACATTTGTCAGTGTTAAACCTCATCTACCATTTCTCTGCCCGAGCCTCCAATCTATCCAGATCCCTCTGTAGCAGAAAACTGTCCTCTTCAGTGTTAATTACTTTACACAGTTTAGTGTCATCTGCAAAAATAGATATTTTACTGTGCAAGCCTTCTACAAGATCATTAATAAATATATTGATGAGAATAGGGCCCAATACTGACCCCTGAGGTACCCCACTAGTGACAGTGACCCCTCCAGTACTGACCCCTGAGGTACCCCACTAGTGACAGTGACCCCTCCAGTACTGACCCCTGAGGTACCCCACTAGTGACAGTGACCCCTCCAGTACTGACCCCTGAGGTACCCCACTAGTGACCCAATCTGAGTGTGTACCGTTTACCAACAATAGATGTTAAACTTACCGGCCTATAATTTCCAGGCTCTGTTTTTGGACCCTTTTTGAATATTGGCACCACATTTGCTATGCGCCAATCCTGTGGAACATTCCCTGTCAGTATAGAGTCCGTGAATATCAAAAATAAGGGTCTGGCTAGGACATCACTTAATTCCCTTAGGATACGGGGGTGTATGCCATCTGGTCCTGGCGATTTGTCTATTTTAATCTTTTTAAGTCGCTGTTGTACTTCTTCCTGGGTCAGAAAGGACACTTTTAATGGGGAATTTACTTTTACATTCTGCATTTCATCTGACAGTTTATTTTCCTCAGTGAATATAGTGGAGAAAAAAATATTTAATAGTTTTGCTTTATCCTCGTCGCTCTCTGCAACACCCCCCTCATTGCTATGTAGAGGGCCGACTCCTTCAGATTTATATTTTTTACTATTTATATAATTGAAGAACATTTTAGGGTTAGTTTTACTCTCTTTGGCAATTAATCTCTCGGTCTCTAGTTAGGCAAATTTTATTAGTTTTTTACATATTCTATTTTTTTCCTTATAGTTTATCAGTGCTTCCTGGCTCCCCTCCTGTTTTAGTGATTTATATGCTTTCTTTTTGTCATTTATTGCTTTCTTTACGGTTCTATTTATCCACATTGGTTTCTTCTTATTTCTTAGCCTTTTATTCCTATAAGGTATGTACCTCTCACAATTAGATGTTACAATGCTTTTAAAAATCTCCCATTTTGTGGTTGTATTTTTATTTTTGAGGACTTTGTCCCAGTTAGTTTGGCCTATGGCCTCTCTTAGTTGGCTAAATTTTGCTTTTTTGAAGTTCGGTATTTTTGTTCCTCCCTTTAGAAACTCTCGTTTGAAGGATAATTGAAAGGTTATTACTTTATGGTCACTATTTCCCAGGTGTCCCCCGACCTGCACGTCTGTTGTTCTATCAGGTCTATTGGTAATACTAAGTCCAGTATGGCCGTCCCTCTAGTCGGGTCCTGAACCAGTTGGGAAAGGAAATTGTCTTTGGTTATTGCCAAGAACCTGTTTCCTTTATGGGATGTACAGCTTTCAGTTTCCCAGTCTATATCTGGGTAGTTGAAGTCCCCCATAATAACCACCTCATTATGATTTGCCGCCTCGTCTATCTCGTTTAGTAATAGATTTTCTGTGGAGTCTGGTATATTAGGTGGTTTATAGTAAACTCCTATTAGTAATTTATTATTGTTTTTTGCTCCATGTATTTCTACCCACAGTGACTCCACATCTTCATGTCCCTCAGGGTCATGTTGGTGTAGAAACCTTCTTTCCTCTAGACGTAGTGGAGGCTCCTTGTTATAGTCCGGTATCATCTAGATGTCAGACTAGTGGTAGAAATCCTCCTCCAGGCCACACTCCGGCCATCTCCTCCTCTGCTTCCTCTCCTCCTGGGTACAACGTGCCTACTTACCTTCTCATGGCTCCTACAACATGACTATTGGCCCCCATGATCCATCACTGACCATACTGGGGGCTGATCTTCAGGTTCTCCGTCACTTGGAAGGTCTGGAGGCCGTTCTCCAGGACCCTGGACTCTTCCTATCACTTCCTATGATGGATTCTCCTTCCCGATGTCTGACTTGTTACAGAATACAATACAGAGGAGAGAAATCTAGAGAATTTTACCTCTCCGCTCAGCAGGGAGATGATCTCCAAGGTGAGGTCTAATATTCTTCTGCTGATCTCCTTCCTGTCCATCCTCGGTGGTCATTCAGGAGAAGAGGAGAGAACTGGAGGAGCTGGAGGCTTCTAGTACTGCAGGCGCCTTTATGAGGAGAGGCTGGAAATCCTCCAGGGACAAGAGTATTAGTGAGATCCAGAACCGCACTCACTGCTCCTGGAGAGACCCCGCTTCTCAGAGCCCCCAGCACCGGGATAAAGGGGGATTCTGGAGAAATGACTGATACCAGAGAGAAGAAGAGGCTCCAGACACCACAGCAGTGACTACCGACCAGGACCTGCTCTGTATCTGCTGCACCGCAAGAGCCGAAGGACCTGGGGTGATGTCACTGTCATGTGATCAGGAGGGGCGGAGCTCAGCAGTGGAGAAGGACCTGGGATGATGTCACTGTCATGTGATCAGTGCAGGGGGTGGAGCTCAGCAGTGGAGAGAAGTGGTAGAGAAGGACCTGGGATGATGTCACTGTCATGTGATCAGTGCCGGGGGCGGAGCTCAGCAGTGGAGAAGGACCTGGGATGATGTCACTGTCATGTGATCAGTGCAGGAGGCGGGGATCAGTAGTGGAGTGCGTAATGACGTCATGCCCATGTGATCAGTAAGGGTTAAGCAGTGATAGGGTTTGGTAAAACCTGTGATCTTTCTGGTCAGCTAGAACATCAACAGGAGAGTGACACAAGTGTAATGCTCCGCAGGGACTGGATATACTGAGATGTAAAGCTCTGCAGGGACTGAATATACTGGGGTGTAATGCTCTGCAAGGACTGAATATACTGTAGTGTAAAGCTCTGCAGGGACTGGATATACTGGGATGCAATGCTCTTCATAGACTGGATATACTGGGATGCAATGCTCTGCATAGACTGGATATACTGGGATGCAGTGCTCTGCAGAGACTGGATATACTGAGATGCAATGCTCTGCTGTTCTGAGGTACCAGTCGGAATCAAAGCCAAGTTCGGATCCAATTTTTAAAATGGCTGTACAGTTTAAAAATCAAATACTGAAGTTATTCACCGAAGTCTCGAGAGATTTCAGGATTTTAACTGACCTCGCCTCGTCGGGAGGACGGATCTCCGTGCAGCATTAAACTGAAGTTTTGATTGAAGCGACTTCAGATATAGCATCCAAAGCGCTTCGCTCATCACTAGTTACTAGTAACGCTTATTAGCGATGATCTGGCGGTGTAAATGCACCGCCGATTACACGATGAACGCTCCTTCATCAGGTAATTGTATCTTTTGAGCAGCACAGATGATCATCATTTACCGGTGGCAGATCGTGCCAGGAAACAATGAGACAGTATGGGGGCGAGCGATGACATTAGCGGTCACTGCTCCCTATACTGTGGAGGAGATCGCTGCATGTAAATGTGTCTCCTCCACCAGCGATCAGCAGATTGTCAGGAAGGAAACGTTCCCTCCCGACAATCTGCTAGATCGTTGTCCCGTGTAAAGAGACCATAAAGTCACAGTCAGTGTAAACAATGTTCCTGCTTCTCACAATCTTTACCCCTTTTGTCTTCCGCTTCCTAAAATTCCCCCACACCCAGCAAAGACCTATTTATCTCTCCCCATCCTACCCTCTCATCTGACCCCCTCCTCAGATCTGTTTCTTATCATACAAGCTTTTCTTTCCAAATACAGAGCCTCCTCATGCCGTCTCCTGCTCCCAACTACTAAGACTTCCTCGCTTTCTCCTTTCTGGTGATATATCTCTAAATCCTTGCCTCCTGTCCCTTTTCCCTCCTGACCCCTATTTCCCCCTGACCCCTGCCCTCCCTGATCCCTGTTTCCCCCTGTCCCTTTATCGAATAATCGGCTGATTCATTGCTATGCGGGTGGTCAGGCGCTATGCCGGGGTCCCGTAAATCCCGCACCGCCACAGTTAAGTCCCTGATACATCGCTGGCTGCGATGCTTCACAGCGCATCGATGTATCAGCCGGGAGGGAGGAGGGGCTTGAGCCGGCAACTCGCAGCAGGGACCGGTGCAGTCACTGTACTCTTACACCGGCCCCGCCGCTCATAGCAGTATAATATCTAAAGAGTATTCCTTAACCGGCAGTAACTTGAACTTTAAATCAGCGCTATGATCTGTATTATCTTACAATGAAGCTCCGGTAACAGGCAGAGTGGGCAGCGGCGTAACGTCCCTCACTCACTCACGTGATGCGCCTGCTCAACCTGCTTAGCCAGAGGCCTTTGTAAGGCCTCTGGCTACCATGGCAACCATCTGCAACCTGTAATAGCATGGCAGGGACCCGATGGAGTGAGAGCAGGAGCTCCTCCCTCTGTAAACAGCTTAGCATTTCCTCACCTGCCCTGAAGCAAAGTCATAGAAGCCAGCTGTCCCCCATATTTGTTATTCATGAGGCAGCCACCCAGCACAAGCTAATGGGGCTCAAATGGCCGCCTCCATCTTGCTGTTGGGAAGAGCGAGATGTCACAAGCGTTTGCTCGCTCAAGTGAGTTCTCGGGGACAGGGTGCGGGGTTAGTCTTGAGAGAGCTGGATCTTCCCTTTGAATTTTTTTGAGAGAGAAAGGGAGAAGGTCAACCATTACTGCAGCCTCCACCAATCTGGGCTTTATAGCAGAGCAGCCACAAAGAAGCCTCTCCTCTAAAGACACATGAAAACCACCTGAAGTTTGTAGAAAATCATCTAAAGGACCGTGAGAAACAAGATTCTCTGCTTTGATGAACCAAAGATTCAACCTTCTGGCCTCATGTCTAAGCATCATGTCTGGAGGAAACCACGCGCCGCTTATCACCAGCCCAATACTATCCTTACAGGGAAGCATGGTGGTAGCGGCATCATGCTGGAGGGGCTTAAGACTTATGTCCCCAGTAAAGAGGCTAAAGACGTATGTCCTGAGTAAATAGGCTGAAGACTTATGTCCCGAGTAAAGAGGCTGAAGACTTATGTCCGGAGTAAAGGGGCTGAAGACTTATGTCCTCAGTAAATGGGGCGGCTGAAGACTTATGTCCCCTGAGTAAAGAAGCTGAAGACTTATGTCCTGAGTAAAGAGGCTGAAGACTTATGTCCTGAGTAAAGGGCTGAAGACTTATGTCCTGAGTAAAGAAGCTGAAGACTTATGTCCCGAGTAAAGAGGCTGAAGACTTATGTCCCGAGTAAAGAGGCTGAAGACTTATGTCCCGAAAAAAGAGGATGAAGACTTATGTCCCGAGTAAAGAGGCTGATGACTTATGTCCCGAGGAAAGAGATTGAAGACTTATGTCCCGAGTAAAGAGGCTGATGACTTATGTCCCGAGTAAAGGGGCTGAAGACTTATGTCCCGAGTAAAGAGGCTGAAGACTGATGTCCTGAGTAAAGGGGCTGAAGACTTATGTCCTGAGTAAAGAAGCTGAAGACTTATGTCCCGAAAAAAGAGATTGAAGACTTATATCCCGAGTAAAGAGGCTGATGACTTATGTCCCGAGGAAAGAGATTGAAGACTTATGTCCGGAGTAAAGGGGCTGAAGACTTATGTCCTGGGTAAAGGGGCTGAAGACTTATGTCCTGGGTAAAGGGGCTGAAGACTTAAAAAAGGTGACCAAGAAGGTCAACTATCACTGCAGTCTCCACCAATCTGGGCTTTAAGGCAGAACAGCCACAAAGAAGCCTCTCCTCTAAAGACACAATAGAGCAGGGCTTGACAAATTTCCTTGGAATCTAGGAGCCAGCTAAAAAAGTTAGGAGCCAGGCGGAGCCGCGTCATAAAGCTCCCAATAGATGCCCCCATAGTGCCCCCCCCCATTCTCCATAGAGCCCCCCAATAATGCTTGCCAGTACATAGGGCCCCCAGTAGATGCCCCCATAGTGTTCCTTCCCCTGTTCTCCATAGTGCCCCCCATAATGCTTCCCCTCTTCAATAGGTTATATGACACGTCAGATGCTGCCAGCGTCTAAGTGATCGCCACTTGCGGCCGCCATGACATGTGGAAACCCTTACAAGGATTACAGGGTCCGGAGGGGAGGGAAGAGGGGTCCGGAGGGGAGGGCAGAGGGGTCCGGAGGAGAGGGCAGAGGGGTCCGGAGGGGAGGGCAGAGGGGTCCGGAGGGGAGGGCAGAGGGGTCCGGAGGTGAAGGCAGAGGGGTCCGGAGGGGAGGGCAGAGGGGTCCGGAGGAGAGGGCAGAGGGGTACGGAGGAGAGGGCAGGGGGGTCCAGAGGGCACAAACACAGCGGGCACCATGACATTTTACTGAGCACTACAACCCCCAGCTGGCGCTCAGTCGCCGCATCACTACAACGCTCAGCTCTTTCCCCTCTTGTCATTCACTTCCCCCTTGTCATTCACTTTCCCCCCTTGTCAATCACTTTCCCCCCTTGTCATTCACTTCCCCCCCTTGTCATTATCTTTCCCCCCTTGTCATTCTCTCCCCCCTCCCTCCCCCGCCTGTAATGTAGCGTGGCCGAGCTTTGTATGGTCCCACGGGTACAGAAGCTTTAGTTTCCTGTACCCGGGCGGACTGACAGGAAGTGCACACTTCATGTCAGTCCGGCCGGGTACAGGAGACAGATGCTCCCTGTACCCGCGGACCATACAGGGCTCGACCACGCTACAATGAGGGACTGACAGGAGGGAGCGCTGAGCGCTTCCCTCCTGTCAGTCCCTCTCTTCATGGTGCGCCCTCATATATAGAGCGCTCGGACGGCTGCAGCATGAAGGGGGCCGGCGCTCCTAGTCTGCGTAGAGGACGCGCCGGCCCTGGCACCTGGGAGAACGGGCTGACAAATACCCAAGACTTATGTCCCGAGTAAAGGGGTTGAAGACTTATGTCCTGAGTAAAGGTGCTGAAGACTTATGTCTCGAGTAAAGGGGTTGAAGACTTAAGTCCGGAGGAAAGAGGCTGAAGGCTTATGTTACATAGTTAATACGGTTAAAAAAAGACATAAGTCCATCAAGTTCAACCAAGGGATAGATGGGGACACGAGTCCCCTAAAGGAAGTGAGACTACACATTTTCATAAGCATTAATGTCATTTACTTTTAAAGGGGTTATCCAACTCCTATAATGCCCCCCAAAATGCCCGGCCCCTCATACTGATTATACTTACCCCGCTCCCCGACACCTGCATTGCTCCTTATGCACGCACGGCCGCCGATGCATCTCCCCGCAACGGGGGCGGTGGGGGTTGTGGGGCAGCCAATACCAAGCATCGCGGGAGATCCAGAGGTGGCCGTGCGGGTATCAGTGACACGGGTGCCAGGGGGCGGGGTAAGTATAACCTGTATGAGGGCGCTGGGCATTTTGGGGGGCATTATAGAGGTTAATATTTGCTCTGTTGCTTTTCTTCTTTTAGTGAAAGTGGTGTGGAGGAAACTCGACCATTTTGTTTTCTGTGTACCCAAATTTGCTTCATACCAAGCCTCTAGTCATCCCTCACCCTATTGGGACATCACCAGTTCTGCTACCCACATAGGGTACAGTTGGTCTTTCCAGTTGGTATTCTCTTTTTTGATATTGTTTTTCCCATCCCAGGAACAAAAAGTTTGCCCTCAATTATATTACTTTATCCATTTGTGTGTCTTTGTCTTGTGTTGTGTTTGTTTTGCCTTGCCCCTCTTGTTTCATGGATTAGGCTTATAATCCCGTCTTTGATACGGCCTGGAGGACGAAATCTTCTTAGCGGTAGCTGCTTCCCTCTGATCCCTCACCCTCACTGGTAAGAGTTAAGGGTAGATTTTCTGCCTGATGATCGTTAATGGGCACTCGTCGTAATGCTCGTTAACGATCATCTGGCAGTGTAATACTGCCGCAGATTGCCCAATGATCGGGCAATCCAGATCTTTCAGCACGCTGAAAGGTCAGGATTTGCCCGCAGCAGATTGTGCTGTCTAATTACGACATGCCGCTGGCAAACCACTGTAGAGCATGGGAATGAGCGATGGCACAGCAATCGTTCCTCCCCATGTTGTTGAGGAGATGGTTGCATGTAAGAGCAGTGGTCTCCTCAGCAGGCGAGCAGGCGATTACGGGGAGGAACGCTTCCCTCCCGACAATCTTCTGTGTGATTGGGGTGCCTAATACACCCTTTAATTCTGTATGCCTTTTCTATTTATTTACCTTTTGCAATGGTTAAGTGTGTTACACTGACTGTTAATGGACTGGGTTCTAATGTGAAGAGACGCTTGGTGTTGCATGAACTCGTAGTGTTGTGGCGTTCCTATAGGAGACCCAATATGACCAAGCTGGGACCTTTCACTTTACCTAACATTACTTCCCCATTGCGTACTTGGTGTTATTTTGCGGTCTTGTTCTTGCCCTGTAATTATTTCATCTTCTTACCTTGACCCATTGGGCCGTTATATTATTCTCAAGGACATACTACATGGCCATCCAATTATATTACGCAATGTCTAAGCCCCCAACATCTCTCAACTTCCCTTTCTGAGACAGCTACTTATTAAACTACATGTCCCTCAGCCTGCAGCGTGGATTCTCAGAGGTGACTTTAATATGATCTTCTCGGAAACTATTGATAGACTGTCCCTCACGACTAGACCCCCTTCGGGCGCTCAGGCTTGGTTGTCTGGAGACTTCTAGAAACTGATTTGGCACAACACCCTATGCAACCTATGGAGAATTAACAACCTTATGGATCTGTTATTTCTCTTTTTTGTCTCCTCTATCGAAGCATTCCTCCAAAATGCTTTGATAGAACCCTTTTAGCGGTCAGATCATGCCCCACTTACGTCCACTTTTTGCCTAATTCTCTCACCTAATCGTTCCTACCATTGGCGCATTAACAAGTCACTGTTTAAGAATCCTACTGCCAGGGAAGATGTTGGTATTCATATTTAAACATTTTTTGAGGAGAACACCCATTCGGTTTCTTCTACAGCTACCTTGTGGGAAGTCCACAAGACGGTCTTGCAGAGTCAGTGTATTGTGTTGGGGTCTCATTGTAAGAAAACCCTCTTGCCTGGAATTCAAGGACTTTCTGTTTGAGTTAGATGGCATCTGCTCAGCTCAAAGACCTTATTCACAAAGTTGAGCATTTGTTGTATTCGAAACGAAAGGTAACCAAGATCATATGTTTCTGGCTTCCCAGCTTTGCGATAAGACCTCTACACAATCTCCCCAAGCTGTAAGAGATACTGAGGGCTGCCCTCATTATCTTCCTAAAAATATAGCTGCCCTGTTTCAAGAGTAAAGGTGGGTTTACATGGGCCGATAGAACACTGATTATCGGGAAGAAAGTGTTCCTTCCCAACAGATGGCTGCTCGCTTAGTGGAGGAGACACAGTTACATGTAGCGATCTCCTTCACAGTATGAGGACGAGGGATCGCTATTGCTTGTCCCCATACAGAATCATAGTTTCTGGGCAGCAGATTGCTGTTTAGTGTCACAGACTACGACCCTTTAAAACATAGCCTTTAAATATTCCTATTAAAATAGATAAAATAAATATACCCCAAAAAGGTGTAGTTAAACTGGGGTTGGGTTATATATATTGTGAGAGAGAGTCTGGAGTGGTAGTGGACGGAAGATACATACGACCCCCGGTGAAGTAAGAGACGTTTTTTTTGCGTTTTGTCAGCAGTGAGTGCTGTTCACACAGCGGTCCGGGCCGGCTCTTACTGGGAACAGGCAAAGAGCAGGGTGGGTGTCTCTTCCCCACGGACCACCACGGACGGAAGGATTTCGATTGTTGGTGTCAGTCTACACTGATCCTGGCAGGTTGGTTATCTCTGGCCCTAGTTGGGTAGGGAAGAAGTTAATCCTTCACTATGCTCGGTGGGTGTGGTCTTCCTGCTACACGCAGAGCATGTGAATATAGGTTTGGTGCTCACTGACTGGGGGGCTGATGAAGTGCGGTCTCCTGTCTTTCTGCAGGAAGCTGTACGGGAGGCTGATCGGACGGTCAGGCTGAGCTCTGTAGTCCGCTCCGTCTCACAAAGACTGCTGTAGGCTCAGAGAAGGACAAAAGGAAGGGATCCTGTGGCCGGAGCCAATCCCTTGTCCAGGCTGAGACGTGGCCTGTCTAACTTGCAGGAACTTGGACAAACCCACCCCACGACAAGGTGTAGTACCGACCACTGGCGTGAGAGACTGTGTGAACAGACACCTAAACGCCTGCTGCGTTTTGAGCTCCTTTGTGGGAGGTGGGGTTTCTGAACATTGCTGTTGTGTGAACTGCACAGATTTGATGTGACGCACTGGAGTGAATAAAAGAGCACGGTTTGGACACAAAGCCCGTCTACTGAGCCTCTATACTGCCACCGCTACCTCCTGCCTACCAGAGCAAACTCCCACAATATCTATTTTAATAGGAATATTAAAGGCTATGTTTTAAAGGGTGGTAGTCTGTGACACACTACTGGTTCTATACCACTTTAGTTTACATTACCTTCTGACAGGTCAGTAGTCAGAACTGGGATTCTCCAGCAGATTGCTGTTTAGACTGGTGATAAACGGCATGGGCAATATCCGAATTCGTGATATTTTGCGAATTTTTGGCCAAATATTCGCTATAAATTAGCAAATTCAAGAATTCGTGATCTCCAGTCATTATTTTCTTGATTGCGAAAATCGGCAATCAGAAAATTTGTGATAAAAATTCGCAATACGAAAATTCACAATCAACACTACTCCTAAAGTTAAAGATATTGCAGCCTTCTCATTGGCCCACAAGCAAGAAGCAGTGAGGGATCATGGGTACTGATGAAAAAAAATCCAAAATATTCGCGATTACGAATATATATAGCACTATATTCTAGATATGAGCAACTTCTCAAAGTGCCAATATTCGCGATAAAAATTCGCGATTAGAATATTCGCGATCAACACTAGTTTAGACAGCATGATCTGCTGCCTAGGAACGATGATTGGAGTGCCTGCACGAACGACAGGATCACCCGATGGACGAGCATTTCTCTCACCTATCATGTGATCTGAAGCACATTTAGATGGCCAGATTATCCAGAACGAGCTTTTCGCAGGAACAGCCGTTCGATATAACCTGGCCGATCATTGGTAGGTGTAAATCCACTTTAAGTTGTATAATCTTGCTGATGTGTGTGCGGCACGGTTAACCCCTTGTTTCCCTTATTATCTTCTATCTTGCTGCAGTCTTCCAGTGGCGGCCTCTCTTAATGCCCACATATCTGAAGAAAACTACAGGGATTACCTGTAGTAAAATACCAAGGCCCAACAGACCCTATGTCACAAAACCTATAAATCCCACCTTGACCCCCCAACTATCATGTCTGCTTAATTCATCCTTGACTGGCTTCCCTATCCCTCCTTGTTAAATAATATGTGATATAATATTAATTTTTATTTAATATAAAGGATTTATTACACTACACACTGACACCATCTATAGTGATACACAAGGGCGATGGGAGGTCTGTATGGGAACGTCAAGACCTGTATTTGAAGTCTCCATATATGAAAATGTAGAAGCACATACATTAGTAAGATACAAAGGGATCTAGGGTATAAATGACTGACAGAGACAGACAAGGGGGTCGTCTTCTTACTCTCATTGTGTTGGGGTGGTTGCTGAAGAAGATGGAAGACACATGTGGAGCCTGAGAAGGAGGTTCCTACCCTTCAGAAAGGATATTTCAAGGACTTTTATATTCACACATGGACAATAGACTAAGACTTCCTACACTATTTTTGTAAGTAATCAACTTTTATGAAGACTGAAAATAATCAACTCTTGTTGAATTTCAGAGAATGAGTCCTCTGGGTGTTCCTTACTCCAAATAAGCATACACTAGATTTGGAGAGGACTACCAAGTCAGTTATTATATTTTTCATACATATTTATTTTACATTTGGCGATATATTACACTCCTACTATGCTTCACCCTCAAATTGTGGTCATTCATAAATCAAGACCCATAGCCTCACTAAATATAGATCTTAAGATATTCATGCACATTTTGGACAACCTCCTGAATATCTGGCTGCCCAACTTGGCCATAAAGACGAGTTCATTCCTTTTCACCAAGGTGGGGATACCACTTGACGCATAGTTGATTTAATTGATGGTGCAAATAAAACATCGACCCCTTGGACTAGTATTAAGTTTTAATGCTGAAAAGACCTTTGATAGGTGACAGGTTTTGTGTGTACTAATAGGACGGCTGCCATTTTATTTCTTCTAATGATTGCTCCCCAGACAAAATGAACCATCATAGCTAATGAAAGGTATTCGAATATAATTAGAATATGAAAGGAATTGGGAGAGAGGGAAAAGGAGGAGGTAGATTGCAATAAATCTTCTGAAGAAGACCAGTAGCACAAGTAACAGAACGAATGTTACAGGAGGGCCTGCATAGAATAAAAGGGCCCTTGGTAGAATCCTAATTCTTGTTAAACATGTAAAGGGTTAACAACATTTGTAAAATCAGTTTTGAATAACTTGGGGTGTAGTTTTTAAAATGGGGTCATTTATGTGTGTCTTCTACTATGTAAGTCCCACAAAGTAAATTCAGAACTGAACTGGTCCTTAAAAGAGTGGATTTTGGAAATTCCCTTAAACATTTGAAAATTGGCTTCTAAAAATCTAAGCCCTCTGACGTCCTAAAGAAATAAGATGACATTCACGAAAAGACACAAACATAAAGTAGACGTATCGGGAATGTTAGTTAATAATTATTTTTCGAGCAATCACTGTCTATCTTAAAAGCAGAGAAATTTTAATTTAGAGAAAAGCTAATTTTTTCAAATTTTCCACTAAATTTTGGATGTTTTTCTTTATAAATAAAGGTATAAGAGATTGACTCAAATTTACCACGAACATGAAGTACAATGTATTAAAATGGGGATTGCAGTCAGCACAACCCAATACGCAGGTGCACGTTGCTATGGTGAAATACACATACAAACGTAAAAACAAAGGTGTAATGGCACACTGCAGCTAGAGCTCCGTCCTGCCACTATGCTGGATGTTAGATGAGGCATTAGTTTATATTTTGGCCAAATTATGTAAGCCAACCACCACGTCACGGTTGCCTCTACGAGTGGTCCCTAACATTAATTCTTACCTTTTATGGGCCATATCAGCCACACAAAGTAGTACTAGTGGGCTAGAGAAGTACTAGTGGGCTCAGCATGCATGTTGGTATTTGCATCCCTTGATCTCATGAACGCTGTATGGCACCAGACGGGGTTACAAGCAGAGTGTATCTGGCATGCATGCTGCACCTGCACTCCCTGGATTTTGTGTGGCTGATATGGCCCATAAAAGGTAAGAATTAATGTTAGGGACCACTCGTAGAGGCAACCGTGACGTGGTGGGTGGCTTACATAATTTGGCCAAAATATAAACTAATGCCTCTTCTAACATCCAGCATAGTGGCAGGACGGAGCTCTAGCTGCAGTGTGCCATTGCACCTTTGTTTTTATGAAGTACAATGTGTCACAAAAAAACAGTCCCACAATGGCCTGGATAAGTAAAGGAAGGTGAAAATGGCTGTGTCCTGAAGGGCGATTATCTTATGTAGGGGCTGAGATTTTGCGGCATGAGGTTCCGGTTTCATTAGTACTATTTTGAGGTACATACGACTTTTTGATCATTTGGTATTACCCTTTTTGTGATGTAAGTTGGCAAAAAATAGACTTTTTTTGGCACAGTTTTTATTATTATTTTTTTACAGTTTTCACCTGACAGGGTTATCCATGTGATATTTTATAGAGCCGGTTGTTACGGACGCGGCGATACATAATATGTCTATTTTTTATATTTAGTTTGTTTTACACAATAAAAGCATTTTTGAAAGAAAAACAATTTTTATGTCTCCATTTTCTATAAGCCATATTTTTGTATTTTTTGAACGGTTGTCTTAGGTAGGGTCCTATTGCAGTCCACATAATCCTGGATGTCAGCGGGTGGAAGAGGAGGCTCTCCGTTCCTGCAGCTCAGTTTCATGCCTTTTTTTCTTCTTTTATTCTTCCACATTAAGCCAGTCTAAGTTGGGAAAAAGACGCTCCGTTATGAAGTACTTCATGTTTCCTTGGTTGGATTGCTTGTCTGGATGTTTCTCCTGTCTTCACGTCCACCTATGCTGGGCATAGCTATCAGGTAAACAGGGGAAGCAGCTGCTTTCCGTACCGGAAGAGGACTAAAAGATTTTATTATCAGGGCCCCCTCATCAGTATTATGCAATCATATTATATGCAGTTTACAAAATAGTTCAAAAATTAAATACCGAAGTAATTCACCGAAGTCTCGCAAGGCATGGAGAACAACTCACTTCTCCTCAGCATTAATCCGAAGCATCTAGGATCTGAAGCTCGCTTTGCTCAACCCTAGTTGCGAAGAAGTTGCTGGTGGCGGAGAGGCCTGTTCAAAACTTTGCTGTGGGGCCCAGTCATTTCTAGTTACACCACTGCTCCAGGGGCTCTTTCTTTCCTTTGTGCAGTTGTTGTGCCTGGCCCTAAGGATAGCATGCCATCCGAGGCCCCCGAATCTCCCGTTGTAGATCCCTTCGGTCGTTTATGTGGATTCTTCTGTTTTCTTATTCTATGGACACTCGATGTTTAGTAATATCAAGTCCAGTGAGCCTTTATTTCAGATGTATTCATACTTGGAACAAAGAGAGGTACAAAAAAAGCAATGATAGCAGCTCTCACCTATCGTAACTGAACAAGAAGCACGGATGCAGTCCTGACCAGACTTGTAACTTTATATGGAAAAAACAGGAAATCCAGCTTCTTCAAAAGATGTGCAGCTTTATTTCATCAGGTTAAAATCTTCATACAGGAAAAGTGCTCAACGGACGACGCGTTTCAGACCTCCAAAAACATAACGGTCCTTACTCATGATCAACATTGAACTGAATGTCCACCTATATAAACCCATCACACTGACCGGAGCTAGTCACATGGTTCACAGGTGCCGATTACAGCCCAATTAGTTAAGCAGGACAAAAAACATCTCCACCCAGAAGGGGGGGGAATTTAACCCTTCGTGGTGGTGACAACACCATAAAATACAGAAAAAATATGGTCATAAAAACCAACATGAAAACATGCAATAATCTTTCTTTTTAGCGTGTATTAATGCATTGACCACTCTAACAGAGTTGTCTCTGCCCTCCCTCCCCATCACAAACCCAGTTTGGTCTCTATGTATCAGAAAGGGCAGGAAAGGGGAGAGACGATTAGCAAGCATTTTAGCAATTAATTTCAAATCTAGATTAAGAAGGGAAATGGGACGGTAGCTGGGGCATTGGGCTGGGTCCTTCCCCTCCTTAGGAATGATCGTGATGTGGGCCTTTGTCATCTCAGACGTAAGGGGGGTCCCTTTCAATGTTTGGTTGCAAACATTGAGAAGAAAGGGGAGGAGGGAATGTTGAAAGGTACGGTAATAAAGGGCTGGCAGGCCGTCAGGACCTGGGGCCTTTCCTTTGGGGAGTTGTTTTATAGCAGTTTTTAATTCATCAGGGGTAAAGGAGGCCTTGAGGGCGTCGTAGTGTTCCGGGCGTAGTTTATTGAGGGATAAGGAGTCTAAGAAAGCCCTTATAGAATGCTGAAGGGGTGGAGAGCTTGGAGAGAGGTCGGGAGGTGGGATGTTATATAATGATTTGTAGTATTGTTGGAATTGAAGGGCAATGTCCTTCATGGTCAGTGCAGGACTAGAGTTGGGGCGTGAAATGTTACATATATAATTTTGGGATTTTCTCCTTCTGATCCTATTCATCATAAATTTAGAAGCTCTATCTCCATGAGCAAAGAACTTATATTGCGAGTGTAGAAAAAATTTAGCTGAGGCAGTGTTGAGGTGGTTTTTCAGTTCTACTCTAAGCTTAGTAAGTTCAGACAGGTGAGATTCTAATTGAGAAGTTTTGTGCAAACTTTCCAAGGACTGAATCTTGGAGAGAAGTGAATCAATTTGGAGTTTTCTACGTTTTTTAATGTGTGTTCCCAAGCTGATAAAGTGTCCCCTCATATATGCCTTATGGGTATCCCATAATATAAGGGGAGATGTATCAGGCAGAGAATTTAAAAGGAAAAAATCCTCTAAAGTTTTTTGGGTTTTAGCTTGGAGCTCAGCTGAAGAGATTAGTTGCTCATTGAGGCGCCAGTGGAATTCCCTCTGATCAGTATTTGGGGGAATGAAACCCATCATGACTGGGAGTGGTCGGATAAAGTGATCGGGCCAATTTTGACTCCGGAACAGTATTGAAGCTGTTCCTTTGAGACAAAGATATAGTCCAGTCTATGATAGGTTCCATGTACGTGAGAATAAAAGGTAAAGTCTTTGGTTGTTGGGTGAAGGGTTCTCCACACATCCACAAGACCTAGTGAATTAAACTGCTTACGTAGGAACGATAGGGTTTTTTGAGAGAAGGGGGATTTCTGAGTAGAAGAGTCAATTAGAGGGTTTAACGCAATATTAACATCCCCGCCCATAAGCACTGTACCTTCTCTATAGGAGTCAATAATTGGGAAAAGATCCCTCAACCATGAAATTTGATTGTTGTTTGGTGCATATGCATTGATGAAAGTATACACACGGCCCATAATGGAACCCTTAACCAGAAGGTATCTACCCTCAGTGTCCTGTATATGTGACACATACTGGAAGGGAATGTGTTTGCTAAATCCTATGCTGACCCCTCTGGAAGCCGAGGAATCCGAGCTATTATGAAACCAGGTGGGGAAGTAAGAGTGAGAGAGGTTAGGGTATTTATTAAATTTAAAGTGGGTTTCTTGCAAGAGAAGAATCGAGCACTTTTCTTTTTTTAGCAAGGAGAAAAATTTGGCATCTTTTTGATGGAGCATTAAAACCTTTAACATTAAAGGTAGCCAATTTGAGCTCAGCCATAGTGTGTAGCTAGGGGTGAAGAGAAATGCGGCTGTGAGGTAAAGCCAATGATTATGGACAGGTACATCTGGCTCAGATTCCTGTGAAGAGGGGCCAGCAAGGAGGATGATATCATCATGTTAGGAAATAGATATGAGGGTAGCAGTAAGCAGTAGGGTCGTCTACCTATAAACAAAGAAGTAGTAACAAAAACAGAATCAAAACATTTCAGAGAGTAACCATAATCATAAAAGTGATTGATAACCGTAAAGTACAGGTTTGTCATGGTGCAGCAAGGGGGGTTTTACCAGTGAGGTAGGTAATATCACCCCAGACAGGTAAAAGCACCCTTTGAGTAAGCAGATAACAAAGTGTAAGGTAGGGTCCAGGTATTTGTGAATTTGTGATAATATCTTAAAGGTGTAATGCAGAACCGTGAAAACAGTAGGCTAGATAAAGGACAATAACTACAAAAAGTCAAGACCATATCTCACTCTCCCATTGGTAGTCTTCTCGGGGTTGAGTGGGAGGCGTTCCTCCCAGGTTTGTGGGATTTCGGAGTGCGTTGTCTATCCCATGGTTCTGCAGGAGGGAGGACCGGGAGAGTAGTGAGGTCCTGTACGGGATCCCAATTTTGGATGTCCAATGGTTGGATTTCTAGGTGGTCATAGACTGGACCAAGGTCCTGAAATGTCGTCACTGTCATTCTGCGGCCTGCATACAAAAAAGATAAGCCGAATGGGAAAGTCCAGCGGTAAGGAGTGTTATGGGACCGAAGCCAGTCAGTTAAGGGTTTCAAGGTTCTTCTCTTGCGTAGAGTGGACTGGGCTAGGTCCTGGAACACTAGGATCTCGTGTCCATCCCAGGAGACTAGGTCAGCTTGACGCACTTTTGTCATAATTGCCTCTTTCACTGGGAAGCTTAGAAATTTGCATATAACGTCCCTTGGAGGAGCATTGTTTGCCGGTTTGGGCTTCAGAGCTCTGTGGGCTCACTCCAATATTACTTCATGAGCCGAGTCAGGGCCTAAGATGGAGAGGCAGATTTGGGTAATTGTATGGGGTATATCCCCGGGGGGATGGTCTCCGGTATCCCACGGAAGCGAAAATTATTTCTTCTCCCCCTGTTTTCTTGGTCCTCCAGGGCGCTGTACAAGGTGTTCAGGGAGGTTTGAATGGAGGAGATATGAGAAGCGACCCCCTGCTGGTGAGTGATTATGGCCGTACAAGAATCTTCTAGGGACTCCACTCTCCCCCCTATCTGCCGTACCTCTTGTTTAATGGTGTTCAAGTCAGAGCTCAGCGGTTCCAGCGCTGAGGCCAGAGATGTGGTTAAGGTGTCCCTGAGGTAGGCGCGAGATATCGGGAGGCCATCAGCATCGGCATCGGCGTCTTGCTCAGCGTCTTTCAGTAGTAGGTAGTAGAGCGCGGTGGTGTCGGCGCCATCTTGTTTTCCCTTGCGACATACATAGTCGCTGCTTTTTTATTGAACTTATCCATTTCACCCCCTCCTGAGGCAGTTTTGGGTGGTCCTGGGATGTCAGTGGGTTTGGACCCTCCGATTTTGACCATCTTGGGTGATATAAGCTGTGAATCCAGGCTGTAAGGGTGATTTGTTACCGGAGCAGCTCACTCACGCAGCCATCCACTGCAGGCGCTGGCTCTGCCCCCCAAAACATGCAATAATCTTAAAAACATATCAAACTATATGAAAGGAGTGACATCAATACTGCAAAATTAAATCGTATTTTTTGTTTAAGCCATCAGGTATACATGTTTTTAATTCGTGTATCCAAAAGGTCTCCCGGCTGAATAATTTTTTCTTATGGTCCCCCCTCTGCTGGGTAACGAGACTCTCTCCACTCCCTGGACAGTAAAACTCGATGTGTCTCCATGATGCACAATCGCAAAATGGAGACTGGCCGCAGATATATTGCGCGTTTTATAGTGCGGTATATCCGAAATATGTTTGCGAATTCGCACTTTGATCGCATTACTTGTGCAGCCCACATATTGTAAATTGCAGGCTGTGCATGTAATCAGGTATACCACAATTTAAATAGCTTTTCACATCAAAGGTCACCTGTCCGGATGTGGAGAGAGAGGTTTTACTCGCCACCATATGATTACAACAGATACATTGTTTGTGTCCACATTTGTAATTGCCTTTTTGGCTCAGCCAGGTTGGTTTTGTTTTTGCGGCATCCCTAAAAAGACTAGGACTGAGCATTTGTCCCAGGGTTGGGGCTCTCCTCGCTATACAATTTACCCCCTCCTCCACAATGGGGGCCCAGTCTTGATCAAAACTCAAAACCGGGAGATGACGTTTAATGATTTTACATATAAAATTATACTCCCGGCTATACTGAGTTACAAAGGGAACCGGTTTATTTTTCTTAACATTATTTCTTTCATGTTTTTTCCCCAAACCTGCAGGAAAAACCAACGAATTCCTATTCATAGAATACACCTGCGCGATCGCCTGTTTAATTAATCCTACTGGATAATGTCTACGGCTGAGCCGGTCACATATGTTGTTCGCCTCCTTAAGAAAGGAATTATCATCAGAGCAATTCCTTCTCGCTCTGATGATCTCCCCCCCGGGTATATTCCGCACCACAGGTGGTGGATGACAGGATGTTGCCAGCAGTATGGTGTTACCTGCGGTATCTTTTCTATACGAGGATGTGTGAACACAGCCATATACACTATCTCCCCTCAATTTTAGATCCAAGAAGCAAATCTCCTCAGATTCCCAATGCACAGCAAAGGAGAGAGACACATAGCATGAGTTAAGATATTGATTGAGGTCAGGAATAGATCGCACGTCTCCAGACCACACCAGCAACAGGTCATCTATTGTCATGCCTTTTCATAGGTATATATATATATTGATATCCATTTATTGTAGTCAAGATGGAAGTTCATTGCCTTTAAGAGACAGGCTAAGCTACAGTTTGTTCGTTACAGAAAAACATTACCTGTTTCAAGGTTCAGCCTGGCAGATGTATGCCTATCTAAGGGAGTAATGTCACCTTGTCCTAGGCTCTGCACCAGGATGGGGGATGCTTCCTGGCATGCCTCTATAATGAGGGTTACTAACAAAGCAAACATATAATCCTATTATTTTATGTGTTGATTATATTTAGTTTTTCACATAAGTCAATCGATATATCACATACGTATTGTTTTATATTGCTACACATATATTGCTTACACATTACACATTATCATTGTGTATTAGCGTATATATATATATATGTATGTATCCTGTGTGTGTATCACTAGAAGCGTATACTCCGGGGAGTATAAAAGAAAATATTCTAAATCGGATTCCTATAATGAGGAGTTACTCAGAGAAGTTGTGCTGTTTTCATAGTCGAAGCATCCGTGAGACCCAAAACCCACACATTTGTTTTATGAAAACAATCGGACTAGTTTATGGGAATCTGGGTTTTAATTGCTTCAGGTGTAGGGGCGCACATCCCTTCTGACGTGTGTCCCAGGTGCTGCATGTTTAACAAATAACATGGAGTCACATTTTATAAAGTTAACTCTTAAAAGCTTCACATTTATAGCTTATACAACATTGCCGCCTAGGTATCGGCAGGTAACATAACACATTCACCACAAAATATTTTGGGTAATGTATGATCTCATAGTATCATTACCATATGTGCACACCCTCTGGTTTGGTTGGAAGGCCGTTATCTAAAAGGGTGTATGCTTTTGATAAGTCTGTGAATATTAATCATAGACGGTATGAGAGAGGGGGTCGAGAGAAAAGAAAAAACTACAATCAAAGGATTAAACAGACACGTGGATTTGATCCGAGATCCCGGGAACCCTCTGGAGAGCTGACCGTCCCTCCGGAGCCCTACTCACCTTTTGACCCTTGGTAACGTATATCTTGCTTATTGCTTGCGGTATTGATAAGTTACTTAGCCCGGTATATAGTCAAAGATCCCCAATTGTGGATCTGTAATTGATAAGGCTCCTAATCAAGTCTGATCATTCCCTTAACAAAGATGCATATTGGTAATGGAGCATCAGACATTGATACCTAGTCCTTGGGAACTTTGTTATTCCCTAGCCTGATACCGAGCTGGTAAAATTTATAGTGCCGCCATATACCTCAATTGGTTAAAGGTGATAGAAAGGGGTACTTTTCTTTAATTTGGATTGTTGCATATCATTGCATTGATTGGCGATATTCAGTATTGTTTGAAGGTAGTAGTATTATATTGCATTATCTATCATCGTATAGGTTGTATCATTGGTTTTGTATCTAGCACTTATGTATAATAAACTCACATATATTTTTGCATAGATGATGGTACCTTGTTTTCTTTCTAGTTGCACAAAATAATTAAGGTTCTCGCAAACGAGCTGAGAGGTTATTATGTCGCCCTCTCCTCAACAGGATCAATAACTTTGGTATTTTTTCCTTTGATCCTTTCTTTTGTTTTTTTTTGTATATAAAGCATTTTTGCGCTTTATACCCGCGACACTATATATCTTCCGTACCGTTCGATGGCCCCTGCAAACGGATTACTGTCATTAAACAAAAAATCTCTCTCCCACCACGCCATATAGATATTGGCTATAGATGGGGAGAATTTTGCTCCCATTGACACTCCAGAAACTTGTAAATAATATACATTATTAAACATAAAAAAATTATGTTTTAAAAGAAATTCTACAGCATCACAAAGAAATTCCTGGAGTGTCAATGTTTACTCACTATACGTTTGCAGGAACCACCGAAGGGCCGTAATGGCTTTCTGGTGTGGTATGTTTGTGTACAATGAGGCTACATCAGCCGGGATCCAAACTCTGAGAAAGCGTGCAGGACTCTCCTGCGATCTTTAATAAAACCCGGAATTTGAGCTATTAGAGGTTGAAGCAGGTTGGTGGGATCTGACTTCATTACAAAAATATGTTGAGAACAATGGTTCCACGCGGATTGAGGATCCGTAAAAAACCGACGGTCATTTACTCAGAAAATTTTATGAAGGAGTGGCAAGATATATTATCCAACTGTTCAATTGGTTTAATGCAACTTATTATCAAGTATGAACCTGAGGTGCTATCTGAGTACCATGAGGAAATAAGAAGACACTGGACCTTCTACGTCCATTTAAAGGAAAATCAGCGTTTATGGAGTTGGATGAAAAGCTAAAAAATAATTTAACCAAATTGGAGGAACATTTATTTGAATACAAGCAAAGCAAATTTGCATGTGATCTAATGGACTATAATACCGATACGGTGTACACATGGCCTGAGGCGAGACAAGAAACACTGCGATCTATACTAAAGAAAAAATCGCGATCGAGATATCGTGCACGCAGAGTTTCCTTTAGCTCCACTGATGTGGAATCATCGGATTCAGCAAATAAGGTTGGAACCGCAGGGGCATGGGGTGTGTCTGAGGCGGCTTCAAGTAAATTACAGCCTAAAAAAGTCAGCTCAAACAACGACGGGCGGGCAGAAAGCATAGGAGGAAACAGAAGATATCCCTCTCGTCACAAACAGAATTGAGGGACAATCGGGAAATACAAGTTATTAATCTTTCTGCCACTGTCCTGTCTGAGGATATTTTGAATGTGTTGGGAAGGGGTTTATCCTTCTCCCCAACACATCATTTTGATTTGTATAACACCATCATTGATGTAAATAGGCTGGCCAGAAATTTAACTGTAAAAAAACATTTTTTGATAAGTTGCATTAAACCAATTGAACAGTTGGATAATATATCTTGCCACTCCTTCATAAAATTTTCTGAGTAAATGACCGTCGGTTTTTTACGGATCCTCAATCCGCGTGGAACCATTGTTCTCAACATATTTTTGTAATGAAGTCAGATCCCACCAACCTGCTTCAACCTCTAATAGCTCAAATTCCGGGTTTTATTAAAGATCGCAGGAGAGTCCTGCAAGCTTTCTCAGAGTTTGGGTGGAAAAACAATTTTGTTTGGATCCCGGCTGATGTAGCCTCATTGTACACAAACATACCACACCAGAAAGCCATTACGGCCCTTCGGTGGTTCCTGCAAACGTATAGTGAGTAAACATTGACACTCCAGGAATTTCTTTGTGATGCTGTAGAATTTCTTTTAAAACATAATTTTTTTATGTTTAATAATGTATATTATTTACAAGTTTCTGGAGTGTCAATGGGAGCAAAATTCTCCCCATCTATAGCCAATATCTATATGGCGTGGTGGGAGAGAGATTTTTTGTTTAATGACAGTAATCCGTTTGCAGGGGCCATCGAACGGTACGGAAGATATATAGATGACCTGTGGCTGGTGTGGTCTGGAGACGTGCGATCTATTCCTGACCTCAATCAATATCTTAACTCATGCTATGTGTCTCTCTCCTTTGCTGTGCATTGGGAACCTGAGGAGATCTGCTTCTTGGATCTAAAATTGAGGGGAGATAGTGTATATGGCTGTGTTCACACATCCTCGTATAGAAAAGATACCGCAGGTAACACCATACTGCTGGCAACATCCTGTCATCCACCACCTGTGGTGCAGAATATACCCGGGGGGGAGATCATCAGAGCGAGAAGGAATTGCTCTGATGATAATTCCTTTCTTAAGGAGGCGAACAACATATGTGACCGGCTCAGCCGTAGACATTATCCAGTAGGATTAATTAAACAGGCGATCGCGCAGGTGTATTCTATGAATAGGAATTCGTTGGTTTTTCCTGCAGGTTTGGGGAAAAAACATGAAAGAAATAATGTTAAGAAAAATAAACCGGTTCCCTTTGTAACTCAGTATAGCCGGGAGTATAATTTTATATGTAAAATCATTAAACGTCATCTCCCGGTTTTGAGTTTTGATCAAGACTGGGCCCCCATTGTGGAGGAGGGGGTAAATTGTATAGCGAGGAGAGCCCCAACCCTGGGACAAATGCTCAGTCCTAGTCTTTTTAGGGATGCCGCAAAAACAAAACCAACCTGGCTGAGCCAAAAAGGCAATTACAAATGTGGACACAAACAATGTATCTGTTGTAATCATATGGTGGCGAGTAAAACCTCTCTCTCCACATCCGGACAGGTGACCTTTGATGTGAAAAGCTATTTAAATTGCGGTATACTTGATTACATGCACAGCCTGCAATTTACAATATGTGGGCTGCACAAGTAATGCGATCAAAGTGCGAATTCGCAAACATATTTCGGATATACCGCACTATAAAACGCGCAATATATCTGCGGCCAGTCTCCATTTTGCGATTGTGCATCATGGAGACACATCGAGTTTTACTGTCCAGGGAGTGGAGAGAGTCTCCTTACCCAGCAGAGGGGGGACCATAAGAAAAAATTATTCAGCCGGGAGACCTTTTGGATACACGAATTAAAAACATGTATACCTGATGGCTTAAACAAAAAATACGATTTAATTTTGCAGTATTGATGTCACTCCTTTCATATAGTTTGATATGTTTCTAAGATTATTGCATGTTTTCATGTTGGTTTTTATGACCATATTTTTTCTGTATATTATGGTGTTGTCACCACCACGAAGGGTTAAATTCCCCCCCCTTCTGGGTGGAGATGTTTTTTGTCCTGCTTAACTAATTGGGCTGTAATCGGCACCTGTGAACCATGTGACTAGCTCCGGTCAGTGTGATGGGTTTATATTGGTGGACATTCAGTTCAATGTTGATCATGAGTAAGGACCGTTATGTTTTTGGAGGTCTGAAACGCGTCGTCCGTTGAGCACTTTTCCTGTATGAAGATTTTAACCTGATGAAATAAAGCTGCACATCTTTTGAAGAAGCTGGATTTCCTGTTTTTTCCATATAAAGTTGGAACAAAGAGAGGTATTGTCAGGAAATAGTGTCGGTCACAGACGGGATCTGAAACCTCTAGGAATTGATAAAGTATCCAGATATAATAGAAAGCAAACCACATGAGTCTTTTAGATTCCTCTTCTCATTTTCTCTCCAGCAAGGCCACAGAAGAGGAAGTCAGGAAAGACGTATTCCCACAGCTCTGCCAAGTAGTATTGGACGCCAGCTTGTCATACCATATCGTATTAGAATCCATGGGCGCTGGTCCAAGAACCACCACTGTAGACCAAACTTCCATATAGACAGTACTCCAGGTGATTAAGAAAGCGGGGGTCCAATTCCCAACATAGGGATAATCCAAAGTAGTGTAGAAATGGGAACAGGACTCCCAAGTGCATACTTAGTGACCTTTCAATTCCAGATACAACATTTTAGCTTAAAGGGGTTCTCTGCTTCATTTATATTGATGACCTATACTCAGGATAGGTGCCGGGAGAATCAGCTGGTTGAACAGTAGGCTGCCTTCTCTTCATCGTTTACCTGCTCGCCATCGCAGCCATACAGCTCAGCAGTCTCATTCACTTCTATAGGATGGGTCCTTCCAATTCAAGTATACAGAACGGACCCATGCCATAGAAGTGAATGAGACGGCTAAGCTGTAATTACAGCGCCCACTGCTACTGTTGTGATGGCGAGCAGGTAAACAATGAAGAGAAGGCAGCACTGCACAGTGCATGGCCTACTCTTCAACCAACTGATTCTCCCAGGACCTATCCTGAGGATAGGTCATCAATATACATAAAGCGGACAACCCCTTTAACAAAGCCTACATACACACACCAGACTGAGTGCACATGTATATAGAAAGTAATGACATCATCAAATGAGATTCTCCATTAACCCCAGTGACATCATGGAGGTAAAAACAAGAGCCAATAGAAACACTGGCCACACATGAAGAATAATGTATGCAGAGAAGCAGAAGCATCGGATATTACAACGTAAAAAGTCAGTGTGTCTAAGAGACGCTTAATAATCAGAAATTACCCTGTCCCAGGGTGTACTGCAATGACGTCAATTCAGTGTAAATACGGAACCTGGGTTAAAATATCTTGTTTGCCACATTTTAAATAGTAATTTTGTTTCTTCTGTATGTAAATTCTCTAATGACATTCAAAACCTTATTTTCCTTTAAAACATTTTTATTTTTCACATATAGAAAATCAAATCGGGTGTCATGTCTTAACAAGATCTGATTTATTTATAAAAACCTTTCCCACATTATGAACAGGAATACGGCTTCTCTCCTCTGTGAATTCTCTCATGTTTATGAAGACGTGATTTATCTCTAAAACCTTTCCCACATTCTGAACAGGAATGTGGCTTTTCTACTCTGTGAATTCCCTCATGTTTATGAAGACTTGAATTATCTATAAAACATTTCCCACATTCTGAACAGGAATATGGCTTCTCTCCTGTGTGAATTTTCTCATGTTTATAAAGACGTGATTTATCTCTAAAACATTTCCCACATTCTGAACAGGAAAATGGCTTCTCTCCTGTGTGAATTCTGTCATGTACAATAAGATCTGACTTTTTTGTAAAGCATTTACTACACTTTGAACATGAATATGGTTTCTCTCCTGTGTGACTTCTCTGATGAAGCTTGAGCTTGTCTTTAGTAATAAAACATTTCCCACATTTTGGACATAAATATGGTTTCTCTCCTGTGTGAATTCTTTCATGTATAATGAGATCTGACTTTTGTGTAAAACTTTTCCCACATTCTGAACATGAATATGGCTTCTCTCCTGTGTGACTTCTCTCATGTACTACAAGTTTTGATTTATATAAAAAACATTTCCCACACTCTGAACAGGAATACGGGTTCTCTCCTGTGTGAATTCTATCATGTATAACGAGATCTGAATTTTTTATAAAACATTTACCACATTCTGAACAGGAATATGGCCTCTCTCCTGTGTGACTTCTCTCATGTAGTACAAGTTTTGATTTATATAAAAAACATTTCCCACATTCTGAACACGAATACGGCTTCTCTCCTGTGTGACTTCTCTCATGTAGAACAAGTTTTGATTTACATATAAAACATTTCCCACATGTTGAACAGGCATATAGCTTCTCTCCTGTGTTCATTCTACTGTGGGTAAAAATACCTGAGTGTTGTGTAAACTGTTTTCTACATTCGCCACAATGAAATCTTTTACCGGCTTTCTTATCATTACTTGTGGGAACAATCTGTGATTGGTCAGGAGAAGGTTCCTCATGATCAGGAGGATTATATGATAGATCTGTACTGTGAAGTCCTGGATGGATATTATAGGTAATGAGATTTTCTCCTGAAGAGCACCACCCAATATCTTCATCTTCTTCTTTATAATCTACTGATAACATGAAGTTTCCTTCAGAGATCTTACCGGGATTTTCTGTTAGAATTAAAAAGAGACTGTGATTTTTATTTTCAAACCATAAAGTAGATACATTTACAACCTTTGTATTACACTGGAATCAAAATGTAGATTTTGAGCCAAAATCAGAAGGGGATTCAGCAGAAAAGAGAAATATACAGTGCTGCTTGAAAGTTTGTGAACCTTTCAAAAATTTCAATATTTTTGCATGAATCTGATCTAAAACTGCATCAGATTTTCTAACAAGGCCTAAAAGTAGATAAAAAAACTAATCAAGGAATGAAGTCAACAATCCAAAACCAACATAGAGTTTAAACTGAGAAATGTATGAACATTCCCCCAAGCCGATGTGCTGGACTAATCAGCAATGGCTCCTGATTTTGGCTCACCATACAGTAACTGCTGGAATTAACTGACCAAATAACTGAAGTGTGATCTCAGCCTTACAGGTCAATGTTTGCGTCAGGTATAAAGAACCGTGCCAGAGGCCCAAGATTCTACTAAATTGTGAAAGAGCGCTCCCATTTCACTGTTTGTGGGGCATCCACATTGATTGATAGATAAGGTATTGTGTTACCCACTGATTCTACTATAGAGTGAAAGAGCTGTCTCATTTTACACCGTCATCAGCTGATTCCACATAGATTTCTACAAAACCTGTTCTGTTACACGCTGATACAAGTAGTGGCCCAATGACAGAGTGGAGAGAGTGTCAGCAGTAAGTTTGTGTTGACGTCACTGTATTTTTTTTCCATTCTTCTGATCAGTCATAAGAACAACCCCCAAAAAATTGATCCTGTCTTTTGAGCATCTGCCTTCACACGGTCAGCATTTGGTCAGTAATTGTTCAATATTGGTAAGGCAAAAACAGGAGTGGATCCAAAACAGAGATGACAGGTGAAGGAAATATTGGAATGTCTTCTGTGTTTCCTATCCACTCCTGCTTTTGGCTTTCAAATAATGATGAAATCATCATGCAAAATAGCGACCATGTGATACAGGCCCTATGGCTGCTCTAAAGACAGGATTTGTTTGTGTTTTTCATTTTTCGGTTCTTCTGCAGGATCAGGAGAATGGTAAAATAAACTGTAATGTCAACAAGGCCAAACAGGGACAACAGCAGCCCCATCATAGAGTGGGGAGGGTGGCAACAGCAAGAGGAATCAACACAGTGGCCCAGTGACAAAGTGGGGAGGTGGCAACAGCATGATAAATGAACATAGTGGCCCCATCACAGAGTGATGAGGGTGGCAACAGCATGAGGAGTCAACACAGTGGCCCTGTCAAAGAGTGGGGAGGGTGGTAACAGAATGAGGAGTCAACACAGTGGTCCAGTCACAGAGTGGGGAGGGTGGTAACAGAATGAGGAGTCAACACAGTGGTCCAGTCACAGAGTGGGATGGGTGGTAACAGAATGAGGAGTCAACACAGTGGGCCAGTCAAAGAGTGGGGAGGGTAGCAACAGCAGTGGCAATAACAGCACCAGATGGTAGTAGTAGGAGAAGATGGCAGCAGAGGCAGCACGTGTGTGGCATCAGTGGGCAGCATCTGAATAGTGGCTGAAGCACGTGGCCAGAAGTAACTATATTTCACAATATTCCAGTGTGGCAGCACACTGCAGTCAGAACATTACTACTAGAATGATCTAGTTTGACGCATCAGTCATTGGAGTGTGGAAATCCTGGCTGCTCCACGCCTGATTCATCTTCACAAAGGTCAGTCGTTCCACATTTTATGTTGAAAAGCGAGTTCTCTTTGGGGTAACTATGCCTCCCTCCGCACTAAACACCCGCTCTGATGCCACAATACCGGCTGGACAGGACAGTCCAGTTTCGGCCACAAATCAAATTTGGCTGCCCAGTAGTCCAGGGGATCTTGGATCTGGGGTGACAGGGTGCGCTCAAAGTACGCCATCACCTGCCTATATCACCCTCCATCAGAGGTAGATATCAGGAGGGTTTCCTAAGGTAGATCTCTGATAGAAGGAGGTGATGTCGCCCTGTACAGTCCTATCATCCTATATAGTCACACAGGGGCAGACGTCATCCATAAGCCCCATGTATACGGCACGGCGCAGGTTTTCCTGCAGGATCCTCTGTATAGAATAGTGTCATCTACTGGACCGGCCGATGGAGGCCACGAGGACACTATATCTGTCAGGGGGATGGAGCCTATGGAGAAGTGTGATGTATATGGGAAATGTAGGCTCTAACGTGATGTGACCGGAGAATAACATGTGGAGCTCCTACATTACATGTCATTACACGCGTGTACACACTGCACATGACCGGACTGAGGCTTTAACACAACCTCTTCTCACCTCGTCTCTTCTTACCTGGTGATGTCAGAGGCCGGGGAGCCTCCATCATGGCCTCCTTGTACAGATCCTGGTGTCCTTCTATATACTCCCACTCCTCCATGGAGAAATAGACCGCCACATCCTGACACCTTACAGGAACCTGACAACACAATGACACCGTCATCACCCAGACCCTCCAGTGCTGTTACTGGAGAATTTCCCAGCATTCCCAGCAGTGTCACCTCTCCAGTCAGCAGCTCCATCATCTGGTGGGTGAGCTCTAGGATCTTCTGCTCATGTATCAGGGGAGGCTCTGTGATGGGGGTCCTGCTCCACCCTCCGGACTCATGGATGATGGGAGTCCCCCGATGTCTTCTTCACTATGGTGTAATCCTGTGGATGGAGAGAGACACTTAGGGAAAGAAATTCCTTCCTGACTCCGGATCTACACTCAGAATCCCTCCCGGGATCATGGCCCCATCTCCAGTAATCTAGTCACTAGAAGCTGGAATATTATTACCCTCCAGACCTCCAGGCCCCTTCTGGACTCTTCTAGAGAATCCCCCATGACTCCTTCCTCTGGCAGAGAGCTCCATAGTCTCACTGCTCTTACAGTAAAGACTCCTCCTCTATGTTGGTGCAGAAACCTTCTTCCCTCTAGACGTAGTGGAGGCTCCTTGTTATAGTCCAGTATCATCTAGATGTCAGACTAGTGGTAGAAATCCTCCTCCAGGCCACACTCCGGCCATCTCCTCCTCTGCTTCCTCTCCTCCTGGGTACAACGTGCCTACTTACCTTCTCATGGCTCCTACAACATGACTATTGGTCCCTATGATCCATCACTGACCATACTGGGGGCTGATCTTCAGGTTCTCCGTCACTTGGAAGGTCTGGGGCCGTTCTCCAGGACCCTGGACTCTTCCTATCACTTCCTATGATGGATTCTCCTTCCCGATGTCTGACTTGTTACAGAATACAATACAGAGGAGAGAAATCTAGAGAAGTTTACCTCTCCGCTCAGCAGGGAGATGATCTCCAAGGTGAGGTCTAATATTCTTCTGCTGATCTCCTTCCTGTCCATCCTCGGTGGTCATTCAGGAGAAGAGGAGAGAACTGGAGGAGCTGGAGGCTTCTAGTACTGCAGGCGCCTTTATGAGGAGAGGCTGGAAATCCTCCAGGGACAAGAGCATTAGTGAGACCCAGAACCGCACTCACTGCTCCTGGAGAGACCCCGCTTCTCAGAGCCCCCAGCACCGGGGATAAAGGGGGATTCTGGAGGAATGGCTGATACCAGAGAGAAGAAGAGGCTCCAGACACCACAGCAGTGACTACCGACCAGGACCTGCCTGTATCTGCTGCACTGCAAGAGCTGAAGGACCTGGGATGATGTCACTGTCATGTGATCAGGAAGGGGCGGAGCTCAGCAGTGGATAGAAGTGGTAGAAAAGGACCTGGGGTGATGTCACTGTCATGTGATCAGGAAGGGGCGGAGCTCAGCAGTGGAGAGGCGAAATGGTGGAGAAAGACCTGTGATGATGTCACTGTCACCTGATCAGTGCAGGGGGCGGTGCTCGGCAGTGGAGTGCAGGAGGGTTGCCTCTATGTATGTGGCGGTGGGACTTCTTCCTTGCTTTACGTTTCTGTCCAGTTTCTCACCAAACAGGACGTTTAGTGCAGAGAATCAGATCCAGAACATTGGATGTAGAACACGTGAATGTCCCGGGATCTTATAGTCTCTGTGTTGGGAATCCGGATCTTGTCTGTCGTCATTGCAAATGTCCTAAATGTCCTGTGGGGGTCTCTGTGTGGGAGAAACAGGGCAGAATCTTAACCCCTTAGTGACCAGCCTGTTTTGGGCCTTAGGCCTCTTTCACGGATTGTGTCGGGTTCTGTTCAGGGAAAAGCCGATGGTTTTGCAGTAAGTCCAATCAGTTCAGAACACATCGTCATTTTTCCACTTTTTTTTTTTGGGGGTTTTTTCATTGCTGCCTTCTAAGAGCTGTAACTTATTTTTCTGTTAATATAACCGTAGGAGGGCTTGTTGTTTTGGAAAAAGTTGTAGTTTTTAATGGCGCCATTTTGGGGTCTACATAACTTACTGATTAACTTTTATTAACTCTTTCTGGAAGTAGGAGATGAAAAAAGCGATTTTACAGGCTTCATTATTTTACATATTTGACATTATATTTAAAAAGAAAAAGTTTTTGCATCGTGGCCTCCCAAGACCCATAACTTTATTATTTTTCTTTCTATGCAGCTGTGTGAGGGCTTCATTGCTGCAGTACGACTTGTAGTTTTCAGTGGTATCATTTTGGGGTACATAACACTTTTTATTCTGTTTTATTCTTGGCAAATAAGCAAAACATTTTTATTTTTTACAGAGTTCACTGTACAAGATAAATTACATGATTATTGCATAGTGCAGGTCATTGTGGAAACGATGATACCAAATATTTGGAGGGAATTCCATTTTTGCAATTTTTACTCTTTTTTCCATGGAAAAAGTGTATTTTTTACTTAGAATTTTTAAATTTAATACATTCTTTATTTTATTTTTGTTACTTTTTTAAACTATTTAATAGTCCCACAAGAAGATTATAAGTAGGGATGAGCGAATCGACTTTGGATGAAACATCCGAAGTCGATTCGCATAAAACTTCGCTCCAATACTGTACGGAGCAGGAGCTCCGTACAGTATTAGAATGTATTGGCTCCGATGAGCTGAAGACTTCGCGCAATTGATTCATAAATTGATTTCTACTGTAAAAAAACATTTCCCGAACCCGTAGTACTTGGGAACCGAACCCGAGTTCGGGAAATGTTTTTTTACAGTACAAATTAATTTATGAAGTTATTGCCCAAAGTCTTGCGAGACTCATCGGAGCCAATACATTCTAATACTGTACAGAGCTCCTGCTCCGTACAGTATTGGAGCAAAGTTTTATGCGAATCGACTTCGGATGTTTCATCCAAAGTCAATTTGCTCATCCCTAATAATAAGGTCTCATTCACATTTCTGTTTTTCACTGATGTGTGCAGTCCGCATTTTCAGTAACGGCACATGAACCCATTGATTTTAATGTGTTAAATCACAGAGACATGCACTACTTCGGTCCATGATCGGAGTTTAGCCGCTGAAGTGGATGGCAGCTTGAAGTTTCAGCTCAACGTCTGAATGGAAAAGACCAGATTAGAAGCTGTGGCCCACACTAAGATGGTCAGGTATGGAAGGGAGAGGGAGCCTGACCCCCCAGACATGCTTCTATCGCACAAAGGTCAGCAAAATATGCAGCGTTTCCTTAAAAAGAAGGCCGTGCCCAGGCGCCAAGATGGCAGTGGTGGCACACGCTGCAGCTACGGAGGACTCTAAGGCAGACAGCCTACATGGAGATGAAGAGGAGGCTCAGGACTGTGCCCCTGTATCTAAATCGTTCCTGACCAAAGCTTTGGGGCAGGCATTAGAGCAAGCAATCAGGCCGGTCTTGACGGGCATCTGAGGCCCTCAATAAGGTAGCCATCGACATTATTGCTGAGTGGGTGTGTCAGGAATCAGCTGCTACGATAACCGCTGAGCGTTTTCACAGAGCCCTCAGACCAACACCGAAGCCATCTGAGAGGCCCATAGATGTTGTATGTGGCATTCTGTCATTCTTAGACACAGCACGCATATTTTCTGCGGCCAGGTAAAAAGCCCAAATTACTTATGAAGGTGCGGACTTAGCTACAGGTATATACCAGGACATAGCACCATCTACTCTGGCACAGCATTGCATCCTGAAACCGCTGCTGGAGGCCCTGAGGACCCAAAAGATTCCATACTCTTGGCTTTATCCCTTTGGTATCTCCATTCTCAAAGGACGCAAGTGAACTGTTATCCATACCCTGGAGGAGCTGGAGAAAGCATGACCTGTGCTGGAGCTTCGTCCAATCGATATACCACCCTGGATGCCAGTGGTCTTGTCTACTACACTACCGCAGCTCCCTCGAGTTGAGCCCTGCCTTAAAGTGTCTAGAGCTAAACTTTCTAAAGCAGCCACATCTCAGAATAGGTCTATGACTCCGCCAACATGAGTGATTTGCAACCTTCTTTGCCTTTTTCTTAGTCAAAGGGTCCAGTGAAGTATTTAATTATACAGATCCCGAAATGTTTAGAGGAGCCGTATATAACTATGTTCCCCTGCTAGATTCTATTAAATGGCTTCTTCAGATGTAAGGTTCAAGGCATATGTTTTACCTAAAATACTCTGTCCAATGAAAATAGTGCCTATTCATCTGCCCCCTAAGTTTTTCACTGGTATCAAAAATATGTTCTCTCCTTTTCTATTAGGGAAAGGGGGACACCGCATCCCCCGGCCTATAGTATTATGACACGGCGTCGGGAGGACGCAGGTTTGGGCTTGCCTGACATAGCTGTGTACTATCATGCCATTCAAGTAGATGGCTGGAACTTGTTGAACCAAGGAGGCAACCTGATGTTGCTGCGCTGTGTGCACACAGTGTGGGTCCTCTGTTTCAAAAACATCTTTGGCTCCCTGAGAAGAATTTATATTAAGTGAAGGACCAAGTATTTGTTCACCTACCAACCAGCAAGAATTCTATCTTTCGCAGACCTGTTAGTTTTTCTTTAAGAAGCCCTCCTACCTGTATTAGTTGCACCTGTTTGAAATCGTTACCTGTATATAAGGCACCTGTCCACACACTCAATCCATCACACTCCAACCTCTCCACCATGGCCAAGACCAAAGAGCTGTCTAAGGACACCAGGGACAAAACTGTAGACCTGCACTGGGATGGACTACAGGACAATAGGCAAGCAGCTTGGCAAGAAGGCATCAACTGTTGGCACAATTATTAGAAAATGGAAGAAACACAAAATGACTGTCAGTTTTCCTCGGTCTGGAGCTCCATGCAAGATCTCGCCTCGTGGGGTATGGATAATTCTGAAAAAGGTCAGGAATCAGCCCAGAACTACATGGGAGGACCTGGTCAATGACCTGAAAAGAGCTGGGAGCACAGTCTCAAAGATTACCGTTAGTAACACACCATGCCGTCATGGATTAAAATCCTGCAGGGCACGCAAGGTCCCTCTGCTCACGCCAGCACATGTCCAGGCCCGTTTAAAGTTCACCAATGACCATATTGATGATCCAGAGGAGGCCATGGTCATGTGGTCAGATGAGCCCAAAATAGGACTTTTTGGTATGAACTCCACTTGAAGGAAGAAGGATGAGTACAACCCCAAGAACACCGCTCCAACCGTGAAGCATGGAGATGGAAACATCATACTTTGGGGGTGCTTTTCTGCAAAGGGGACAGAATGACTGCATCATATTAAAGGGAGGATGAATGGAGCCGTGTATCGCGAGATTTTGGACAACAACCTCCTTCCCTCAGTAAGAGCATTGAAGATTGGTCATGGCTCGGTCTTCCAGTATGACAATGACCCGAAACACACAACACGCAGCCAGGGCAACTAAGCAGTGGCTTCATAATAAGCATTTCAAGGTCCTGGAGTGGCTGAGCCAGTCTCCAGACCTGAACCCAATCGAAAATCTTTGGATGGAGCTGAAACTCAATGTAGCTCAGCTACAGCCCCAAAACCTGAAAGATCTGGAGAAGATCTGTATGGAGGGGTGGTCCAAAATCCCTGCTGCAGTGTGTGCAAACCTGGTCAAGAACTACAGGAAACGTCCGACCTCTGTAACTGCAAACAAAGGCTTCTGTACCAAATATTAAGTTCTGTTTTTCTATTGTATCAATACTTATTTCATGCAATAAAATGCAAATTAATTATTTAAAAGTCATACAATGTGATTTTCTGGATTGTTTTCAGATTCTGTCTCTCACAGTTGAAGTGAACCTATTATAGAAATGACAGACCTCTCCATTCTTTGTAGGTGGGAAACTGTGCAAAATCGCCAGTGTATCAAATCCTTTTTTTCCCCACTGTATATATATATTGAATCTAAGAGTCCTAAACATTTTTGTAAATCTATAAACCAATCGTAGCACACCACACCACACGCATACAGCATACCACACGCTTGAGGTGTCCGCCCCGCATCTACTGCTGCTATATGTGAATCCCATCAGACTCCAATAAAGTTTAGTCTAATATCCAGCATTTGGTGAGTGCTGCACTTTCCTTTCTTGGACTTGCGTTCATTTTTGTAAATCTACTTCAACATTAAACCAGTCTATGTTGGTATTTGGGAAGACGACATTCCCTTATTAAATACTTTGGGGGAGATTTATCAAACTGGTGTAAAGTAGAACGGTCTTAGTTGTCCATAGCAAGCAATCAGATTCCAAGACAGTTCTACTTTACACCCAATTGATAAACCTCCCCCTTTATGTTCAACAGTAGATAATGTTTAAGGGGAAATATTGGCCACCATTTGAATGATAGTTTCCTTAGTTGCTTGCCTGGATGTTTCTCCTGTGTTTCTGTCCACCTCTCCTCCAGAGGCTCTTTCTCTCCTTTATGCAGTTATTTTACTTGTGCCATTCGAGGTTTCCGAATCTCCTGTCTGTCGTATGTGTGGTTTCTTCTGTTGTTTTATTCTATGGACACTCAATGTTGTCGCAGCAATTTAGGACAAGACCCGAACTAGGGGACTACACATCGCTTCTCTGTGGGATTTAAATTGGTTAATAAGTTCTCCCTTGTGCCAGGGGATGCGCTCGACCTAAGAATCAAAGACCCAAAACAAGATTCTCTGCCGGCAACACCTGTAGAGTCGATTTGATTAGTTGTACTTTGTGGGTCTAACCATCCCCCTTTAGCCATCAATTTTAAAGTATCCAGATATAATAGAAAGCAAATCACATGAGTCTTTTAGATTCCTCTTCTCATTTTCTCTCCAGCAAGGCCACAGAAGAGGAAGTCAGGAAAGATGTATTCCCACAGCTCTGCCAAGTAGTATTGGACGTCAGCTTGTCATACCAGATCATATTAGAATCCTAGGGCGCTGGTCCAAGAACCACCACTGTAGAAAAAACTTTGATATAGACAGCCCTCAAGGTGATTAAGAAAGCGGGTGTTGCTCTGCTATTTTCTGCGCTCCTATAGGAATGAATGGATGGCAGCCATTCTTATGCGGTGTGCCCTCCAGTACTTTGAGGTCTCCGTATTAAGTATATCCTAGCAATATGCCCCCAATGTCTGACATGGGACAACCACTTTAATAATCATAAAAGACCTTGTCCACGGGGTGTATTGCAATTATGTAAATTCAGTGAGCACAAATCTCCCGTCTCCAGTTAAGCTGAAATGAAGATACACATCGTGCAACACCTTTTTGGTAAAAACACTCAAGTTATTTATTGCACTTACAGGATTTCAGAAGTTAAAAGGCATGTCATCGATTATAAAATCATCATTGCCCGACCCGGGTTTCGCTGACCGGAGCTTCGTCTGGGGCGAAAATCTACCTCATATCCGGGGTGGTGCTTTTTATACACACCCCGTGCATATTCACATATTTCCATACACATGCATTACACCTTAATTTGATCATCACCTTTGCTGTCTCCTTAATTCTGTCAGGACCCGACCAGATAGCCCGCATTCAGAATCTCTGTTTTCTTTCATAAATAGATCGGAAACCACTACTATCTTTCATTCATAGATCTCGGATAAACATCATCACCTGGTGTCCACCCCCTCTACTACATCATAGTCACATGTTGTTTCTGACCATTCACAAAGAGTATAGTAAATCCTTATTTCACCAAGCAGGGTTTTAAATCGAATTCAATATTAAGTCCCCCTGGCTGCAGTGTTCCCAGATTATAAATCCATTGCACCTCCTTATGATTAATCTGGGCCGTCGCATCACCTCCACGCCAATGCGGGCGGACACTTTCTACCCCTACAAATTTTAACCCCTTCGGGGTTGAAATGGGCCGACACGCTATGTGTCATTAATCCTTTCCTTATGTTCCGGATGTGTTCTTGTACCCTAATTTTAAGTTTTCTCGTCGTTCTTCCTACATATTGTATCCGACATGGACACTCTAATACGTATATGACATTTTCTTTGTCACACATGCATTCTCCCCTGATTTTAAATGTTCGTCCATTGCTACATGAAGTGATGATTTCAGCACTAATTTTCTTTTCTTTATATTCTCGATTTTTACAAGGACCGCAAAACCCACACCAGGTGAATTTCCCTTCTTTTTCTTTCATTTTATTCACCACAGGGGGTATTGCGCTCCGAACCAACTTGTTCTTTACATTGGGTGCTTTTTTATATACAATATCTGGGGCTGCAGGTATCACGGTACCAATAATTGGGTCGTTTTTCAATACTTTCCAGTTCTGTTTTATTATATTTTTTAATATTCCTGCTTTAGCATTAAAACCAGTGAGGAAGGTGAAGCGAAAATCTTTTTCTTTCCTTTTCTTTTTTTCACAATTCCCCTCTCCCATTTCTGTCCTCATTGCTTTTACTGATATTCTAGATCCCTCTAAACACTTCTCCTCGTACCCCTTCTCCCTAAACCGGGATTTTAGTACAAGACTTTGGTTCTCATAATCCCCATCATTCATACAATTACGAGAGATTCTCTGGAACTGCCCCTTTGGAATGTTCTTAAGCCATGGTCCAAAGTGACAGCTCCTGGTATCAATGTATGAATTCACGTCAGTCTGTTTAAAATGTAAAAAAAAAAACCCCTTTAAAAGTGCCCTGCCTGACCCAGGAAGAAGTACAACAGCGACTTAAAAAGATTAAAATAGACAAATCGCCAGGACCAGATGGCATACACCCCCGTATCCTAAGGGAATTAAGTGATGTCATAGCCAGACCATTATTTCTGATATTTACGGACTCTATAATAACAGGGAATGTTCCACAGGATTGGCGCATAGCAAATGTGGTGCCAATATTCAAAAAGGGTCCAAAAACAGAGCCTGGAAATTATAGGCCGGTAAGTTTAACATCTATTATTGGTAAACTGTTTGAAGGGTTTTTAAGAGATGATATTTTGGAGTATCTCAATGAAAATAAGCAAATAACGCCATATCAGCATGGCTTCATGAGGGATCGGTCATGCCAAACAAATTTAATCAGTTTCTATGAGGAGGTAAGTTCTAGACTTGACAGCGGCGAATCAATGGATGTCATATATCTGGACTTCTCCAAAGCATTTGACACCGTACCACATAAAAGGTTAGTATATAAAATGAGGATGCTCGGACTGGGAGAAAATGTCTGTATGTGGGTAAGTAACTGGCTGAGTGACAGAAAACAGAGGGGGGTTATTAACGGTAGATACTCAGATTGGGTCACTGTAACTAGTGGGGTACCTCAGGGGTCAGTACTGGAGGGGTCACTGTCACTAGTGGGGTACCTCAGGGGTCAGTACTGGAGGGGTCACTGTCACTAGTGGGGTACCTCAGGGGTCAGTATTGGTCCCTATTCTCTTCAATATATTTATTAATGATCATGTGGAAGGCTTGCACAGTAAAATATCAATTTTTGCAGATGACACTAAACTGTGTAAAGTAATTAACACTGAAGAGGACAGTTTTCTGCTACAGAGGGATCTGGATAGATTGGGGGCTTGGGCAGAAAAATGGCAGATGAGGTTTAACACTGACAAATGTAAAGTTATGCACATGGGAAGGAATAATGCAAGTCACCCGTACATACTAAATGGTAAAACACTCAGTAACACTGACATGGAAAAGGATCTAGGAATTTTAATAAACAGCAAATTAAGCTGCAAAAACCAGTGTCAGGCAGCTACTGCCAAGGCCAATAAGATAATGGGTTGCATCAAAAGGGGCATAGACGCCCGTGATGAGAACATAGTCCTACCACTTTACACATCACTGGTGAGACCACACATGGAGGACTGTGTACAGTTCTGGGCTCCTGTGAACAAGACAGACATAGCAGAGCTGGAGAGGGTTCAGAGGAGGGCAACTAAAGTAATAACTGGAATGAGGGATCTACAGGACCCTGAAAGGTTATCAAAATTAGGGTTATTAACTTTAGAAAAAAGACGACTGAGGGGAGATCTAATAACTATGTATAAATATATCAGGGGTCAGTACAGAGATCACTCCCATCATCTATTTATCCCCAGGACTGTGACTGTGACGAGGGGACATCCTCTGCGTCTGGAGGAAAGAAGGTTTCTACACAAACATAGAAAAGGATTCTTCACTGTAAGAGCAGTGAGACTATGGACTCTTTACTGTAAGAGCAGTGAGACTATGGACTCTTTACTGTAAGAGCAGTGAGACTATGGACTCTTTACCGTAAGAGCAGTGAGACTATGGACTCTTTACTGTAAGAGCAGTGAGACTATGGACTCTTTACTGTAAGAGCAGTGAGACTATGGACCCCTTACGGTAAGAGCAGTGAGACTATGGACTCTTTACTGTAACAGCAGTGAGACTATGGACTCTTTACTGTAAGAGCAGTGAGACTATGGACTCTATACTGTAAGAGCAGTGAGACTATGGACTCTTTACTGTAACAGCAGTGAGACTATGGAACTCTCTGCCTGAGGAGGTGGTGATGGTGAGTACAATAAAGGAATTCAGGAGGGGACTGGATGTATTTCTGGAGTGTAATAATATTACAGGTTATAGCTACTAGAGAGGGGTCGTTGATCCAGGGAGTTATTCTGATGCCTGATTGGAGTCGGGAAGGAATTTTTTCCCCTTAAGTGGGGAAAATTGGCTTCTGCCTCACAGGGGTTTTTTGCCTTCCTCTGGATCAACTTGTAGGAAACAGGTCGAACTGGATGGACAAATGTCTTTTTTCGGTCTTATATACTATGTTACTATGTGTGGACACCCAAAAGGTGTATTTCTTATTTTTATATTTTTTTTTTTTACACTAAATGATAGATTTTTATTTTTTTGGGGGTGGGGGGGAATTTTTTATTACAGTATTTTTAACACTTTTGAATCCCGTTATAGTATCACAGTTTTCGAGCTTTATTTCTCATTTATATTTGCAGACTCCTGTGTAGTAATACATTATCCTGTGCGGCCAGCAGCCGGCGGCTCACAGTGCAGACTGCCCTGGGGTCCTTTATAGGTCCTCACAGGTGACTCACCCACTCTCTGAAACCCAGTGATCCAGTCGCAGGGGGGACTCCTCTTTGATCACGCAGACAGTTTGTAACAGCTTGTTCCTAGCGCAGGAGCACTCCGGCAGCGTGTAACGCACCTCAACGCCAAAATACATTGCTGCCGATGGAGGACCTGCATCTCTGGATGCCAGAGACAGTGGGATGTTGTTAAGGGGCTTATGTGTAAGTGACACCAACTGTTTCAACCCTGGACAGAAGCCCCTTAAAGGAGTTTTCTGGGAATTAAGAAAATGAAAATACTTAAATATTATTTTATTATAAATATATTACCAAATACATTTCATTAGCGCTAATGGTTCATTTTGTCTGGGGAGCTATCATTAGGAGAAATAAAATGGCCGCCGTCCTATTACTACACACAAATCCTGTCCTAATCACACAGAAGGACAAATTACTCACAACACTGAGGTAAAGAGCCGCCTCATCCTCCTCTCTGCTCTGCTTTTCAGGGATTATGATCCTGAATACAGATGATAAGATCTTCAGCTGAATCTCTGAAGTACAGAGAGGACAGACTGGAGACTGCATACAAGAGCTGCTGCTCATCACCCCCACCCTCCTCTTTGTACTTCACGTCTCCTTATGAACTCCATTCCTACAGACATTTATCTGAAGATCATATTAAGGGCCCTTTCACACTGGCGTTTTTCTTTTCTGGCATAGAGATCCGTCGTCGGATCTCTATGCCGGAAAAATCCTGATCAGGATCATCCCCATGCATTCTGAATGGAGAGAAATCCGTTCAGGATGCATCAGGATGTCTTCAGTTCAGGACCGGAACATTTTTTGGACGCAGCAAATACCGCAGCATGCTGCGCTTTTTGTTCCGTCCAAAAATCCGGAACACTTGCCGCAAGGCCGGATCCGGAATTAATGCCCATTGAAAGGCATTAATCCGGATCCGGCCTTAAGCTAAACGTCGTTTCGGCGCATCGCTGGATCCAACGTTTAGCTTTTTCTCAATGGTTACCATGGCAGCCAGGACGCTAAAGTCCTGGTTGCCATGGTAAAGTGTAGTGGCGAGCGGGGGAGCAGTACACTTACCATCCGTGCGGCTCCCGGGGCGCTCCAGAGTGACGTCAGGGCGCCCTACACGCATGGATCATGTGATCGGGGCGCTCTGACGTCATTCAGGAGCGTCCCGGGAGCCACACGGACTGTAAGTATACCGCTCCCCACTACTACTATGGCAACCAGGACTTTAATAGCGTCCTGGCTGCCATGGTAACCTGAAAGCATTAGAAGACTGATCAGGATCCTGATTAGTCTTCTAATGCTTCAGGCGACTTGCGTTCTGACGGATCCGGTGGGATGGAAGTGCCTGCCGGATCTTTAGAACGCAAGTGTAAAGAGGCCTAAACTGTATTCAGGATCATAATCCCTGACAAGAGAGGAAGATGGCGCAGCTCTTTATCTTGTCCTCCTGTGTGATTGGGACAGCGGCCATTTTATTTCTCCTAATTATTGCTCCCCGGACAAAACAAGCCATTATAACTAATGAAAGGTATTTGGCAATATATTTATAATGATGTAATACTTAAGTATTTTTATTTTCTTAATTCCCGGAGAACCCCTTTAAGGATCTTCTGTAAAAATGTATCGCAAATATAAACAATGATATGAGACTGAACTAACCTGAGACCATAGGTCGCACCAGCTCTGTCTGATCTCCTCATCACACTGCGCAGCCGCTGAGTACGGGCAGTGGACTGATGACATTGTGTTACGCCCCCTGGACTCTTGGACACATTGACTCTTTATGTTGTAATATCAGACGCTTCTCTGCATACGTTATTCTTCATCTGGGCCAGTCTTTCTATTGGCTGGTGCTTTGACCTCCATGATGTCACTGGGGTTAATGGAGAGTCTCGTTTGATGATGTCACTACTTTCTATCTAAACGTGCACTTAGTCTGGCGTTTGCACTTGGGAGTGCCGTCTCCATTTCTATAGTACTTTGGATCATCCGCTTGTGGGGGCTGGACCTCACCCCTGGGGTGTTTGCACCCACCCTGTCCTGACTTACAGCGTACATGTACTGCACACTGGGATATGACTTCCCAAAGTTGATCAAGCGGGCACGGAAACAGCGTCTGCTCGATCAGCAGCAGGGTCCTGGCTGCATCTGCCAGCATCGCTGGAAACAGCAGATTAACCCTTTAGATGCCTCTATCAAAGCTGACCGCAACATCTATGGTCTTTGCAGAGGGAGGAGGCTCCCTTCACCCCATCAGGTCCCCAAGCTGCGATGACAGGGGCCCAATGGCTGCTATGGCACCCGATTCCTTACACAGGCCTTGGGCCTTCCAGCTACAGAGGCATAGGCAGGCTGTCAACTCAATGCAGTACAATACAGCATGTGCTATACTGCATAGAAAAAAGGGATCAAGCTCTGAAAAGTTGAAAGAATAAAAAGTTAAAAAATGCATTTTTTTTAATTAAAAAAATTAAGTTTCAAGTAAAAAAAGTACCCTTTGCCTCATCCAGATATATACAATAACATTTTTTTTTTTTAAAAGACATA